>OZ026848.1:4255018-5455018 GCA_964023205.1 Lutraria lutraria
GTACATGATCTGTCATATGTATCAAGTTTGTATACGCGTTATGATCATGTTTTGTGTGCTTTTTGGGAATGATGATAAAATATTTGTTTGGAAAGAACATGCTATTATAATCGTTTCGGGCACATATGCGGATAATGCAATTAATAAAACCAAATGATATTAAGCAGTAATAATACTGAACTAATCTGATTTTATCTTCCAATAATTAGATGGTGCCGCAGACTAATTCAAAGCGTACGTCGCCTGTAGGTCTTGTATTCTGTCATAAATCTATAACTATCTGCGATCATTTGGAGACTCGTCTAGCACTTAAGAAAGACCCTAGGCCCTGCATCTGGATCGATCTGCAGGCTGTCCATGAGTTAAATGTCTGTACGCCACATAATTGCATTTGACAATTCAATACTAGGATGTGCCCTGAGTTGCATTTTCATTAGAATGTGCGAAAAGATACCACCACACCAAAACCCACCGATCAAAATACCACCACACCAAAACCTGCCAACAAAAATACCGTCATACCAAAACCCACCAATCAAAAATACCGTCATACCAAAACCCACCAATCAAAAATACCGTCATACCAAAACCCACCAATCAAAAATACCGTCACACCAAAACCCACCGATCAAAAATACCGCCACACCAAAACCCTCCGATCAAAAATACCACCACACCAAAACCCACCGATCAAAAATACCGCCACACCAAAACCTGCCAACAAAAAATCAGCGCAATACATTGAACCATACACAAAATATTTGGCCAAGACATAATTTCTCTGAGGGTGCATGATCTTTGTGAAAAATGGTACAGCTTTATCACATGCTATTTGGTAAGACCATATTTCACATCGCCACTTTGACAACTCGCCTAATAGTATAATGTCGTAAAATAAAAGAAAAATGTTCTTTTTGCGCAACATTCATTCTCATCCAGTAAGTTTACGATATTCTAAATGTTTTTATCTGAGAAGCTTCACTTGACGTACCAAGTGTTTTGTAAAACATGTAGCAGTAACTGAAATAACATAGTATTGTTTCATGAATTTATGATATATTTATTATCTGCACTACATCAGTGCCATTTCCCGTAGATATTGAATTGGGTGATCATTCACAGTTTACAAAATGCATTCATGCAGATTCTCAATTCAAAATATAATGATTTACCACATGAGTTTCCAAAAAATATTTTTGGTATGAGCATATGACGATAAACATGAATTTATTGAAATAAAACCTTAAAGTGGAACATATTCTGACAAGAATAGAAGTATCATTATTATGAAAATAACGTAAAACGAATGTCCGATATAAGTTTAGATTAAAAGAAATAGAATACATGCTAGATCTTTTGCCATAATATTAAAATCACGCAGAACATGGCATGGATTGTTATAAATAAATTGTCAGTTTATTGACAGTGCAATGCCATTTGTCTGTTTCCGATGTTGTTCGAACCAACACTAGCCGATCAATATCGAACACGCAGAGTATATAAGAATTGCAAAGGCATTTTTCCTCACTTGGATGTTCGAAGTTTAAGAATTCTAGCAAGACTTAGTTACACTATTGAAACATATCTTGAATTAGTGAATGGCTCATTTTCATCTTATAACAACCAACTGGCTCATTATCATCTTATAACAACCAACTGACAGTTTGTGACATTCATTTGAATGATATAATGTGTATCGTATGTAATTCTAGTATCAAGTATCTTTTTATTTCAGTTTCTATTTCAATTTGGTCTCCTTGTTATGAGAATTTGTTCGTAATGTCTTGGTCTGTGAAAAGATTCGTATCTGAATATATATCACAAAGTGGTTTAATTGTCATCCATGTTCTTACACAAATGACATGAAATTGCATGTGTACGAGCCAATCAAAACATTTGATATGGGCAGAATTGAATTCATGCGTATATTAAATTCTTCAGGCAAACGATAAGAAACTGTAATTAAACAAAGTGAAAAATGTAGAACCAGTTTTCAAACGGCAGAAATATTTACGTTAATTAATTCGACATTTTGGATGTCCTTTTTTGTCATTCTTTTACAATGCCTCAAAGAAATAATTAGCCAATAGTAAGCAAGTTGCATGGAACAAAAACAGGAAACCACGGGCAAATAATTCACTCTACATGATAACTGATACACACAGAAAGGGCCTTAGAAACGACCATTTTCACATTTCTGCTGCTAATTGGTATATATTAGAGCATTCTTAAGAGTGCTCAATCTGCTATAAATGGTTTATAAAAAGGACAGTTGTTATATACACTTATTTAAATACTGCATGAAGTATTCCGTGTTATAACTACCTTGTAGTCTTGATAATGATACTGAATATATGATAAAACCTAAAACAGTATTAATCAGAAATATACATGAAATTTATTTTAATACCAGTCCGATCATAATGGATTCTTATGATAACATAAGTATAATCACATTTCTTAAGAGTACAAACGGACAGATATGGAACGAATAGAATACCAAGAAATGAACGCATTTGTATTTATTGTGATACTAATGATATAGATGACGAGCTTCATTATATCTGTAAATGTCAATGTATTCATGATCTTAGATGTACTTATATTGATAATGTTTTACCAAAGAACAAGTATGCATAAACTAATTGAATTGTTAAAGAGCAAAAAGTGTTCTAAAATTGAGTAAATTTATTAACTTTCTTTCAATCGTAAAAATACTTTAATTAATACTAGTAGGTAAAATATCGTAAAATTATAGTAATTTGCTCATCCTGAAGAATATGACCTGCGTATTTATGTATTTGTGTAGTGATTAATATGTATGGTTTTGTGTATATATATTCTGTATATATGTTATAACGATGTACATTTTGTACAAATTAATAAAGTATATGTTCTGTTCTGTTCTGACAATATCTTCATGATACTGAGCGGATTACTAGATATGTTCTTACTGACTAACTCTCCTCCACCTATGGTGGAAGTTGCCAGTTTGATTGATGCCTGGAATCAGGTTTGTCGTGAAACATATGCTGAGGTTTCATTTATTGCCGCTGGACTAAATTTATCACTAAAATGGCTATTTCGTGGGGACGTAAATTCGTGCATTTTGTTGCGTATTTGATTACCCCGTAATTGAAAAAAAAGTTGTAATTAACTGTAGTATATTAGGTATACCCTATATAGTAAATAGTAAGGGGAGATCACTGTGTCATGTGTATATCTTACTGTAATAATTACTTGTATGTGATAATTACTATGAGATTAAATTGGGCATGAAACCTTAGATGGTGTGGTTTATTTGTTATTCGATAAATCTGTGAACATCGGCTTAAAGCTGGAAACACAACATTAACAATAGCGTGATAAAAATGATACAGTCTGTTACCTAAGCACCTTTTCAGCATGACCCTCATATTATGATGTGTAAACAATTAAATTTTATTTCATTCTAGCTTGCTATGATAACTAAAAACTCACTCCTATGATTTATTGACAACTGCAAATGGGCCCTATGCAACAATGTCAGCGATATAATGCAATTATATATTCACCACTGAATCGCGTAATGTAATTGAAAAATAATTAATTGGCATTCCTTTCAGTTTTATACGAAATAAAACTATCCCAGCAGATTGACAGTGTTTAGTTGGAATTCGATCGTTCGAAAAACAATTTGAATTTAAACGAAGCCATGGTAAATGAACACTTTGAGGAATACCTGTTTCGTTTGTATTTATTTCATATATGAACATGATCTCTTATATTCACCGATCTCTCTTCATGAAAAAACAACGATTTTAAACATGTTTTTGTTCATGTTTACTGTTGATCGCATTGCTTTTTTATATATATATACCATCATCATGCCAACATCCAGAAAAGAACAAACTAGACTAAATAATTATGCCGCAGTATCTATACAACTATAACAGAAGATTTGTAAAGTGTTTCAAGAGATAACGACACCTTGTGACGTATGTCACGTATGTTATATAAAAGGTTCCAAAATATGAATGATAAAAACAAACACATAAGCCTTAAATACGAATATGTTTCCAAACACACCTTTTTCTGCATGAACAAAAGGAAACAATCGCACGAATGCCTGAAAAGTATTTAGATATCTATCAAAAGAAACATCTCTTGCAGAATAATGTCTGTTAAGGAACATTGAGACATCATATGTATGGTGCTAACCCAGTCATAGAAACAAAACATAATTATATTGCCCAGACTGCTCGTACCTATCAAGATTTGCATTAGAAGAATAATGTTCTTTACCGAGAGTTCTCAGAGAGCTCCATTAACGTTGTTCGTTGTCAAATATGACGGGCGATTGTCAGAAGACCGTCTGTGGATTCATTTTGAACTATCATGGGATAAGATAACCAGCGATAATTTGAGACAATCAGTTATAATAGAGACAATTGCCGACAATCATGTCACTTCACACGAAAACAAGGGACAACATTGTAATACGTTTTTTAATCATTCAATGTGATAAAAATATTTGATAGATGCTTTATTTCAATTAATTACCAGGGCTATTATATCGAACAGCAATTCGTTCTTCACTCACATTGACACCCGATAATTCCACACACACTCAAAGAAAAGCGGTGTTTCAAAATGATTACAAAGCTCATTGTGGTTTTATATGAGTATACTAAGTTGAAAGCCTACTGTCTTCATACGGCTATATCACTTTCTTGAGAACCGACTACATCACGAATCCTGAAATAGCATGACAGGTCCTTTAGAGCGATAGTCGTTCGTAATGATGTTGCATACGATGAGTAGATGAGCCCTTGGTCCTGCTTGATTCAATTTTTCCTTTGGTCGTGATTGGCCTAATTCTCTTATTTGTGCCGGCTTCAGTAGCCGTCGTGCACTTAGATACGCTGGCATCAAAATTGAAGTTATTGAGCTTTCAAATAAGACGTCATAACTCGATAGAAGACGTCACTTATATTCTCCTTCGTTTAATGTTGCTGATTTGGCATAAGTTTTTCTAAAGATTTTAATAGTATACTTAAATGTATATCAATTATATTCAAATGAAGGCTAGATTATATTGCTTAAGGTCAACCACCGTTTTGTTTATGCTTTGAAAAAGCAAAAGCAAATGTTATTAAAAAACGCCAATGTTACAAAAGAGATCTTTGCAGTAAATCATTGCACAAGTTTCTGCTTGATGTGTTAATGTGTTTATACCCAGAAAACGTTCATAAGGATGTGGCGTGACTAACTGCAGTTATGAGGTTAGAGTGAATTATTCAATGGTCGTCCAGTAACTATACACAAAACACTAATACATCGCTTGCTTCGTGCAAAAATACGTCGTGCATGATGCTTATCAAGCGAATAAACATGTATTAAAAGTTCCATTTTCTGACAAATAAGGTGTTTTTGAAAAATTCGTGTCATTCAATGCTCGATCTAAAGCGTGTTATATAATAGTATCAAGGTTTTGACTACAATAGTTATTATTATACCTCAAATTCATTTACAATGTTAATATTCCATAAGCCACAATGACAAATATGTACGGTCAGACCCAGCGAGAAAAATTTATTGTCGGAAAAATACTGTCATCCGCTACTTTAGTAACTGTTACGAAATGTTCGACAATGATACTGTACCAATCGCGCATGTGCAATATTTATTTTTTGCATTTCTGTTGTAAGCAGACGACTAATTAAATCATCAATAATGATTTGAATAGTTTTTCAGTATTTAAATAATACAATAAATGTTATATGTCTGACAGGGTGACAGTAAAAAGTATCAACTTCACCGCGGTTGACAGTATTTCCTCAAGTTGACAATTGTCTACTGTCAGCCTGTCAGACATGCAATATCCAAATAATATACGCAGCACTGTTTCTTTCGATTTAAAAGTGTCAATGTGCTTCTAATTGAACAATGTAAGTCTTCATCAGTGCATCCTTCGTTTGTTTCAATACGATACTAATCATTATCAGTCATGCACTCTTGCAAATAAACCAACACCATTTTTGTGAGGCCACTTTGAATTTAATCAATACTTTCAACCTGCAAATAAGATAGAAGTATTCGCGAAATAAGGTTACGATATCCATCCACATAGAGGCCGCTTTGTTTCTGCCATTTGAGGGTTAACTATTTTATTTATATCGAGTTGAATGCATTTCCAGATCGCTCACATTGTATATCAATGAGATGTGCCTGAATCAATGACCTGAATCGAAATTAGAGGACTGCTTCGGCTGCCAATTAATTTACAGTAAATCTGCCAAGTCTCTCGAAATGAAAGCGATAGGAAGGGTGTCATCAAGTGTTATTACATAAATTGTCTTTGTAGGCCATAATGTACTAGCAATCGCTACAGAAAATTTCTAGGTGTGCGTTGGGGAAATTCAAGATTCCAGCGTATTATTTGTAATTGCCCCGTTGTCCATGATGGCACGAGGTCATTGTCTTCCTCTTATGAAAGGTTGGTTTTATGTCAACCACAAACTACAGCTATCTATAATTACTGAAATAGGACATCAGCCCAATACACAATGTAGCTATACAATCATATCGTTTGACAATGTTAATAAATCCATGTATTATGTATGGTTTGACTACACTGTACATATTGTCATTTTGTGTGCACACATTTGGAAACGAGAACTAAAAACCAGCTTGGCATGTGTCTTGATCATATTAGACAATTTGACAGAAAAAGTGAACAATCATCATGCACACTTCATATCCTGTGCAATCCTGTCAAACAATGTTGGTACTCCACGTATCATCAAGTGATATGAGTTAATACATTTCAAAACTAAAGAGCATATTGTTGCAGCATATGAATCTAGTCATGCGATTGTCTTATGCGATGGTTAGGCTGATAGAAAATTATGTATACCTTCTGAACTCAACTTTACTTAATTCAAGTTAATTGTCTAAAATCACTAAGCTGATTAATTGTGAACAAAATTAACACACGTATATAAATGACATTAAAAACAATGCGACAATGGAAACACATGAATAAAATAAATAAGGACACTAAACCTCTTTCTTTGGATACAACAATAAACGAGTATTTAGGGATACTTTGATCAATCAAGTAAGACAAATGTTGGTTAAGAGGAATGCATTATTTTGCTTTTAGAAAATAAAATATTATGATAGTTAAAATGTGTATGTCTGTATAATTTCATTCACCGACTTTACTTTAGCACTGATGTAGCGAAGAAGTCAAATTTATCTTTTATAGATGTATCATAATGAGCCTCCGTGATCGATTAGTCATTGTCTCTGGCTGACTATCAATCACTAGTTCTAACACGCGAGAAGCCTGTCCAGCTAGCATACATGATGTCTGTGGTTCTGCCATAATGAATGCCTAGTGGTCCTGATCCTGCCCTGGCTACTGATGCAATGTTAAACCCAAGTAATATCAAATTATCTGCTTTTGTGTCTTTAAATAACGAGGATGTAGTATACATATTTAAAATGTCAATGTATACTTAATATCATTCGAATCGTACATTCCATAATATTCGTCCGCACTCGTTGCAGATACATTTTAAACTGTAGAAAATGAGACAAAATCGATGAACTACACGTCAAAAATATGTAGGAGACATTTTTCCCGATAGGGAATTACTACAGCAAGAAAAATATGTTTGACGAAAGTGAATTATCAAAAGGCATTTATCAGGTTTCACGTTTTTATGTCATTTGTAGATCGAATTATTTCTTTAGTATGGTACAAGGTTATATCCAGTCGTTAATGTTAAGCCCATGTATGTAGATGTATATTCATACCATTTGAAGTTGATGTATGTCATTCAATCTACAAGTGCGTGTAGATAGTATGAGCTGTTCATCTCATTGATCAGAACGTCTCCACTCTGTAATGATAAATAATCTTTGATAACAGTTTTACTTTCTGTATGTCCTATGATTGACAGGATCGAATTGCCTCGTGAACAGTTTCAATGGCGTATTTAAGAAATCCGACGAACTTGGTTTTATTTCACTTGATATCCTTAATCGGCTTCGTGAAATAAATGTCTGGTGGTGTCGTCGTTCGATGAAAAAATGGAATGAATGAAGAGCTCTCTCATATCATAATAAGAGTTATCCAATGAATACATTCATGATTAAGTCATAGACTTCTTGGCAAAGACGGTAAAAACATCTATAATAAATGGTTGTTCTCAGAAAAGACCGACCTTATTTTGATTAAAATAGCTCTACATCACGCACGCTGTGTGTGTTTATCTAAGTTTGGTAAGCCATGGATTCCAATATTTCAATAAATCAAAAACAAGGGATTGGAACCTGGGTCATTCCAGTTTACATATCCATGATTAATGTGTTTTATTTTATTGCTTCGTACTGTTTTAGTAATGTAAATGAGACAAATTTTCGGAAATATTTGTCTCCCGAAAGCTTTAATGTAACGTTTGCGGACAACCCCTGCTCGGCATGCGCTTCAACACAAAGCGATATTTCTCCTTAAATCCTTAAATGACCATGATTAATTATTCTCTTTAATTTTAATCTAACATACATTTATAAGGTATTCTGATGCAACGGAGAACATTTTTATCTCAGACAGGATTTGGATTACAAATATGCAAACAATTGCATGACCTACATCGTGGAAAGCGTTGCAAGAAAACGTAAAGATACAGCACGGTCGTAGATCTAAACATTGCAAAAATAATATAATAGTGTAGTATACTGTAAACCCCTGATAACTGGACTCCTTGAAAGTCGGAATTCTATGAAATTCTAAAGAAATCTCTGAACACTGGACTTATTTCCCAATCCGGAAGGGGGTCGGTTTTCAGGGATTTTATAGTATTTTTATACCATATTTCGGAATTTAGTGAGCGATTCAGATTGTCAAACCGAGCGGCGGTTACTTAATTGTGAAGAGTTTTCTTTGCCGACTCACCGGTCTTCAATGCGTCAAACCACGAATAAACAACATTCGTCACGCGTAACGTATTTTTCATTAATAAATAGCTTTCGTCATGGATATGAAAGGAAAGAATGGGGGCCTTCAGATGTGATTAAAGTATAAGGGAAACACTTGTGTATGATGAAGTAGCATACTATTGTAATCTCAGTCATACATGCACATATGTCTGCTTTACTAGTTATGTTTGCTATAATAACTTTTGGCATAATATTACTTGAATGGTTTATTAAACATTTAATAGTTCATTTTACCATACTTTCTAACAGGTCCCGTTAGTCACGATGTCATACTTAAATAAAGAAAGGGTGCATTCTATGATCCGCATTTATTTGACTTTCCTTGCTGAAACATAACATTAATTGGTAAATATTAAGCGCTAATCCTATCAAGAATTACCCCATCCTGTTCAAATGATCTATGTGTAAGTTGTGCCTTTAACGGTGATTAGTCACGAACAGTGCGGATCTATAACATGATATTGACCAATTTCCGCGTTTGTTTACTATTAACTAATGGCTGCATTAGGCTGGAACATATTATCTATCATCACGAGCATTGTGTAACCACTAAGTCTACAATGTAATAATTTCTAATGTAACAATCTGCTATGTTGTTTAAAATGCCGTGATGCATAGATTTAGGACGCAGCTTAATTTTAATAAACAGTGTTGATACAGTGTATAACAAATATTTACTGGAGCATAACTGTACCATTTATCATCTGTGCTTCAATCTATGTCTTCATTACAGTTAAAGTCCCATTAGCTTTTTGTTATAGAAAATATGCAAAAAAAATTAATTGCTAATATTATCCCAAGATAAAAATTATCGACGAAACGATTTCGCTGTTTTTTTTTTTTTGCTTTTTTAAACTGGAAATATAAAGAGCGCGTGACGTTACTTCATGACC
This sequence comes from Lutraria lutraria, assembly GCA_964023205.1. Lineage (NCBI taxonomy): Eukaryota > Metazoa > Mollusca > Bivalvia > Venerida > Mactridae > Lutraria > Lutraria lutraria. The sequence goes on from OZ026848.1 coordinate 4,264,903, forward strand.
TGTGCATAACATGACTGCGGGGAAAACACAGCTGTTCAAAAAATAATCTTTTTTCAATGATATTGAAAAATATACGATAGTGGTTTTGGAAACATTTTTCTTTCCATAAAGTATGCACGGGAGGAAAACGCACCGGATTACTCTGTTATAGGACAAACAGAAACTATTACGAGTTTACAACCGATAAATTTATATAATATGCTTATGGGACCTTAACAGATGTATAAATACGTCAAGTACCGTTACAGTCTGACATACTCGTAAACACTACTTTAAGCTGCTGTTATCAATTACAAGTCGAGCCTTTAAATAATAGCATGGCATCTTATCTGTTAAAAGGCACATATTGTATTGCTTTTCTGGAGAACCGTTATTGTCATTTATGTAACTACGATTACTACTCATTTGTTATTGTGCTGTCATTCAATTCTGTCTTCAGTCTGTCAAATGTTCCGTTTGTAATGTGTTATTTTTAATTCTGCTGTGGCATAGACACTTGCGCAATTGAACCCCTTTACATAATTAAACTAGTCTAGTATTTGACGATGTCATGTCTGGTTATATAAGTAACCTTACCATTGGCATACACACTGCAGACTAAATTCATTACCTAGGACAACAAAAAAGATAAATTCTTCAGTAACTGCGGTTAAACTTATTCCTCTCTATTTATATATTGCTTCTAGTTGTTATGTTCTTAGAATCTGCCTTAATGTAAAACAAACACTGTTAGATTTATCCTTTTTTCATTTGTTTTCCTTGTTTTCACTTGGATTAGTTTGAGGTTGTGTCAACAAGGCTAGTTGAAGTCCTCGAAACATTGTTGCAGACTGTTAAAAAGCGATACAGCTCAGGATGATTGTTTATATTGCCCTCCAGTGGTTTGTATCAGTTTCCTTGCATTTGGTTGGTTTTGGATGAAAGTGTTTTTTTATAAGTAAAATGTTACCACGATAAAGGTTGCATCGTAAGGAAGGTAGTAGTATCTTGGGAAAGGTCCAACGAAGGGAAGTTTTTATCTGGGGAAGGATGTATCTTAGGGAAGGACGTATCTTAAGGTTGTGTGTTATTGTAGTAGGCACTTTTATATCCGTGCTGTACTACGGGAAATATAAAGTAACAGTTACACCTCAAAGGTATAGAAAATTGCCTCAGACGAATACCATCAGCGCCACTGAATGTGGTTCAAACTTGTTAAATCAACAGTATACAACACGCAATTTGATTGTAGCAATAATATACTAAAAACGTATTTAACATTAGAAGTTGCTTGTTTTTCATATATGGCCGAAACGTTGACAGATTAAAAAAAAGAAAAAAAAAAGTTTTACTGAAGTTAGACAAAATATATATTGTTTTTCTTTCGAGTTCCAATTAATTGTGCGTTTTACTCTCATCCAATGGGTTTGTTGTTATCTTGTTTCATACCATCGTGCAGTAATTTTTCTTGGTCAACTGCATGTACTTAAAGCCCCCTTTGAAAATCAAGCTAAATTCTTTTGATATCGCGTTTCTATTAACTAACTTCACCATGTAACGCTGTCTTTAAACATAATATTATATAAGATATTTACGCCATCCAAATAGGTGTAAATACACATGAGATGGATAACTGGGATGAATCAATAGTTTATAAAGGTTGAATTCGGAAAGAACGGCTTACATCCTGGTCATCATTATGTTCACCTAATGAGGAATTACGTGCTCGTATTAAAACGCTCCTATCAGATGTGCTTGATGCGGATGTCACGAAAGGACTAAATATAGTAGGGCTAATGATTGGAACTTTGTAACAATGAGAAAAACTTGGTATAAACAGGTTTAATTGAGTTCAGTTTCTTAGCTGATGAGTGTTGTTAAAAATCTGATTTATTTATCATATTTTTCTCAGAGAAAAAATATCGGTTTTGACATCTATATATTGTAAGAGGATATTGAGTACCGATGTAACGTTCAAATCAGCGCAAACAGTGAAAGTGGTATAACGGAACAGTGCGGTGTTATTTAGATACTGTGGGCTGTGCGTGGATACTGTATTTTACAAGGTACATCTTTGATTATACTTATGTGAAATTGGATGCTGATTGAAGAGAATAAAATTCCAATTGATAAAACGTGTTTTGTTAGTTGCTTTTATTTGTAATAAGTGAAATACTCATTCGTGTTTGTGTTATTTTTAAAACTTGACTGCTCCTTGCTCAATACAACATTTCAGCAGGGCATAAAATAGCATGTAATAATTTTTTTAGAAATTGAAATATTAATTAAAATAAAACTGTTTCAATATTAAAGTTTTTCATATGACTGGTGACACGGTTAATAAACAAAATATTATCAACTTTTATTTATTAGAATTTCAAGAAAAAATAGTTTGAAATATTCACCTTTTTGTCAAAAAGTCATTGTTGTGCAATGGTATCAAATATTCAGCTTGTATTAATTTGTTTCAAATGTTTGTTTATTAATTGATTTCTGAGCAAATATATTTTATAGTTGAATTAATTAGGTTTTTTCGTTGAAGCGTATTGTCTAGTAAATATCCTAGATTTTATATTTAATTTACCAATGTTGTCTCTGAGTGTATTATCATCTTATTCCAAAAGAAATCGAAATAAATAAATTATACACGCTAAAAATGCAAGCAAATATTAAGCAGAACCACTTGATTTATGGCACGATGTTACTGAACGTAAATCAAAATATACACTCAAATATTTCCCTCTTCTTAAATAATAAATGGTATTAATGTGCTATGTTGGACATTGATTCACTGTCTGGATTTGACTGAATGACAAATCTAAGGGCCGTCTGGGAAATGTGGTAAAGTAAATAGTTTGTATGGGGTTTATAGCATGCAACTTAGTAAGTTATTTCTCTTTGAAATGATTGTTTAGAAGTTTACAACCGGGGTGTCCATATCATTGAGCATCCAACATACAGAATATCGGTTGTCCTTCCAAAGTGTTCGCATATGGTCCTTCTAGTCAAATAACCATAGACGTTTAACACCATAATAAACAAAGATTGTTAAGGAATTCGAACCGGTTATGTATAATTGTAAAGCTTTTTAATGTTTCAGGAGAATTTCATATAGTATCAGGTGGCCAACATATCTAAGGTTATCATGTGCAGTTTTGTAAGCGGAATGTATAAGCTTATGACCAACTGCTTTTGTAACATTGCAAAGCCGTGTAATCTTCTGATACGGTACTCGATCAGAACAGTTTTGATGCAGACAACATAAGGATATATTATACTAATGAATTGTTTTTTCTTGGACCTTTAATAATACCATTTATGATTGCATTAGCTATCGCTGAAATAGTGTTTCATCTTTTTCAGCCATTTGAATACCCATGTTGTCATTGCTGCTTTTATGTATGATTGATAAACCTAAATCATGTACGCCACATAAAACAGATCATACTTCTTAATGCCATTAATGGAAGCTAATTTAGTTAAACGATCTAAATTACACTGTTTACCATTGAATATCGATAAGAAAAATAATTCTTAGAGAAAATCACAAACAACACATTCCACCTTAATCAAAATATTGCGTTCAAAAAATATTTTTTTCTTATCATGTAAGTCAAAACCGTTAGATAATGATTATATAGACAGTAGTATCACAAATAAACACATTTAGTTGAGTTATGAAATATTCTCAAATTCGCTATTCGTTTTGTTTGTTATAATCGGCAGGTATCAGATACCACGTACTATGTATGGAATTTAAATGTAAATTCTTGTTTAAATAATAAGGTCAATATACTGAAAATCTAACTAGGTCTGGTAATCGGACCAAGCCTGAATACACTGGCTGTGTTGTTGTTAATTATTCATGAAATGAAATCGACTCTTGTGGGTTACTGTGAAGTGTTTTCATAACGAAATCACGTTGCTACTTTTGTAATAAAAAGAAACAGCCGCGAAATTGCTTCATAATTGATGTTTTCAAAACAAAGTACTCATTGTTTCAAATCAAATTGTTAACCGTATGTAATCTTTGCTAGGCTTTTGCAAATTTAAACAAAACACACGTTAAAACACTAACAATGATAAAAGTGAAAACTTCAGAGCTATTGTTGCAAGATAAGAAACAAGTGCGCATTTAGCAGAACTCCAATTAGCATTTTCCACTCTATTGCGAGAATGCGTGTCACCACATACGCCTCAAAATTATGCTTCTAGTGCCATGTTTAATACGACACAATGGCGTGTTTTTAATTAAGAGTACAATTTGCCAGTATTCAATTACCAGTGTTCCCAAAAGAATGAAATACGGAGAATTTTGAATAAAATTTCTAATTGCTCTTGCTAAAAGTGTATTTTGAGCCGGGGATTAACAGCGACCTGTATCAAAACAATACAAAATAAGAAAATATTCGAATCAGTGATAGAAAAGAAACTTTAATACGGGTTAATTTACAATTCAACACTCACTTCTATGTTGTAGGATTAAAATAAGAAGCGGTGGATGGTCGAATATTGAAATAGATCATTCCCTACGTTACTAAACGTGAAGGAAAGATTCTTTGGTGTGAATTTTCTGCAATCGGTTTGAATATAAAAGTTCATAAAATAATAAAAATCATACTAGTCATGAATATCTATGAGTTTTTTTTATGCATAATGCACTATACAAAGTAAGTACTTTAATTCACGCACAGAAATGTCTATTGGGTCATTTTGGGTGTCTTTAATTAGCGATTGAAATGATTTAAGAGGTGCAAAAAATGTTGCCATCAAAACCTAGCGCATCCGTAAAACGTTTTACCAATCATAAAGTAATCGCTTATCAAATTCGGCTTAACATTTAAGTATACACATGTGTGTTCGACGGGTTGTATTTTAAACATAACTGACGATACCTCATGGTTGATTGTCCAAGCGGAAAGCGAAACAGATTGGAATACGAGGAAAGTAAACACAGATAGCAAAGTGTTAAATATAATTCTAAGATAAGTTAAACCTATTGCTGTCAGTATACTGTTTTTAATTTCCGTTATGCTCATTTGATTATAATTCATTTTCCCGGGTTACGTGTGAAACAGGGTATACTTGATTAATTTGAACCTTTGAAGCCTTGCTAAAGACTGTTGTTAGACGGTATTCCCCCGGACAACTTTGTTTTGTTTAGTATGTTCCTATGTGTTGGGTGGCCTTTTGATCGGTGAGACTTGTGGAAAGTGGGACTTTTTCTTAACGTTTTCTTTTCTTTGAATGGTTTTCTTATCCATATTTGCTAAGTGATAAAATGATCATGTTAGTTGAGCAAATTGTATCACACTTTGACAAGAAACTTTATTCATAACTATAGTGTGTCAACACCCTATTCATGGTTCATTGTTTCTATCAAATATATATATGTGTGTGTGTGTCTTAATGGTATACGCAACATTTGAATGGTAATTGTTTGTATTTAACAGATGTCTCATGTCTTCTTGTAAGTAATAGTCTGTATACGTATTCTGATGTGTTTGTGTGAAAATGTATCGTACACGCATCGCCCTCTATCTTTGTGTGTTTATCTACATTTGGATTGTGGCATCGTCCGTTTGTTTATGCTGTTTAGTATTACGATGGTATAAGTGGATTATTTCCAAACGACGATGTAGTTGCGTACTGAATGATCAAAACAAGTTCATTACGTTCCAAGTATGGGGGGTTTTGGACAACGATTCAGAGTAATAATGGCACCAGCGTTATAATCAAATTAGTCATAATCACTTTGACAAATTGGGGATAGAATGGCACGCGTGACAATAATATTTGGATTAGCCCTTTGACCACCCCATCGGATTTATGCATAATCCTTCATTAGTTTATACCAAGGTTCGATAAAACGAATACGTGCCGTGTTTACAAACAATTCAATATTGTCCAGTTCACGTATAGCTCTATCTATGATACCAATTTTCACATTTCCGTTCCTGGCATTGTGTCATTTTACTACAAGTTTAAATAAATCACATAAAAAAAACTAACATAACTGTATCTTCAAGATGCCGTATAATAGTTGAATAGCATTTCATTGTACGAGAGTATTCATTGACAAGTATTATTATCTATCTTGCTGCAGTATCTACTCAATGTGAATATCATTTCTTTGATGATAACATTAGACGACGCGTTTTGACATTTTTGTAATTATGGTTGTAACCCGTGTTGAAAAGACGAATAATATTAATTTCCAAAGATATTAGTTGGTGATAATATTATAAAAACAGCAGTGGCCCAATTAGTGCATTTCTTTGAAAAGTACATTCGTATCTTTGTAATGGGTTTAACCCGAATAATATTAATTCCAAAGATATTGCTTTGTGATGTACATATTTCTTTATTAAATTAATTTGCAATGCTCTTCATTTTTTTACGTTGAGTTTTCGTTGAAATTAATCTTCATGTTTCTTAAATCTATTCTTAGAAACTAGCATAGACTCCAATGTGAATTTAAAGTGATAATGACTCACATGATTGTTGCAGTTTTTTAAAAATCTCTTAGTAAATCATTTTCTATCATGGAAACCTTTTAAAACCTATAAAGGTTCCCCAAATATGTCTGCACCGTTTCTGATATACATTTACTTATTTAATTTGGACATACAACGTATTAAGTATCAAGTCTTGTGATATTTGCTAAACATGTAATATATTCTTAGAAAATATTGACCCGGCCATTGTTTTCTGACTTGATATTCATTACCGTCATAATTCAGTTTTTCCTCCAAGTTTTAAACGTGTCCATGTGTTTGGTGGCTTCTGGGTTGTTGCGTATTAAGAAAGGTCGTATTATGGCGAATACTGGAATTTTGTATGCCATTATTCAAGGACCCTCTTCTAAACTATACTCACAAAATCCAATATACATAAGTTACCTATAGAACGTGTTCAGATTCATTAAATTATTCAGTATCCCTTTTGAGAGTCCTTCCCCGGAGTGCGTGTTTCTATCAAAACATTTGGTGGCTAAACGAAACGCTCGAAGTACAGGAATTAAAATGACAATGATTCAATATTACAATTTAAATTAGCATAAAATAAGATTACCTATATATTATCATATTCGTAATACATCACAATTGTGTTGGAGATGCAAAGTAAAAATTAGTTGATTAATTGATAACAATTACTGAACTATTAAATAAATATGTAAATATGACATTTGACTAACTTCAATCAGCACATACAGTATTATAATGAATTCATATTTTGTGGCGGCAAGTTTGTTTGATGGTGTATTGTAATTGTCTAACACTTAAACCATTGCCAAACTCACAAGTTCGTCAGAAAAAGCATTTGATTAGCATCACAATGGATTCGTTTTTTTTTGTAGAATGCGTGATGGCAATTACTTACAAGGTGATGTACATTTACAAATCTCACCAGTAATGCTTTTATTTTCCTGATTGTATTCAGCGACTTTAGAAATCATTATTCATACATAGAAACGGCATTGTACTCTTAAAACCATCGAATCACGCAAATGGAATAGTATATGTCACAAAAAAACGTGTATTGTTTTACTGTTAAAATCAATTTACAAGTCCAATGGGGAACAATTGTTGAGAAAAAATATAACGTGTATATTATTGTAAATAAATGTGATTAGTCAACAACAAACCTCGAGTTATAGCACGAATAGCTTTTTAGTTACAAGATAAAGCAATACATTGGATTGAGACTGAAAATCTGTGAATTACAACAATCAAAATTATCGACAAATGTGTCTCGGGGACGTACTACAATGACAAAATGTCATTAAATGAAAAAAATCAATTTGAAATAAGATGTATACAATTTGAAGTCATTTTTCTTATATTAGTCTAAACTTGGGTGTAGTAGGAAATTGCAAAGTCGTCTAGCTTATAAAATAGTTTAACGGCTTTAATTGAATTCAATGAATAAGTGCACACCCTAAGAATTTTGCTCTTGTGCATGTGTGTTATATAACATGACCGCGCGGCATTTGCCTGAATTTGGTGGATATCGGAATAAGTAAATGACTTCTATTTATAAAAATGATCAACAATTTGACATGTTCTCCCATTTCACTGTCTGTTTTCATTAGATTAAGTAAATATGATGTGGTTCTAGTTTTCTGTGTTATAACAGATATCTATTAATGCCCATGGTGTTAAAGGCACCATACAGGTCCGCTGGGCAGGGTACTCTTTGACATATCCTTGAAGCCATCAATGGTATCATGAAGCCCACGAGGACAAGATAGCAAAATCTACAGCTGATACGTATTTACTAGCACTAAAAAGACGATTGGGTATTTTGGACTCAACTGCATCGTTATGACCATAAGGAAGCATATCTGTATGTTAAAAGAGAACAATACGGAAACCCATGTTTCCAACGCTTTGTATCATACCAAAATGTCTCCAGTTTTTGTATCAAATTGAGTTCAACAAATGTTATACTGTATTTCACCCATTAGCGACTGAGCATATTTTTTCTTATATTTTATTATTGTGAGTGGTAAATCTTGCGTTTCTCTAGCATGAATCATTTTCAATCAATTAAGGTTTTGATCCTAATTATGGCGGTATACCTGTCTCTGTTTAGGTTATTGAAAATAAGAGAACGTAATAAGAGGTTATTGATATATTTAATAATTCACCCACATTCATGAACGTTTTTCATTTCGTTTGGCTAAAGAAAAAAAATGACAAAGTTTTAAAAATACAACCCTATTAAAAATGAAACCAAGATACGCGATTAACTTAAACATTGTTGCAAAACGGTGTAAACCCAAAATATATAAGCATACAATGTTGGACAGCCAAAGTACCGTTAGTCGAACCTCGATTTTGAAATCAGTTAAGTCTTCGCACGGGCTGCACAGCAAACATCATGAACTTGTCTAGGTCATAATATTTGTATACGATTTGATGTAGGCACCGACTACTAATGCTTTGCTTCTCTGTGAGACGCACACAAAAGAAAGGTTAAACGTGCTTATTAATCAATGACGGATTTTCAAAGAAATGCCTTTGTTCACAGGGTGACTGTTATTCGGAGTTTGCCGCTAACACAGGATGGACTGTAGGATTATAGGCTTCCATTCATGTTTTAATTAAGTTTAAAGTAAAACACGTGGTAGTGAAGTCATAATTGCGTCTCTAGGAATCATGAACGAACCCAAAAGGCACTGACAGAGCACTAACTTCCTACGTTTCTACCTTTAGTTTATAAAAGACAACAATTAGCAGTATTATGGAAATAATTGGTTGTTTTCTGTTGTTTGTGAATTTTGCTTTCGGGATTTAGACAATTAGTAATGCAGATAACGGCAATTTGTCTGCAGAGCAGCTGATAATTCTTAATAATGCCTAAAATAATGGTAGGCGCGTTAGTATTTACATCCTTGAAGTTATTTCGTAGCAAAAACTATTTGACTATTTACTGACTGTATGCAAATATAAATCCCTGTTATAAGTTATACATTTAGTGTTTTCTGAGACGATGGATAATCTGCCTAAGGCAAATATCAGACAATATTCCACTTATGGAAGCATAAATTAAGTTCAAATAATGGTCGGAATTCAATTATTTCAGTACAGTGTCTTAAAGCCACGATAATATCATACCCATTTAAAAAACATATCCTTATAACGCAGAAAATAGGAAATAAAATACACTGCCATTTCCATATAAGGTAAAGTGCAATTATTTATCGCTCTAATATGAACAACGAAAGACGATGTATCTTGCAGGTTGTTCTAGACAAGGTTATTAAACAATTATTTGAGTATAGTTATTATCTTTGTTCAAATAGCTAGAAATGATGCTTAATAACCACTGTTACGAATAATGTAGTCACGAATTAGTGATTTTCAGAATTATAAGTTTTAAAATTGACAAAAAGAAAGAATTCCTAAACAATACAAAAATACCACCTCCCCAAATTGTATGTGTCTCGTGTTGATCTGTTGGATAACGGCCCATACAACATGGTCATTTAAAGTCTCCTCGGAGAGAATGCAGAAAAGGTACAGGAGAACAAGCCATTTATAAGACTTTAATGATGTTCTTTACACAGCATAAAGCTCGGTAGTTGGGAAGGAGACACTGAAAAAGCGTCCCGGAAATATTGGAAGTTTGGGTCGAGATTCGAACCTTTAACCTTTCGATTGGAAGTTCAGCGCACTTATGCACAGTTCAAACAAAAGTTCCCAATTAACAGTTTTACTGATTATGGGGATTAAAAATATTTAGTGAATAAGTAAATGTGGCATTAAGTTATAACAAATACATTGTAGTTCTAGCCATAAGACTTTAAGTAATGTAATTTTCCATTTACAAACGAGGGTTGGACGGAAGTGGTTATTAACCATTAAATTAATATCGTACAAATACATTAACTGACATTTTGAAAATCTACAGTACTCTCATTGTCGTTTTGATTGTGCAATGAACAGTTTTGTCAATGTGCAATGAACAGTTTTGTCAATGTTTGAAATTCTGCTTTCAAAGCAGAATTCCAATTTCGTTGGTTAGCCGATCAATCTTGGTTATTTTATAACATTACGTAAGTATTATATCTATCACATCATGCAAGCCTTAACATCTGTGAATCTTAGAAATGGGTGAAAACTATAACCCCATCTGTCGTTAAACTTAGCACTAATATTGTTTCATGAATTTGCACGACACATGTCTGGAAAAGAGATTTGAAAGAATAGAATATGACGAGAAATTTGGTGTCACAATTCATTACCACTTGCAATCGGCAATAGATAAAACAATCGAATAAACGTTACATTTTATGAAATGAAACGTTTAAATGATTGTCTATTGCAATTCATAACAAGTTCTCCATGACAGTTTTGTTCCATTTTTTGCAATACACGTTTATACATACATGTTCAATGCACTGTCAAGCTTAATAATCATTCATTTTTAAATGTTTTGTTTTGTAATGACACCAAACTGTTTTATTTTATGTTCACTAAGTCTTGCAATTGCATGGTTTGCTCTGATAGTGATAAATAATTATATGCACTTCATGTTCGGGGCCTGATTTGGAAAGTATATGAAAGTATTGAATAACGAATGTTTCGGGAAACCATTGTCTGTACCGGTATGATATTTGTAAACTGTTTGTGCAGTCAGTATTGCCATGCAGTCTGGACTGTATATAATTGTTCATGGTATGATAATAAATCAGGATTCACATACGATTCAGAACTGAAATATTTGACAATCAGATCGTAACATAGAGACGCAAGTGTGTGAGATAATGTGAATATGGTACCGATGAGCTTGTTGTTGTTCTCAAAGTAGAAGAAATAATGATATTGCCGTCCTGTTACGATGTTATTACCCATTCAAAATTAATAATCGCCTTGCTTTACTAATCGAACAATAAATCTGCAAAATGCACTAGCACCTCTTTTTCCCAAATTGTGCACATTTAATTCTTATCGCCCGCTCGGTTAGCTCAGTGCTTATAGCGTTGGTCTACTGATCAAGAGATTGCGAGTTGATACCCCGGGCTAGGCTTACTCTGTCAGTGACATATTTGACTGAATATACTTCATCCTATATTATATTGTCCTCCACTTCTAAATTATGTAGGGTAGCGTTGTAGTAACTTGCGAATAGTACTGGTTAAGGCCATGAGGCTGGTTAAGATAACTGTCCGCTACGATATAACTGAAACCGTTTTGAAAGTTGCGTTAAATAATTCATGTTTTGTATAATATTTAAACTCATAAAATATTCAGTTGTGCTTCTTTAAACATTACAGTTTCATATTTTTTACAATTTACATAATAGCAAATAAATGGCATGCGTGGATGTTATACTGTTGTATAACATTATGTTCATGACAGTGTTATATCACAATTCTTATATACATACATATACGTCTTTGCACTAATTCTAACACTCTACTTTTTATCTTAATATACTTGCCCATTCGCACTAATATAACAACTACTTCGGAGGAGTGTACAAGGTTAAAGGAGCCTCAATCCAGACAAAAAATCCCCAATTGAGTGTACTTAGATTAAATGATGTCAATCGACACACTGTAATAATGTCCGTAAGCGATAATAATACTGATACTGCGGCACTCAAAGATGCAGACATTAATGACAAATCTGATGGGAAAACCGAATTAAATATACTTATAGTTCGATATTCTCTCATAATTGTGTTACATAAACCTCCGAGGCAAGATGATCACCTAGCCCTATCTGGAAATGGACATGGGTGCAAATAGTTGATTTATTTCTTCTTCGCCGTCAAGGATATAACGATTTGTGAAGACTGTTACAACGGTGTTAATGTTTGCATATCGATCGCGTCATTTAAATATTTAAGAGAGACAGGTGAAGGTGGAGCGACAATTCAAATTTACACCTTATACTGTATTTTCGTTAATTTTCGTTGGGCTCAATGTTCGTGTTTTTTTTTACTAAGATGACTATTTCGTGGGGACATAAGTTCGTGGATTTTGATTTTTAAAGAAAAAAAGCCATACTTCTGCATTTAAATTTGTGGTGATTTGATTTCGTGGATGATTTCCGACCCACGAAATCCACGAGATTAAATCCCCAACGAAAATTAATGATTCCACATTATATATATGTACATCATGTATTATAATACTGATTATGTCTTGTCTTATGTGATGGCTATTTACAAAGGCGGTGTATGACACACGTCGATGGGCCTCAGTGGTGTGGTTTGTGTCTCTAGCTTATAATAACAAGATCATCACCGACATCAGATAAATTGCGCTGTCCTACTAAGTTACGGAATGTCTATAGTTTTACCTAGGTGTTAGCTAGAGATTGTTTCCACCACTAAACGCTGGAAATATCGCTAAATGGCCCTGTGAAAAAGACACGTGGTTGTTTCAAAACAAAACATTCAAACTTTATGTACTGCAACGCTGCATTTAATTTTGCGACTCTGGGAAACGAGTCAGGAGAACCGTTTGTCAGTTTCTGACTGATTTTTTTTTCTTTGAAAAAAATGCGTAAAACTCCAATAAATCGAAGAGAAATCTTAGTTTTTTATTTCATTTTCCGTATTTTGCTAGAAAAAATAGATTCAGATACTCAAATATCGGACAAAGTTGCTTATTTATTACATATATTATATTGGAAAGACAAAAATGGCCTTTATTGACAGATGGTCTTTATTTGAACGTCATTCTATTCTACACTATCTATGACGAATTTAGAATAATTATCTTTATTCACAGGGTGGTCTTAATCAGGAGATTGCCACTAACATAGGTTTCATAACTTTTTATAATATATATATATATATGTATCATAAGGTCACCCTTACCAAATGTTGACATTTCACACTGAGTAGGTGGATAGGACACTTTGTTGGTTGATGAAAAAAAAGCTTGAATAATGAATGAACATTATATTGGTCAAAATTACTAAAGCATTTGTGGACGAAAGAGTTTTGAAGGAGTCGGTCGAGTAGCTGCAAAACAAACACATTTAATTATGATCGAATGAATCTAGAATAAAGTGGCATGGAAGGGAAAGAGTTACAGTTCCACACCAATACCTCTGAGATTCCACGTACTTCCGCGTCTGACAATAAATTACCTGCAATTGCCATTAATTATATCCTATGGGAAAATCTTGATGTTTCCTGTTACACTACTTGTGTTCAAATCAATTACTTGTACTTCAGATACAAGAAATCCAACACTTTGTAAACAACCAAGACAATGAGACACATACTGTAATTACATTACTTCCAGTTACAATGTATATTATAACGTGGACCAAGAGATACATCAGTCTCAGATTATGTTTGTCATCATTACTGATTTAAACAAATGTACGGAATTATATCGATATTATAAAGACTAGATGTGGTACGAAAAATATAAATTTGGCATCAATTTGAAATATGATTTGTATTGATTTAAAAAGATTCTTTAAAAAAACATACAAAATATCTCTATTTCCGAAAAATACCACCTTCCAAAGTTAACAAAGCAAAAGCGATCAGAAAATAGGTCGTGTTAAGGACATATCTGACAGTTTTCACATAGACATATAGGCCGAGTGAAAACGTATAGGCAGATTTTTTAAAACTCATAGCATATGTTAATAGAAACATTTTAAGCGAAGACAATGGGTCTCGTTTTTTTTTAGTTTTCTGCCCTTGAATGTGATTGTTTGGCTTATTCTATGTCATTTGATGTGCAGGTCACACATGAATAAATCTTAAATACCATATTATTACTTTTGGTTTATGTTTTTCTTTTTATTCGTAGTCAAATTACAAAATTTCATGCAATTCAATTTAAAAAAATCTTACCTTTTTCAGTCGAAGTTAATTCTTCAAAATTAGGCCATTTTTAAGGAAATTGGCATTGGTTTAATCAAAGAAGAAAAAAGTAAACGAAACACTCTTTACCGATTCTTGAAATCTTGCAAGATGGCATGAAAAGAAGTCGGCTACATAAAAAGGAAAATAAATAAAGCCTTATTTTCCTTCATTGTGAAGTGCATGTATCTGCGCTTGAAATGACCTTAATCAGCATTCCTTCTTTGTATGTGTCTTTCTATCATATATTAATACTCCAACAATATTTCAGGAGAGTGTCGTAAAAGCGCCCGTCGTCCTTGTTCGATAAATTCGGCTAACCTAGCATAAATGACCAATACTTAATTCACTAGATATACTAGTCAGAAATTTTAAGTAAAGCAACACGTAGCGTTCTTTGTTAAAGGCACTGTTCTGGTGTTGCAGACATTTTGACATGAAGTTGGCTGCCGTACAGTCTTGATGCATCAATTGTTGACTTGCTGTTACAAACTTGTTCATGTTGTATTATGTATATGCAAGAACATATTTCACGAATACTCACTAAAAGCATTAATGCACCCAAATTTGTCATGTTTTATCTCACGGGGATTCATCCGTAAGATAGTAAATTGACTATTGAAATTAAACATAAAATAAAAGCAAAAATGGTGTTTCCAAAAAGCAACGTGATGATTTATTGCGTGAGATATGTTGACGACGTAAACAATCCATACTTGGATTATTCTTGTACTAAGGCATAAAAGAAATTGTTGTTTGTGGCAATAGGCTCATCGAAAATAAGGTAAACGAAATGTAAGCAATTGCAATATTTGGCAATATATTGGTATTTAGATCAAAATTGCATAATCCACTTACAACGTTCGAAGTTTGAAACATTTTAAGCTTCGTGTATTTACTTATCCGATGTCGAAAAGCATTAGTGACAATTTATTTTCTTTCAAACGATGAGTGCGTTATGTTTGCCCGCCAGGTTGGCTCAAAGGCAGTGGGTCCGGTTTACGGACCTTGCGTTTGAGAGTTCGAAATCTGCGCTCGGCATATAAGTAAAATATAACCATTTTGTTGAAATTGTACCAGTTGCTTGAGGTATTTGGCAATTTACCATGGATGTCAAGGTTTACGCTGATACCCAATTCAAGAAAGACGTGGCTTGGCTGACCTGAAGATTTAATTTTGTTTTACATTTTAAATCATTATGTTCTGTATGATTTACGAAATAAAAGCATATACATGTAATTGATAATCGAAAATCCCATCTCTTCACGCACAGACAGGTAATGTTTATCATTTCGATACAATTTTCATTACAAAAAAAAAACTACTCAAAGCCAGAAATACTTTCTGACGCACAAAGTGTTTCAACAATATCATTCATGATTTAGAAACAGTCGTTATTAAACGCTCTATTCTAATCAACAGGAAGTAGGACGTGGAAATTGTCGAGGATAAGCAGGAAAGCGAACGGTTATCAACGCAACGTTAATGCGTCATTTCGCTCTTCTCTTTGATCGAATCATGAGTGGATCATTGTGTTTTGGTATCTATCCATGTCATTATCTGGTTTATTTGTCATTCTTTCCACGAGGAAACATACCTTAGTAAAGTGTCATAAACGATAGATTTGCTGTAGAGAATTATGATTGCAAAATAGCAGGAGTTAATTGAGGGAGTCAGGATAATAGGAGCGAAACATCATCCGCACGCAACATGTGAAACTGTAGTATTGTGTGGCAATAACGCGTCGTCTTACTTAGTTAGGACAACGTTCTTAATGGCTTGGAACTGTCCGTGAAAATAAAGGGGTCTTTCACGTGTATGCAGACACGCCAGTAGTATACTACATCTTAGATTGAAACTGTCTGCTTATTGATATATACAAAACAATTATGGCAGTACAATCTATCCATTGTCATACTATCATGGGTCTGGTATAAGGCAGGCACCCGAGAGATACAAATTATAACACAATGCATCAATGCATACGGTGGTTAATACACCGCATTCTGTCAGACTCTAAAGGAATTCTTTTTCTACACATGAGCAGCTGAAACTACCTCAAACGTACCGAATTATCGGGAATAATTACGAAAAAAATGTATTCTAACCGGTTCTAACTTAAACTCCCAAAAGGAACCGGTTACTCAAATCAATCCGTACTGTATGACCTCTCCATTTTTAAAGGGAAATCGACATATTTGTCTTTTTTTTCTCAAAAGATATGACCTGTCCCGACTGGGTAACAATCTAATCGTGTTAATGACGTACTAGTAGGGGAGACCGGGGCAAAGAGTTACATTTTTCGAACCTTTTCAGTATGTGCCAACATCAACTCGCATACATGACAATTGTGTTAACAATGACGTGATTGTTGTGAGTGTAACTGTTTTATGTGCCATTTTTGTCTATCTGTCATACACTAACACGCATTCCAACAACATTACAGGAAAGTGTTGTAGAAGCGCACGTCGTCCTAGTTTGTTTTTTGCAAAAGGTTTTATATTTATACTCAAGCTGAAAGCTTTTAGTATAATTTTATCTCAGATTTAATGGAACCTTTGTAATTTCAATAGGTTTACATGACAGGAAATGATTCAATATGATATGTTTCAAACAAACCCTTGAGTTATTGCGCCTTGATTTTTTTGTTTCCGTAGATGAGTAATTGATAAAACCTTAAATGCACCGAATTGTCAGGAATAGTTTTTGAAATTCCCTTAGAATTAGCTATCACATTGACTTTCGTGTTACATGCGCGATAAATATACTTTGCGGCTATACGTGGAAACTGTATTCATCATGTGCACACAAACATTTGGGGGAACAAATTGGTACTTGCAGAATTTTCAGCAAATCCGTTTTGCACCACATGTTTTTTATTCACGTGTACTTTCCCTCAATATCGTTTGTTTTAACTTTGTATGGAATTTGTCAAACGTGTCTATAACGACTTAATTCTTTGTTGCCTGTTTCATATTTCTTTCATTCCACGAATATATGCATCTTTTTATCGGAGAGTAATGCAACACCCAAGCTTGAATCAATGCAACAACGCTTCAAACAAAACAGCATACTCGTTTTTTGGCTAGAATTCAAATAAAAAACTTTGAAATGGGGTGTTTAAACTCCAAACTATTACGTTTTAAGATCATCGTGAATGTCTATTTCCAATATGTTCTAAATCTAAAAGTATTAAATTTACATTACAAAAGCTAGATTTATTGTGTAATTGTGTCATAATGGTGACGTAATAATCTTAATGTGTCTTTGAACGGGATGAATAACGGTATCGAATGACAGAAAATTGTATCAGGGGAAGAACACATTGAGAGCAGCATTAAAATTATAAATGGTAATTTCCAGATTCTTATTAAGCTTTTGACATTGAGTAGGACTGCATTATAGATAACGTACACTTTTTGTTCAGAAAATTGTCTTTATCCTCAGGGAAGGATGAACGTATTAAGTTGATATCAAAGATATTAAAAATTCTAAGACCGAGCGAAACAATGCATTAACAAACAAAGAGGGGGGGGGGGGGCAATTAGGGAACAGACAAACAAACATACATGTACACTCAAACAAACAAAGAAACAAACAAAAGAGCTAGCAATGAGACAGACGAATATGCATGAATAAACAAACAAGCAATAGAGCAAGCAAGGCAATAGACAAATAAACATACATGCAAAAACAATAAACATAAGGAACACACGTATAATTTGAAACTAAACGTTAATTATGGCTAAATTTTACTTATACAGATATGAGTTATACCCTTTACATATTCGCTAAAAACATATCACTATCCTCATCAGACATATTATCAGAAGTACTTAAGAATTCCAGAAGGGTGAGTACCATGGTTCTTATTTGTTCGTTAAGTTGGGCCCACAAAGCTAACTAAGTACCCATGCAGCTTTGCTCAAACTGTTACAAGGCGTCACCCCCCCCCCCCCCCCTGAGACTGAGAGACTGTGTTTAATCAACCACAATTATATGTTCCTCGGTGTAGGATGGATATTTGGTTGGGGAAATTTTGGGAGGTGTGACTTTTTCTATAAACTTTTTTCTATTGTATAATATCCGTCCATATCAGCATTTGTGATTTAGACTTCACTTAACCTTACTATGGAATACTCATCATACATGACATAGTCATAAGCAGATGATGTATCTGTAATAAAAGAACTGGCGCTGTCCTGCGGTGACAGCCGCTAGTTCAATCATTTTCTAGGATTACGATTTCTTTTATAATTATAAACCAACCAAGTATAGCACATCGATCGGGTAATAATACCTTGTTTTTATATTCCTTAACAGCTTATTCTGTTATGTTATCTAATTGTTGGGTCTAATAACAAATTACCGACAGAGCTTATCAGATTCGTTATATTGTTATATCATTTTGAAAATGTAGGATAGATAAAAAGTTAAAACGGCAAGTCGAAAATAGGTGACCAAATGGATTATTTTTCGTAATTTTCAACATGAAGGCGATTATAGTAATTTGGACAAATGTGTCAATACAAAGGAGAGTGGTCGCATATCGGACTATTTGGTCCTTTGTATTGTATTTAAAACCCATTGTCAAGACACACTTATGTTTTTGTGTGTTCCATTTGATGGAACGGTCATTTCTTGTATCTCAGACTCCCTCCTCTGACAAGAAAATGCTTTAATAAGCAAGCATACGCTATAGATCAGAAATTGCAAATAATTATTGTCGAAAATAAACTGACAACAGTGGCGTACTGACTGGTTTGTTTAAAGATTTCGATGAACATTCTATAAGTTCGGTCTAGTAACCTAATCAATCACATTGGTAGATGTTTTTTTCCGAAAGAGACCGAAAGTGACATTATATGACACGTTTGACAAAGTATTGCGAAAAAACAGCACAGTGCAACCACTCCAAATTATAACGTCCTTCGGGTTGTTACTCTAGAGAAGTTTAATTAGTTAAATCGTTTAGTTGGAAACAATTAAGCTCTTGCTCAAAAGTTTGCACTGTATTATACTTGTTTACTACTTTGCGATTACTTCGCTATTCAGACTACCTACTAACATTACCCTTCCCGGCTAGTCTTCAATGCATATAGCACAACTTGATAATAGAACGTCGTTTTATCAAAACATTTTAGTTTGGGTCGAAAGTGGTCACTTTTATCGAGGATCTAATGTATTTTCAGTCCACAAATAGGCTTGTTATTCTGTTTGCCAGGAGCAAATGTAAGAAACACCAAATCAATTTTTTATTTTTTATTTTAACCCACTTGATGGCAATATATTTGGAACTAAGAACATTACGATATAGGTTACTTAATAATGTATACTTCTGCTCATGATAGACTTAAGGCCAGAGCTAACGCACCACTTACTATATAATGTAATATAATTTTACTTCAATACATCACCCATACCTGGTATTCAATCTGCCAACAAATAAATGTAAAACATAACAAATAACAAAAAGGTCACAGAAGAAGTAAAATTCACAGATTCACGAATGGCGCCAATTCTGAACCAAACGCTTTCAAACGCACCATCATATCCATATGATACGGCTGTATGTATAAAGGACACACACTGCTGAAACTATTCATTTAGTTTTATATTTTATTATACTTGCCGGAAAACATATGTGATAAGTGAAATAAAAACGTCCACAAAAAGAGAACTCTAAATGGCCACCGGAAACAATACATCAGTTTAAGTCAGAAACATTAGACCAGAGGCAATCAGAGTAGTTGTATTGCTTCATCCATTCTACTCGGATATGGCATGAAAGCATATATAACAAATTCCCTGGCTTTACGAGAGGATTTTTTCATAGCGTATAATTATACGAGCAACAATTTCTGGCTTCCCGATTAAATACATATAAGACATGACGAACGCATAGTATATAATTATAGTAAGAGTATCAAACTTAGTTTATCCATTGCTCTTTCACAGGAAAAAGTGTTTAGACCCACCAGTCATTGATTTCTGTTTTTAACAAATAAAAAGAAATATCATAAGTGTTTGTTTTACAGTTTAAATCGGCAAAATATTTCACATGCTTTCAAAATAAACATAATTTGCAATATTCAAATATACAATATATAAAATGTATCTCAAACTTTTCTCAAAACTGTATTCTAAAGTCTGCAATGTATACTTATACAACGAATGGTACTATTTTCAAGGCGGATGAGAGGCGGCACTGTTTTGTTAAAACAAAATTAGGTGTATACCTATAGAAAACGTAAAATACATGTTAAGAGACTGTTAAGATTAACAAAACGCTTATACTTATATGTACGTCTCTTCCTATTACATGTAGTTTTTAAAACCAATACTGGTTCAATTTAAACTTATAAACATCTCCAAGTCAATCATATTAAAAACAATAGCTTACGTACTAGTAATATGCTTAAGATAAATAGTTGTCTCCGTTTATCCCCTTGGTGTATCTTATGGTTTAGTTAAATGCCGGCCGTCAGATAATCTGAACAATTTTCCTGAAGCTTGTACCAGTACAAACCATTTCACTCCCTCCATCTGAATTGTCAGCAGTGAATAATGATCGAATGTTCTAAGGCGTAATGCCTTCAATCCCATAGTCACAAAGAGCACGTGTCACACACTAAGGACTACAATGGAAATAAGAGTAGTGATTTACCCTTTTTTGCTATCCTTACTATATAATGTTGATTGACATGGTTTCTTTAATTCGTACGTGTCTTTCATTGGTTGTATGTTTTTATGTACTTGGCATGTTTGTCTTAACATTTTATAGTGAAATAAATCTACCTATCTACCTAGATAATTAACCGAAAATCTAGACACTGACATACATTTTAATCTAACAGTAAGACCTTAGAACAACTGGTGGAATATGAAAAAAAAAATAAGTTTCTCAAATCGATGAATGCTTAAACTAAAACTATTCTTATCAAACTTGTTTATGATTTCAGGTTGTTGTGAAAAGCCGTGAACATCAAATGGGTATACTGGCTGATAAGAGGAAGCTATGTGAGAGGAGAATGTTACAGGAACCACCTGGAAATGGTTTGTGCTTTTACTAATACAGTGGCCTTGGCATTTCTGTATTATTTTTTTCACTTAGGTTTTACATCTCAGAAACAGCTAGCCAGTGTCATGTGTCGACTTTGTAAAAGGTCTGATTCTCTCTGTCGTAGATTCATTTGAATTTAGATGCAAGGCGGATATTATCCAGTGAACAAACCGAGTTAAATGATATTAAGTATCGCTATTATCTAAACCCTCTGTTTAACATGATAGCTGGATCTTGACAGCCAAAGACTCCAGGCATTTATTTTGCTTAAGAGCTTCGGATGCAAATAAGATAAAGACGGGAAATCTCATCTCCAACAATTAGTTTAGCACTTGCGTAAGTGCTAATTTGAATGGCAAGCACACTTGTTTACTTGTACAGTTAACACATTTCATGCATTCTTGAATATTATTATCCAACTATAGCATGTGGATAGAAGTTATTCTACAGCTGTAAAATCCAGTGTAAACAATCTCAGATAAAGTTTTCACACCAGACACGCTTTCACAGCACCAGTAATAATGGATGACTGACATACTTCAGACTGTTAATATCAGAGTAGGCGTTTCTAATTAAATACACTGAACTGGACACAGAATATAACCTTAGTAATGACGATGTTAAACAGAGAAGACAATGGACTGCACTCATATGACACGAGTTTGCGTTGAATTTTTTTTGACGGAATGAGAAACAAATGTGCATAGACATTGGTGAAATAAGTGCATGGTCGACTCTGTTGTCAATCCAAGATAGTCTCAATCCTTGCTTTGAATGAGCATACAATAAGAGCCAAACAAAACAAATCAGTGGAGAACAAATTAAGAAAACAATCACTGGCATTTACAAAGCATACATTCTAGATAACAATGAAACAAAACAAGTGGCAATCACATAACATATAGTGTAGGTACACGTAAACAAAATATGGTGTTGACAAATGATTAAAACACTGTTTCACTGGCTGATAAGGTTGTATGTTGTAACCGGTCGCTAAATACTTAAATGGACACCGACCAACACATAACATCATACAAAAGATGGCGGGCAAGACACAGTCTTCAGGAGGCAACTGTAGAAGGTCTGTAGAAAAGCTACAGGGGGATAAAGCAGTTTTGGAACAAATTAATATATATTAATAAGAGATTTGTACAAAAATAATTTTAATACAAGTTAATTGATCTTGTCAATCCTAACTAATAACTCAACAAGCACAATTATACTGGAAAGCTGTACGAATTAAGTCCCAAACATTACCCTGGCTGTTGGTGCCTCGGGAAACTTCAGCGAAAAGAGTTGATTTGGGAGTTATACCTACGAAGAAAAGGTTAAACATTTATCATTGTAACTATGTGAATAATAAGGGTGATGTAAAGTGTAATTATTATTTATTTTATATGTACGTTTGTTGTAATAACCATGTCATCAAATTTCTCAACATGTCATTGTGGGTTGGTTTAGGTACTTGTATCTCATTCGGTAAATTGGTTGGATTTGTTACTACTGTTGACATTGTTGTCGTAGAAATGATGTTCCTAAATATCTATACACGTCTTGTCGAAAGTACATCACTTATGTTGAACAACGCATATTATTACGTTAGTGGGGAATATTTCTTTAGAATATGTTTTATCAGACCTTCAATAGTCAAATTACCAAATGGTAAGTGTCTGCTTTTTAAGTGCTGCTAACTGACTAACTGTTTTATGCTTCTCTTTAGGTGTATACTGCAACGTAAGTTGGGACAATGTCCTGTGTTGGGACTACACATCTGCTGGCAAAGTTGTCGTACAATCATGTCCAGATTATGTTCATGGTCTAAGCAGTTCTGGTAAGTCTTTTACTTATGAATGTGTCTGCAAACATTCTATTGCCTATCGAACGTATTGTCTTATAGATTTTTTAAAGTTGAATTTAGTATTTAAATGTACATGAAATAAAGATTTTAACTTGAAATCTCGTCTCTGGTTTAAATATCATTATTAACATAGACATTTGACGAGACAAGAAAATGAGTTACGAGACCAGAGACCAATCTCAAGTTTTAGAATAACTGGGCCCGGCCTTTTGGCATTTGTTATACGGTAGTTCATACATATTGATATGGTATTGGAATTGGATTTTGCAGTACATAATAAAACAAAGCAATGACACTATTCCAAATCTTAAATCATTGGTTGTTTTAACGACATATCTGACAGTTTCCGCAATTTATTTTACACTTAGGCAAAATAAAACTGTATAGAGATTTTAAAAAAAACTTTGCATGATCGTAGCATATGAAAATGGAAACATTTAAACAAAACAAAAATGAGGGTCGCGGTGCTCGTTTGTTTAGTTATCCGCCCTTGAATGTGACTTTTTTGACTTATTTGAGGTCATTTCCAGGGCCGATAACTCACAATGTAGGAAAACAATGCCTTATATATTTGCCTTTTTATGTAGCCCTCTTCTTTCCATGCAATCGCCTAAAATACCAAGAACTGGTAGTGAGTGGTTCTGTATGTTTTTCTTCTATTCCTTAACCAATGCCAGTTTTCTTAAAATTGGCCTAATTTTAAAGTATTTTCAGTCTCCTAACCTCAACTGAAAAAGGAAAAGATAATGGAATTGCATGAACTTTTTTATTTTTGACTAGGAATAAAATGAGTAACTTAAACCAAAAGTAAAATATGGTATTTAAGATTTATACATGAGTGATCTGCCCATAATATGATTTTAAAATGATAAGCAAAAAAGTATCTTTTAAGGGCAGATAACACAGAAAAGAGCACCGTGACCCCCATTTTTTCGCTAAATAAATTGTTTCTCTTGTCATATGCTATGATCATGCAGTTTTTAAAAAAAGCTCTCTATGCGTTTACATTTTGCCTAAATGTGTAATAGTCAAACTACCGTCATGGATGAGCACTAAGATGTGCAATAGCAACTGTCTGATATGTCTTTAATCAATGGTGTATGTTTCTCGAAAACAAAATTAAAATCATGAATGATTACGAATGTATCCCTGGTTGCTATCGCAACATTAATGTGCTTAGCGTTTTAAGACTCTTGTGCATATTGTGTATAAACATGCGCCGGGTGTAACTGATCCGGATGATTCCGACAAGCGGAAATAACTAACAGAGATTTATGGTTACTGCCAGCAGCAACATTAATAAAGAGACGCAATGTGATAAACCAAGGGAAACAAAATATGTGCCACATTAAATAATGACAGGAAAATGTTTTTATTCTATTTGAGCACGTTTTAATAACTTAGTACTATTAACAAGTGTCCGCGTAGGTTTTGACGAATGTTGTTTTTTGGCTTGGAGCTACGGCTCCAAGCCTATGTATTGTTTTCGGTTACGTTTGTTCCCTAGATGCTGGTAGATGCAATGCGAAAGCTGGGTACAAGTGCACAAAAATGTTAAGAGTCCGGCGATTGGTTGAGAGCTATATGTTAACAGTCCGGTGATTGGTTTACGCTTACTGTGTGAATCGGCATCACATGACTTGAGTGTACCAACTTCACTGTGCTAGTCTATTATGAAATCAGGATGTTTCACTAAAGATCGGTTTGTTCTATTAACATTAATTACACGTTAAGGTACGCATTTTAAAACTGTCTATTTTTTCTGTTACTATGTACAATATATTTAAATCAATTATTTTAATCATTACTGAAAGACATATATTAGCGGAGGATTGTTCAAGAGAATTTAAGGAAGCCCCTTCTATAATGAAACCTGCGAAACGCTACTGCCGCCAATAATTTTGTCACGTGATCTTGATGTACACATTTGCGATTTCACTGTAAAATCGGGGTGTTTCACTATAATTCGGCATGTTCCATCAACCGTTAAGGAACGAAAAGATAAGATATATTAACGCAGTCTCAAATATTTTTACTTTACTAGCTCTTTGTTTAATTATCAACATAATTGCTGAAGGTAATAAGCGGAGGATTAATTAATAAATGAAATACACCCCTACTATAATTTAACTTGCGAAACGCTTTCTCTGATGCAATTTAAAACTTGTGTACAGTACGATGAATTATAGGAAAATCTATAAATAGAAAAATATACCGATGTTTCAGACTACCTGTTGACTTTGAAAGAGGACAATTCCATAACTAAAATGGTCAACAAGACGAAATAAAATGAACCAATTTAGTTATGGTATCAGAACTAACTTTTATCAGCAACAACCAGCCAAGCCTTTCCTTTTTAAAAGGAAACTTTATTTATTACTGTTATTAATTCCGAGTTGCTAGGTCTGCATATCTCCGACAAATTAGAAGCCTGAAAAACGCCCGCAGACATTGGTACGTTTTATGAGTTTGCTCCTAGTAATAATCTAGCTCGATAAACATATACTTATCCCTGTAATGTAAAACTTTAATATAACAATGAAACACTACACCAGGTTACAATGGAGGTCATGCTGAAGTATATAAAGGTATTTGTTGACTTGACTACAAAGGCACAACGGTCGCTCGTCATTGCAAAGTTAAAATTAAAAGTAAGCATGACTGTCAGTGGGGTCTCGTTTATTTTTAAGAACTGTTTCAATGGTTTGTAGATTTTCTGTTGAAATAACAAAATTTATTATATTCATAAAGCAATTCTAGATATTGGACAACAAATTACCGAAACAGCAAGACATTACATTAAACGCAAAAACACGAGATGAAATTCAATCTGTTTATAACCAGTTCACCTTTTCAAACCGTTAGTACATTTTGAATACTCAAGTTCAAATTTGTGCGAGAATCACAATGGAAATAGGAGAAGGAACCCAAGGCAAATAAGATTGCTTGGTCATTTTGCGCAATCATTTGGTTATAAAATGGACCTATTCTTTACGTATTTTATTAGATATTGTGTTGCATTTATTTAATTTCACCAATAAACTTAAGCTTTTATTGCTATATCATTAGATTGTTATTGTATTCTGTATCATTTTATTAGCATTATATGGCAAAATAAGTAACTCTGTCTGTCTACTTTGATCCGAATTCAGAATTACTGGGTAAATATCCAAGACGGAGAATGTAATGACTGACAAATGTATGGTCTACAATTATATGATGATTTATTGATAGAAAAACAATTTACATAAACGAAATATGGTAAGGTACAAATTAGAAAAATGCTATGATTGTTTTCAGCCGATCAGTTCTGGAAATTGATAAAACACACACCAGAACAACAGATCAATCAAGCGTCTATTATACAAATGGAATTAATGAGAGATATTTTTTGTAGGCAATGCTACGCGTGAATGTCTGGCTAATGGTACTTGGAAACCTAATATAGAATTTAATAATACAGATGGCTGGACTAATTTCTCAGAATGTATAGGAGGGCCAAAACCCGACCCACCTGTGGATTACTCGGTATTTATTATTCAAAATTATTCGCTAATTATTTAATTGTAAACGTCCGCATTTGTCCTGTGAATATGTTAACATGAAAACTTTGATACACTAATTAGAATTACTTAAATACAATTATTGGCGCATCGTGATTTGAACGCGTGTCGAAAACGAATGCTCACACTTGGAAGTAGACAATGATACTATATGTAACAGTGTTCAGGGTTTCGATGTCTATTTAGACACTGAATCAAACTGAAAAACAACCAACAAACCATTTTACTGACATTTAACTTAACAGCTAACAAATTCTTAAGGACATTAATTTTATGAAAATGAAAACTCTTTCATGATTTTTTTAAGTTTTGCATGGTCATAAGATGAACACATTTATTAATAAGCGAAAAAAATGGGGATTGACAAAATATTTTTTTTAGTTATCTGCCCTTGAAGTTTTGACTGATTAAAATGTTTTCTGGAAACTGTAGCAAACGTCTTTAAATCATACATTGATTTAATTCAGGTAGACGTTTAGGAATTTTGCCGAGTTAAGTTTTGACAAAATGCGTTTGCTGGTTGTCTTCCAATTTGCTTAAAACTTTGGTGGTCCGTGTAGAATTTGTTTAGTGTATTTGTATGTATATATTTACATTACAGCATCATCTCGCCAGAATACAACTGATGTCAGAGATAGGGTATGGTCTGTCACTTGTATTCTTAGTGGTAGCCGTCCTTATAATGGTGGCCTCCAAGTAAGATCTGGTTTTTAATTATTTGGAAAGCGCAGGACTGTTTTTAATAAATCGATACCACATATAGATGATATTAAATGAGTGTGGATTCCGTATTGAATTTACCGAACAAGTTGAATAAAACAGTATGAAGCGAGTCACTGGCTAGGTCCATACTGTTTTATGAAACGAGTTCAATAAATTCCAGACTGAGTAAGACTGAGTAACAAAAGACTAATACATTCGTAATAAGGCTTTTTCATCAGAAGCATAAAAAAGTTCCATTATGAAACATCATAAATAATAAATATGTGAACATATCTAACGATATAAACAGTGTCTTTGCTTACTCAAATGGTTAAAATCAATCAGGTCAGCCATTTTGGTTTGTTGAAAATCAGCGTAGGAATAAATTCATGTGAATCGGCTCATTTACATATTATATGCATGGCCGTGCCATACCGTTTTTACGACACGGCCAAAGCGGCACGAGTATGTGATAAAATAATTATATTAATAATTAAACGGCTTTATTTCTTTGAAGTCATGTTACGCATGCTCTAAAAAAGAGCCCACACCACGTTAGTTTCATCTGAAATCTATATTGTGATAAGGGTTTTGATGTCAGTTAAGGCAGATCCGATATAAAGTTATTTTGGGTAACTATAGCAATAAAAAATCAGAAGCATGCTTTACCGTGTCACATTTACAAGACTTTAGTATTAGGTACCGGAAATAATTTCCCAATCGTTTGATCTTTAGAAATACAATATGCGAGTACAGAGATGTTAATTTCTAGACAGCATCGGTATAATTGTTAAGCAGTGTTCATCGTTAAGCCCTCCTTAAAATATGTTTGTTAGCAGTCATATGATGGACTTATTCAAAGAAATCTTCTGGTCCAATATTTCATGCGATATTTTCAAAAATGAATCGTTTGGTTGCTACTGATCACGGCTTTCTGTTTACAGTACAAACGGATATTATAACAACACAAAATGCTTACCTAACCGAGACCCGTCTCCGTGATCGAGTGGTTAAGGTCGCTGAATTCAAATCGCTGTAACCAGTGCTCTTACTGAAAAGGGTCATTGGTTCAAGTCCAGCTACCAACCATGTCTGTCTATGTGAGAAAGTAGACAGTTGCTAACGGAGGATGGTAGTCCAGTACTTGTTACAGCAACGATGATTAGGTGAACAGTCCACCTAATATGACTCTGACAGTTGAAAAGGGCGTAAAACTCAATCTAACAAACAACTTTACCTCACTACTTAAAAAATGTTGAGTCACATACGAGTAAACACAAATTAAATGTTTGAACGCTTAATCAATCAAACGATAAGTCCAATGTAATGGCAACTTTATCATTGTGGTAGTTTATAACGTTTCTGGGGAATACATTGAGTAAGTTCATGTTTTGTTCTATTTGATTCTTTTCAGACGACTACATTGTAAAAGCAATGTTCTTCATATAAATCTGTTCCTGGCATTTATACTAAGGGCCTCCGTGACTTTCATCAAGACGGTTGTCTTTGTTGATGATCTGGGTTTAGAAAAGGATATAGTTCGCGGACCTGACGGAACGATTAGATTCTTAAAAGAAGGCTCAGTAAGTATTTCAATGTATATTAACGGTATTGAACATCACTAGACGTCTGTTGGCAGTAGGAGTATCAATTATTCTGTTTTTTGGGGGTTTTTTTTGTTGAAAATTGACAGTAATTGATATGTCGGGAAATCATTATCGATGATATATTGATACTTGAATATGCGCCGGATTTGTAATCCGGTATTTCGGGTTCAATTCCTGGTCATGATTGGTCATATTCGTTTTCAATAAATTTATAACAAATTTCCTCCGTATGTGGAGACGTTTCCTTCTGGCGGAAGGGTAAGTTAGTTCTGTGTCGAATACCGTCCTGGAATACTGGTCCGTGAATCAACCGCCGTATATAACTGAATTTCTTATGAAGAACCGGCGTTAAACCTAAATTAATAGAGAATTAATATTTCTAAAAAATGTAATGGCTCTTTTATCGTGTTCTGTATTTTCTGAACTCAGTTGTAACCAAAATAATGTTGTTCTAAGAATTACATCAGAAATAAACAACAAAGGTAATCATCTTTTAAATACAATGAAGTTTCATAACACGATCTTTGAAATAAAATTCAAACTAGTCCAAACACAAAGCTTTTTTCCAACTTCGAAATGCAAACATTTTCTTTTTAGTTTGTATAATAAAATTCTGCCAAATATCGATGTGTGTATCGAAAATCGATCGGCATAAAATCGATAATATATCGATATTGTTTGATTCGATGACTGACCTAGTTGACAGTACACATTAAGCATTTGACACACGACAGGTCCACGTTTCGCCAAAGGTAATACAGTTGTTGGCTTCCGGTTAAATAGTGTTCCTATGTTTCAAACAGGTTCAAAATGCGGATTCATGATATTAACATGCGATTAGATTATCTCAACAGACAAACATGAAAGATCAGCTTAGTTGGGGATTTTGTTTAGAAGCAGTAATTGCGTCGCTTTTTTTCAAAAAGTATTTACGTGTAGCTATTTATGTTAAGCTAGTAATCTTTGAACATATGGATCAAACGATAGAAATATCATTATGAAGAAAAGCTTCAATTAATGTTCATCAGAATTATAACTACTTGTTGAGGGTAATCAAAGGTCAATGTTTAGTTCCTCGGTTTACC
The DNA here is from genome assembly GCA_964023205.1 of Lutraria lutraria. Taxonomy (NCBI): domain Eukaryota; kingdom Metazoa; phylum Mollusca; class Bivalvia; order Venerida; family Mactridae; genus Lutraria; species Lutraria lutraria. Next base: position 4,295,109 of record OZ026848.1, read on the forward strand.
ATCTAACTAATTAATAGTCTGAAATCCACGTGGGCAATATATTGACAATCGGACAAAAATACGTATGCACATAATTATTAACAACACTTTAATGTCGGCCAAATAATATGTTGTTTTTGCTGTTTTTAATTGCCTCTTCGGAAACAGAAAAATACAGACGCCTCTCCGTTGTTTGTTTTTCTTTTGTCGCAGTTTTGTAATAAGTCTTTAACTTTTTGTTCAAATAGTTTTTCTTATAATAAATATATATTCATCTTAATCGAACAATTAAATAAGAATCGTGTAACGTATGAGACGCAGTGGTATTGTTGAGTTGTATTTTAGAAAGTGAATGTATATTTTTGCTTTGTGCTAAGTCAATTCAACAGTAGATAACGGACGTATATTTAAAGTCCCATAAGCATATATATGTATTGGTCCTAATAGTTTCTGTTTGTTCTATAACAGAGGAATCCGGTGTGTTTTCCTCCCGTGCATACTTTATAGCAAGAAAATATGTTTCCAAAACCACTATCGTATTTTTTTCAATATCATTGAAAAAAATACTATTTATAGAACAGCTGTGTTTTCCCGCAGTCATATTATGCACACGGCATTAAGTGACGCCACGCGCTCTATATATTTCAAGTTTACAAAAGCAAAATTCACAGCGAAATGAGTGTTTTTAGAAGAAAAATGGCTTGTTTCGTTCGTAATAATTATCTTGGGATTATATCAGCAGATGTTTTTGTTTTTTTGCATATATTTTTATAGCAAAAAGCTCATGGGGCTTTAATCAGTAAGCATGTTGGCTGATTTACGCCATGTCGTATTTTGGCTTTTTTGCCACGACGGTGCAAAACGTGAAGGGACGACAAAGTTTTCGCATTTTCGCATTGTCGTGGCGAAAGAGGACAAAGAAGGGCGACCATACAAAACCAAACAATGTGTTGTGCTTTCGCATTGTTGCATTTCGCCATGAAAAAGCAAAGACACAATGCGAAATGTAACAATGCGAAAGCACGACAAAGTCGACTTCAAAAAATGTCATCCCTTTAGTTAGTGTTTACGCAGTTTGCTTTGTCGAAGCGAAAAAGCGAAAATACGTCATGGCGTAAATCAGCCACCATAAGTAGCCTAGTAAGCAATTTTGGCATTCAGAAAAGTTATTCTGCAACAATACACTATATAAACATTGCCGTACTCTAAGACTTAGATAAATTATCCTATTCTAAATGTATTGTATGAGAGTATATTTATGTCGTCATAGAAACGGTACCTAAAGCCTTATATGGTAGTCTCTTCTAGAAAACAGTTGTGTCTATGTCTCTTAAACTAGTTTGTTTTCCATAAATCTCCCAGTTATTTCAAGTATAAAACTAAATTTCCTTTGAGCCGTCAGTAAAGGCAGTAATTGTGCTTTCTATATAATGATTTATTCCATTTTACTCTCATTATTCTTGAAGAAACACATATTTATTGACTTGGTTTGGTATTGTTAGAACATTTTTTTTAAATAACATAACTTACATTTTTAAATATTTTAACTCCGTAACTAACGTCTACAAAATCATGTCATATTGCTAACACGCTAAACAACACTGCAATGATTTACAGGGTAGCGATGACCTTTGAATGACTTATAAGTTATTCACACAATCCTTTACTTGAATCCCAGCTTTTATCTCAGTTCCAATATTTACTTAAATATTTTACCGGCTACACCTGGTACGATTTCGGTGTACAATGTTTTTCATCCGTAAGAGTTATGGTATGACATTTATTGGAATACGTTTTATTGTCATGTCGTTCAGTCTTAAATCATACGGAACAAATGTCTGTTGTATAGTTCAATTTATTGTAATGTTTTATCTAACAATTGTTAACCATTGCATTTTATCTCAAATATTGCTGTTGTTCATTCCTAGAAAATTTGGCAAAAAAGAAGTTTGTTGTTACATTCAATTTATTGTTATTTGCGATGAAACAGTTTTAAACATCCTCATAATGTATTACTAACATGTTTCTGTATAAATAAATATACAGAGATAGGATTGATATAAAATTAAAAAAAATTATGTTTTGTGTCATTCATATGAAAACCTGCAAGTTTTATGACAAAATGAAAAAAACTTCAAAGTGACTGTTTTTTCATTAAGCTATTTCTTACCAATATTAAGAACTAAGTATATACACGGAAATAATGTACACGACATGTGCAAAAGGAACATCTTATATAAACAAGAGGGCCCTGTAAATGCTCACCAGGGAAAAAGGTCATTTGGATACGAACGTTGTCAATTTTTTTCTGCTCATGTCCAAGTAAAATCAAGTGACCCTAAGGTCAGGGCTAATTTTTTTAACAGCTTTGAATGGGGACCACCCAAGGATTATTCCAGCAAAGTTTGGTTGCAATTGACATAGCGGTGTAGGTGAAGATGTTGTTTTAAGTAAATATGGACTCCACTTCACGACAAACGACGCACGATGGACGCTGAGTGATCACTAAAGCTCACCTTGAGCATATTCGTGCTCCGGTGAAATATACAAAGTTCATGATTGACGATTAAACTAAACATTTTTTTAGTAATTAAAAACAGCAATAAATAGATTAAATCCCATGAAAACTGGACTCACAGAAAACCGGAATTCTCTGAAAATCAGACGACTTTTCATGTCCCATTATTTTCAAAATTCATGAAATAAATCTCTGAAATCCAGAATTTTCAGAAAACCGGACTTTTGGCCCAGTCCGGAACTGGTCCGGAATTCAGGGGTTTTACTGCACAATTATGTATTAGTTGTGTCAAGGTTTGTGTATGAGTGGAATAAATTATCTGACCTTTATTGGTAAGGTAAAATATGACCGTTTGAGATTTCATTAGCCTAGGCTAAACCTTTTAGATTTAGTCTTATTATGTTTTTATTTGATTTTTTATTTTAGCACTGGGAATGCAAGCTGGTTGTAAGTTTGTTTGTTTACACTGTTGCTGCCAGTTTAATGTGGATATTTATGGAAGGGTTGTATCTTCACATGCTGGTATATAGGACATTGTTTACTGAAAGAAATGGGACAAGACTGTACGTGCTGATTGGATGGCGTATGTATTTTAAATAAGATTGTATTTTATATTTTATGAGATTTTTCTAGAATTCAATCTATACTAAAAACGAACAGATGTTTTGTAACGGGAATATAATTTACGAGTATAATACAAATATTGTAATCAAAAAAATATGGCCATCCTTAAAGATATTGCTTCGCAGCTGCCGGACAGAATTGTTACAAAATGTCAATACCCCGCACCTTGCAATTGTTTAGACATTCATAAAGTTCCTCTAGTTCATTGTCTTTGTTTTAAAAGGGGTATCCTTCGTCGAATAATATGGTCTCTGAATAAGAATCACAAGTTCCTCAGGGCTGTGAAATCAAATCCCAGATTGGCCAAAACAAATTTTACAAATGAGGATATTTTCCAGCTGACTCCCGATAGGTCGGTGGTTGTTCTCGGATGTACGCTTAGGGTCTACCTCCATGCGAACGGTTCTTCAGAAAAACGACTTTCTTCATTCCAGTTTTTTTTTCAGTACCCCATATAATAGCTAACAAAAAGTCATATCTACTTACCCGCTTAACCGTTAACCAACATATTAGAAGACTGGTTTAAATGTATACGATTCATTTTCAGTTTCACCTCTTGTTTATCTCGTACCTTGGATAATAGTCAGAATATATAAGGAAAACGAACTGTAAGTATATATTGTGTATATATTATGCATATATTATGTACAGCATACGCGTGATTTAAGAACAGTACAATTCCATTTTACTCTCATTAGTCTTGAAGAAACACATATTTATTGACTCGGTTTGGTATTGTTAGAATATTTTTTTTAAATAACATAACTTACATTTTTAAATACGCGTGATTTAAGAACAGTACAATTCATGTTTAAGGTGGACCGCGGGTTTCCTCCAGAAAAAATGGTCATTTTTTTAGACGTCAACCTGCAATAAAGAAATTTTGCATGAAGAACCTTTAATGTATTGGCTAACGCAGAAATGATATATTCAAATGATATTTCCATGGAAACCGGTCAAAAAGTGCCATCTAGCGGAGTGATATATTTTTCGTTTAAAACTTCAGATTGGTCACGAATCTTTCTGATGCAAATACGACTGTGATAAACTAATGAAGAAAGTAATTATATAGTAATCTGCCTGCATAATTTATCTAAAAATACATTAATTTTGAACACTAAATCGTGATATCGCTTTAACTTCAAAAATGAAATTAAAATCTAATCTCAAAAACCGTTCCCAAGTTGTGTTATCTAATAGTTAGGACAATGCAGACACTTATATAGGCATTATACTCATAATCAGCATTATTGGTGTCCATAGAAATTTACGGATTTATAGAAATAATCTAGTAATCGGGTCGTGTTTTATGAGAATAGCCTTTCGGTATGCATGTCTTGTGAATAATTCAGAACGCAACACATTTATATATAATTGGCTATTTTGTCTTCATTTGCCTTAAAATGTAAAGTACTAGTGTTGGTGTCATACCATTTCCTGGTTTTATTTAAAGTATGGTAGCACTTTTGGTGATCAAATGTCTGTCAATGATCCCTTAACCTTTTGACAAATTTAAACAACATAACGTCCGTTAGGTTGTTTTACTTCTGCTGACAAAAAATATAGAGAAATTAATTATTTATGAGTACATTGTCATTATCTACCTTTCAAGATAATGTTAGATTTTGATTAATAAATCTTAAAAATGATTATCTTTTATCTTTGCATCATGTCTTAGTAAGAAAACATTATTTTGTATTATGCACAAACAATGATGTCCCTATTTTCACTATAAAAAACTTTGACATTTAAGATCTGTACTTGTGCTGATAATTTTAGACTTCTGAATTCTGGAAACTTCTAAAATCCGGACATTTTGGCCGGTCCCGTAGGTGTCCAGATTTCAGAAATTACACTGTATTACACTACATCTACTGATGTTAGTCTAAAAGAACCCGCTCTATGTCTAAATACTTACGACAATACTTTTAATCCCTGATCCTTCGAAAAATTTACTTCGGAAAAAACAGTTACTTTCAGGTCGAAAATTAATGCGTATCCAGTAGTGATTAGTATCGTAATTATGTGTACATATGAATGCGACTACAATTTACATGGAATTGTTATCCTCTAGCTCATAACCCATGGCTTGTTGTTCAATATCTTCTTTAGTTCCATAAACATCAGAATTGTTTTGACATATACGTGTAAATCTAGATAAATACCTAAAAATAAAGTTTTTTTTCATGGCGATGATTTAATCAATTTTAACTTTGCAGTCTCTATGCCATTATAATTCATCAAAGTGTACATCAAACAAACTGTAATTGTTCATTATGGTCTGAGGAATAACAAAAATAATAAAATCGTACGTATTCGATTAGCTGAAATATAGTATATATCATCTTGTAATCGTAATATCATTGATAAACTGTTTAATTTTAGATGTTGGAATCAACACCGCACAGATGGCTATTTCTGGATTATCAAAGCACCTATACAGCTCTCCGTCATAGTACGTATATCTAGTGCTTTTCTCTATCTCTGGGTGTAATCTTACATCATTATAATATATAGTATCTTGTATCAATATGACTTGCATTTATTATATATATATTTCGGTTTTAAACGGTTCAATACTGACGGTTGTTGTTTGGTGTTGAGACATTACTTAATGGAACAGATAAATGGTTAAAAGAGATAAGAAAATTATTCCTAGAAGTAAAAAACATACTTAACATGGCATCAACCCCCCCCCCCCCCCCCGACCCCACCCCCAAAAAAGACTTTTTTTCCACAATTATTTTACCCTAGACACATCACACAGATAAGGCAATAAAATGAACGGATTGTAAAACACAATCTCCCGGTATGTACCGTTCCACCTTAGAACGATCGGTAGCGAAGCTATGGGGATTAAACTAGTTATAGGGGCCGAGCCTAGCACTTACCTAAGGTGAAACAAAAAAATAAATAATCATAAAATACGTAATTGACTTAAATATATACTCGTACATGTACAAAAAAAAGAAAACATTTCAACCAACCACAAACATTATTATGTAACAAGTTGATTGTTCCAGTACAAATAATTACAGCAAACTAAAACATTTAAAAGAAATACATTTTAAAACTGGCCAACAGTCTTCTTATATTTGTTTTATCTACTCCAATCCCTCCCATTCGAAAGGTCTTGTCTGCTGATTTTGTATCCATGTTTATTTCTCTAAATAAACTTAGACTAAGAGATAACCAACTTTATATGTAATATACAAGTAGGACATGTTTTTTTATTGCAGCTGCTCTCTTGGAATGTTTTACGAGAATAAAACTAGCACTATAAATCTTTACCTCGTTACGTGGAAGCAACATATATGAGAAACTCAGCAGCAAGCAATAAGACAATTAATTTAATGAAATGTTTTTACTAACAGAAATAATGATCTTTTCAATTAATACGAGTATGAGGAAAATTCTCGAACACCTGGTTTTAAGTAGTCCCAGAAAAAAGTATTTATTTGTCACTTATGCTAGTATGAAATATGAGAAACATAAAAAGTAGACTAAATCCTGTTTTATATTAGAATTAGTAGTTAGTACTTTAATTCCACACAGAGGAAGTAAAATAGTAATACAAATTGTATCAAAATGTTTTTACCATTTTACCATTACGCAATTTCACTGCCAATTTAAAGACATACATAACCATTTTTTCCCTTGTACTTTATATTAAAATTTTACATGTGATACATACATTTATAGATAATTTGTCACATATCTTACATTTATACATTTTCACTTAGATACGTGTTATTAAACCAATGTTTTGTTGCACCTTGTGCAAACGTCGATTGCTGGTTTTAACTGTAATTGGGTCACTCCGTGATCGAACCGTTATTGTCTCTGACCAGTAATTACTAGCCCCTCACCACTGGTGAATTCACATCCAACCAAAGAATGAATAAAGTTCAGTGGTGTATGGGTAGTGCGTCGGACGCCTAACACGGAGGTTACGAATTCGAATCCTGTCAGTGGCGGAATTTGACTGGATCCTTCAAAACCCATTCTTTCTGCGCGAGTACTGGTCGAAATCCAGGAAGCAGTCATCGAGACTTCTCTACAATCGATTTAAAATGAATAATTTTAAAATAAAAAGGACAAAAGCACAAGGACGTAGCTGTTCAGATGGCTAGTGAAGATCGAGAGTACACGCCTTTGGTCTTACCACTGTTAAAACTGGAATAGTCTCCGAATAAACATAACTGTTGGAGTGATGATAGAAAAAACTACTATAACAATAAAATTCGCTCTTGATCGGCATATTGCCAAAGATAGCCCATTACTGGCACACGCCTCAGTTTTAATAACAATACATCGAGGGCTTATCGCAACAGTGTCGTAACTCATATTGAAATAAGAATAAGTTACGACAGTGTTGCGCTGAGCCCTCGACATCATTGAATGGTTTTTTGTGATGCATTTCAAGGATGGTCAATTCGGTTTCAAAGCATTTTGGTCATGGTGAAATTGAATCTCAAGCCCATAAATACAAAACAGATTTCCTGGTATGATACAAAATGTCTGGAGGAAATATACTAATGGTGTATCAAATATCACATTATTGCGAGTGCAAAAAGGTCTCAAATGTGAAAATAGGCAAGCAAGTGATTTCCTTATTTCTATAAACTAATATGATATGTCAAGAGATGTTGGTTTGTTAGAAACAAAAACATATCAACCAGACATAATTATTTTTGTTCAAACCGTCAATGTATACAAATGGTATTGGGAATCCAGGAAACAAGAGACAAAAATAGACACGACATGAACCGGGAAGCAAGCACTTTAATACGGGACGGCAAGGGGTAGAAAACTCAGAATTGTTGGTAATTGTTAAAATTCAAACGCCTGTACACAGATTTTCCTATGATAAAAACGAACAAGCATTATTCAACTACATTGAATTTCAATAATGTTTTCCTGGGGGCCCATCCGTGATACATTGATTGTGGTCTCTAAATAGAAATCACCAGTCTCTCACTACGGTGAATTCGAATCCGTCCCGGGCACAGACAAATGTCACAGGTGAGGAAGCTGTCCAGTTAGTTTAGAAAAGTTCATTGGATCTACCAAGGTGTTTGCCAAATGATCAGCAAATGACTCTAACTCTTGGTACGACATAAAAACCCAGTTTACAAGAATGTAGTTAGCCTGTCCCAAAGGTATGTCAATGAATCTCAGAAACGTATGTAAAATGTATAAAAGTCTACTTAGTCTATTCAACTAGAACTTGTCACAGACGTAATTAATATCCCCACAAGCTGATTTGACACAAAAGTGTTATTATTTCATTTTCTCTCTCGTCACAGAAAAAGGACATTTCTGCCATTTACCCCATTGACAATAAAGCAATTAGATTCCTTTCAATGAACAATTGGGGTGCAGCCTAGACAACTTAACCTAATGCTGGACTTTTGACCATAAAGTATGACATTGATCTAAGAGGTACGGGCCTAGTTCATATACACAACGCGTTGTCTCGTAAAGGTGGACGATCATGCCAAATGGTATTGAAATCCACCAGTGAATAACAATGTTCCAGCCCTGAAAAGAATTACGACGAGAGAGGACATTTTATATGATTCCAGTATAGTCCCCACCAGTAATAGTGAGACTCACAAGAAAAGCTTTAAATTTGATATTTTACATGCAAATATAGATTTAATTAACCGATAGCGACGTTTTCTTAGAAAGACAAAGATATTTACATGTTGTACATGGCTCTGTTAACGATAAGATATTCGGCGGCTGATCAGGATGACAAAGGGAACGAAGGGACTACCGTTATTCGACTGAATGTATGCAAAATCTAACCTGTTTAATGTTGCTGGTTTGTTATAAATTTCGATTTCTAGATAATAATCAACATTCTATATATACTTGTTGTCCACGAATGTTTCTACTGTCTTTCATTTTTGTATCTCTGTCCGTTATAAAATTATATTTATGTATGTTTCATTGGTGTAAAAATTGAGGTCGGGCGCTAAAACTAATTAATACCCCTTGTAGCTTTGATAAAGACCGTTCCGATTTGATGCAGTCCGAGATCCCTGCACACTTGAACATGTTTGTATGATCGAATGTTTCGGTGGGTTTTGAGTTGTGTGAGTTCTGGACAAGGTAGTATTTTTAGGGGATGTAGGATTTAATGAACATTATTTGTGTTTTTTTCTAGGAATTTATATAAACAGAGCGAACATATATTTGTTTCGGGAAGGTGGGCTTTTTTTCGTGATATTTCATAGGAATATATTTCTAATATCATATACATTTGTACATATTAGAAATAGATTCCTGTGAAATGTCATATCATTATCATTTAATATGTACTATATTAAGTTGTTTTTATTTTGTAGATCAATTTCATTTTCTTCATCAACATCGTTCGGGTATTATGTGTGAAAGCGAACATCAGTCGCCATGTCAAAAATGATGCTCAACATTTAAGGTGAATTCTATAGTAGATCACGTACTGCTTTGGAGATTCGCTTATACAAGCCTCCTTGGTCTGTGAGTCCGAATCTCAATGGCACTAAATTTACATTTGTGGAAACTGTCCATCGACATAATTGGAGGTCGTTGTTCTTCATAATTGGAATTTATCTCCACTTAAGCTAACAAGGTCGCCATTAGGCCTAGGCTATTGGATGCGACGTCAAACCCAGAGAAAAATCAATCCATTAATTGCATATATTGCACATTGCAACTTGGCTTGCACATTGGAGTTAAATTAAATTTACACCATGCTGTAAGAAATTATAGATGCAGTAATCCTAATCAAGAAAATGCTGCCAAATGATTCAGTAATCTGTAGTAGTTTCACTAATTCATGTTTACAACACATTGTAATAATACTAAGCTTACTCACTAGAAGTTTACTGATAAAAGTCGGTGTCACGTTCTTTATCATGTTTGTTTGATACTAAAAACTGTTTTCTGATTTTCACTAATCAGACTGTGTCGGTCTGAATAGCTATTCATAGTTATTGTTAAAATGTTTATTATCTTTGTCCGATAATAACCTGACTAGTTATTATTCATTGTTGATATATGCTTTTAGAAAAACAGCCAAGTTTGTATTGGTCCTTATTCCACTATTTGGTGTCATCTATATTGGCTTCACGGCTTATCCTCCTGGTATTAGCATGCAAGCAGATATAATCTACTTGTATTGTGAAATGTTCTACAATTCGTTTCAAGTAAGTATATCTTAACATGACGACGGTATGATGTTTTAAATAGATTTATGGTTCGGTGTTTTCTTTCAAAATTAATATTGCTTGAAGTAATTTATATCAATCAGTTGGTATGCTAACTTTGTTTAATGCGTCATCCATATTTAATATGTTGTCGATGATATGCTTAGAGATTGTTACGTATAGTGATCTTGCGTACAATGAAGCCATTAAGGTCCTGTTGTCTGATTAATGTTACTCCCTGACATGTCAGTGGAATAATTACACTCATATTAGAAACATTATTATAATGCCGTGAACGTTCAGAAGATGCCAATGACCTTGTTCACAGTACCCAGAAACATTTTATCGGATAAACACATAAATAGTATGATTAAACAAGTAATCATGCAGAGATGAGCGTCTGTCATGTGCTTGTGTCTTTGGCTCGAAATGAAATGCAAGTTTTGCCGTCATATCAAGGGCTTCAAATCATTCTTTGCTTCAAGTAATGATATATTGGCGGGAAATAGGAACGCCAGTCTGATTGCCTGTAACCAACCCCACACATGAAGTATAAACTCTTCAGAAAATGACACTCTGTTCCTTTCATAACCATACAATCTGAATACACAAGTTCTAGTCTTTTTATTTACCTGAAACTCACAGTAGCAGATATATTTTATGCCCACAAAACGAGCCCTTGAAATGGCCTAAAATAAGAAAAAATCAAATTCAAGGGCAGATAACACAAAAACGAGATCAGTGACCATTTTTTCGCTTAAATCTTTTCTCTGATCATATGCTACGGTCATGCAAAGTTAAAAAAAATCTATTGATCAGTTTTCATTTTGCATAATTATTTTTTTTCTATGCCTATGTGAAAAATGTAGCCAACTGTAGCAAACGTCTTTAAATTATCTACCTGAAAGTTTATTCAAGCATTGTATAACTATTCTGTAATCCTACGAATCTTATATTCAAGTATTAATTTTGTCGATTTACACAAGAGCTAGAGAAGAAAGCAGTAAGATTTCCCTATGGTGTTCCTTTGTAAGCTCTCTTCAGTTTCCAAAGTTTGTACTGTTCAATGTTATTTAAAGATGATCTGTCTGAAGTTTAACTATCATTTGTCATTTCAGGGCTTTCTTTTAGCATTGCTATTTTGTTTTCTGAATGAAGAGGTAATTATTGCCGTTAAAGCATGGACCACTAGAGTATGCCAGAGGTGTGTGTAGCCATAGATATATCATAATGCATACTGCAACGTCTTGTAAAATAGCCGTTGTTCGTAATAGCTTGTACCACACCATCTATTTCTGCATTACGGGTGTTTGATTTGAAGCGCTTTTTGTACGTATAAATAGTTTGAAACTCATCATTATTTCTGCATTACGGGTGTTTGATTTGAGGCGTGTTCAGTAATTTATAACGGGTATACCTATTGATTGTACTTATGTCTAAATCAAAATTTGATTTAGGTACGAAAAATTGTCAAACTGTTAATAGATTAAATCTATGGTTTAAGACACAGGGCGGGATTTTATTCGTAAATTATTTGCGATTTATTTATATTGGTATATTAAACTAGACCTGTATATAATTTGTATACAGGGTTAAGGGTCGTGTATCTACGTTTCGACACCAGTTGGCCAAATTTGTAAATGAATTGTGCATTATTATTATGACAAGTATTAATTTGTAAATATATATTCTATGAAAAAGGTAATAGTAAAATTGCTTTTATAAGTAAGCATAAACTTCGTAAACTATTATTACAAACGATAGCAAAAATGAATTGACCAATTCATTATTGGGCAGATAAATGGCTGTCTATGGTAGTATTGCTGAATTGTCTTTGTCTGATTTGTATTTCTCTGTCTGTAAAATCAGTAAGTGTATGTCTATTTGTGTTGTGGAAACTTTCATGTAGCATGTATTGCGGTATCATAAGTACAAATATCTGTGGGGCGTCCAGCTGCACCGACAGTTCAACCTAAAACAAAATATTTTATACATGACATTGTAATAGTTTGTATCGAATATTAACATTTTTAACAACCCTGCATGTTGTCTTTGTAAAACAATGATAAAGTTGTAGTGTTTTAACTAAATTTTGTATTGTCTTTAGAGATACTGTACACTTGTGTATCGAATAAATTATGTAAAAGCAACAATCATGCAACATTTTTAGATACAAAATAAGTTGATAATGGTTTATTTTCAATGCACAACACTTTACAGTCCATGAGTACATATACATGTAGTACAAATATTCACAGTACAATTTAAAAACGTGGTTAATGGCATTACGTAATAATGCATGTATGGATATTATCATTGATACACATCAAAACGTTATTGCAAGTACATGTACAATATATCTAAACATACGGTCTGAAACTGATAGAACCGAAAGGTTTCAAAATTGTTAACTATACCCTGGAGAACACGTGATATTCCTTTAAATATACTTTTGTCCCTCTATTTCAATTTAAACGTTTGCAAACGGTTCTAATCGCCGCATGTCTTGAAATACCACCACTGGGTAGTCATTGAAATCTGACTACTTATACAAACACGTGACCCGAGATTCAAATTACAAACTAGGAAATAAGGACATTACATTACTGTCTATTGTGATCGATTCAATACACACGATGGCATGAATATGACATGCGAGGAAATTGCAAGTCGCTAGCTGCTATGTTTATGCTAGGATATAATGCGGGGCAACTACGAGGTGAGACGTGCACAGAACGGTAACGTGATTCATTCACTGACATTAAAACAAAGACGTTCATTATATAACACGATGCCTACGTATATGTCATTTTACATAACAGCCTCAACAATTAAGTTCATGTTTCATATTTCTGAAAAATACATCTATAATACTATTTAGTTTTCGTTTGCACATCAGTTTTATTGAACTTGATTAGTGTGTTTCACCGTTTCAACATTATGTTTCTATAATATTACAAGGTTCGTTCAATGTTGCAAAATGCTTGTAAACAGTCTTGGCAATGACTTTTTTCAGTAACTAACACAATGTTCTTTGTCCTAGGTTCACAATGAAGTACGGCTGTTCTGGTATAAGCACAGATTCAATCGTGCTAACTCACGTTCAATCCTCATGGCGACGTGGAGAAAGTCATCGCGCACATCGCGTGATACCATTTCGCGGGAGACCCGTCTGACAGACGGTGTACAAATCACAAATGCGGGGGAGCTGTGTAAAGTAAACAAAGTATGCAAGGAACATGTCACATGGAAAAGCACAAACCGTGACGTAGGAAATGGTGCTAAAATGACGTCACAACGCGGAAGTGCTACCGGATGTAGGCTGATTGAAAGTAAAATTACGAAAGCTGGGGCACAAGTGTGAATTCGCGCGAAGACTGCGCTGAATTGTTCCTTTTTCTGAGTTGTAATTGTCGCTTGATTTTTTGTTTTCGATAACACCTAATCATATATTTTGTCCTTGAACGTGTGTAATATTTTCCATTGGCCTTCTGATAAAGTAACCATTTATAAGTCATGTTGACCTTTCCATAAAGTTAGAGTACATGATCCAGTCAGAGCACACGTTTTGAATTGCATTAGACCTTGTGACAACGAATGCATTAGACCACTATCTGTACCTAGTAATACATTTTGCAAACAACATTTATCTATCAATCAATGCGTATCAAGATATTAACATCGGTCAGGAAACAGTTAACTGTGCTAATAATGAGGATGAAGAAACATTATGAGAATATTTTTTTTATAACACTTTATTATTTCTTGGGGTAAAAATCCGAGTTGAAACGTTCATTTGGGTTTGTTATACACAAAACGGGATATCAATTGCTTGCCTTGTTTTGATTTCAAGGAATGACGGTAATGACTTCTCGCTGACGAGACACGGGATCAGAAATGCTGGAGGATATTAGTGTACCAATGAGACAAATGCCTCGAACCGAAAACCACAAACATATATTGCCTTGGAATGTGAGACTGTGAATTGGAATCAATTGTCTTATTTATATATAACCATATATTATGTGAATCGTAATAGTTAATTCAGTACTGCGAAAACAACTGGCATTGACACGTCCGAAGTCTATTTCTAATGTTAATGGAACGCATGTATTTCTTGCCTTTTTGCCTCGTATTGTTGAATATGTCCGCATAAAAAAGAATCTTGTCAATAGCAGTAAAACAAATAAGTTTTATCCTGTTTCTACATTGTTCTTAGACCTAATAAAGCAGTGACTGGATAGACATAGCTTTATCCTGTCACTAGGTCACGTGGTCTGCTTTATTTCGTCACTTTGAATTCTTACACGCGTGAGGTCTGCTCGTTATACAACAAAGAGCGCTTTTATATTACAAAATGATACAATGATATATAAATAAAGTGGATGTTTAAATTCTTAACATATTCTAAGAGCTTTTATTCCAATAATCCAAATAGGGTGACGATTGTATGGGACTATTTTATTGTCGCGTCATGTTGCTGAACGGTAATGAGACTGTTAAAGAAAGGCATGACGTGTGATAAATGGAGTTATGAGAATTATTTCGTTGTGGAATAGATATGTTGTTGTAGAAACAGATATTTTGTTGTAGAAACAGAATAAATCGAATACATCGGCACGAAAGCTAAAATTTCAGCTTTCTAAGCCTCATCGGATAAACCTTCTTCATCTCGGCACTAAGCATGTATTCTCTATATATATTTTCTACTATGAAATAGTACTATGTGTCTTTGTTTAGTATATAATTGCATTAAATATTATATTTGTTACATGGCGTATTGTTTTGTACGATAAGCTCAATCACGATTCTAACAGAAATACATGCCACTGTTTGATGTGAGTATAAGTTTGTAAATTTCATTATTAAATGTAAAGAAACTCATTTATTTGTTGCTTTTATGCTTCCGTTTTTTTTGTATCAACTATTTCTTGTTGCACTATTTTGTTTTGCATACAAATATCATTGACACTTAAAGTGTAACAGTTATAAACGTCGTCAATAGACAATATTGATACATTTCAAAATAAAATTTGAAACCCTTATGACCAAAGAAAGCGCTATTTTGGGGAAATAGAAAAACCTTTCCGGAAAGAAATTGTGGTGAGAATGAGGGGCGTTTAAATATTATGTCACTGGGTAGCATTTTACTGTATTCAGTTGTATCAGGTTTGTATTAATACATGTGGTTGTAATTTTGACACTGCCCGCAGCTGATCGGGCTACAGCTCTTATGTTCACTGATCGCGTATATCGCACATGTGTAGAACGTAAAAGGTTTCAAACATTGCACAATTCATGGCTCGGGTATAAAATAAATTTACAAGTTTTTTTCCCGGTGTAACGTTTTCAAACTCCCCCCGTTTCAAATTACCCCCCCCCCACCGGGAAATTGAAAACGTTTTTAAGTTACCGGGAGGGGTACAATTAAAATGTTTTAAAATTACCCCCTCCATTTTCAAATGCCCTACCCGGTAATCTGAAAACATTTTCAGGTTACCCCGAGGCGCTTTGAAAACGTTTTTAGATTACCCGTTGGGGCGCGTTGAAGACGTTTTAGAATATCCCCGCGTAATAATTCGAAAATTCATAATAAGAGAGAGCTTGCACACGAATAAGGAGATTACAATTGCAAACACATAAATGCATACATGTACTACAGTTATATGAGACTATACACATGATGAAATCATACGACGAAAAATCAAATGATATCATATACTGACAAGTCCATTCCTTCATTATGGAATCCTATGAGCGTTATTGCTCAAATACCAATGCAAACTTGAATCATTTTGACAAAAAATATATAAAAACAATAATTTCTATTATCCATTGTTGGTTTTCTGAACTCAAGTAAAAGTGAAATTGCACAGGTCATGTCTTGCATTTTTGTTAATTAATTGAATAAAGGCGCGAACTCTCCATATCCCTAATAGGATTCAATAGCTTCATATAATTATTGCGTATATTCAGTTCAGAAATACAGGAATTACATGTCAATAAACCATGTTGACTGTGAATCATTCAGTATGAATTATAACCTGAAATATTCACGTTTTCATCATGAAAATTCAATATAGGGAGGGGGATTATTAAAACGGGGGAGGGAGTTTGAAAACATATTAATGTCACCGGGGCCGGTACATTGAACACGTTTTTAAGTTACCGGGGGTAACCTGAAAAAGGGGGAGCTTGAAAACTTTACACCGGTCAAAATGACACAGAAAAAATGTGGAACACTCCAGCTTTACTTCGACAAACGTACAGTTAACAATTTACAAGTGGAAACGTAGCGGTATTGTTTTATTATTTGCAAACGATGTTTAGCATATATCTGCTTTGCTATTTAACCTTTAATTGACTAAGGACTGTATGCTGCAGAATAACTTGCTCACATTACAGAAAGAAAAGGTCCTGTTTTACGCGATTCTCCCATTCATTTACTTACGTTATTTCTATGAGTACCGTAAACTAGTCGTCTACAGACACACGCAATTTTATTGCAATCTATACTTAATATGACGCATGAATGGACTATTTGAACCTGGATACTATAAGTATGATATGGCGCCCAAATCGAATCGTTATTTGTTAAGCCGCTATTACTACTTTCCCGAAATTAAGTACGAAATGGATTATATACAAACCCAGATCCCTAACATAAACTATAACAAATGAGCGACGATCTGAAACGATAGATGTGCTACCATCAAACAGATTGTTACGTATATTGGAGCAGTTATGCAAGTCGAAAGTTGAAAAGTTGGAAAAGATCAAACGTCATTGACTTCGTTCAAACATGTCGACAATTTATAATTAAAGTAACATTAATTGAGCCCGCCCAGCTAGCTCAGTGGTTAGAGCGTTTGTCTACTGATCGAGAGGTTGTGAGTTCGAACCATGGGCGAGGCTCGCACTGTCACACTGACAAATTTGGCTGAATATCTTATGTTATATTGTCCCCCACCTCTGAATTATGTGGGGTAGCTAGGCAGAGGCTACAGCTAGAATGTGGTTATTACTTGTTAAGGCTTAAATGAAGACCAGGAAAGCTGGTTAGGATAACTGTCCGCCACGATATGACTGAAATACTGTTGAAAATGGCGTTAAACCCGATGAAACAAACAAGCAAGTAACATTAATTCGTGACAGACATCTGTAGTTAAGTGTTACGATCTTTGACAAGCAATGACTAGGTCCTCTCCACCATGTGTTCGACAGATAAGTTCAATATCCATTTAACTGCCGGTTCTACCCAGGTTAACGTCCCGGGTGTTCCACCACTGTTAAAGCTTGAAAAGTGGCAAAGCGGCCCTGGCTAAACGAGTGACTATTAAACTCTGAATTAAATACTGAAAATGAACCATAAAGGGACACAACTGCACAAAGCTAATCTCAAATGATACTTTGGAGTTTCTTCCCATTACTTGGATGTTTTTTTTCACTGTTTTGACGATGAACATGAACACAGTTGCCAAGTGACCCTGCCTGTTTGTGTGATGTTTAACTTGAGCGATTAATTACTAAAATCAATAATCCACAAAGGGACACAACTGTTCAACGGTACCAAATGTTATAAGTTTTAATTGTTCCCCCTTACTCATGCTTGATCATCGTGACAATGACCCTGTCATTGTTGATTTTGTTACAAACCAGACGTTACAAACTTAAGATATTATTAAGGGATTGTTTTAAGAGATTATGCCTCTCAGTCATAGCTAATTGCCATAAAAACCTAAGTATACAATTATTGAGAGGATAGTATAACTGCTTTTGGTCTAAGTATAGCTTTGTTGCCTATAACAAGGTTGGCGATAAAATCGTGGGCTGTGTGAATGGTGTCAAAATGAGTACGTGGTTTTGGCGGGCAGAGTTCCTCTTCTTTTATTATGTATATAAGTTATTGGGAGCTTTGAATCAGAGAGGCAGAAAAAGCTAAGATAACATTTGTTTTGCCTTAAATTGACCAAATGTACAGGAACAGAGCCGCTTGGAAGTTTTAGGTATACTCCGCCCCCCTATGGAAAACATCAAACTGCAGCATGCTATAGGTAAAAAAATATTAAATTTTATAAATACAGACAATGAGGTGAGTAAAGGTCCGCACTTTTGTCGGGTCGAAACTTTGTGTAATAATTTCCCATATTGG
Organism: Lutraria lutraria; assembly: GCA_964023205.1. Taxonomy (NCBI): domain Eukaryota; kingdom Metazoa; phylum Mollusca; class Bivalvia; order Venerida; family Mactridae; genus Lutraria; species Lutraria lutraria. The sequence continues at coordinate 4,313,581 of OZ026848.1, forward strand.
GACAATCATCATGTCACTTTGTCACAATCGGCATCATTAGTATACTACTAAGTCTGTGATGTAGATATTTAATGAATTAAGAAACATGCAAGGTTTTGCAAACTAGAGAATTCCTCCTTGTGTTCCATTGCCATAGAAACAATAACTTAAATATTTGAAGCGACAAAGGTATACTATTGTGACAATATTCATATGAGTTAATGAGCCGTTACAGAGCTATAATCAGACTACTACTATAATAGGGGGGGGGGGGGGTCCCAAACTGCATGGAGCAAATAAAACACGGGTGTGAAATATTTACTTATACATACTTCAGCAATTAATCGTACATCATGTTCGTTTGTCAATATGTCTAATATTTAGTACATCAGTCCTGTAGGAAGTTATATTCGATTAGGGGAGGGGGTCATTAGAAGTATGTCTGACAAAGAGGAGATAAAGCCCTTCTCCTGTTCTTGTAGGCCTGTAACAAATGTAGGAATGTCTGTTCGAAGATAAGACCATTCAGCATTTCTGACATGTCTGCAGCCAAATCTTTTCACTAAGTACACTTGCTATCTATTTGCTGAAGATAAATCTGTTAAAAGAGCAACTGTCACGACAGCTTTAACGTTACTCTCCACTAAAATGTTTTATCATGTCTAAATGCAGACCAACGATTTATTGGAAAGATACAAATTGCGTTCGGTTTATTGCAGTTTAGTGTTTAAGTATTTTGACGACCACAATTCCAATCCGAACCATACGCGGATATTTCGACAGTTTAATCTAATGTGTCTGGCACTTATTTTGTGTGATTTCTTAAACACTGCAATTGAACATTGCGACTGTAAATGATGTTATTCTTTGTAAATCACGATTCACAGCTGGACACTTTTGAGAACATTTGTAATGGAACTGAATAAAGCATTTATCAGATTATAAGATTCTGTAGTAAGTATATATTAATGTTTGTTATCGCTGGTTAAACAAACCTAAACACTCAGGCTGACGCATGCTGAGCGAGCGGTTATATTATTTAACCAGCGATAACAAACATTAATGTATTTAATGTTCGGATTTATGTTTTGACGACAATGCATGCGCATCAAGGTTAAATACAGATACGAGTGTTAAACGAATTATTAAATAAACCATACGGTTAAATGAATTTAACCGGTCGCAAATTTGAAAAATACTGTGATGCAATTGGTCAAAATATAAATCCGAACAAAGTTTAACCGATCGACAAATTTGAAAAATACTGTGATGCCATTGGTCAAAATATAAATCCGAACGAAGTTTAACCGATCGACAAATTTGAAAAATACTGTGATGCCATTGGTCAAAATATAAATCCGAACGAAGTTTAACCGATCGACAAATTTGAAAAATACTGTGATGCCATTGGTCAAAATATATATCCGAACGAAGTTTAACCGATCGACAAATTTGAAAAATACTTTGATGCCATTGGTCAAAATATAAATCCGAACATTAAATTTCAATAAATTCACTTTGGGCATGAATTATGCGATGGCTCATCTTTATGGTATCTCGTTAGTGCAGCTCCGCCCATAGAAACATATTACTGGACGAAAACAAACACAACATATTACAGATAATATTGCATTTTAAATATGATGGGGAATGTGTACAGATCAATCATAGCCAACAATTTGATTATGTTATTGAAAAAAAAACTATTTTGTTTCATGATTCATATTTGTTTTAACCAAAAAAAAATATTTTATTGGTTGTGTTTAGTTTTTCGTGAAGCTTTATTTTCTGTATACGCCGTGGGATAACAGTCACTATACAATGGAATTGGAGAAAAATTGTGGTGTGGGCTGTTTCTGTTGGGTTTATTTGGGGTGGGGGGCTTTAATCGTGGTGCTGTATTTGTTAGTGTAAACCGTGATGGTCGATTTATTTGGATACTTTGAATGCGACTTTTACTTGAACATAAAAATGAAAATAGATAAGGTATTGCTTTCCTTTATGGTTATGCTCATGAAATGACCTAAAATAATCGGTTACTTAGCTACAGAAACGAAAATGGTTACCGAAACCTTAGTACTTTGTTCTCTACATTGTCATGTTTATTACTCGGATTATTTAACAATAACAATGTGGTAATGAGCAGAAATTCTCGTGTAAAGAGGGACGAAACAACATACCACTGCCTTTGGCGATATTTTGAACATTTGCAGACTAATAAGATTACAGACAGTGTCTAGTAAGCAATGTCCATTAAATCCTTTATGTAGCTTTTAAAATATGTAAGCGCTCATACTTCTGTTGCAATGATTCGTGGATCAGATGTCGAGACAATATAATACATTGTTAGACGTTATTATAACTGACGGATGTCATCCATATTTATTTATTATATTCAATTAGACTTAATGGCTGATGTTACTTACAACAAAGGGTTCCAATGCGCCATAAAACAACACAAGACAATCAAACAACAGCTTCCAGTTTAATGCAAGTAACTAGCTATTGTACAGGTCTGGGAGTGTCTGGTCTGTGGGTTTTTTTTATTACGTGATAGAGAAGAACTCAGTGATATTTGTCTGCGAGACATTTTGTTGCAAATTTTCGGAATATCTTAAGAGTACTTCATATGTTAAGAATGTCCATTGTTTGAGGTTAAAGTCCAGTGACTAACAGTGTCATGAATGATATTTCAAAATGTCCGTTTTTCCAAACCATCTTTCGCAATGTTAATGGTGAGTCCGTTTGCTGAAAACAGAAACCGCCATGGAGTGAAAGATGTCATCTGAAAATTATTGATGTTGATCACGTATTTCCGTTACGAGACAATTGAAAAGATTGATCAATTTAGTATCTGATACAAGTTCAAAGGTATGATTGCAAAGATCCATCAAGAATAGAAAATTACAAAAAAGTATAATTGGTTTCTTTCAATACCCAATGACATCCTGTTGATGGAGCAGTTTGTTGTGTTTTTCATTTTACCAATTTCAGTTATATCATTGCCACGTATGTTTGCTATTGTTATGCTGGGTGCAATTTAGTTAAAGACGTGTTCGGTAGTTCGCTACATTTTTCACATAGACATATAGGCAAAATGAAAACTGAACAATGTATTACTATTACTATATTACCTTATCAATGAAACTGACTTTTATTTGCAATGAAAACATTCCAAAAGTTTCATCTTTAATCACTAAGTACATATAGCACAGTATTTTGTTCAATAATATTGCAAAAAAATAAGAAAAAGCATCAAACAGCAGATGTGGTTAAAGAAAGGCATCTTGTAAGTATTGCTTTCGAGCAAATGATACTTCTTTCTTATATTTTACCATCATTGTTTCTATTGTTCAGTATTACTGAATTCAAAAAGCTAATGGGCCTTTAAAAAAGTATATTGTTCAGTTTTCATTTTGCTTATATATGTATATGTGAAAAATGTAGCGAACTACCGAAAACGTCTTTAAGCAGTGATGAATATCACTATATGTTGCATACATGAACGAGATCACATACTTATATATTTTGTCTGACTTTTAAAAAAATCATAGATTGTCTTTGTATGTTATGATGGAGTATTTTAATTTTAACTTCAATTTCATTGAATTTGTAGGATTTTTGCTGAAGTATTTATTAAAATGAGAAGTTAAATTATATGTTGACAGAACTTGAAAAATCATTTTTGAAATATGCACTGAAGTTAACGACAATGAAGTATATAGAGCAATTGAAGACATGCTAGCCTCGAACACCACTACTAGACGTATTGGTGCATTTTTAGACGTCAATGCATCATTCGTCTTGTTGAGAATCGGTTATAGATGACGAGATGCTCAAAAAGATAATGACTGTCTGCTCTTTGCAATGCACCTACAAATGTCAAAATAAATGCATTAAAGAATTCTTTAAACTAATTGCTATCGCCCCTAGTCACGACTGGATATTTTGGTGTATATGTCAACAATGAAACACTATGTTATCAATAATAATGAAAGGCAAACATATAATTAAAACACTCACTTTTATTATAATGAAACTAACTCGTGAATGGACAAAATGTATTGTATAATTGAACACTTCGAAGGAATTGTATGTGATACACATTCACGTTTCGTCGAATATTACAATACACTCAGTCAGTACATGTTCGTAGTCGACATTTGAATACAAGTATTCCCTTGCGTATCGTCAAATTGACAAAGGTCTTTAGCCATCGGTTCCGTTTCGCCTTTCAGTATCCTAGATGCTGAGACATACGCACATACTGTGGATATTGACGTTCGTTGTGGAAGTGTCGAATGTCTCTCCTGTTTTGGTGTCGAGACAGGCCGTCCGTATGTCGAGTTTGACACGTATGAACTTCTTTTTAATGAAGATACGGCAAACGTTCCAGTGTAAACTCGTTCATGTCGTCTTCTGTTGTACCAACATCGATGTATTTCGCTGTGTACCTTTATTTAGAAAAATAATAAACACCTTTAGTCGAGTTATTCCGAATTGAAAACCAATTTATGAAAACGGATAACGCAACTTGATTATACGCCGACGTAAGAAATATTTTGCCCAAACTGTGAACAATCGCGTAAGTAGGTATCCCATAAGATGATAACAGAATAAAATCGAGATAAAAATATACAATATCTCATTACTTTTTATACCTTTCAATCAACTGTCTTCAGACCATGGTATACGACGGTTGGGGAATCTAGGAAAGCTTACTAATAGTTTATTGATGGATTCTTTCGGACAATTTGCCAAAGCGATATTATCTATGTCAAATGAGCGAATCATGCACAAATGGGTGGAGTCCTGGTTGGCAGACTGAATATTATATTTGATAAACACAACATTAATAAATATTATAATGACTTACCTCTTCGTTCAGAAAGCAAAACAACACCGCCAGAAGAAATCCCTGGAAGAACATGTGGGTTATCAAAATTAAAACAATACCAACATTCATGGAAAATCTTATCAATTTAGCAAATTTCATAACTTATATATTTATGTGAGCTCTCCATGTGCGACTTGTTGTTGTGAATATTGTCAGTGACCAGTGATCACTAGCATCCAATCGCTGTGAGGTCGAATCACACCGGGATAAGATAAAATGCACATATCAGAAAGTTGTACAGCTAGCTACGAATGGTCGATGGTTCTACCCTGGCTTATACTTGGTGCCACTTTTAAAGCTGAAAACAATTCCAAATTACTCTGGCGGTCGGTGCAACGTGAAATCCGAATAATTAAAATCGCATATGATGTTTTTCAGTACTTTAAAATCTTGAATTATTTTCCGAAATATCCCCAGGTTGGCACGTTTTTCTAGCTAGCAATTCCATCTATAACTAGAATATTCGTGTCATGAATTATGTAAAATTTGATTAATAAATAACGTGGCCTATATCAGCTATAGTACACAGACTCTATTAGTGTATTTGTATTCTAACGAAGAATAAAGCGCGTAGAAGTTTCATTGCAATTTAAATTAGCAGTACATGTTTAGCACAAAATCCCAAGGGTCCGTATGAATTGGCAAAAGTGAATATGGTTTAATGTTTTTTATCTCCAAGCTTTGTCTAACTTACTTGGAAAGAATTGTAAAACATTTCACAATACAAGTAGATCATATCCGCTCGTACATTCAATCCTACGGGATATGCAGATGTGGTTATGTACTGTACGCCGAATAATGGTATTAACACCAGGGAAAACTTGGCCAACTTCCTATAAATGAGAATGATAAAGTAGAATGCAGACATTCGGCTCGATGTCCATAACAACTATAATTTGCCTTGTAAATGCAGTAATTCTGAGGATCATGTCGTTGTAACGTCACATTTAGTTATAGTGTACATGATTTATAGCGCCAAATATAAAACAACTGTTTACAGAAATAATTACACCATGCAGAAAGTATCCCATTCGAAAATCCGACTGAATATATGAATTCATAAACATTTGCCGTCGCCAGTTTTGCGAACGTCTAAATCTAATTACACATTTGAAATGTCACAGTACACAATCAATAGTTCTAAAAATTCATCATTAAGACTAAATTGTTTAAACTATAAGTGTGTTAATCGTTTCAGAACTAATAATCAGACAGTATTAAATCAATAATGCTTTTCCTTGACATTATTATGCAGCATTAGCGAAACAAATTGCAATCATGCAGTTATTAAAGAATCGAGCTTTGCAATGTCACCGTAAAGATTAGCGATCATAATCTATCTAAGCAAGATAATCATGGTATATGCAAAATGCATTCGTATCGATAGGGCACTTCTTCTATCAATGTATCTATCTGTCATCCGTATAGACATCACCATAGTCGGGACTTAAAACTTGACGTGCGATAACTGATAAGACAGTTTAATTTGAAAATAAGCGATAAAAGTATCAGACAAAGTAGTTGAGATACATATAAATAAAGCAGGTTATTAAGGGACGCTATCTGTATTTGGTGATTTCAATACCAGACAAATTGAATATGAACGTTATTCATGAATGGTACATACCTTAATGATCGCCCAGTAAATGATCGGCGAGTCTTCATTCTGTTACACAAAGCACGTATAATGTTGATGAAAAATACAAAATTTATCTGAAATATAATTATCAACCATCAAAGCGATGTCCTCTGCTGGTTTAAAGTTACCGAATTAGAAAAAAATAATACTAAAGTCAAGTGTTTTACTCTTAGGAAATAAAATAATTAAATCAGTATTTTGTTAAGTCAATTTGCAGGACGACAGAAAATGGCATTTCATTGATTTACATCATTCAAGCAGTTCAACGTGGAATTGGTCATTCGGAATATCTTAGCCATTTACATTTCTTGGGTGTACTTGGCAACTTGATATGTGTGTACGAATTCCTTTGAGATGCGACTGTCGATTAACTCTAAAGGAATGTTAGCGCTAAAAATCTTAGTGCTTGAAATGTCGTCTTTCAAAGACTGTTCATCGTTTTCACTCCGGAATCACCATCAAGCAGTGTAACATTTTACGTTTTACAGTAAATGATATACAAAACAAAAAAAACAGACGTTTGTGTTGAAAAAAATGACATGCTCTTTTATCACGGAGGCCGAAATCTTCAGTTTCACATCCGGGAAATTCAAAACAGTTTCAATGTTGGCTTGCCAGGTACAACCATGCTCGATTGCGGTGTGCCGAATGAATATCAAAATGGTAAAAGTAGAATCAAACAGCTGAAAACAGGGTATGTTGTCGATATACTGAATGGTTGAACGAAATACTGCAATGGTCTTAAGCTTGACGCAGAAGAATGTCATTCTTTTGAATGTCTGAAGACACTACATGTGGTTTCAATTACAAACTTACACATTAAGTCATATTTACATGTGTATTGTTTGGCTGGTTTGGGACCATAAAAAACATCAATTACGAGGTAAAGAGTACTGAGGCTTTAGCTCTCATTGAATTAAACACTAAAGCAATTACCAAAATTGTTATGATAATCGGTGTTTTAATGATCCAAACAAAATTGTGGGTATCTATGTTCCAACATCTGAAATGAAAGAAAAAACAATTAACAGTCTTACAAGAATTGTTTGAAGTAACTAGCCGTTAGTCGTGGTACACAGAATACGCAAAGACCTGTAATGTATAGGTCTTTAAAATACGTATCACGCACATACAATGCGTAATAGTGAATAAGTCCCAGAAGTATGTTTAAGACGATCAGTCATTTATAACATATTGCTAGACAACGCGTTAACCTTCTGATCCAGAGAAAGGAAAAAATAAATCTCGATGTTTGACTTCTCTTATACTAATGCGTCTCATGTCATTGCCAATTCTGAGTGCGGTAACGGCGTGCTCTCGATTGGTTAATATTCAGTCAAAGTAAGAATGCATCAATCAGTGTAATTGGATATAGCAGCTTTTTCACTTGTTTGCGTCGTCAGACATTTCTAAAGCATTCCAAATAGTTTACAGCGTCAAAATAATTATACTGTACGGCTACAATAAAAACGTTAAGCGTTTATCTTTGTTCAATGGTAATATTTTCATGTAACTAACGTAACACTAAAATATGAAGCTTGGTGAAAGTTATTCTTCTTCTTAAATTTGCGTAACAAAAACAGCTCATGAAATATTTGAAGATGAAAACAGTATAAAAAGAAATGCTGAGAAAAACTAAAAAACCCACTATATAATTTCATCGTTAAAGCAATAAGAATCAAATAAAGAATGTTGCAAAAAATGATTGAGGTTTGTATGTAATGTATTGGTTTGTTCTTTTATAAATTTTGCACACAGAATGGGAAATATATGTGGTACTTATAGTTACCGAAATTTTTTAAAAAAAGTGTAACGTCCCCATCTTATAGATGCTACCATGACAAGTGTCTGGCGGATAAATGTGATATTATGTATATTTCAAGTGTAATAAGACTAATATTTGATCAAAGACTAAATATTTATATTCAATGAGTATATTTTATTATATAACCATTTGCATTGGACGTAGAAAATACTTTGGTTTCGATTGGCAAAGAGATTTCTCAAAAAATATTGAAAATTGCTTGCTCATTATTTTTCATTATACAAATAAACGATCTAATTGTTTGGATTAAACGTATAAAAACATAGACAAAACGTAACAGTCAAATATTGATTTAGTATGTATTCCAAGAGGGTATAAATGTATTTGAAGTACAAAACTTACAACGTATTATCAAATTGAATCCTAACCACCATCCACACGGAAACATACAGGGCAGGCGATACTGAAACAAAATCCAGTAGTGAAAGAAATCAGCTGTGATGTAAAACGTCTGAAATATGCCTATGTTGTCTCTGAATAAACTTTGTTCGAGTCAACGTTAATAGTGAGTTCCATTGCAAGAGCCATTTTTGTCGCATCTAGCATTATGTAAGTAATGTAATGATCTAATTATGGAAAGCCGTTTTTGGTAAAAATAGGTACAATATTAAATAAAATCGAGTTGATGCATTCATATATTTCGCATATTAACAACATTTAATATTTATCGCATATCGAGATTAAGCCCCATTTGCTTTTTGAATGTTAAAATTATAGTAGATCTTGTTTTGTTTAGAGAGATGTCTTATCATTGAAGCTTACTTTTATTTGCAACAAAAGTATCCTGAAATTTCTGTTATAATCATGAAGAACATAATATCATAGAAAGATAGCACAGTATTTTTGCAATGATATTGCAAAAAATGCAAACAAAAACATTTGACAACATTTTTACGAGATGTTGCAAAAGAAAGGCATTATGTGAATGTTGTTTCATAGCAAATAAAATACATTTCTAACATTTCACTATCAGATTATTCATTGTTCTGCATCACTAAATTTAAATAGCTAATCGGCCTTAAGATCACACCTGGGACCAAAATTTACACGCGAGGAAGCTGCCGAGTTAGCTTACTGAAGGTTTTGGTTCTATACAGGTGTACGTCTGGGATCTTCTACAACCGTTAATAGCTTATGACCCTGACCGTCGGCGAGATGCTTAACATCGGTGAAAAAATATTGGCTAGGAATACTCACGCCATCCAAACATGACGTACAGTCGGATACCGTTCCGTTCTGTGAATAGAGTTTTGTGTACCAACATGTGCAGATATAACCCTTCCATGAATATCCACATCATGCTCGATGCTACACTATACATGAACAGGACCACAATTAGCTTGCATTCCCAATGCTGAAATCATTTGTATTATATTTGTCAATAAATGCAATTCTCTGGCCGCTTGTTATAATTACATCTTCTTGTCTTTGCGTAATTTAGAATGTGAAATTCTTCAAGGCAGTTTTTGATGATAAAGTATCATGCCGTCATTTTGGAATGTATGACTTACTTACTTACTTACTTACTTATTGACACACGTAACCATTTACGCCAAGACAATATCTGAATTTAAACTAATATCGCTGGGGCAATTTAATGTATAGATGATTTCGAATGTTTCGCCAGTAGACGAATACAACAAACGTATTACAAATGATACAATTCAATAAACTTCATCAGAATTACTAGACAGGTCATATAAACGTTTTCCTTAAACGCCTCCTGGAGTTAATGCCGCCTTTACAGACAATGGTGATAAGCTGTGTTGGTATGATATTTGTGTACAAAGAGTTATACCGTTCCATTATCTTCAATGAATATGATTTTCTCCGGAGTTAGCCATGTGACGTCTTTCTCCAAGCCTAGGCCTTTAACAAACAATACATCCTTTAACAGTGACACCGCTGCACGCAAGATAAACGATACGAACAAATTGATATGAAGATTGTTGCTTTTACACCGACATCCTCTGAAAATTTGTCAGACAATATATGTGTTCAGTTCTTAAAACATATCAATTTTGGAATTATAAATACAGATGTTCGAATAGATATGGTAGTTATGTTGATCGCAGATATTGTATCCCGATCTGAATTATATTTACAGGAACGAATCTCAATTTACAAATAAAGTGAGTATGCTTGAAAACGTCATAAAGTTCACAATCGGTCATACGAGCGAATCTTCGTTTTGGAACTTAATTCAAGTTAATACAAAATTGTTCTGTTTTCTGGTGATAGTTTTGTCAATTGAACTTCACATAATATATTGGTGTATTTGAATATACAGTAGGACAATATTTATTGCTGAAAAAGAGATTTCAAAATGATTCCTAGAAAAAACACACCTCAAAAAATACTACCTACCCTAAATCAAACCTACTCTGCCAATACCTAATAAGCACATACAAACCTACTCTGCCAATATCTAATAAGCACATACAAACCTACTCTGCCAATATCTAATAAGCACATACAAACCTACTCTGCCAATATCTAATAAGCACATACAAACCTACTCTGCCAATATCTAATAAGCACATACAAACCTACTATACCAATATCTAATAAGCACATACAAACCTACTCTGCCAATACCTAATAAGCACATACAAACCTACTCTGCCAATACCTAATAAGCACATACAAACCTACTCTGCCAATACCTAATAAGCACATACAAACCTACTCTGCCAATACCTAATAAGCACATACAAACCTACTCTGCCAATATCTAATAAGCACATACAAACCTACTATACCAATACCTAATAAGCACATACAAATCTACTCTGCCAATACCTAATAAGCACATACAAACTTACTCTGCCAATACCTAATAAGCACATACAAACCTACTCTGCCAATACCTAATAAGCACATACAAACTTACTCTGCCAATACCTAATAAGCACATACAAACCTACTCTGCCAATACCTAATAAGCACATACAAACCTACTCTGCCAATACCTAATAAGCACATACAAACCTACTCTGCCAATACCTAATAAGCACATACAAACCTACTCTGCCAATATCTAATAAGCACATACAAACATACTAAAGTTGAGGACAAAACACAGTCTCTCGGAGTGACACTGCCTTGTATCGTTAAGGGGTTGAACTTGCTAAACGGGGTGCGACTTTTCTCTAGTGGCTATAGTCCCTGAAATCACTCTCAAATTAAAACAAATTTAGTGGTGTATGCCTGGACTATAACCACCAGACCTATAGAAAAGGATCATTTCAGACTTAGGGAGTCTAACCTCACACTCACCTTGGGGAAAACGTTACCAATTGAATAAACATAAACATGTCTATTAATATGTACCAAGTGAATAAACAATAAACATATTTATGTATCTATCCTTATGCTTTAGACCAATTAATATCTGTAAGCAATTGGTATTCAATGTTTCATACAATTATTTGCAATCGATACTCCCAAGGGATGATTGTCCCATCGGATATAAAAAAAACATATAAAAACCATTAAACGGTCTACATAATATTCGGAATCGAAATTACTTTGAAACAACGGGTAACTATGGAAAGGTTATTATCATTATTATTATTTAGGGGTCACAAAAGCAACACGGATTTACCCTTATTTGTGTTATCTCTAATATAGGTGCACATGTAATTGTGATTATGTAATTGTTGTGTTCTGGTATGTTTCACCACTTGTTCTTATATTGACCATGTATGTACCTTACGCCAAAACAAATCTTGATCAAATAAAGCGGTCATTATATAATGGTGCGGTCCCAATGTTTAATAGGTCGCTAAGTGAGGGGTTTATTGAAGTTTAAGATTATACTTACTTTGAAACTAACATTACTAGTATAGCTATAACAAGTGACACCAATGATATAGCGTAACCAATGTTTGCCATCAGTTCTATTCGTGTTAGGTCGTACTGAAATACATACAAAGACCTTGTGAAAGTAGAAATCAAGAGAGACATGGGTTCCAATATTGAGTCATTAAATTGTACAAAATGTAATCAAAATTAACAGAATAGACATTAGGACATATAGATATCTATATGAAGCATAAGATTTTATCTTATCTTGTTGCTCACTATCATCCAACATGCTTTACCAAAACCTTGCTTCATCCACTCCTTTAAATGTTTAGCATGGCTTAAGGTAGGACAAGATCTTAAGAGATATACTATGCAATTTAAACGGAATTTGCACGTACTGAGATAGATAGCATTGGCCCGTCTTAAATTTAGTATTTAAATCGATGTTCGCCAATCATAAGCAATGATAGAAGCATAATTCTATATATTACTGATCACCTTTATCTCAGCAAACACTGGATCTTCGCTGAAACATTCCGAATAGTTGGTCCATCCTAGTGTCTGGTTGGTTTCCGGATCAGGATGTATCCATTCACCGTCCTCGCCACACTCGCGATATGCAAATCCTGTCAAAACACGTTGTAGTTTCAATACTTGTATCTTATTTGTTCAGTTAGATTAATGTTCATCCCGCCTTATATTAGTTTTATTGTTCGTATCACCCGTCTCTTCCAAGGTGTTTGTTATTGAAACGTTTTATGCAATTGCTAACTGTATTGAAGACAAATACGATTTTGCTACATTAAACATTCCATGAAACCAGTTAAAACCTGTTTCATAGTTCATTTGTTTTGTATCTTTCTAAAATAATTTATTTTCGGAGTGACATGAGTCTGCTTGTAAAAATGCTTTTATGAACACACGGTTGACAGACATTCAATGATACCTAAAACCGCAATTTGTTTTACAGAATAATTGTATACATGACAAAAATATTTTACCGGTTTTCCTTATGTCTAGCACGTGCGGAGGGCATGCCATTTTGACAATGGTTCCTGATGGTGCTGGTTCCCAGCACATTATCTTGTCCCAAGTGACATTACAATAACCTAAAACATGAAAACAGCGACATGAGTCACAAAAGTCATTTCTAAGCTATATGAATACAGACAATCAGAGACGATAAAAAAGAACCACCAAAATAAGATTGACATTGCATGGCAGACCATCGAACAAATAATATCGTTGAATATTTACGAACAGTACAAATTACAAAGAGTATCAAGCATAGACGATTAGTTTCCCTCATGGGAGGGGTGCTTTAAAGCGGCCTGCAGCACAAAGCCGCCGATTTTAAATGGCTCTAAAACACTGAAAAGCAACTTCTGTGAGAATATTGTATAATTTCCCGATTGCTGTCCATTAGTCTTTGGCGTGATATGGCTACGAAAGTTGTTGTCGCTCATAGGGGATCATAGCTCGCATATCAAAATGATTTTGTGAATGTTTTACAATAAAAACAATGAAAATGTGCTGCTTTAAATGCGCAATGTATCACTGTAGCCAACGTATTATCAGAACATCATGAAAACTGGCAATCTAGTTACCAATTATCATTATGTAGTTGTATAACAACAAGATCCACATCATTCAATAATAAAAAAAAATATTAAAAACCGATTTCACTTAATAAACTTCGTACAATACCAGAGTATTATTCTACAAAATTATTTAAACTACTTAGATCAGGAAAGGGTACGACCGATGCCTATTTTCGATATACTAAGGTGTAACAAAGATAGGATATGTAAAAGTAAACCTTCTTCAACAGTAAGAATTCTTATATTAACAAACTTTATCAATTAATTATTATAAATTTTCTCGTCAAGAAACTTTCGCGTGTTTATGCGCCCAAGCATATTCGCGGCAATAAACCATCGCGGATTTGATGAGACCGTTGTCACCCCATTGTGATTGGCGCTCGTGTATGTGTTTACCATTGACAAAAGAAAAAATGCTTTATAAAAATGAGCAAATTGAATAATAGTTGGATTTCATGGGAGGGATGCTGTACCTACTGATTTATAACAACTTCGTGATATGAACGTTTTTTCAAGACTGATATATCTCATGCAGATCGTTTGGTGGCATCGGTTTATAGCAATTGCAATATGTTGATCTTACCATTAGCATACGCGCTATGTGCCATTCCAGTGCGGTTCCCTTCGGGGCAATGTCATCCTGTCCTTTATAATTGGTATAGTCGTGCATGTCGTGTGGGTTTTACGTTGGGTAATTTAAGGGAAAGTTGTAATTCGGGGAAGACAGGATGCTTTGCATATTGTTGTTCTATATACGATTATAAATGTTCTGTGTCATCGCTATTACATCAAAACTTTTTTAATGGTTCAATATCTGTTGATATGATGTTTTCACTTTCTTCTTTATTCTGTCTTTTGTCGTTCTGTTTGTCCACTTTTCTCTATACATTCTATACATCGGAACAATTTGTTTCGGATGCAACGGTTTATCATCAATCATTTGTATCATAATGTAATATAACATAGACATACTGTTTATTTAATATCCCACTAATTATTTCTGTATCATACCATCTCTATTTACAGAAAGTGTTTTCCTAAATTTTCAATTATTTTTCAATATCTGTCTGTTGAAGTATGTGTTTCATTTTATTTAGTCTTACCGATGCAGATACAATACTCCTAGAAAACACGAGCAAAAATTCCAATTCCCAAATTCAACCAATGCAAAGCCGGTTCACCCAAGTAAATGAAACGCACAAAAACGAAGGACAAACAAAGTCTACCCACTGTGTTACGGTCATGGAAATCTGTTCAATTAATATTCAACCAAGCAGGAACCAGTACATTGTAAAATCTTTATATATCTCGGGGGTAGAAAATAATTGACTCTGTGATTTGTTTTTAGAATTCGACTTCATAGTATCTATTAAACTATCGTTGTAGTGTTTTCGAGGACAAAATACCGGTCTCCCTGAGTGGTACAACCATGGAGCATTTCTTCGAGATTTCTGTTTGGTCGTAATGTCAATCAAAGATCACAAAATAAATGAGTTTATCTTAATGTAGATTGATGTTTGTTTACTGACAAAGCAAACTCTTTGTATACGATGTTGTCTAGACCAATCTATTATATTTTCTTTTATATGTTTCTGCTAAAGAAAATGATTGACCGTGGGATTTTATCAGGATCAGGGACAATATTCTATTAATGTCTCGTTATATATGCATTGAAGTCATTTGGAATAGTAGCGAATATCCAATGATCAAGAAATAAGGATTGTGAAAACTCTCCGTAAAACGATGTTAAAACACGGTATTGATATAACTCTAAAACAATAAAGGTTACATCGCTGTATCTTCAATAAGGGCAACAACTCTTTCAACATGAGCCATACAATAAATTAAAAAAACTATCCAAAAAATAACAATAATTAGGCGATATCAATTTCATGATATTAACCTCTTAGTAAGGATTGAGCAGATGACTTTAAATGGTGCAGTATAACGAATAATAATTGTTAACATCTTGAGAAATTTTTGTCCCAATATATTTGCAAACAGAAATGTTATTCAATTAATTAAATTAAATTTGGTATCTTTTCCATGTTATTATATCAAAAAATAATCCTTCGTAGATATACGTCGTGAATGTAAACTACTTCTATGATGATTCTTTAGCTGATTACAAAATGATAGGTAATGCAATTCACAGTAACGTAATTCACGTTCACTACTAATTCATTGAATATATAGTATCATTTATCGTTTAGTTTTATATCACGTGAAATTCTCTTCAACCTTACGGAAAGGAATTTTGGACGGAAGTGAACGTTACATGTTTTAACTTTTTTTCGGTTGTGTGATGCCTAGTAACGTAGTTTACATAACATCTTGTTTGTGCGAAACTCTGTTTTTGCTGGGATGTGGTACCTATTACCAAATCTGCATATATCAGTGATGTATAAAACAATAATTTAAGTGAACTTCTGTTTTTTATATTGTTTTATTTTCCAATTCTAAAAATCTACGCATTTTGATTGGTCAATGGAGGGAGTTTACACTTCGATAAACTCCTTTTCAATCGGAAACCTTTTGTTACTGTTCATCGCCGACGGACTACTTTTGACATAATTATGTGCAGTGTAAACCATAAAACAACCGATTACAGATTCAGTAATACAGCCTCAATTAATACGTGTTATGAAGTCAGAGGGAGTTAATACTTTGATACCTGGCCTGAAATGAACGTTTAATCTTACAATAAACAACACTCCTTACTATTTACATATCATGACGTCATCAAGTTAAACGTGTATACGATTTTACCAGCTAAAGAGCTTTAGCGATTCTTGTCCAACATTTGTAAGAATTGAATAAAACAATAGAATTTAATTAGAAATAAAAGGATTAAACTTTCAATTCTGGTCGTTTATCGAAGTGTAATCTCCCTCAGACCTCATAACACACATTGGATAAAGCCTGTATTACTGAATCTGTAATCGGTTGTTATATGTGTGGCCTGCGTAATGCATTATCACCACTTTTGACATAACCCTAGTAGTGGGAAAGGTGTTTTTTGCCGTATGAGGTTGTGTTTGACATGTAGAAATAACTATACCAACATGGAAATTAATGTATCTGGCTTGAATGTCAGGTCAAATCAAGTTCCACCAATTTGTAGATTTGAAAACTAAACCATGATTATGTACTAAAATAAACCCACTGTATAAAGTGCATTGCAAGTAATTTGAAACAAATATTACATTTGATTGGTCTTCTATGTACCAATATCGCACGTAATTTACAAATTTGTGAACAACGATAACTACCTGTATAACGAATGTATTACAACAAGTAGCTTTAAATTGACTATAAATGTATAAAGAAGGGAACCGTGCCTTTGTTTTTTTATAACTTCCTGCATTTGTTAGATACTTGCCAATGACTTTAAAGAAAGTCCGCACCCAGAACGTAATACTCCGTAGATTAACAATGAAAACAAGTATCAAAATTCTGAGGCACGGTTCTCTAGATTAACATTTCCGCTGCAAAATACCAAACACCGCTGTGTTTTTTAAGCTGAGCAATTGACAATTGAAGTGTCGGATCATTATCGTCTCATGAAATCGACGAATTTGACGCACCCATTCAATTTTGATAGCTTATCAAGAAAGCTTATGATTACTGTTCAATAATTGAAACCACGTCCTGGTTTGGTGTCTAGTAAGAGATTTTATAACGATTTTTTGTCATTGATGAATTAATAGTATCATATCGTTCCAATACAATGCACATTACGTTAGAGATGTTTAACGCTGATAAGGAAAAGTCGATAAAGGGGTGCAGTATTTATCGCAATAAAACACCATTGAGCTTGGTTGCTTGGTATTAAAGTATGATATCTAAGCTTTGTGAATAACGTAAAATATCATTTTACGTTATATTAGCGATTTTAGCCAAGGCCGATACATTAAGTTAATTAACAGACTTAATGTTTGTGCATATTTTGATCGTCGTTAGGGCCATTCATAAAATAAGACATAAGGGATATTTCATGTCCATAGATGGATGTGACACTGAATATCTATAATTGGTCAACTTAACGCAATTTGGCTGCAAACGTACGGAATACAAAACACTTGACATACCTGGAGAAGGTTCATAAACGTTTATCTTTTCGGCACACGTTGCTTCGGCTTCCAACAAAGCAGCTTTGTTTATTCTTACACCCATGATGTTCCTACCAATCTGAAATTGAAACGGATTCATAACACTTCGTAAATAAAATAAAAATTTAGAGAGAAAACTTATCTTAACAAGTCATACAATGAACCAGAATTGAAGGGTCAAAGGAAACATTGAATATTAGCTTTCTAGAGATCTCTCAAGCTTTGGAGCGATTGCTTGATTAAGTAAGTTATTCAAATAAGTTAATTAAATAAATGATTATATCATCAATAATTTGTGGATGTACTGAGGGGGAATGCGAAATTGTCACAATTAAGATTAATAGAATTTACTGCACCGAACCACTGTGCACTCGACGCTCTTGAGATTTTTAATGGACTGAGATCAATGATGATAATCTTTCACTCATTTCAAGCACAAGACTTAGGAACTTCCACGTGAACTGGATCTTTGATAACAGCAGAAATCACTAAGTTTTTTTAATCATTTTTATGGATCTTTTGCAGATGCAAATATTGAACGTAACTTTGTTTTTCGGACTTTAAACCGATTGGATTTGAATAAAAAGACAAAAATATAGGTTCGCTTTAGAAATGAGAGTATTTAAATTGTAGAAATGTAATATAGGGGCTCATTAGCATTCAGAAAGTGTCCTTGTGTGCATGTGTTCGAAATTGTATTCGTCTGAAAAACATTTTTTTTGTCGATTTCTTCTTCTTCGGTTTGAGTCTGCGTGAACCTTTTAAAACAATGAATGTTTTTCCAACATTCAAGTTGAAAATCAAATAATTTTATCATGCCTCATTGTGTCGCAAGATTAATGACCAAAGGCGCTTAAAAACGTTAAAATTTGACTCCACATCAGAGCAATACGGCTCATCATGTTGTGAAATGGTTTTATCACGCCAAAAAGATTATACATCAGCTCGCATTTGCCTCACCTAGAAGTTGTGGTTTGTGATTTTGATCGGTGTTTTGGTATGGTCGATATTTGTATGGTCGTTATTGGCATAGCCGGTGTTGGTAATTAATTCGTATACGGCGATTACTGCCAATTTTTTGGCAACGAGTTTCCCGTAATTATCCTGTTTCAGCTTCCAAACAAGTAGTCTTAAATAAGAAACCTGGAATGTTATGTATTCTGTTAGATTCTTTCTATCGAACTCTCGTCTTTGCAATCAACAATTGTACCATCAACCGACCAAGCCAATTGGTCTGTTATTCAGACACAATGATTGCCTTATATAGACATTGAATAACATCCACATTGTCCATCTTGAAGCTGACATGGAAATTTCGGTTCGAACCTGTATATTTGTAGTATATCTATTATCATCCACCCAAAATACATATTAAAAAATGGTGGGAATAGTCAGTATCGATTAATTCAATATCGTCACATGTCCTCGTCCAAAAGTAGCCAGAATCGTGCCGTATTATTATTTTCAAAATTAATCAAAAAGTGTTCTAAAGACAAAATCAGAAACAAATCATTTGGCAAGTTAGCTTTACTAGTTTCGGTAGGTAAATATAAGTCACTTTTGAGGAAAATTCAAATCATATTTATTCCTCGATAGATTAAGAGCCTGTTCCACAAACACAAGTTCGCAGAAACCTTTGTACATAACTGTTACATTATTATCACATTTATGCAGGTTTTTTGTTGTTGTTGTTGTTTTTAATTTACAACGTTTCACACGAAAATGCTTGAAACGGGTAACTTATAATATGTACCTTTTTTATCGTCAATGAGCGAGTAAGTGAGAGTGTGGTATTGATTTGCCTAAGTTTCGAAGAAACAATGGATAAGGCATTATTTGACAATTTACTAGATTTTGTGTATGGTAGACTGCGCTCTCCAATATTGAAGAACATTAATTATGTGTGAATGAACTTCGCTACACGTCGTATTTATACAATATTATTTCAAAGCCCAAAGGAAATATATTCTTCCGTGTGTAGCTAAAGATAAAATTACAAAATAATTTTCCTCCAATATTCATTCAAGATTGCCTATACCTTGTTACCGTAAAACATCAATACGGACGCCTTGCAGACATTAGCAACTTTGCGCCATCAATCTTTGGACAAGTAACACGTACACATAAGTAATTTCAAATCATATACTCAATACTTTCGCGAAGGGACGGCATACCTAACGGAAGATTTATTCATATATGTCACATTGCTGCATTAAACACTGTTTGAGAGATCTGTCTACATAATCACATTCGTGAAATACATACAATTAGGTACATCACTTATATAGGAGCCACAGCCTCCGTTGATTTGATAAATTGTTGATAGGTTGATAGCGTTAGCAATTGAAACATTATTGCCAGGCTCAGTCAGTACATCGCAGGTTTTGTTGACTGTGACTTTGTCGAGAAAACCAGTTTGAGACCATTTATAGATATTTTTATCCAAAGTTATTGGTTTCCTAGAGATTCACATATTACCTTTCGACATGGATAGTTGTTTACGTGATAAAATCAAGTCTGTTGATTATGATACATAACGTAAGAATAGTGGTGAATTTATACGATATATGTTCAATTGTAAAACGTACGGCCGTCGAGTGTCATTTACCAATACGCCCAGATATTCCATTCAATAGAATATAAAAACGTTGGGTAAAATTAGGAAACGACGCGAATAGAAAAAGTGTGGTTCGTGAAGCATACACTTTGAGTATTATTATTACCAAACCATGGTTTCACGTATCTTCAAATTACACGATATAAATCATAAAAATTATTATATTCTTGTATTTTGTATCACAAAGCGACAATTGTAATATTATATCAATTTGTCTTTAACATATTGTATTGTGAATCAGATTTCTTAAAATCGCTCTGTCACATTAATGTGACATATACTAGCCAATCAAAAATTGTATAGTGAAAGCTTTTTACGAGAACATCAACTTCAATTAAAATAAAAGCACTGAGAGTACTGTCAGGAGTGAAGTTTAAGTGTCATACAAAATTAAAGGCCTGTATTATTATCATTATGAATAAGAATTTGAAGGTTAATTATATTATAGTCTGGATACAATCCATATTCTTATACCAAATAATCACAATTATCAGGGAGGAGCTACACCTTTTAACTGTTTGCCTGGAAGAAATACTTCTGTAATTCCTAATTGCCAAAATGACTGTAATGTTTCCCATGCTGTCAAAGTAAAAAGGTAGACACCTGCAATATATCTATAGCGTTTATCAAAACTGCAAAGTCTGCAATGTTTACTCATACAACAAGTGGTACTATTTTTCCAAGCGGATATAAGAGGCGTCACTTAATTGTAAGTAGAAACAGTAGTGTATAGCAATAGGAGCTTCGCTCCTAAAAATTCTAAGTTGATGATACATGCTGTAATGATATTCTAGCTAACTACTATAATATACATGATGTAAGCATTAAAATAAACATGACTGAATAAAGAGATTTATGATATAAAAGTATCGATAGTTTTCTATTTTTGATCTTTAAAGTGAACATTGATTAAAGTTATTTGCTGTCTATTACAAAGAGTATTACAAGTTTGAAATAAAATAAAAATATTTTCTACATTTTTTTAATTTTCAAGAGGTTTGAAAAATATATACCCAAATATTTTGTTTAGAACTGTAAACTTCTCATAAAGAGCCTAATAGTGATACGATGCGCCCATTTAAATCATTATTCCAGTATGAATGTGTCGCGTTTTAGCCGATGTTAAAAAATTAGTGAACAACTAATTGATAATACTTACCACTTTAGGTCATTCCATAATTAAATCGTCCGAATTATTGGAATTCATACAATTAAAATCTTTGTATCACAGTAATCAGACGACGCTCACTCAGTGCGTGCTTATTCCAAACGTTCTCCAGCAATATGGCTTGACAGTCTTAAGATCGCTATTTAAATACATCCGATATCCAAGACTTGTTTTGGATACACCTCGATAATTATTGGAGTTAACGCAGCTGGAACTAAAGGTTTGTCTGGTGATGGTGACGGGGAACTTAAACTAAAACTTAAATTGAAAAGTAGTTAGTTGAAACTGTTTTCAGTTCCGAACTATAGATATTTTTTTTAAAAAATGGGAAACTACTGACCGTTTATTTTTGGGGATTGATGGTGGGAAATGGCATTTGGTCTTTTATTTATTGCCTAAGTTTTGAAGTAACAATGGATAAACGATCAAAACATGTTGACGGTCGTCTTAACGTATTGAAATTAGTTAAAATCGCTAAAATAACGTAAAATAATATTTTACGTTATCTACAAAGATTAAATATCACACTTTAATACCAAACAACAAAGTATTCTAACAGAACGCTAAAAAATGGTATTTTAATGCGATAAATACTGCACCCCTTTATCGACTTTTCCGTATCAGCGTTAAACATCTCTAACGTAATGTGCATTGTATTAGTACGATATGACACTATTAATTCATTAATGTCAAAAAATTGTTATAAAATTTCTTACTAGACATCAAACCTGGGCGTGGTTACAATAATTGAACCGTAAATATAAGCGAATTTGATTGGCTATCAAAATTTAAAGGGGTGCGTCAAATTCGTTGATTTCATGAGACGATAATGATCCGACACTTTAATTGTTAATTGCTCAGCTTAAAAAACACAGTAGGTGTCATTTTCGAATTAAAATTGCCGTCTTATTTGATGACGGATTGTAAAGCGGTTTTCGGTATTTTGTAGCGGAAATGTTAATCTAGAGAACAATGCCTCAGAATTTTGATATTTGTTTTCATTGTTTATCTATGGAGTATTACGTAATAAACAGTGGGATTCTGGGTACGGAATTTCTTTAAAGTCAAGTATCTAACTAACCGAAGACGTTATCAAAAGGTTGATGCACTGTTCCCTGCATTATACATTTTTAGTAATTTTAAGTCTATTTGTTGTAATATATGTCTATATACAAAGTAGTTATCATTGTTCAAACATTTGTAAATTACGTACGATATTGGTTTATAGAAGACCAATCAAATGTAATATTTGTCTTAAATCACTTGCAATGCACTTTATACAGTGGGTTTATTTTAGTATATAATTATGGTTTAGTTTTTAAATCTATAAATTGGTGAAACTGGATTTGACCTGACATCCCGTTACCTTAATGTGGCCAGATATTGCTGTATGTCAGAAACATACACACACCACGGTTTCGACCATTTACAGCATGATAAGGAGCCGCTAATTAGTATTTCTCTATCTTTGTTATGGAAACATCTATTTTTTCTTCGGTTCATTGGCGGTTAGTGTATCTCATGTTTCTTGCATGGTCGTTGTTGAATCATGTTGAACATTGGATATTTTACTACTAATGGATATTTTGTCATCTGATTTTATTGCATTAGGACTTTCTATAGAATCTATTTCTGTTGTCAATCTAGCATAAACCAAGCTTTATCACTATACAATGCATCTAACTTACCCTTTTCCGCTTGCGTATGAAATTCAGAAGTGGTGAGTAATGAGTCTATGGTGGTTTTGCGTGTTGCGTGTTTAGTCAGGTAATGTACTTTTAGACATTTGAGTGTGTTGATGTTTGGTGCGATTGTTAAGTTATGGCTGTACATTCCGTATGGTGGGGGATATCATTCTTTGGAATAACTTATGCTTTGTATAAGTCCAATGTATCTCTGAATGGATAACACCTGCAGTGTTTGTTTGTGATGGGGTGACGGCGGCGCAATCAGAACATATCGAAATTTGATGATCGAATATTTAGGAAATAGAATGAAAAAAAAAGGTTATTCTCGTTATAGATCATTGCTCTTCGTGAGCTCATAGAATATGTATTAACACGGACATTGACGGTTTTAATTAACCGCCCTTGACAGTAATGTCGTCCGATTAAAGGGAACTCCAGTTTCGTCGTGCAATGAAAAGACAAACCTGGATATTAGTTAACTTATCGCTTTCCCCAGCTTCTTCTTGAACATGTCAACTAGTTTGCATAATCTGACAACATTGTTACTGTAATACCACCTTATCATCATTCATGACCTTACGCTGAAATCGACGCACAAACGTATTTGTTTCCCCCCAGGTCTTTGCTCTACAATCGATAAAGTAACGCATAGGGACCTTTTGGTACAAATGGAACTCAGGCTTTGCATGGTCGTTTTGCCTGTTGGTGCAAAGTTCAGCGTCAAATAAACAATCAAAGCCATAACAAAGATTAAACAATGGACACTAGGGTTAACTCATTCATCAATCGATTATAACATTTTAGGTCACTATTTCGATAAAGTTGTAAATGCTTATAAATCGCAAGCTGTGCCATCTGTGCTATTGATGGGGATTCTTTAAAAACTGGTATTCTATCTCCAAAGCCGGATGATAACTGCAATACCAGTGTACTTCCAGATTGAAACGTTGCTAGTAAAACACATGGCGATTTATTGTGTTAAACTTTATTTCATCATCTTCCAGTAAGATGTCTTCTTAAATTAACTTTAAAATAATGTCTCAATCTTAGAAATCATTTCATATCCAATTTAAATAATGCAGAGTCTGTTTCATGGAAATCAGAGCTATCAATACACATTTTATGAGTTGATAGGCCATTACTGGCTTTGGATATATCTTATCCTTGTATAACGACCCTGAGGAAACTGACACATTGTGACAGGTTTGACAATATACGGTATTCTAAAATAATGGAATTCAGATTCTAACGATGTTCTTACAGATTCTATTGTATTTTCTTGAATGATAAAAGGAAACAGATCGAGGAATATTGCATAGATTCTATTAATGTGAGAGCAATTTCATGCCATGACCTAGAACGTTCTGTAAATCTAAATGATACAGCTAACGGGTATAAAACTAATATTATTTTAGCGGAGATATAGGTTCGCCTAAATCGAAGAATTAATTTTGTAAAATGGATCGTCAAAGAACAGTCAAAACAAAGATCAATCTTGATATCAGTGTTCATTCGCATATTTCCTTGAATTAATTGGCTTCTGGCCGTTTCTAGGCAGTACCAATAAAGAGAATGTATTTTGTCATCGATTATGATCGAAACAGCTGAAATCATATTATGTAAAACACTAAAAGGTAAATACAGTAAAACCTCGATTATCCGAACACCGATTATCCGAATACCCGGTATTATCCGAATAAAATCTACGGTCCCGATTACGTTGCTATATATTTCAACTACAACGAACCCCGGTTATACGAATCGGATTTTACGAATACCTGGTGTAATCCGAATACATTATTTGGTCCCTAAAGTTACGAATGCGCGTATTTTCACACCTATTATTCGAATTCGTCAATTGATAACAATGGCCAATTGAGAATCAAATGTCATGTGACTAACAATGTGTAACATCAATTCATAAATGAAGCGTGTCAACAGTTTAATTATCATTAAGTTGACCATATTGTTTGTTACGATTTTATACTAATCGCGACGAATATTTAAATTCACAATGATCTCGGGTATAATAAGTTAATACGCGTACGTACCTGGTGATCTGTATTCCAGCGGCATTCAAAATTTAAAAACTAATTCGAACACAATTAATACAAAACTAACTAGAATATGATGATTTAGTGAAAAAATGTTCCAAACAAAAAAAACATTACATCTTCGATTTTAAAATGTGACGTCATAGCGATGCCTAGTCGATCGTTAGTAAATAACGTGTGAATGACATAATTTTGGGTCGGATTGTGTTCTGCATAATCCATAAATACGCGGGTATTCATTTAACAAGAATAATTGTTTCATTTGTTAACCCATATACATTCATAAAACAAAGATAAATAATTAGTGTTTGTTATATTTTTGATTTTATTCTTATTATAACGTCGTGTTTGCATACGAGATTTAACTCCCTTGTAAAATACGGACAGTACGGAATTTATCGTTTCCAAACAGTACATCATACTGAAATGGATTATTCGAAACCATGGATTATCCGAATGATTTTTCAGGGCCCAATGACATTCGAATAATCGAGGTTTTACTGTACAATGAAATTAAACTGTAAAAGAGAACGTGTCTGTATGACTCTAAAGGGACACCCCTTGCTTGGATGCTCGATGGGTTAACTTCTACACTGTACTTATCTGAGCTGGTCTAGAAACATAAATAAACGTCTTTGTTACCTAGAAGGAGAAAACTTGGGTAAAACCACCGATCGTCCGTAAGCTAATTAAACAGCCTCCTCTTCACATCTTATTTTGCTCCGTGTGTGGTTTAAACTCATAGCTACCAATGGCTTGTGACTCATAGTCACCGTTATCGGTTAACCACAGAGGTCCAAGATTTCATTTTATTTGACATTGTGTTTTTATGCATCGATATTGAACCACTTTGCCTTCTTTAAATTGTTAACACATTTTGTTCATAGAGTTGATTTATTGCGGAGTTATATTTCAAGACAAGATTTGGTTTTTGTATTGATAATGCGTCAAATTGCTGAGAAGTAGAACAAAGGTTCAAATTCATTCCAACGTATGGTGACTGACACCACTATTGTTTGTTTTCAATATTTGTGAAGCGATGGTCAATTTAGTGGTTATTGAAATGTGTTTCTCTTAGCGAACTGATCAACACTTTTATATAGAAAGCATGTTTAGGTCTTAGTTTTTACACAAACTATGTTTTTATTCAATTCAAAGATGAAATATGCAAAAATTGGATGAAGTTAATATTTTTTACATTCATTTCCAGAAAATAAAGAATTTTGTAGGCGCGCGACCTGAATTCATTTTATGGTTACTTTATTGTTTATACGAGTTTAACGACCCTCTCTGCCTCAGAGAGAGGGGAAAGACGATACAGGAGAACTCGACATTTGTATCCCTACTTTTAGTTCAAATACTTTCTTCTGGTTCTTTGTCGCGCCCGGTGTAAAGCTCACCGCTTCCTGTGATGTTCTTAACGAAGTACTTGCCTCGGTAGTCGGAACGGGGATATATATGGTTACTATATGTGTATTCCTTTCTAATATGAATTATCTAATATCTTAATGCCATTTGAAATAGGATGTATAATTGTTTGGAAGATTCTACACTGAGAGGTATGGCAACTCGTCCTCAATGTTTGTAAGTACTTCTGTGTTGGCTGAGTTTTAGGTTTAAAGGTTTTAGGGATAGTAAATTTGGTTGGAGGTAGCATTGTTGTTTGAGTTTCTCAAGTCATTCTATATTGACAATTGTCGTCATGGAGATATTCATAAAACTGTTTAATGCCTTTGTTGTCCGTTTGATAACGTCCTGAAATAGCCATCTGCAGACTATTTATTGCTTTAGCTCTGTTTAATTTATGGCTCGGCTATTTGCAGTCATTGCCTTTTAATTATGTGTCAGTGGAGACATTCTGGCTGAACAGTGTCTGTCCTGTTAAAGGAACTGTCTGAGGAAAGCATTACTCTGAGGTCTTTATGATCGTCAATTCTTAATGAGACAAACCTTCATGTCGGTATTTCCTGTTCAGTTGAAATTCTTAGCATAACTCAGTGTCAATTTTCATTGATGAAAACAAATTGCTTTATTTCGCATTATGCACGAGTCTCAAATCACTAAATGATTAAAATTCCAATATTTGTACCCTAGCAAAAGATCGTCTTTAAATGTGTAAAGAAATTAACAACAAATCTCACTATGTGCTACTTTTTGAAAAATGTACATTGTAAACTTTCGACTACCGTACAATTTATTATTCGTTCTTATAAGTTATTTCCATTGTACATATATGATGAATTGCAAAATTAAGAGAGGCCGGCCTAATAAATGTGAAATTAACAAAACACTTGAGGTATCAGATAATAATTGATAAGATTATGAGATTATGAGCAGACTAAAATATGAAATGAAATACATTAAGTTTTATCCTAGTTTTATCATCAACAATTTTCCTACCGTAACATAAATATGTGAACTGTCAAAACAGCATGTATCAACATACAAACATGTTATGATATCTGGCGAATGATCGCTATTAGTTTGAATCTCTATCGGGACCTGACAAATTGCACATGTGAGGAAATTGTACAGCTAGTTTTCGGATGATCGGCAATTATACCCAAGCAGACGTACGTCTTATACCGTTCTCCTCGTTAGATCGGGGAAAATACCAGTATCAATTTTAAAATGCATGCACGATTCTGTCGCAATGGGTTTTATCTTTTTTCAATTCATTATTTTACACTTCGTGACTGTAATTAACTCTTGTCTTCAGACAAATAATTTTACTCTTACAGACATAATTCACACATCACATAGTTTTTTAAAACCGTGTTGATATGACATTAACGTGATGTTTCATAAAGTTAATTGATCAATTGCCTTTTGAGCAAGTGATGATAAATTCCATTTTATGTAATGGGTTAATATTTTAGTGTACACTGTATAATACAAACTAGACAAAAAAAATTGCGAATAATTTGTACTCTTCTGTAAATAAAGATTAATAATGAAATTGTTCTTTATGAGAAATAATTATCTCTTTACATTTCGATGACTGCTTCTTTTAAAAATATTCATGATTTTAGAAATGGAACTAAACGCAGAAAATTAACGGAAGTCACATAATGGGATTCTGCACTGATAATGCATTCTACATTAATCAACACAAGAAAACTGTCCTTTTTTAATATGGTAAAATAAAGTGCAGTTTTAACATTGCTATGCGCAGCATTTAATATGGATTTCGTGAGTAAGTTTTAGTCGCAAGGCAAAGGAAATACAAACGTGTACAGTACAACTTCTCCAAATTGAAAGCAAAACCCTTTGGGAGTAGCAACATTATGTTGTTTTTGAATGGTTCTTGCTCTAGATAGTTAAAATTATAGTACAATTATGCTGTGGGGAAAAGGGGGGGGGGTGCTCAAGAGAGGGTCGCTTTGGAGAGGTTGTACTGTATTCGGGACGTGTCAAACATCCTTCAACAAAAACTAGTATGAACGTACTGTATACCTCTTAATATTGGCGCCCGTTTTATTTTGGCGATATTGGCGCTAAGCATCGGAACCGCCAAATCTAGACCGCGCCAATATAAAACCACGCCAATAATGAACAATTCCAATATTTTGTCAATGAAATTTATTGTAGCTTTTGTTGTCAAAAGGTGTAACTAATACTTTTTCACGTAACTATTTGTTTGTTTAGTATGTTTGTACATGTATTATTACTTGTTTACTTTCGTCAGCTAACCGGTACAGTCACAAACAACCAGTTCTGATTACATTAAGACAGACATATATACCTATATAATTATATATAAAATGTTAAAGCTTATGCCGAGTGTAGTAA
Organism: Lutraria lutraria; assembly: GCA_964023205.1. NCBI lineage: Eukaryota > Metazoa > Mollusca > Bivalvia > Venerida > Mactridae > Lutraria > Lutraria lutraria. The sequence goes on from OZ026848.1 coordinate 4,342,763, forward strand.
ATTAATAATAAACAAGAGTGCCAGGTCACAAAATACACCTTTTCAAAAATATTTTTTAAAGCGTCAAATGGCATAACTCATAAGTGCCTGGGTCGATTGGGCTGGTCATCGAACTGGACCGAGATCTCATGCCCATAAACATTTCCATGAAGTTTGGTGAAGATCTGAATAAAACTGTTTTAATTAGAGAGCGGACACCGTTGTAGACGCCATCCGCCGTGGGTGTTCCCATAATACCACCTGTTTTTCAAACGGGCATAATTGGCTATTTTAATATATATATATAAATAATAAGTATGCAATGTTTATTATATGTTTATAATTATATTCATACATGTATATCAAAATACAACAGATCTAAAACAAAAGCATCACCCCACCTTCTTTATTCGCCCTCATCCCACCTAACAACACAATCAATTGAGATCATCACCGCTTACATCAACAACCACAGAACGAAAAGGAAAATTTAACATCCCCAAAATTGCAAGAAGACACAGAGGATACTAAATGAGTGTGGATTCCGTATTGAATTTATTGAACAAGTTGAACAAAACAGTATGAAGCGAGCCTCCATACAGTTTTATTTAACGAGTTCAAAAAAGTCAAGACAGAATCTACAAGAATTTAATATTCTTTTTATCACATACACTGAAAATACGGCGAAAACCAACATACCTGTTTGACATTGCTACTAATAACAAAAGAGTGACACATGCGTAATAAGGCTTTTAATCAGGAGCACAAAAATAGTTCCATTATGAAACATCATACATAATAAATGTGTGAACATATCTAACGATATAAACAGTGTTTTTGCTTACTGAAACTGTTAAAATCAATTCAACAGTATACTCCTGTGAAGTTAAAAATTTTGTTGACAAATTGCGTAGGGATAAATTCATGTGAATCGGCTCATTTTTATTATTATATGCACGGCCGAGCCATATCGTTTTTACGGCACGTGTATGTGATAAACAAACATATTTAATCTTCTTTTTCTTTTAGAGCCAACTTCCACCATTTAGTTTTGTTTCATTTTAAGTTTTTGTACAGGACGATATATGGGTGCACCAAATAATAAATTTTATAAACTTAACTTGAATAAATTCGCACACTATTAAACTGGCAGTTTCAACAACTCCGATATTTTGATAAAATGACCAAATTAATTATTTCGCTGAAATATAGCATTTATTACTTCAGTTTCAGCATCTGCGTGGTAATCGTCTTAATCCGCGCATTAGTCTTAATGTACTTCCTGTAATTTATAGCTTTCTAAAGGCAAAGAAAAAACAGCCTACATTTAAATCAAAGTACACAATAAACATTACACTTTATATTAAGGCATTTTGGAATAAAATGCTTTGAAAAGATTTATTTAAGGTTACAAAAATGTCCACATTCTGTAATGCTTAAGACTGATGCTCTTTTTCTATGCGTCCCAATTTTGATATCATATGGTTCGATGTCAATTTTGATGCCAATGTTAGTAATCCGAAAATAATATTGGGTTGAACAACACATAATCAAGTTATCACTTAATTTTTATTTCATGTATAGTCCCGTGGGTCGGGTGGGTAGGGTGCATTTTTGGAGGGTAGTTATTTACGAAATATGAAGTATATCTGTACACGCATGTGTTCTTCTTTCAAATCTTTTTTCAAACAATCAATTCTTTCCAAAACAAATAATATGTATGTGTCAGTTATTTTAATGAGATGGCTCTCCACCTTATCCTATGAGAATTGATGAAGTATTACAGATGATATCAAAGAAAATGTTACCTGGATCGAACGTTTATTTTTACTAATTTTGTCCCACGCATCTCATGGAAATTGTCACGTCGCGGTATAGGCACCGTGTTTTCTTATCTATAAGTTTGTAAAAAGACGTTTTGTTTAATGTAACATTTTGTATGTTTGAAATATATTTATCGACAGTTATGTTCCACAGCCGGAACAATTTTTTATATCACTCTTACACAGCCAGAATAAATGTTAACAGTTAGCATGATTGAAGTTTTATGCTATTTTCAAGATTGTAATCTCGAATAAATGTTCAGTAGAATATAATCTGTTCATAAAACATGCATATCAAATAACTCGCATATCGCTTTTCCTTCTTCTCCTATTTATTTTCCCATAAACTAACTTGATTCTGTGGTAAAAATGTTTATTTGATATGCAATCTACAATTCATGTCAGGGTTCTGCAAATAGTATCAAGGACCACTATAATATGGAAATAAAGGATACTTGGTCCGTTTTTGTGCCATCCCGACAATGACGAACGAGCGTAACATAAATTATGGCGTCTTAGATATTTGTCATATCATATCTTTGCACCGAATCATATTTAGTTGATAGTAAATTAAACTCTTATACCTTAAATACCTAATATAGCAAAAAGGTGCGTGTACTTGATCTATACAAAAACTTAATCTTATATGGATTTGTTTCGCCAATGCTTATATATAAATCATACAAACTATTAAACCATGCAGTGCCCTACAAATGGTATCATTTACAAATATTTCTCTTTACGCTTGACACACTAAAATGAGCTGCCAGTAGAGAGAACTGTGACCCGCCTCCGAGGTCGAGTGGGAAAGGGTAGCTGACTTCAAATCACTGTAACCTCTCATTGATTGAGGGTCGTGTGAGCCCCGCTACCGACCAAGTCTCTTTATGTGCGAAAATAGGCAGTTGCTTACTGAGGATGCCAGGTGCGATGCTTTGGTGAATCGTCCGCCTCATATGACCCTGGCTGTTGAACTCGATATAAACAAAAGAGGGCTGAAATAATCACCTTACTCTATGTTTGTTGTTGTTTGTTAATTCTTTGATTTTTGTTTAAATTGTGCATTATCTTTTCGTATTTTTATCTGTGCGACTCTCCTAGGGATATGAGTTTGGGCCCATGAATCTGTTCGTAGCTTTGGTACAAATGGTTCGAAGTATCTTGCGAGAGACTGTGTTAAAAATGTATTTCCTTTTTGCAATGGTCTGCTGGGATTAACAGTGGTAATATCTTGTGAGGGGTAGGATGTTTGGACTATGTTTTTATTGGATTGTGGATTATTTTCTTATTCATATTCATTATTATATTGAAGAATATCTTTACGACGAAGTACCTGACACGACCAATGCTTGTTTTGGGACATATAAAAAAAATATATATACGCAAAATGTCGCACAAATTTGATTTGGTAAAATCGTAACAGTACAAACCGATACTGGGTATGAGTAAAATACTACCCCTGTCTGTATATATTGTGTATGCTCTCCAAGACCATGGTGTCGTTCATGCCTGTGAAAAATAGGAATCACTCTCTATCACTCTCTACTTCGTACCGTTAACGAATAACTTAAGCACATTTACTTTTGCCAAAATGATATCTTTGAATATTGAATTTCAATTTGATTGAATGAGAATGGGCCTACAAATTTATTTGTAAGACGAAAAAAAAAACGATAAGTGCGTCAATATATGTCACATAGTATTTACATTAACTACTGTGAATATGTAATTTCGAAGAGGAAGCTCAAAACAGCTTCACTGGAAACACAGCATAACAAAACATCTTACCACACAAATAGCACAGCCGTGAACACACAAATCACCACGGCGAACACACACTCACTCACGTAAACAAACAAACTACTTTAAAGGATATCTGTATAAGTTCAATTTTTAGGTCAGCAATGTTATTGTATACATGGTAGATCCCATTTGCAAATGTTTAGGTAACGCGAATACTAGTGTAATATGCTATAGAGTAATCTATGACACATTGATATCACTGTCCTCTGTGGCGCAGTTGGTAAAGCATAAGTTAAGTGAATCTTGAGGACTGCGTCTGATGTTAGACAACATTTTTATTTTTATTTTTCATTTTTAATAAAAGTTAACTTTTCATATATCGATAAGAAAATTATGTTTAAAAGGGGTTTTTATATTTGTATTGTTCAGTCGTGAAATTATGAAAATAAAATAACTTCACATGGATTATTAGCAATTATAATATTATTTTAATTGTGGTGTAATTATATAATATTTAGAAACAGGTTGAGATGTTTACTATATTATAGTATTTGAAATTGTCTTTGCATTCGGGATTTCGTGCAATAAAATGTATAAAAGAAATAAAAACAAATACATTTCTAAATTTCTTTAACTTTTCTATTTAGAAATACAAAAAGGTACTATTCAGCTTGTATACATACATGTAACAAGAACAAACATATTCGAATGAATAAATTACAAAAAAATGTATAATTGTAAATTATAATTTAAAAAGGTGCTATTGACTGAGTTCGAACCACTCACATCTTCTCCATGTAGAATGTCAAGTACATTGTGTATGTACATGCCACCTTACCCATTACACCACGATTCTTGTTCACGTGTATGATACTTCACTACGGATTTAAAATGATTTTGGCAATCAATTTACAGTGATTACCTTAAAAAAGTTTACAATGGTATCGTCCAATATTCGACCTTGACTATATGAAAATTGAACTATACAATACCCCAGTGTGTAACCCAAATACCCACCGTTTCCCCGTCAGGTTTAATCACACTCATAATAACGCACTGATGTGTAGTTGTACACATTTCCTACAGTATACGGCATTTCTAGAGAGCATGGTTGAAATAACTGTAAAACAAGTACAATAGGTAAGTGCTTTCTAGCGGTCTCGTGTACGTGATGGAATGTTATTAACAACTTCACGAAATTAACAGATATATTTTATCGAATGTCATTCACTTGACTGAACTTTACAATTGAAAAATCAAATAAACTACAGCAACGTCTGCATGTTTTCTTGTTGATAAGAAAATGAAAATATGTGCACTGAGGCAGTTTCAAATCAAAGACGAAAGTCGACCCAAAATACTAAGCGAAATATTCACAATCTACAATTCACAAAACGGTGTACAGAAACTGAACTTGCCAAGAACATTGACAACAAAATGCAATGCACTTAACACAAAAAAGTCACTGTCTCCTTGTCAAGGACTTGTCAATTGTAATAATAATCAGATATCATACGGTCAAGCTTGCTCGAAGCCTTATAAATGTTAGTAGAATATGGCAACAAGGAGTATAACCGCGCCGATGCTGTCAGTATATAAAAAGTAAAACTTATGTAAAGAAACGTTACAAGTCAAACAGTTTTCTGCGGCCAGATAATTTACAGACCAGTATCGTTAAGGATATAGTTTTATGCAGTTTGGATGCTGGTCGACTTTATTCCGGTGTTTGTTTAATTTATTAGTCCAAATAATTCAGGTACGTATTTTGAATACACGTACATTTATACCTGAAATAATAATTGTTGAACAAATTTACGTACACCGAAATAATAATAATATGGTGCGAAACCATTAATTTTCTGCTCCAATTGATATATATCTTCATATACATTGCATATAAATCCACCAATGTATATGTCCACAACGGCATTTAATTAAATTCTGATTTAAACTTGCTTCTTTTATCATCGTATATTGGGTATACCACCGGTTAATTTAACCTGGCCAACTCGACTTGAAACCTGTTTGAAACAGTTTATGTACAGTAGTATTCTTCGGTGTTATTGCTTTTCCGCGTACCGCTTGCTGCAGAGTAGATACAATCTAAATACATGTATAGACGAGATAAAAATAATGAATCTTTTTTTAGGATTAGATCTACAAACTACTGCTTTTCATGAAAAAATATCTCAAATAGTATCCATACTTAAAAATAATTGTTCTCTATTGCTTCGAAATACTGCATTGATTAGTCTGGTTCTCGACATTCTTACAGAATGGTGCTATAAACTTGAATTCATACGAAAGCCAGACTGATCACTCTAAACGCATTCCAACATACCTGCAACCTTTACGAAGTTGCTTTTTCATAAAGGATGTTGACTGTGCATTATTCAATCCTACATTATGGAGAGTATAAGTAACATATTTACATGTTATGAATAATACACATATATTGACAATCATGAGTATTTCACAAATGAATAATTCACAAGAACATAGTAATATCATACCCTACATCAATCAAATAGAATATACCCTAAATGTTAACAAATTCACCATAATCTGCTATGAAACAACCACATTGAACTTCAAATACAATTTCCGATATTATGCCACACAACAACATCTATGTAAACACCACAGAACAATGCCTGCATGATTTACTTATCTATCAACAAAGAGCAGACAACAGATTCAGTCAAACATGACAAAAATGACCTTCATCACCATTAGCCAATCAAATGGCTAGGATTACCCAAACTAGTAATATACACTATACTATATACCCACAAACAACTACATATGTATAATAAACTTGTACCCATGACTAAAATTCGTCTAGAAAATACGTAGATTCTATAGAAGTTGCAAAGCCGCAATTCAAATGTTTGGCCAATGTTGAATGAATGGGAATGCAAATCCGTACAGTAGTATAATACTTAATAAATAGTCTAAATATTCAGAGTCCACAAATCATGATCATCACGCCACCTTACACAGACAGTACCTTTTATTGCTGTTCGTCTGCTAGTATAATCAATGTGATCAATCAGACTGTTTAGTGGAAGCATTGTAATGCTAGAGCTACCGAGTTTGGCTAAGTACAACCAAACCTGTGTTTGTAGCCGCTTCCGAATATATGCCACTCTGTGAATAAATGGCATTCTTTTAAGAATTTGCCATTGGTTCTTTAGAACAAAGTGACATTCTTAAAAAAGTCACCTGTATATAAAGGCCATATTATGTCTTTCCCAAGTGTGGCCTTTGTTCACAGGTTTGACTGTACAGTTTATGAATAGGAATGCATGCATTTAGCTAAGATGCATATTACTGAATGCATTCATACCATTTATCCCGCCTACGAATAACATTAAAGAGCGATTAATGTTCAGCTGAATAACTAAGTTTCCATAAAAGCATGTATGCACGCATATTTTGAAAATATGTTACTGTTGAATCTCGTTATCTCAAATTCCTAGGGATCGTGGAAATTAGTTTGAGATAACCGAAATTTGAAATAAACAAATAGTGTATAATTATACATGTTTTAAGATATTTGTGCGTTTAGCCTTTATTTGAATATTACAAGTCATGTATAATTACGTTTTGCTTGAATAAAACATGTGCATAGATAGAGAAGAAACAAAATAATTATGTATCTATCCATGTACTAATTAATATCAATAATTAATGTCCAAACATATATAAGATACATGTATATTATAATTATACCGGCCATATCAATTACGGAAAAATAACACTTAGATGGCTAGCGTAGATTTGAAGTACGGCCATATTATGTATTTAGTTAATAAAAATATACTATGAATATACTTTATTTGTTTATTCATGTAGTGACAATATCATACTTGTCAATATAGATGTTAATATATGATTTGTGTCGAATGATTGAGAAAATATGTGAAAGCCTGATCCCATTTTATACATGTTGGTTCCTGCATGATAGGTTATACCAAATAGGACCTATAGATGTAACATATAGATAAATTTATAATATTCCTTATATATACTGCATTGAAAATATACCGTTCGTTAGATGGATACACATTCCTAGTTCGAGACAAATAGACAAAAACATACCATTTTTTACCTAGATAAGTTGGCACAGAAAATGTACCACAGGCATATGAAATGACTCGAATTCCTCATTTGTTAAGACCATTCCTTTATACATAATTTATTTCCATTAAATGATTATTTGATGACGACCAGACCATATGTTGAACTAACAATCATCCTACTTATTAAGACTTAAACATGCAGTTTACGCCCATCATTTATCATTTTAAACACTGATGCATTTTTGTGCCGGCATTTAAAGATTTAATATCAAATTATTTACCTTTATTTAGGGCTATAGTTTTAAAAGATTTTGCAAAATAAGTGAATTGCGTGTGCAGCGAGAGAAATTATTCTATCTTTAAGTAAGCAAATTTGCGGAAACAATTAAAGATATAAAGTATAATTACATGCATTTTAAGCATATCAATTCAGCTTTCATTATTTTCCGGTATTATAAAGTATTATAATTGAGACAATATGGTGCATAAAAATTTGCTATTTTTTATAATATCATAAAACTTTGCGTACTTCTAGATTTAAGCATTTCAATAATGTTTGGGCTATCCAATCCACATGACATTATACTGCTATCATAATTATAGTATACTCCCTTAATTACAATATTAAACTAAACTGAAAATGAGGGAATCATAAACTGAATAGTGTTCAGTGTTCAATTTGACACATGAACTAGTATTGCCTCTTCATAAAATGCCCGCCATATGTTTGGTACAGTTCAGTCGCTTAGTACGGGTCATTGGTATTATCAGCCAGTTGATTTTCAAACATATCAACATCCACTTTAAATCTAAACTCTATACTGTTTCATTTTTCTTCAAAGGTCTGTGTGAAGATGGGCTTCGAGTATAACAGAGAGTTCCGAGGCATAACTCTCTGGGGATCTGGGTTCGGTCAAACGCATGCGTGTAGGTTTGTGTAGACGTGTTTTTGAAGAAAGTACATGTGATATATTGTGTAGGTTTGGTTTGGCGGGTTTTTTTAAGAAGATACATGTGGTATATTGGGTAGGTTTGGTTTGGCGGGTTTTTGGAGAAGATACATGTGATATATTGGGTAGGTTTGGTTTGGCGGGTTTTTGGAGAAGATACATGTGATATATTGGGTAGGTTTGGTTTGGCGGTTTTTTTGGAGAAGGTACATGTGATATATTGGGTAGGTTTGGTTTGGCGGGTTTTTGGAGAAGATACATGTGATATATTGTGTAGGTTTGGTTTGGCGGGTTTTGGAGAAGGTACATGTGATATATTGTGTAGGTTTGGTTTGGCGGGTTTTGGAGAAGGTACATGTGATATATTGGGTAGGTTTAGTTTGGCGGGGTTTTTTGGAGAAGGTACATGTGATATATTGTGTAGGTCTGGTTTGGCGGGTTTTGGAGAAGGTACATGTGATATATTGCGTAGGTTTGGTTTTGCGGGGTTTTTTGGAGAAGGTACATGTGATATATTGGGTAGGTTTGGTTTGGCGGGTTTTTGGAGAAGATACATGTGATATATTGTGTAGGTTTGGTTTGGCGGGTTTTGGAGAAGGGACATGTGATATATTTGGTAGGTTTGGTTTGGCGGTTTTTTTTAAGAAGATACATGTGATATATTGGGTAGGTTTGGTTTGGCGTTTTTTTTTAAGAAGATACATGTGATATATTGGGTAGGTTTGGTTTGGCGGGTTTTTTGAAGAAGATAAATGTGATATATTTGGTAGGTTTGGTTTGGCGGGTTTTTTGAAGAAGATACATGCGATATATTGGGTAGGTTTAGTTTGGCGGGTTTTTGAAGAAGATACACGTGATATATTGGGTAGGTTTGGTTTGGTGGGTTTTTGGAGAAGATACATGTGATATATTGGGTAGGTTTGGTTTGGCGGGTTTTTGAAGAAGATACATGTGATATATTTGGTAGGTTTGGTTTGGCGTTTTTTTTTAAGAAGATACATGTGATATATTGGGTAGGTTCGGTTTGGCGGGTTTTTGGAGAAGGTACATGTGATATATTGAGTAGGTTTAGTTTGGCGGGTTTTTGGAGAAGATACATGTGATATATTGAGTAGGTTTAGTTTGGCGGGTTTTTGGAGAAGATACATGTGATATATTGGGTAGGTTTTGGTTGGCGGGTTTTTGGAGAAGATACATGTGATATATTGGGTAGGTTTAGTTTGGCGGGTTTTTGGAGAAGATACATGTGATATATTGAGTAGGTTTAGTTTGGCGGGTTTTTGGAGAAGATACATGTGATATATTGAGTAGGTTTTGGTTGGCGGGTTTTTGGAGAAGGTACATGTGATATATTGAGTAGGTCTAGTTTGGCGGGTTTTTGGAGAAGATACATGTGATATATTGGGTAGGTTTTGGTTGGCGGGTTTTTGGAGAAGATACATGTGATATATTGGGTAGGTTTAGTTTGGCGGGTTTTTGGAGAAGATACATGTGATATATTGGGTAGGTTTGGTTTGGCGGGTTTTTTGGAGAAGGGACATGTAATATATTGGGTAGGGGCTTTGTGTATGTGGTTCTAAGAATCATTTTCTTATCTATATTGATTATAGATAAGTGAGGATTCCTAGAAAAGGCACACACACAAAATCCACTTTTCCCCAAAATACTAACATCCCCCCAATCCCAAACTCCGAACCCTTCCAGCATGCAGGACCATTTAAAAAGGTATTGTCTATGAACGCAAAGCAACAGGAGTATCGGGTAAACTAGTTTTTCTAGCCCATCTGCCGACAACAGTCTGTCTGTCAGTGAATGATGGTTTGGTTAGTTTTGGTGTAACCATGTGGAAATATAGAGACCATACATGTAGTTACAAAAATGTGAAGATCAACAATTGATAAGCCATGGTGTCAATCATTAATATTAAATAAGGAATGAAGTGTAGTGGTTCTAGTCACTGGTTATAAAGCCATCATGATTGCATGGTCTCCAGTGTCACCAGACTGTGGAAATATACTTGACTAGTTTCTGCCATACAAAGCACTCTGATTACTATTAAATAGAATACTAGTATAGCCATAAACAAGCATTCAATTAGAACAGACAGAATGACCAACTGAGTGAATGGGACAATTTCTGTCAATTCTTTGTATTAAATAACACTGGGCCATACTTTCGTCTACTTGCAGCCAAAATAAATCTTCATGTCACACGGGCAATATTGTTTTATTTGGAATTAATGTTTGACAAAGCATTATTTTCATTTGAATAATCTGACAGACAACATAGACTGGTTTATGATGATATGCAAGACAATTACGTCAAATATTTGACTTGAAAAAGTCTGGTGATAAAGGTAGAAACTATATATAGAGGCTGTACAACATTGCTAGTAACAGTTATAAATACGCAAACACGAAATAGAACATTTTAGCAGAAGGAGCACTGAGAAATGTACACACAGTAACAAAGGCCTTGATTTAACACTTTAATTTTGTCTTTCTGTATTTTTTGCAAATAGTATTTCCTCAATGCCCCAAAACATCCAATACATACGTTAATCACGTTGTCTATATCCAAACTTCAATAGTAACACAGTCATGCAATAAGTGCAAATACAGATATTTACGTACAATACAAACGATTTTCCAAGCCTTCAAACAACGACATAACCTACAAGGTTATTTTTTAATAAAATAGAATAACAAATACAATAAGCATACAAAAAATGTCCAGAACACCCTAGAAAACCTTATGATTATTACATTGAAACCGTCTGATGCCAATACTTCCATGGTAGTCTGTCTTGCCAACGGCCCATCCCACTATTTGCATGGGGTATGGTCGCAACATTAATAAAAGCGAACAAGTTGATCACTTTAGTTCACCCTAACGCACTTTTGTACGTACTTCAGTGGGCTGGAAACTGTTTCAGATTTGATTATATCAAAGTGTTATATCGTAATAATTAAGTTGGCTTCAAATGCCTATACTGTCACTCAATAAGTCTATAGATAACTTACTTGCGTGAAAAGCCTTTGTCTGTTTACGGCCGCCCATAACGAATTCTGAACATATTGGCCAGATTCTTGTCTCGTTAAACGGTTAACAACGAAATACAATCTGAGTCAATATAATGTAGCTAATCATATACAAAGCATACGGTACAAATACTTGTCTACAAGTATGTTCTTTTTCCTAGGAATCCTTTTTGTATCTGAATTCACAATCACAAACCCATTGCCTGAACTAGAAGGCTTATCCAACTTATTAATAAAATAGTCTATATTGATGGATGGAGGTTCGTATCATTTTCAGTCCAATTATCTCTGATACAATGTACAGACAGAATATAATTGTAACTGAATTTCTGCCAGTTCAATTTAAACTAAATGTACTGATAGAATCACAATGTACATGATAAACCAATGTACACACAGAGTGGTTTGTATAATTCAGAACATCTGACAGAAATTAAAATGAAGATACACGTAAGTTAAAACGCACCACCTTTACTAAAATTTAACGCCCAATAAACAACCAGTGCCTAGTACTCTTCTAGCTTTTTCGGTGGCGGAAGACTCCATGCGTCCACCGACTTTACGTAAGCTATCTTGACAGCTGCCTCATTTGTCTAGTCGCGGGTGCGATTTGAACTCACAGAGGTGAGGGGCTAGTGATTTCTAGTCAGAGACTCGAACCATTCGACTATGAATGCCCCCAAAGACTTCCCTACTCGAATTAGAATTCGTCAGAAATATCGTTGTTACGCAGCGCAGTCTGTCCATTATGCAACGATTCAACAGTTCATGCATTGACTGATTGCTATATTAACACATGTAACAGTGATTTATCTCCATCAGACTTCAACGACATTAATTGATGTGTTGGAACCAGACCTTGGGATTTATTGATAGCCTCCATTCATCATCGCAGTTTTGAGTCATCAGATAAGTATGGACAAAGCTTTGCGACGAATAAATTACCAGTGAACGTCTAAACATTTCTCTTCTTCATTTGATTCTCGTTCGATTGTTACGAAAGTCGCCTTCACTCGCCAAAATTTTCAGAGAAAGGAACATGTCGTTAGGGCCTACCATTGACTAGCAAAGCAGGATGAATACATGATTAATCTGAACCAAATTCAAGTATTCCCTCATGGAAAGTCACACAATTAATTGTGATATTGCAGATTTCTTTTATTTCAAAAAGAAATTCCCCTGTCGTCCGTCATAATACACCAATAATTTAAGTAAAAAAATAGAATAAGATCGTTACGTCAACTGTGAAAACACAATAGATATCTATTACATATAAAAACGTGTCGAAGTATGTTTTGTACTTGTTTGTGCGATCTAGACATGATTTGAAATTGTTTTTGATATTCTGACGTTGATGTATATGTATATGCGTACTCGTATGTGTTTATTATTTCACATGATCTATGCCTGATCTACGTCATGTCTCTCAGACTAGTATTTTGTTACAGCTTTATTTAGGACGCTTTACTGAACAATACCGTGGTTTACATACAAAATCATTGCTGTCGTTTGAATTTGATAGTTTAATGGTAAGGGTCACACAAGGTCGAGTGGCAAAGTAGTCTCTTTTGAATTAGGATTCGTTATTTACTCGTTTAGCACTGAAATTATTAGTTCTGTTCTTATTTTGTTTACTTAGTTGTTCAAGAAAGTATTGCTACGCTTATATAAAATTATATTGGTCAATACATGTATAGTATTATAATTCAGGGATTTGTAATGATTTTCAGATTTTATTTGTTTGTAGACGTAATGTGATCGATTCAGTGCACACGTTTCTTAACTAGAAATAGCACAGACTAGACCACTAAATACTAGTGACGGATTTGTTTATCGTTGTTTTTAAGACAGTTAATATGTATCACGCCTAAAACATACCCCTCGCGAGGCCATCGCTGTCGAGTAATTAAAACATCGAACTGTAGTAATCACTTACCCTCGTCTTACTCGGAATCAGAAGATTTATACATGCAAAGAGCAGACCGGGAAGAGTACGGACGAGGTCTTCTCACGTCGTTAAAAGTTGACACAGGCCACCACATGTGACTCCAGATGATGATGTGGTGCAACATAAAAAATATGCCTTTATGCACATGTCGCCTTCTTGTGGATCAAAATTGAAAGAGTTTGATTGTCTTATAAATGTTCACGTCAGTATGAAGTGTCCTGAATTTGATTAAAGTGAGACGCATTTGAGAAGCGCTCCCAAAGAAATAACTTTATCCGCGCGCACTCTGAGATAAAAGGTCAAAATGCCGTATATTGCTAATAGAGGTTTTGGAATTTACGCGTGGTAGAAAGCGTATTTCACAATTGTAATCATACTGCAAATATGAAAGTAAGATTTTTTTTCTCTAAAAAGAAATATAAGATCCATGCTTATGACACTGTTGACATCACTAAACAAGATGAAAACGTTATCCTAAACAGTGTACGTGCTTTTAAACTTGTACGTTAATATTGTTCTGCAAATTGCAATGTTTGATTATTGATCACGAAATTGCACTGATCATGCACAATAAAGAATTAATGACTGTATCACTTTTGAACAAATTTTATCAGAAACATTTACACCGAAAGCCATTAATCATCATCTTAAGAGTGTGTAACGATGAAGACTAACATTTGGAATTATGTCTGTTGAATTAAATACAGAGAACGCAAATCTAGAAGAAATTAAACCGATTTTCCTAAAATTCAACTTTTTATAAACGAAAGCAAAATTGGTTTAAATATCAAATGTTATCAAATCAAATTAATGTGACGTAAACTTTGATTTTTGTTTTGTTTTTACGTAATACTTTTACAGTGTACCGCCGACGTTATAATTTGGACTTCGTTTTTTGCAATTTATCCGGTCCGGTTACAAGTTAGATGTAAATGTGATTATTGTCACATGTTTTATTATAGTTATATGCTGTTGTATTATACTATTGTGTTATAATGCATTGATCTATATAGATCTAAATGTATCCTTTGTACTAAAATGAAAAACAAAATAACAAACTCTATAAAACTTACTTAAAGGGGCATGCCCTGGAACTGAAGCGTCTCGAATATAAATCAAATTGGTATCATTTGAATGCCTAAATCAATTAATGAAAGTCCTGTAAAATATTTACGAAATGTCCCGCTATTTGACTCAAAATACACATTTCAAGATTTACCAAACCTGCCGATTACGCCTTAGAAAATATTCGTCATTTTCATAACTCGACCCTTTCGGGATCTGTCAAAAGCGGAAAAAAATGTCAACAAACTGTGAAATGGTAAGTATATATTGCTCATGTCATGTTCATTGTTTGCGACATAAAGCTTATCTATCGATCAATTATAGGTAAATATCATTGTTTTGCTGCTTGAAAGGCAGCGCGCACGCTAAGTTAAATTCTCAGACGAATCGGAAATATCGTTGTCGTCAATAAAAGGCTTGAAAGCCTTTTATTTAAACCGACATACAAATACCCACGCGTGCGTTATAGGGCCATTTTTGAAGGCACATTCTTCTTTGACTTTTCGGTAATAATTGTTTTTACAAGTGATAAACGCATTTTTGGTGTACGAAAAAAAAGACACAGCAGTTCCTGGGCATGCCCCTTTAATAATAATTTCCAGTTATGTCAGATTTTTCCTTGTATATTTTTATACAACTGTACTTTGTAACACTTCATATATGACTTTTTTGTTCATTATAAACTTTATACAATTGTCTCATTTCATACATTTGTAACTACAATGCCTTATACATGTATATTGTGTTTTGCAATAAATGGGCTATGATGTACATGTAGTTCCAAAAAGAAAAAAAATCATTTGATAGTAGATAAAGCTATACAGTGGGTTTATTATGTTTGCTGATAAATAAACTGCTTCCTTATCAGTTTAGTTGTCTTTACGCTGAGAATAATTATTTTCTTTTCGCATTTACATTAACAGTCCCTGGGTGCCTTTTGTGTCCCAATATAAAGATACTACCTTTCAGTCAATCCACCCGAGAACAATTAATGTATAGTTTTATAGTTTCTTCTCCGATAGATTGGCACCAATGAAATATACGTATAAATGATGAATCGTAGAAAAACGCAATGAAATGCAAACGATGAGTTGCATGAAGTATTTGTATATAATGTTTCCTTATACATGTAGTAACTTCTCACAATTATGAGCGTAAATGTAGACATCCAGACGATCGAAGTACTTTCCAGCATTATTTAATTTTATTGTTGAAATCAATCATAACTGAATATACCGTCATGATACAAATGCATTTATAATCGTAAAAACATGACATATCGATGCACATTCGTACGCCGAGTGCTTTAAAAATTCTTGTCATTATAACCAATCATGGTGATTCGGATATAAATGTCTTCATTAAAGAACAATATTGTTAAAATATGACTGACTGATATTTGAAATAAGAAATGCAAAATATTGCTATAAGACTATATAAATAACACGTACGTGCACTTAATTGTCTATCTATTTTCCAATTTGAATAAATCAAAAGGATATCAAATATGAATAATGTTTGTATTAGCTTCAATGTTATTGAACATGTGAAATCCATGAATTAATGCATCAAAAAGATGATCATATACGATGCAAGCTGTATGGATGCACAGTTCATCGGGCCAAATAAAAAGTCAATAGGGTCGTGGAAAAGTACATAGTCAGTCAGAAAACCAAAGACAAACAATAATATATCTTAACTTTACGCCTAATGAATATTTTTGTTTGTGTGCATATATACACGAAGTCCTTTGTGATAATTATAGTTAGTAAATTTTAAAAGTCGGAACATATTATAATTTTATGACTGTACGTACTATACACCCTTTCAATTAAGCGGTAATTTGAATTGTCGCCCCTGAATGACGTCATACGAGGATACCGGTGGATAAGACAATTTTATCAACAGGAAATCAATATCGTCAAAAACTATGACAACTAAAGGTATTTTACTACGAAAACGGTGATAATTAATATTTAGATATAAGACAAGGTTGTTGTAATGAACAATTATTCCGTTTATATGTTTTATATGAAATATTCGAGCCTCGGATTGATTTTGTCATATATTTTCGCGATCTCAATTGTATGTTAGTTTTTAACGTATTTGTTTCGCACGGACTGCAAACTCGAGTCCGTTTATATGATACAGTAAAATTATGGATCTGGAAACAAGCAATGCTTAAAATAGGAATTTCTTTCCACTAGCATGCGTGTAAATTTTGATTGTTTGTTAGTTTCAATTCGTTAAAATGTTCCTGTAATGTTGCCAATGTTTAGATTTATCAAGTGAATGCTTTGCGTACATGTATATTCTTTTCATATTTATTTTACAGATCACATGGGTATTAGTGAGACTGATCACGACTATTCTTAACCAGATAACATACAACCAGGATTTTTCATAGCAAGTTCTCTTGAAAAGTCAGATGGTTCTGCCTTAGATTTGCCCAATAAAATAAAGAGACAAAAGGAGTCAGACTGAACATTCGTACATTCATAGGACAGTATCATTTTGATGAAATGACTGAAAATGAGGTGAGACAAGCTCAAAGCATTGCTGCAGAAAGAATTTATAATGTGGAAAAGGCAATGAATATATAAAATGAAGAACTTTCACATGGATTTACTTTTGTGACTGATGTAATGATATACAAATATTGTAATGTCACATTGTCAAGTTGTTAATTTTCACATTATCATAAATATATAGCTGTGTGTGTGTAAGCCTACTGAATTGATGTAATTAAATGTCTAATACAAATGTAATAGTTATAATAACTCTGTCTTGTGTTACATTTTGCTTGAGACTTTTTGGACAGTCGGTCCGACAAGCTTGAAATTTTTTTGGACTGAGAGGAAATTTGCCAGGTGGATGAACTGATGAGATAAGATTCTTCATCAGACCAACACAGTCTATCAGACAATCCACCATTAATCGCAAAGTCTGATTCTTGTCGGCTTGATTTGTTTTAACTCAATGCCATGACAAAATAAAACCAGTATTAAAACCATCAGATAATTAGGCATCCCACATTCTATTATATGTAAAAAGCATAATACAGGAAACAAAAGGCCACGAGTAACTTACAACTAAAATGTATATATATATATATATGTATAGAAGAGACAACTTAAACAGGCATAAAATACAGGACTAGTACTGTTCACAGCAACATGCAGTACATTACATGTATACAGTACAACCTCTGTAGAGCAACACCCTGTGGGAGCTGCAAATATTGGCCGTTGTTTAGAGGTTGTAAATATCAACTTAGGTAACTTTGGTAAATGTGTTGTTATAGAGAGGTTGTTGATCTACAATGGGCCATTCCGGAGAGGTTTTACTGTAAATTAATTCAGCTTGACTGATATGACCAAATACCAAACAGTTCATGAGTTTAGAAACTTGGGATATAGAAATGTGGCTGTTATTGGCAGGTGGTCTTCATTCAGAGGTCATTTTGTTTTAATTAATCAACTACTTCTTTAAACGAATGGACTTCGGCATTCACATCATGGCCTTTATTCAGAAGTGACCACTAACACAGGCTTGACTGTACACCTAAATTAAAACATTCAAAGAATATCAAGATATCTAATAAAGTAGATCATCTACAATGAGTCATAAAATTTAAACAACATACATTTTTATACCACAAAAAAAGTCATTAAAGTTTCAACTTTTCCAACTTCCTGATAAAAACATGTATATCAAAATAAATGCATTATTATCCGTTATCAATGTTTTTCTACATAGGTTGTGGCTATTTTTCAGACTTTTAACTACAACTTTGAAACTTTGAACCCTTGCTCAAGACATTTCTTTACACCGAAACAATATAAGAATACGACAATGAAATATCATACATTGTCGTACAAAGCACTGCAAACTATCGCCTATTTATATTCTGTCTTATGATTTCATAGATGCACAAGTTTTTTCAACAGATATTAATAATATGTTTTTATCGAATTAATCAACAAAGAGAGAATGATATTGGTAATCGTTTTCATGTCACTAATTAATGCATTGATTGTTGGACCCCAATTATTTTTAATTAGTTTATCACACCCGCTGATTACATCTTGAAAACACATGTTTGACCCTCAGGCGA
This sequence comes from Lutraria lutraria, assembly GCA_964023205.1. Classification (NCBI taxonomy): domain Eukaryota; kingdom Metazoa; phylum Mollusca; class Bivalvia; order Venerida; family Mactridae; genus Lutraria; species Lutraria lutraria. The sequence continues at coordinate 4,361,514 of OZ026848.1, forward strand.
CTGTGAAAACTATTTTCATACGTAAACAATGGGTGCTATATTAGACCCCTGACCGTTTTCCCCCCAATCTCATTGCTTATCTAATTGTAATCAGTAAGGATCGTGTCAACAATTTTACGTTATTCTGACAAGTTGACATGCAATATATAACACTGGAAATTGGACTGAGATCAAACAAAATTGATACCAGAGACAATGCTTGGATTATACAAATTAGTGACAAAAATATGACAGAAAAAAGCACTCAAGTGCTAATAAATCACAAAGATGAACATGTGGATTTTTCAAAATATGTAAGTTGACTAGCTGACAATTATGCATGGAATTATTGTTTCTTTTCAACAAACCAAATTTATTATTGCAAACCACAAAATTTCCGAAATATATTTTTTACTTGCCATTGTAAACCCCTTCGGAAGATTATACATATATTCTACTGTAACCTGTAATGATGGACAAAATATCCGTGAACAAATGCCATTTATAAATATTAATATGAAATATCGAACGTACGTTGTCTTCTTAATTAGATAACAATATAACTTATTAATATAGTAAAACACAATTTTTTGTTGTAATTTGTACAACCGAGAAACAAACCGAATTCGCCCTGTACGGCAAAATATCGATTGTATCAGCTTTCTATCCTCGTTTGACGTCACATCCGGTAAGGGAGTTAACTCTTGTGCGCATGAAATCGGTTAAATGAAAGGGTCTATATATATGTCATTTTTTAAACAAAAATGATATTTTATTCGTGTAGAAACCAAGGACTTATATACATGCAAGTATATATATATATAAGTCCTTTGTAAGAAATTGATAGTCAACAGTATATATTTAAAATAAAACAAATGTAAAAAATTGCCAACGTTGAAACATTATTATAAATCGATCGATTATTAATTAGAACCTTCTTCTTCTTCTTCCTAGTAAAGTGCAGGGCCCACTCTGGGGCATTGACGCACTTGGTGTACTATTTACAAGGTGACTGTGAGGCACAGAACAAAACTCTGTACAGATAAAATCGGTTAAAAAAAGTGAGGTGCGTCTAATGCAGAGAGCCCAGTCCCGCCTTGAAGCTGTCCAAGGTCTGGGATGCGACGAGTGTTTCCGGTAACTGGTTCCACTGTCGAATTGCAGATGGGAAGAAGGAGTATCTGTAAGTATCAGTGCGGCAGAAAGGAAGTAAGTATCTGTAGGGATGGCCCCTTGTAGTGAGAGCTGCAGGGTGGAAGTAAATTGATGCAGGGATGTCAACGAGACAATGTGTGATTCTGTACACAAGTACCAATTTGGTGTCAGATCTGCGTTGCTGCAGAGTAGGCCATTTTAAGTTGGCAATCATCTGGCTGGTACTGCTACTGCGGCGGTAATCTCCAGTGACAAACCGTGCTGCGCGTCTCTGAACTGCTTCCAGCTGGCTGATGTTTTTAGAAGTGTACGGGTCCCAGGCTGGCGAAGCATACTCCATGATTGGTCTTACCAGCGTCTTGTAACATTGTGCCTTGATGTCGGGTGGGCAACTGGTGATGTTTCTCCTGAGGAATGCCAGACTGTTGTTAGCTTTCTTTGTTACAGAGTTGACATGGTCATTCCAAAGGAGCTTCTCATGTAGTATAGCGCCAAGGTATTTGCCGCTGGGCACTGTTGCGAGTCGATGTCCATGGATGTTATAGTCTGTGATGATTGGAGAGCGCTTTCGTGTTATCCTGATTGTCTCGCACTTGGATGGATTGAATTGCATCTGCCAGTCAGTCTCCCACTGTTCAAGCTTTTTCAGATCCTCTTGGAGTGTGACAGCGTCTTGTTGGCTCTTTATCTTCCTGTATAGGAGGCTGTCATCGGCGAAGAGTCTGGTTGTCGATGCTACTTTTCCAGGCATGTCGTTTATGTACAGGAGAAAGAGCAAGGGGCCAAGGACTGAGCCTTGGGGAACCCCAGATGTGACAGGTGCTGATGGGGATGAGTGACCTTCAACAAGGACTTGTTGACTCCTATTGGATAGGAAGCTCTCTATCCATTTCAGTAGGCTGCCCCGGATGCCATAATGGTATAGCTTCTGAGCTAAACGGGTGTGGGGAACTTTGTCAAATGCCTTGCTGAAGTCCAACAGGACTGCGTCTATCTGGTCTCCATCTTCAACAGCTTTTGCGAGGTCTTGGATGGTTAGCACAAGCTGGCTTTCACACGATCGTTTCTTCCGGAATCCATGTTGTGCATCGGAGAGAATATTGTGTGTCTCTAGGTGCCTCATAACCTGGCTATGGATGATGTGCTCTAGTAATTTGCTGCAGATTGAGGTAAGCGATATCGGACGATAGTTTTCTGGTACTGTACGGTCGCCTTTCTTGAACACAGGTGTAACGAATGCCGTCTTCCAGTCGTCCGGTACAGTGCCCTGATGTAGTGATGCCTCAAATACTAGAGTTAGTGATGGTGCTATCTCTGCAGCAACCTCTCTAAGTAGAGTTGTTGGGATGTTGTCTGGTCCTTGGGCTTTATGAGGGTCCAGGGCAAACAGGAGTTTCTGTACCCCATTTACGTCTATGTTGAATGCACTCATAGGGGGAGAAGAGTCGGTGTCAATGGTAGGGGTATGGGAAATATCTTCATGAGTGAAGACGCCACTAAACTGTTCGTTCAGTAGTCTGGCCTTGGTTTTTGGGTCGCTGTACCCTATCCCATTCTTCTTCAGAAGTGGGACACCGCTACTCTCACAACGTTTACTGTTGATGAAGGTGAACCAGAGACATAGATCGATTTTCTATATCTCTGTTACAACTAATTGTTTACGACATCGAATACTTACATAGTTATCGCACATATTTGTACACATTCTGCAATATCCCCGGTCTACATGTATATTGCACCTAGGAATGGTCCCAGTTATAATACCATAGGCAGGCAAACTGCAACCTAGAACGGGTTCCAGTTTACAATACAGCTTCAACAGGAACCAGCATAATAGTAATTTCAACAGAATAGTAACTTTCACGCACCGTAAACATCACATTTGTAATAAGATTTCGCGATCGTGTCCTCTGAACAGAATTTAGTTTAAAAAACATCACCATGGCAGAAAGTGGTGAGATCGACACCGAGGTAGATAAGAGGAAGCAGTTTGGTAACAGATTATTGACAGATCCTAAAAATGTTTTTGAGCACAACGCTTGGTACGAAAAGGTTTTAATTTGTTTCATTGTGCTAATACTAATAGTGAATATTTATAGAATAATCTTAAAGTAAACCCTGACAGATTATCATTAAGAGATATCCTATTTGTAATTAGCAGTGCTCCAGCTAGCCCGTTTCTGCAGGGCATCGCGCCCTGCCCTGAAAAACAGACGCCCTGCCTTTTTCAAAGACCCTGCCTTTTTCAAAGACCCTGCCCTACAAATCATGCTAACATCATTTATAAAGGACCTATTTTGTACCATCAATCGTTTTGTTTATGATCAAAGCGTGTTAATTGAAACTGTGAAATCCATGCTTGCTCGCGGCGATATTTAATCACGTGTGTAACTGTGTTGACGACTGGTTACCGTCATACATAATGAGATTGTGTATAATCGCATTGTTTCTCGCGGAACCAATCGTGTCATACATTATGTATATAAGTCCTTGACACTAATTTAGTGTCAAGGACTTATAAACATAATGTATGTATATAAGTCCTTGTTGCCATGAGTGTGCAGATGAGTGTTTATCTTTTTTGTTGATTTTTGTATACTGTTTCGTTAATTCAATAATTGTAAGTTAGTATGCATAGCCATAATAGTTCAATTTGCTGTTTAAAGGGGCATGCCCTGGAACTTCTGTGTCTTGGTTTTCATACACCAAATATGTGTTTATCACTTGTGAAACCATTTATTACCAGAAAGTCAAAGAAGGGATATTTCGTAACTATAATCTATTTTACAGGACTTTTATTAATTAATTTAGGCATTTAAATGATACCAATTTGATTGCTATTCGAGATGCTTCAGTTCCAGGAAATGCCTCTTTAAGGAAAAAAATGGAGTTTATTGTTTCAATATAAAACATAATTAGTCAATTTACAAATCATGAGTAACCTATTTACTTGCAGGGACAATGTTGTATGGGACGAGGAACAAGAGTCTGAAGCAAAATCTAAAACACAAGAACAACTTAAACATCTTGCTGCTGAACAAGATATTGGTAACCAACAGATTAATTTGGTGACAATTACTAATTAAACCATTTTAATTTATTTTTGGGGCCCAATTGTGTAACCTGTTTATTTCTCCCCATAATAGGTATGAGGGGATCAGTCATCCCACCTTCATACCTTACATTAAATTTTACATTCACACAACATAATCAATAAATCAATAATTGTTACCAGTTACGGCGGTATTATAGTGTATGAGGCACTTCCCATGCATTGCTTTTCACCATCATACATGTATGCAAGGCTGAAAATAAAAATAAGTTTGTTTGGAGTGCTCCTATCTGCTGACGAAAATTCTAGCAAATAATTTAAATTAATAAATTTGATTAAATTTTTTGGGGCATTATTTTTTTAGTATTATTTTTATTGTAAAAGAAATCTCCACCTACTAACCTACCCAGTGCTAAAATTCTGGGTTGGAGCACTCCAAACAAACTTATTTTTATTTTGAGCCCAATCAAGGAAATTAAAATATATTTTTTTTGTTTTCAGAAAAATATGAAAATGATGCTAATGTGTTTTGGGACAAATTTTATGGGAAACATGAGAATAAATTCTTCAAGGACAGACACTGGTTGTTTACAGAGTTCCCTGAATTGGCTCCAGAATCATATCTACCTGAGGAGAAACTGTCCAAACTTTCTGTTAGTGCTGGTGTTGAATCAGCTATCAATGAAGTTGCTAAAGACAATGATAGTATTGGGAATAGAGATCTGAAGACCAATAATGAATCATCTGCTACTAACAGTGTAAATGAAGATAATGTTGATAATTCTGAGAAATTTCCAGGTGAATCAGCCAAGTACAGAATGCTTGAGGTAAGTTAGGATCACAGGTGTGTTTTTGAATAGAATAAACTTAGGAACTAGTCTACTTGATAGGCAATGTTTTGTAGTTATAAAGCCCTTATAAATATCTTATCCAACTAAGGGGTCATATGAGATAGATGTGCATGTATACATACATAAGTGTAACTGTCAGAAAATGCTTGCTACATGTTTTCGTTTTACCAGAAATTTTGGGCTTAAACTTATCTGTGTTCTTTGCCAGCATGAGCTGGTTTAACATGTATACACTTAGGCCTTCCTTAAAAATTTATTGGTTTTCAGTTATGCAATTTGTGTTAAATGTTATGGTCACATAACTGCAAAGCAACATTTTTAGCTTGCCTGATTTCGAAGAAAGCTTTTGTAATCACTGCGTCGTCTGCATTTGTGTGAAAACTTTAATGTAGTTCATAACTCAGAAACTATAAGAGGTAGCAACATGAAACTTCATAGGTGGATAGATCTCACTAAGACGATGAATAGACAAGCGGCACTCTTGTTTATGGATAACCTCATGTTTGTAATTTTGTGTTTAAGGTTGGATGTGGTGTTGGAAATACTGTGTTTCCTATTCTACAAGCAAATAAGTAAGTACTATGGTTTTATCTTAACACACATACTGTCTAGTTTAAAAATGGTCTGTTGGCTGAGGTCATAGTGTATGGTTTTCAAAAATGTGTGACTTAATAAATTAAAAAGATGTCTTTCAGAAAGGTTTTGAGTACATTAGTAAAATCTCAGATTAAGACTCATTTTGTCATATATATAAACTATTCAAGTTTCTACATAGTTTATTGATGTTGTAATTCAATTTATACTACTACAAATCGCAATTTAAATTTGATTTAATTGTATGTTGTTTGTGTATATTTCAGTGACCCAGATTTGATGATATATTGTTGTGATTATGCTGATACCGCTATTCAACTTGTAAAGGTAACGTTCAGTATTTTTTTTTTATTATTGATAACCAATTTATAATAATTTCAATATTAAATCAATGGGACACTTGTGATGGACATAAAAAGTCATACCGGTAATAATGAAAAAGTATAAAAATGAAGTCACTTCCAGAATTTGAGTGGATACAATATACATGTATGTATATAAAGTATTGTATTACTAGCTAAAGCCTGAATTATAGAATATGTCTCAGGACTCGAACTTATCAAAAATAAATACTGGACTTTTGCAAGTGGATTAATTGTTAACACTTCAATTTTGTAAATTTGACTCACATTTTGCGAGTATGCAAACTTAATCTATGTGTCTTCAATGTGGCAAATGCTTTGGATAATTTATCCACATATGTCGGGATCTTTCAGTCTTCACAAATAATTTTTGAAGCACTGAATATCAGGTCTTGTAAAGGTGTATTTTTTACCAGACCGAATGAACTTTTACCAGACCAGCGGTGATTTAGGTGTACTAGGACTTGTGGACTGGTGGCCAAATTCAGAGACTGATCTTTACAAGTGTTCCAATTTATAAACTAGGAATTTTAATCCTTTGGACGCCATGAATGTGATAATTGCTATCATATTAAAGTAGCTTCCATATACGAATGGGTAAATCATATACTAGTATATGTACAGAAGTTTACTCCCTTTGATATGACTCAAACAACATAGTAATTGATTTCAGGAAAATGTAGATTATAACAAGAAACGTTGCCACGCCTTTGTTTGTGATATATCCAATCCTGGCAGTGAGGTACCATTTCCAGAAGGAAGTTTAGATATCATTGTAATGATCTTTATACTGTCTGCCAATAATCCTGACCGGTTAGTATTTACCTGTACCCTTAGTATAAAATTATGGTTAAATTTAACTACTTGGTTAAGTTTGAGGTTGGGTTAAAATTTGGTTGGGGGATTGTATAAAACTTTGGTCATATTTGATAAGAAATGATTTCAAATAAGCTTTAATCCAAGTGTCTAATTATGGTTATGAAGTGGTCAAGATACTTAGTTTGTCTATATACTTGTCTTAATTGTTGAGGACATTCAGCGTTTTGTAGAAAAAGAGCAGCCCTCTTGCCTCTGGTAAACTTTACACCAAACCTAAGATTAACCCATTGGTTAAATTTAACCACTGTTTATACAATAAGGTACTATTGTCAAGTGCATTAATATTGTGTGATACTTATTGTGAACTATTTTAAATATATTTATTTAAAGTGTTTTGAATTCGTTATCATATTTATAATTTTCTCTGGAAAACAAAAGAACACCACACAAAAGCTTTGATGAAATGAACACATTTTTAGGAGGGGAATTTACTTGCAAGCTTGTCTACCTCTAAGTTAGTCTGTGAATGAATTTCAGTATTTATCATTATACTATTCACTTAGGCAGTAATTCGTTCCACTTAAGGCCTATAGGTGCCAAAGAAAATATACATTTGTAATTCATTTAGTATTCCCTTTTTAAAATAGGAATATTTAAGCTTTTTTTCATTCACAGGTTTCAGTATATATTGAACAGACTTGCTAGTTTCTTGAAGCCTGGAGGAATGATTCTATTTAGAGATTATGGTAGATATGACCTTGCACAACTAAGATTTAAGAAAGGTAAGAGTTATTCCCCCCCTTCGAAGAAGAGGAGGTATATTGTTTTGCTAGCCTGTCGGTCTGTCTGTCTGTCAGTAGACCAGTTAGTTTCCGATTGATAACTCGTCAACAGATTGACCGATGGGTCTGATACTTTGCAGGTACATTGGCCTTGGACAGTAGATGACCCCTTTTGAAATTGGGGTCACTAGGTCAAAGGTCAAGGTCACTGTGTCATGGAGTGTGAAAATCATTTGAGCGATAACTTTGTGTCAAGGCCCTGTTGGGGGGCATATGTCTCCGACCGCGGAGCTCTTGTTTATTTTATTTTTATGCCCCCATATTGATAGATGGATTAGTCATAGATAGATTAATACTTCCATCTACAACCATCAAACATCATGTGTTGGTTCCTCATGACAACCTCTACTGGCCTGTAAATTTTCAGGTCAAAGGTAAAGGTCACCCAGGGGTGTTGTATTTTAAAAACACATCTTGTTTATATGAATATCTAGTAAATTTCTTGAAAAAAGTACAGGGGATCTTCTGAGTTGAGAAATACTTGTGCTTTTGTTTGTAAGAAGATAGTGAAATTTTCATGTTTCAGGTAAATGTCTGGGAGAAAATTTCTATGTCCGAGGTGATGGCACTAGAGTTTACTTTTTTACGCAAGGTAAAAATTATTTCTTTAGATCTGCAAAATTTATTACATAAATTTCATGGATTTTTTTATTACAGTTGAATCGCGATAGTTTGAAATACCACAGGAACGTGCGAAAATTTCGTACTATCGCACTTTTCGAACTATCGCATCTTTTTGTTTATGAGAAAAATTCTGGAATATTGTGATGACCCCGACCGTTCAAGTGTGATTTCAACACGTTTTTATTATGTTTCTGATCGAACCGAATTTTCCGTGGCTGAAAACGGTCAAAATCGGAACAAGCTGAATTTAATTGTTTACCGGAGACAAGCTTTGCAAATGATAGCTAAACACACAAGGGAAATAAATCTTTCTCGTAAAGTTTATCTAAAAAACAATACGGTTCCGTACTTTTCCCGGATTACTTAGCACAAAACAAACAAAATGGCGCCGATTTTTTTCATTTTCTCGTCATTTACTTGGTCATATATCTTTGCTAAACATGTATATGACTGTGTCTTACATATAAAAGTATTTTCCCTGGATTGCCATATATGTTTGACCTGCGTCTGATACGCACGTGCGACCTTTACACGAATGATTACGGTACGGTAATCAATTAAGAAGTATACACACGATTTTTATAGTCCATATATTTTAAACGCTTATAATTTTATATGCTTATTATAATTCAGATTCAGATTTTCACAGTTTGATGGCCAAATGATTTCTTTTCAACAATGACACGTGTCAAAGTGGTAGACAAATAGATCAATTATTTCTAACAATCGAATAAATTGAATAGGTGTGAAAAACAGCGCATTCACTTCGAACTAACGCATCGTTTTATAGAGTAAAAACATATCTGGGGACTTCAATTTCATTTCGAACTTTCGCATTTTTCGTACTATCGCATTTCGAACTTTCGCATCAAATCTATATTGAAAATAGAAGGAAATTTGCCGGGACTGACGGACGATTTCGAACTATATTAGTTTCTGGTTACATGACCTACCTTAATTTTTACCTATAACACTTAACTTTTTATACATCCGCTTTCTCGCATATTTTAAGTTTCTAAATGCTATAAAGAACAAAAATAAAATTTTAAAGTCTAACCTAAATATTAGTCATGTAAATTGATTTTCAGATATAAACATGTGTATTTATTGAATTTCATTTATAGGTAATTTTATTCTCCACTATTAATTTTTTATTTCATCAAATATCTACATAAATTGATAGAGTGATAGATATTTTCAGAGAGGCGCTATAAATACTGTAAAAATGACCGTTTTGACGTTGAAAACAACATTATTTCAATCGTTTTGTTCCACCATAAATTGATGTAGCCTGCTGGTGCATCTTGCTTCAAATTTTCATTTCTACAATGTTATGGAGAAATATTGTTTCCTGTTGTTATAAGACAATTACTAAGACCAAACATTAGGGTTTGATAGAACAAATTTGACCCTTTGGTACAAATTCTCAAGAGTCAGAATCCTTATTTTACAAATTTCAAGGGTCAAAATACCATTTTAAGGATCAAATGAAATCTCTGTAATACAGTGAACATTACTGTTTTGTTCTGACTTTCGTTCTATTGAATAAATGTTGGTCACTACTGATTTTATTTATCTACATGTTTGCAGAGGAATTAAGGGAAATGATGACTAAAGCTGGTTTGGTTGAAAGGCAGAATCTAGTTGATCGACGGTTACAAGTGAATAGAGGAAAACAATTGAAAATGTATCGTGTTTGGATCCAGTGTAAATATCAAAAACCCGAGGATAAACAGTGTGAGGATAATGAGAGATAGTGACATTCTTCAGGGCATTGGGTTATTACACTTATGATCGGTCTTCAAGCTCAAATCTCAGATTTATGTTTAGATATCTGTTTGCACAAAATTTTATTAAGATGGTACAATTTTTCAAGCAGTTTTATGTATACAAGTCATTAATTTAGATAATCATGATACAGTTATTTAAACTGTGCTCTGTATACAAGTCATTTAATCAAATAAACCTGGTCAAGTGGGTATAATCTCTGACTAGTGATCACCAGCCCCTTACCACTGTGAGTTCAAATCTCACACGGGACCAGAAAACCTCACATGTTTAGAAGCTGTTGATCCAACTTTCTGAAGTTTACTGGTTCAGCTCAGATGTATGTACGGAAGTTGCGACATAAAATAATACCATTGAAAAAAAATCAATTAGCCCACTTGCACATATGGCAAGTCATACAATGTCATGTTGGTCTGAGGTAAGATGAGTACAAAATAATATCTGAGCTTTAAGGATGATCTCTAGTCGTATTGCCCTGTGACATCATCACATACAATGGCTGGAGAATAAACTATCATTCAACCTCTTAGGCATGATGTGTGAATTTTTAAATCGTTTTCATCGGTGGACTGGTATCAGTCTTTGTGATTAAACAGTTTGCTTAGCCATTTTGTGTTGAAAGATGAATTCTAATAGTCCAAGAGAAGATGCAATTTTGTTTAATGAGGGTCATGATTCAAGCTGTCCTTTTGATGTGAGTTCAGCATCTGTCATGGGAGATGAGAGACATGGTTATTGGAAGAACTGATGCATTTTAAAGATGTTAAAAAGATAATAGAGCATCTTTAAATGATTTATTTGTTCGCAAATGTTTTTTCTGTTCTCTGAGTCAAAATAAGTGATTCATCATTAATGTAATGAATTTAATGATTTCCGAAATCGCTTTCATTAGAACATCTTAATTAAATTGTATTATCTTGAAAAAAAAATTGAAATCAGTTCTTTTTTTTCTCATCCTTTATCTGTTAATTTCAGGCCATCCTTAAACAATTGCTGATACAGTTACACAACCAACTCAGTATATTGGTGATAGAGCCGCTATTAAGCAGTATACTAAGTTACACTGGTGACACATTGTAACAGACCTATATTTTATCTTTTCCATTTTTTTCTTATCCAGGCACCTTCTCATGAAGTGTACACTTTCCATGTCCCTGCAAAAACCTGCCACTTAAGTTACAAACTTAAGACCAGTCTCTGAGCTCAAATGTTTCAAAGTCAATTATGATCAGACAAAAAATTATATTATTGATACATTAGTTAGTTTGACAGCATAACTCATCTGAGTATGTATTTAAATATAAATTAGCTCTATCTTTTCAACCGTAATACTTTGAGAATGGATGTGAGAATTGAATTCAGAGACTGTTGTCAAGTTTTATAGACCCAGGGCTTGATATCTTAGATTCAACTGTAGACAGAAAAAAAGAGAAACAAATGAGGATTTTTACATTTTTTATTTCTTGTATTTAAATGAAAACCCCAGATCAGCAACACAATTCTATGAACACTGAAAATAAATCAACAACAGTAAGAACACTCATTCACAATGATAGCTCTACATCAATTTTAAAGATTCATATAAAAAATCAATGATAATCATATATTAAATGATAAGCAAAAAACAAGCATAACTTATATCTATAATGATCATCCTTATGAGCTGTTATGGAAAATCTAAACAGTATATCAAAGTTATAGTGTATTCTTAATTCCCAGACAAAAACAACTTCATAATGCCCATATTTCACACCATCCATTTCAATGATATAATGAAAAATTTGTGGGAAATAAATATTTCACCGCTAATTTAGAGTTCACTATAGCCATGTTTTGTTGTAAACCGGTATGTACAAATAAATGAATTACCAATCCAGCCACCACTCCTAATAGATCAGAAAATTAAATGAGAATAAATTTAAAACTTCAACCCAACATTGTAGTATACATGAACCATGAAAGTTTAACATGCGAAAAGGTTGTCAAATATAAGGCCAACTTTTGGCCAGTCTGATTACCTGTATGTTGAATTCAATGGACTGAAAAGTATATGGAAGAAGCTGATGTCACGCTTGTCTGATTATGTTATATTTGAATTGCTGAAGAACTGATATTTTTAATGCTAATTCCACATGTAAAAATGGTGAATTTTACTTCAAGCAAAATATATTCTTTTCATAAGGCAATTCACTCTGTATGTGTTGAATTGTAGCTCTTTCATTAGAATATCAGATTATTTGCTTTCAGTTTATAAATATTATATGACTAGATGAATAATATTAAAACCTTGAGCGCTGCACATCATAATTCACATTATACTTCATTTCAAAGATTAGTGTTTGCTAAGAATACACAAAATAAATAGATACCAACGACATTACCAAAGCATAAAAAGATCAATTATTAGACATAAAAAAAGTTGAATTATTAATTCGTTCAGTATTGACATTTTCACTCATACTTTTTGCACTTCTTAATTCTCAAAAACATCTTTATTCCATAAGTGAATTCTATACCTAAAAGAAATCACATTTTAAACATAAACTACTACTTACAATATTTTTTTAAGGGAAAAATTGGAAAATAAACAACAAACAATTTCTATTCTACTATACTTTGGTCTCCTCCAGTTGTACAAGTTTCTGTACAGAAAGACAAGTGATATGTTACTGAGATATATAAAAAAAAGAGCGAGTGTACATAATTAAATCCACAGAACACAAAAATCACAGCAAACAAACTATATTCAACAGACAAACGGGTAAAGAAATCCTCCAATGTTTAATCTCGCACCAATAGCAAGTGTCATTTAGCAACTTCCAGTTTTATCAGTGTTTTTTTTCTGCATGGTTCTGGATTGGATTCAAACTCACAATGGTAAGGATTAACTGATTAATAAACCAAACTACTCAACCACAGTGGTCCTTACAATATATAAGACTCTTAGGTAATAGAGTAAACTAATCACTGACAGAATAAACCAAAGATTTTTAACAGCAAGAGAAAAATTTAAAGCATTTCCAAAAATAGGGTAGATAAGTAGCAAAAAACACTTCGGAGTAAAATATATTATCTCTCTTATCTATCATGTGAATCGTCACTAAATTGTCAAATAATTTCGTAATACAACCATTGGTTACAACTTTTTTTATTATGTTGTTTGAAATTTTAGGGTTAGCTCTATCAAAATAGGGTAAGTTTGGGCAAAAGCAACATGATTTCTATTTATGACCTTATATGTAAGTGAAGCGCGACTTATAACACACATAATTGAAAAAAATAACATATATATATATATAATCCTCATAGCACAAACTAATCCATAATTTAAATTAGTTTGCTTAAGGCTTACGCAAAACTTCCCACACTGTTATCAGAAAACCATGTAACTAAATATACAGTCATTTTCAAATCCCAAGTTTCTAGTCAACTATACATGAGCACTGCTAATGCACATAAAAATAAAACAAACACATAGAAAAAGCATATCACATGACTATTCATCATCGGATACCCATAGTTGCTGACACCACTCCAGTCTCCTCTACATACATCATGGTGTATGTAGAGGAGTGGAGTTGGACACCATAGGTATCTGACGATGATGACTATTATAAATAACACAGTTTTAAAATCAATCAGTGACTCATCATCTACTGCATAATATTTCTAACCACATGTTAGGGTAGTATAGGAAGATAACGGAAATCCTGCATAGATTACATTTTAATACTTTCCCAGGCTAAATATGAGTTTAAGTCATAATTGCTTTCTTTCACTTTTTTAGGTACAATGCAGAGATAACAGTTTTTAGAAATTGCGCACATCTGTATTCTGTTTCCAGGGGGATATAAAAAGGTGGTAAAAAAACAGAGTTACAAAGTTTTGACTTCACAACAATGATATCATACAGTAATCTTAATACCAGACAATGATATAATGAACTGAGGCTGCATTGGTCATTTAGTCAGACAATATTATATCAACTGAGACAGCAGTAGGATTTTAACCAGAATTTCAAAAATAAATACAATTTCTGCAGACAAAAGACTCAGACTTATCTTTGAACAAATAAACAAATAAAAATTATACAATAGAAAACCGACAATTCATTGTGAAGATACAACTCCAGGAAACTGTACTACTTAAACACTTATCAACCAATAACTTGTGGTTTAAGAAAAAAAACTATTGCTGAAGCCGTGTAAACATGAAACCAAGTACTGTAATTTGGACTTAAGGATAACTGACCCTAATACAAACTTTAAATGACTATAAACTTAAGTTAGAGGTACCTGACCTTTTATATTGTGACATTCAAACATACAAGATGTAAGTGATAAAATATTAACTCTCAACCATACAATATTTTGAAATGTTGAACCCAGGTCAGTTATATTTGACTTATCAATAAAGGGAGGTAATATTACTAACTAGTACTCTCCCTTTTCTATGTCTTAATAAGTTAATATACTAAACAAAACTTCCAACACACTGTTGTATATGATGATCAATGTTTTAATCAATATTATTATTAAATAAATGATATTATGCATACATGTCACATAACCATCTGTTTACAGTTTGCATAAGTAAAACTTAATGAAAACTTAACAAACAACGTATCATATCCAATTTAGGTCAGTTACTTGTGATTTGTAAAGTCACATTTTTCCACCAATTCTGTAAAAATCTGGTATAACCACCGACCGCAATTTAACAAGAGCGCGATAACGTCTCCTCATTGACCAAATAAGGCGTCGGATAGAATGCTTAGGAACATTGTTCAATTCCTGCGGAATCACTATGGTAATTTCCTGTAGGTTTCTTGGCTGTAGACCAATCGCACATGCGCGATTTTCGAGGATGATTCTTGGCATAATTACGACCTACTGGTCACAAAATCAATTGTTAAAGTGATAAATAAACGTTAACGGGTGATTTTATATCAATTTTAATTAATCAAATTGCATGTGCAAAATATGCACGCACTCGAGCGTTTAACAGCTTATTGGTGATTAGCCGCGTAATTATGTGACATTTTGTCAATACACATTGTTTTGATTAGATTGCTTGCTGTGTAATATTTTCTGCACATTTTATTTGAATTAAATGATAAATGAAGAAAATATAAAGAAATATAGAAATGCGTTGGAAGATTTGTTTAGTATAGCATTTTTTATGTTTAGAATTTCCAAAATTACACAATTCAGAAAAAGCTTGTGGTGAATGATTATATATATTGCATATTTGTACAGAGATAATCTGGGTTAAATAACTAAGTTTACAGCATAACAAAGCACATATGCAAACTACTGTTCCTAACAACAAAATGAATTAAATCGTGAGCATTATACACCTTGATCTTGTGATCAAATGAAGTTGTAGGAGTTTTATATTAAATAGACATGTTTACATATCAGGCTGATAATTAAAATATGTTTGTTTGGAGTGCTCATAACTACCTATGAA
The DNA here is from genome assembly GCA_964023205.1 of Lutraria lutraria. NCBI lineage: Eukaryota > Metazoa > Mollusca > Bivalvia > Venerida > Mactridae > Lutraria > Lutraria lutraria. The sequence continues at coordinate 4,377,052 of OZ026848.1, forward strand.
AATCCTAGCAAATAAATAAAATATTTGTTGGGGGGGGGGGGGGGGGGGCATTTTGAAAAAAGTCCCTACCTACCTACCCAATGCTAAATTTTGGGTTGGAGCACTCCAAACGAACACATTTTTATTTTCAGCCCCAGCATCTATGGTCCCATTAATCAATAACTAGACAATACTGATAGAAAAGTTTTAGAGACAGATAAAAACTTCGCATTTGTAAAACATAATGATGCATCTAGTACAGTAAAATCTGTGTTTGCAGCTACCTCCAAATAAAAGCCATCCTGTGAATAAAAACCATTATTTCTTAGGAACAAAATGACCTGAGTGCCTAAGAAAATACAGAATACAATTTATAAAAATATCCTTGGAAAATACTTTACTTCTTTTATTTGAAATATTTTCAATGCAGAGCGACAAGGCTGTATGTTTTAGGTACAGTATTACTTAACATGTAAAAATGAGTAAAAATTAATCAACTTAAAGTCACACCTGTGTTAGCAGCCATAACTGAACAAAGGCCACCCTGTGAGTAAAGACCATTCTTTTAAAATCCTTCATTGATTATTTACAACAAAATGACCTCTGAATAAAGACCACCTGTCAACAGAGGCCATATTTTTTTCTTTCCCAAGTTTGGCCTTTCTTCATAGGTGTTTGTGCTTAAAGTCACTTTGACTGATCCAAATGACCATGCCCTATAGAAGCAATGTGATGACCAACCTCCCTAGGCAGTCAGAGGGTATTTGTCTAGTTATTGGTCAGACAAAGCTATTGTGTTGAAGGTCAGTGACCTTGATCCTTGACCTACATGCTGACCTCAAAATCAAAAGTCATCTACATGTGCTGAACAACTTCCAAAATCTGAGGGGGAGGGGCATAATTAAAAATATTTACTGATTCACAACAAAGCATAACAAACATAATAATAAATTCAATACATGCAGATGACCACTTCTCCATGTAACATTTTGCCAGTAAGATGTTAATACAATATGACAGGAATATTTAAAATTGAACACAAAAACATGTACACATATATATATATATATATAAATATATAGTAACCCAATATTTTTAAGCAAAATACTACAATGAATGTCTGACATATAAAATGAAAGAACAGCAGCAAGTATAAATGAGCATTATTTATTTACAAGGAGTTAAGCCATTTGTAGATGTATGAATACTATAGAGCACAAACTTAAAAACAGATCAAATAAGCTCCACTTTTCGCTGTTTTCATTTCGCTAGCAAAAAACAAAATCTCGTTAACACACTGTTATAACTTATCACAAATTTTATCTGGTTAGAGAAGAAAAATATGAACAGATGGTTTCTAAATATCAAAGCCTTGCAATTTCTATCAAGATCATACATACTAAAATAATTAATAATTTCAGTCCAACCTCTCCAGAGCGGTCCTCTCTTGAGCAATAACCTTCCTTAAACAATGGCATGATTTTTCCATTATATGATTTAGCTATTAGTAGTTTACCGTAATCCCTCTAGAGCAACAAAGTCATGACAATGTAATTTTGCTTCTCCCAAAGGGTGTTGCTTTGGAGAGGTTGCACTTTATGAATTTAACATTACAACAAAACAGAGAACACCAAAAATGAACAAATGAGTATTTACTTTACATAAGCCCAACTAGGAAGTAATTAACTACTACACACAGAAAATGTTGCATCCCTTTTTTAATTAATGATACACACACTATGACATTGATTCCTCTACTATGAATAAATAAAACATGAATGGCACAAAATGTCTTTCTAGATTTAGGTCCATATGCAACCAGTCAAAAATTCAAATACAGTCAAACCTGTGAACAAAGGTCATCCTTGGGAAAGGCAAAAAGCGGCCGTCATTGACAGGTTATTTTTATTTGGAGGTAATTTTGTTCTAAGAAATCAATGAGGGTTTTCATAAGAATGGCTGTCATTGACAGGTTACCTTTATTTGGAGGTAATTTTGTTCTAAGAAATCAATGAGGGTTTTCATAAGAATGGCCGTCATTGACAGGTTATTTTTATTTGGAGGTAATTTTGTTCTAAGAAATCAATGAGGGTTTTCATAAGAATGACCTTTATTGACAGGGTGGCCGTTATTCAGCAGTGGCTGCTTACACAGGATTGACTGTAACATACTAAATATTCCGTAACGAAAGTACCTGTACAGGTAATTTATTTTACATATTCGTTATACTAATTTGATTATTTGAAAGACTATCAGACAATTACAGATTTAGAAGAAGTCAACACAGCATTAAAGGTGATCTTGACTCTTTTTTTCAATAAAGGGAGGGGGCATTAATTGGAGGAGGGGCGTACATTAAGAAAGGGGCTTTTATGGGAGTGGGCATAATTTGGGGAGGGCTTTAATTGGGGTTGGGCATAATTTAGAAAGGGACTTTTATAGGGGGTGGGGCATAATTTAGGGAGGGGCTTTTATTGGGGGTTGGGCATAATTTTGGGAAGGACTTCCATTAGGGAATATATGGTGAATCATTCTGGTGTATTCATTTTTCCATACCATACTTCTATCATTCTATCTATATATGAACTGTTATACTTTTCTTCAATGTTTAAACAAGACCTGCTAAGTGACATCATTAGAACAGTCAAACATCTGTAACCACATGTACATACTGAACACATGATGTATAAAATCACAGAAACAAATCAATTGCTTCAGACGGTTACACTGAAAAGATTTGCTGTATTGATATGATTATATAACTATTTAAGCATTCATATCTATATATCTGCAGTGTACCTTAACTCTTAACAGTGGGAAGGTAGGCATTTATTTGCAAATATTTCATCCTTATACCAAAAGTGAAACACAGGAATAAAAAACAAATATCACAATAGCATTTCTTGGGGATTGGGTGATCACAGGGGTGTCAATAGAGCCAAATTAAAAATCCTGAAAATCATGCGCAGCTGACCATTTTTGCCAAACAAGAGGCATTCAACCACATTGTTTCCTCAGTTTGCATTAAAGAAAATCCTTCAGAGCAGATTAAATTGACCATAACTTTGCCATTTCTTGAGATAATTTCATCAAATAACTTTCATTTCACTCAGAATCATGGCTCTTTCAGGACAGATAAATCTGGAATTCCAGATTATTGTCACCCCTGGTGATCTTTAAATGAGTTTTGCAACTGCAAAACAACAACATCTCAACGATTACCTAATTGTGAATACAGACATGTATTACATGATCTTTTTCATAAAATGTCACACATTATTTTAAGAAAATAAGTTTTATGAGCATACCATCACAGAAAAAATTGTGACTATGAATACTTAACATTCTAATAAAATATCTTGTACTATTATTTTGCATAATTACACTTTTAACTCTCGAGTCCATAAGACAATTAGTATAATACTAGGTTTTCTTGCGGAACATACATTTTAAATCACAAAAAGTATACAAAACAAAGGCTGTAATTCTGACATATCATATTCACATTCACTTTACCAGTAGAATCATGATTGGCCGAAATTAGGATTTTAAAAATCAATGACAATCTAAAAAGCATGTATTTGACAACTACCAAATCAATCATTATGGTCCAGCTTGATATACATCTCAAACAGGTGCCACGCTTATTGCAATAGGTTAGACACGTCTAAAACTTCATGGTAGCCAACACAAGATGTGAGTATCACATATGACACATTTGAACACAGACATTAATATAAAACTGCAAATTTCATAGTCTTTCTTTCAAGGCATGAAATTTCCCAGATTTTGAGCTCCATTCTCTTCTGAGTCCTTGGACATTCTTCCTGGAATCTGGAAACACCCAACCGGAAATGAGCTCACCGTCCGGTTGTAAAGTGTCAAGTCAAACTCCATGCAACCGGACAAATGTATTTTATGGTTATCACTTTCAATATTTACTTTCGCTGTCACATTTGAGAACAAAGTGCAAACACCAGCTGCCTTAGATGTTGATTCAAGACAAATCTTAGGTGGGAATTCAGCTGAAAAAATAAGAATATATGACCATTATTAATTATTACTATATCCTTAAATTACATGTATACATGTACATACAAAGATCCTAGTTTCTGTTTCATGACCAACCAAATTTTCTACAAATTGTGGACTTTTTTTCAGTCTAAATTGATTTATTTTGCTGATACATGTAGTATCATTTTCATATGAACTTTTTAATAAATATAATAAAGAATTAAAGTATGTTTTACAGCAAGTCCTGTAGATCTACCAACCCTTTCATTTTTGGTGATGCCAAAAAAAAAACTCTGTAGTATCCAGGTTTAAATTGTTCATGCCTATGACTTAGAAGTAACAAGTAAAATATGCCATTGATATAATTATTTATACACACAAACAGCAGTTACAGTAACAAATTACAGTTAAGAAATGTGCAAATTGACACTGCAAATTTAATAATATATTATGACATCCAACAAATGTTTACAATAAAAATTAATCATATATTATGACATCCAATGAATGTTTACAATAAAAAAAATTATGATCTAAAACATTCATTACATGAGTGATATCTGGTTTTGTTTTTGTAAATAGAACATGAAGGATTTCTAATCTGTGATAAACGAGTATTCTGTATAGTTAATTCCAATAAATAAACATGAATTTTAATGCAAACATTAAAAATGACAGTTCCTTGGTCTTAAACAACATCTTTAATATCACAAGAAAATGAGATTACTTGCATAGTCATAAATTTGCCAAATTGATCTTACCCGAATATTTGTCATGCACCCATTTTCATGATACCACAGACTTTGTATTGCATACGTTTTGGCGGGGCTAAATTTTTGAAAAGTTAAATATTGGTGGTGATCAAGATTTGGCTATTTCTTAAATATCCACCACAATTGTCTGTCACCCTCTAAAATGATATTAATGTGCACTACACTGTAATTTGCTGTATATCTTATAAAGGTTCCTGAAACCATTTTCACACCTTAATTCCTACTACTTGTACAATGTCCTTTTCTTACTGTATTAAACATTGTTAATAGTATCCCTTTCTTATAAAAATTGCAAACACAGTTGACATTTAATTAGCACCTTTTATTAACAAAAGGTATGTTGGTGTTAGTTTTTTCACTATTATTTGTGGTGTTATATATATATTGGTGGGGTTTTAAATTGGCTGAAATCTATCAATTAACTGCCAAACTAGTGAACATAAAACCACCGCCAAAATTTCAACATATACAGTAAGTGACTAACACAAATACATAGATACAAGCTGTTTACATAAGATATACAAATAAGATAAGTGAAGAGGGGAAGACCACATCCCAATACTTAATTATGTGGCAAATAAGAATTTGTTAAAGGGGCATGCCCTGGAACTGCTGTGTCTTGCTTTTCATACACCAAAAATGCGTTTATCATTTTGTAAAACCAATCATTATCGAAAAGTCAAAGAAGAATGGGCGTTCAAAAATGACCCTATAACACGTGCATTGGTATTTGTATGTCAGTTTGAATAAAAGGCTGTCAGCCTTTTATTGACAACAACAATACTTCTGATTCATCTGAGAGTTTAACTGAGTGTGTGCGCTGCCTTTCAAGCAGCATAACAATGATATTTACCTATAATTGATCGATAGATGAGCTTTATGTTGCAAAAATGAACATTACATGACTTTTGTGCAATATTTACCATTTCACAGTTTGTAGACATTTTCCGTGATGTTTTCGGTTTTGACAGATCCCGAAAGGGTCGAGTTGTGAAAATGACGAATACTTTCTGAGACAGAAATTGGCAGGTTTGATAAATCTTGAAATGTGTATTTTGAGTAAACTAGCCGGATATTTCGTAACCATTTTACAGGACTTTTATTAATTGATTTAGGCATTAAAATGATACCAATTTGATTGCTATTCGAGACGCTTCAGTTCCAGGGCATTCCCCTTTAAACTGGTACATGTATAGAAGCCACTCAAAAAACACACACACACAAACATACCAGCTATTTTCCTTTCAAATATCTTTGCTTTATCAATGGAATATTCAAATGTTAATTCCTGAAAAAAAAATAAGAAAAGTTAATATTGACTTTTTGCAAACACAAGTAGTTCATGTAGAAAATCTCTTAATGATTTATAAATAAAGAACATGACTGCATTAAGGATTTAAATACTGTGGGTATTTATTAAGAAATGCTTGGTTAAGTATCTGATGATACTCCAGAGTCTTCAGCCTTTGACAGAGTTAAAACCTCTCATGCACAACTTCATATGCTGATAAATATTTGATTTCTGTATAACTTCATAACTTTGCTCTTAACACTTATGCAGATATGTGCGACACAAAATTTTACGACAGACAGACAAGACCCATTAAATGATTTTCCTTAAATGTTTTTCAAGGATTTTTTTCAAATCAGTTTGGAGTTGAGATCCGGCCATTGAATGTCGATGCACATTGTCGCTAAATTGACAATTGACAAAATGATGTTACATGTACTGACATACAACTTACAGGGATTTCTTTTACTTAGAAAGTGACACTGATAGACATTGTCTTCCTTTCAGAAAATACGCTTTAATTTTTTCCTGTCTGCATTGCAAATATTCTCCAAATTTGTCTTTTTCATGTAGTTTTCCCCCTTTTTAACAGCGACAGCATCTTCAACTATTTGTAAACAAAAACTCAAACTTACCTGAGCTTTGGATGAGAAAGTTATGAAAGAGCAGGCAGTGCTATTGAGTAACATCCACTTATTATAGACCCTAACACAGCACATACATTCCAAGTCCTTACAGTCACAATACCCTAATCCGTATCTAGCTTCACTAATATTTAACTGTCTGGTAACATTAGATGACATTAATGGATGATACTCCATGTCTGTCAGATTCTGTTGAACTTTCAAGTATTGAGTATCTTTCATAATGTTTCCTATCGCCTCAAAAGAAAGATTCAGGGGCCACTTTACAGGGCTATAAATCAGCTTAATGTACTCTGGTTTTTTAATCACACCAAAATCTTGCAATTTTTCAATTGTTTTGTTTTTCACCTTTTCCCAATCTCCCATTGTTTTATTTTTCAAAGTTTCACCCATCTCAATCACTTTATTTTCCATTTTCTTCAGGACAGGTGGGTCAGTATTATTCAATTTCTTCACCGTAGCATTTGCCGGCTTTGTTGGTATTTTCATTGTGACATTTTTAACTCCACTCTTTTCCTTCTGTATCTCAACATTCTTACTTCCATCCTCCTTCTCTTCAACAGGATTTTCCACATCTGCTGATTTTTCTTCAACTTTAACAACATCATCAGCAGCTTTGTTGTTATCGTTATGATTTATTTGGACTGCATTATCACCATTGTCACCAAATGGTCTAACATTATCAGCAACAAGTTGTTCTACCTCAGGAGGTGGTCTAGGAATGGCTTGTTTCCCTGGAACATTGACAACTTCACCATGAATATCAGAATCACTAGGTGGTTTAACTGGTTGTCCTACCTTTCCCTACAAAAAAGACAAATGTTATAAATATGCTTGAAAGAGATCTTTTTTTCCAGTCAGCCAAACTAACCAGAAGTACAATTAGATCCAAGCATGTGCCGGTTTCAATATATATTTCAATAATCAAGAAAGCATCAAGTTCAAGTAAACAAATAACAAAACTATTTAATTGATTCCTACATAATAGAGCAACTAATAAATCAATGTAAACTTATCCTACATCTAAGAGGTTAGTTCAGTCTTTGAATTTAGCCCAGGACCGAGTCCACCAATGAAAATGGCTGTTGATACAGTAATTTTGTAAAGTTCAGTGGTCCAAAGGTCCATGAAATTATGTGTGTACTTTTCTAGTCCACTTAAAGTTCATTCGGTCCACAAGCATTTTCACTGGACTGGATGTCCAGAGATTAAACCGTTTTTCTTGACGACTGAAGGATTAGACTTGATGACTTTATTGAACAGGGTTTTTTCTCGGTATTTTGGGAATATGACCCATACCCTTGGGATTGAGAATTTTCGCGGTGTTTTAATCAAAATTGGGGAAAAATGTATAACTACAATTTTTGCAATGTTCAACTTATTCTACTTATTCTCCCAAAGAACAGTAGCGGAATAAGGTATTTATTACCAATAGTGATGTTAATGAACTTACAAAATTAATTTAAAAAAAACACTAAAAAAAATCTTTTTTTCTTTTTTTTTTTGATTGGGAATTTTTGTCTGTGAATTGGGAAAAAAAGATACTATTTTCCATTGGGAATTTGACCGAATTTCGGCTATAAAATCGCCCTAAAAAAATCCATGAATTAACAAGCAACATCATACCTCAAACATTTCTCTTTCAAATGGTGGTTCAAGTGGCACCATAACTCTTCGAGTGACACTCTCCTTAGAAGCATCATGTGGGAGTACACCATTATGGTATTTATTGTCTGAAAAGTAAAATATGGTTTCATAAAAACCAAGGATACAATTCCAAGCTTGATGTCTATGTAACTTGTAAGCCATCAGGCACCTACACATAAAGTTTCATCACAAATGGGTTACAAACGCTTATCATTGAGTTCAGATAAACGTTGCCCTATAACAATTGGGATATTAAAGGAACTTGTTTTTGCCATAGGTTGTTTATTTAAAAGAAAATACAACATAACTTTGTATACAGCAATGTTTACTTTAGCCCTTTTCGCTTTATTAAGGGTCGGCGAAGTTGCATACTCAACCACAGGGTCTCACACTTTGTCCTACAAAGACATCAAAATACTATCAAGAAAGAATATTCCATCAAAGCTATTGCTTTCATTTAGACATTTCAAACATTCCAAGGCACCTGTTTCGATAGAAATACCACCTTTCAAAAATGTTAAGGTGTGTCCGGTCAAAGCAGTCTATGCTTACAGTACACTTCGCCCAATTGGTAAGGGTCAATTTTTTGTCAATCAATCAGGGTCTCCGGTTTCAACAAAACAGTTCAGTCTGATTTTATGAAAATGCATTTCTAAGATAGGCCTCAACCCCTGTCACTATACATCACATAGTTTTAGAATAGGAGGTGCAACATTAGCTCATTCAAGAAATTTCACGGATTCACAAATCAGAAAATTGGGCAGGTGGCACTCGAACGCATTCAATTCCTATCTTCGTCCATCTTCAATCCCATTTGGATGAAAGAATTGTTCCTCATTTCTTGACCAATTTGAATTTTTGTGTACGGCATGTGCCAGTCTTTCACTGTATGAAATATTTGGTTGCAATACTGTTTTGTTTTTTGTTAACCTGTTGAACAGTGCTTTCATTTCCCACTTTTGAACATAGACCAGCTTAGGTGGCTATGCTTCATTTTGGTGGTGGTTGCTTTTAGATTTAACAGAAGTTAAGATGCAGTAGCTAACTTAAAACATACTCATACTAGTCATGTTCATTTTATTGGACTTGATTTTTATCAAAATCAAGTCCTTTGTAATCGTAGACTTATATTGGTCGCTGGACTCCATAACAGCTTGGTTAAAAGAATGCCACATAAAGGAAATAGTACGCAACTAAATGGTGTGTTTATATAGAAGTATCTGGAATATTTCCCCAATTAAGTGTGTCAGATCTAAATATGATTTCAAATCATTCTATTGTCACTACATGGAAAGAGTCATGTATCTAAATTAGTGCTTGTCGGTAGATACATGAGATATTCAAATGCGTAGAATTAAAACCGCGTATTCACTGTCCAATAAAATATCTTGCCGTAAAAGTAGTTCTACTTTCGGTTTTCGTTCGATAGAACTTTCAGAAAAATCTCCACGGACGTATTCATGCATTTGCAACAATCTACCATCGATGTGTGTGTTTTGTGCCTTTCTAACATTTCTTAATATTACAAAGCGAATTCTCATTTAATCGTATTCCGGGATATTCACACCAACTAGTGTTATTTTGATAACGGAATCGCTATTTATAGACTCACTCCCCGCAGTGGCTAGTAGCAAAGCGTAACCGATGTGGGGAGTTTCATTTATCGAAGGTTGAATGTTAAAACTGCGGCTTAAGAATAATAATTCGAGTCGCTAAATACGAACGTAAATTACTGGATACGTGCTTTTAAAATTTACTGTTTAAGAGTTCCTTTTACGCCAGATTATTTAGAATTACATAATCACGTCTGAATTTCATGCAACATCGGGTTAACTATAGGTCATATAGGTCTTACTCTACTGTGTCAGGACCTTTTTGATTTGAGTGACCCTGAATGTGTTCAATGCGACGATGTTCTGTTGTGTTAAAACCAGAAGAATCAATGTTTGTATTTACTGTTACTGAAGTGTTGTTAACTAGTTTTGTACAATAAATAGTTTTTAATGCAATTAAATTGTCCTCAATTAATGTGCTAATCATTAAACTTCCAATATCAGGCTTTTTTCATTTTAAAATTTTTGCAAAGGGACTACATATAGTAAAGCCCTAGCTTATGTCATTTACCTATATGCATATGACCTGCATTACAATATGAATGAAAAATCGGTCCGTAATTTTAAATGTTAAAATATTTGTATGGGCTCGAACGATGTGGGTACACATTTCTCTCTTTTGTCTCGTATGGTAAAAATCAAGTCAGACAGTACTTTCAGTACTTTGATTGATGTATGATATTTAAGGGTTATTATACTAGTTGCAATGCCGGTCTCTCTGTATATATGTTGATGAACCGCATATATACATTTAGATATATATGTGAGTTCGCAATATCCTGCTTTTGTATGTATGTATGTTTGTTACACCACTTGTTCTTGAACAGTTTTTGTTAATATATGAAGAACATATTAGTCACCATAATGCTTACAGTGACTGGCTTAGGCGGCATTTGTGTTCATTTTGGTGGCTGATGTGAAATGTTCACTACAGTTGTTGCTTATATTATGTATAACTCTTTGTTTAAATAAGTTTGGCAAGAGCTTTTGTACACTTTTTATATGATATGACACAGTTGTTCTCATTGACTGTCTTAAGCGGCAATGTGGACTGTTGTCATGTATGCTGTATACATGGTTTTCTGATATTAAAGAACTTTAAAGTTATACATCTTGAGTTTACGGCAAAATGTCCTTGCTGTCTCCCACAGGGTATTTCAGGATTAGAGTTTGCTTGTCTGGGCGGCCATAAAGCCCGGTTCCCAGTCATTATGTTGTGGCGGTATTTTTTGCCCAGTTAAAACAATGATGTTATGTTTCAATGGTTTTGTGTTTATGAATTCTCTGCTACTACATACTTTGCTGTACATATTTTATACTACTACATACTTTGCTGTACATATTTTATACATTACATGTTTGATAATATTATGGCTTTAATAAAAGCCCAGTTTCAACTCATCTACATGTTTGTTATTGTTTTACCAGCTTCACAAACTCTTTACACTTTATACCCCTTGAAGACTATAAAATATGGTTTCATAAAAACCAAGGATACAATTCCAAGCTTGATGTCTATGTAACTTGTAAGCCATCAGGCACCTACACGTAAAGTTTCATCACAATACCTCAATCCAAACACAAGTTATAGTGCAGAAGATGATTTTCTATTTTTAATAGTGATCTTGATCTGTCCGATCTCGAATACAGTACCAAACAATGTAACCATACAAGCTTGCTATATGCATGAACCAAGTTGGGTTTGGTTTGGTCAATCAAAAAGCTTGGTCTGAATGTAAGCTACCTACACACCAAATTGCATTGCAATCATCTCAAACTTAACTACAGTTATAGAGCAGAAACTGATTTACGATTATTAATAACAGTGACCTTGACCTAATTCACCCCAAATACATTCCCATGCTAGATGTCCTTGAAAGGATGCTACATACAAAGTTTATCAAGATTGGTCAATCCAAACTTAAGTCATCTGTTTAACTACTATTCTACGTGTAATTTTAAGAGTAGTGACCTTGACCTGGACCTGACTGACCCAAAATACAATCCCTGGACACAACTGACCCCAAATACATTCCCAAGCTAGGTTTTCATGCAAAGATACTACATACAAAGTTTGGTAAAGATTGGTCAATCTAAACTTAAGTTATGGACCAGAAACAACCAGGGTGAAGCCCACCTGCCCATCTGCTTGCTCTAAAAAAATCCTAGTGGTTTCCATAGCAACCAGAGTGTTGAATGAAATAATTATTTAAACAACTTTTTAAGGAGATATTAATTCCTGCAAGGTTTGGTTGCAATTGGCCGAATGATTTAGGAGGAAGTGTAGTTTAAAGAAAGGTTTGCTGCCACTTCATGACGCAATTTGGAAACAGGGTGATGACATAAAAAGTGTATACTGTGTAATCAATACTCATAATTTAACACTTAAATTGACAGAATTTGTACTTGCCATACCTCTAAATTATATTAGTAAATATGGTATGAGAATTGATCAATTGGTGATATAATACTAGACAGGTAGGTCAATTAGTTATGACAACATACATGTACATTGAATGTGTTTACAATTTATACATGTACTGTGCTTATAATGGATAAATTAATACATATACATTGTATATGCCCTCAGGCATTCACTTTATTATATAACCAATGTGAAATGTTAACATAAACAATTTAATGTTTGCCCTACATTTTAAGCCAATATGATAATTTAACTCCAATATTCTTTTTTTTTGCTCTAATGTTTTGTTTCAAATGGTTAATTCATATAAAAGTTTACTTATTCATGAGGAATTTTCAAAATCAGTAATCTAAATAATCCGCTACATTACACATTGACAGTAAGTGTTGTTTTGTTAAAGGTTTCTTAATTCTGAATGATTTCTACATAAACTCAATAAACTTTAACCTATACCAAAGACATATAAAAACTGTATATACGTCCCTGACAACACCAATGATTCAGATTTTTGGTACTAATTGAGCAATTCTTAAATATCCCATTTGACAAGAAAATAATTTAGTTTCAGTTTACCCGACCGGCCCTAATTTAGCTACCCATGTCCCTACACTTTTTATAAACCTAGGTTACAGTACTGCTCAGTTAGGATAATTATAGAGTGACGCAGTGGTCGAGTCCACTTTTACGATGTAAAACCGTTGTCATATTGTATAAATCATATATCATTAGACAAGTAGGCTGACTATAAAGTTTACATATTTTGTTTAGTACATCAACTGCCGGCGTAGCGCAGTTGGTAACAATGTTATCTCTTGATACATTTGTTGTGAAAATATCAGGGTGACACCGCGATAGTACTTTTTTGCGAATTATTTTCTAATAGTTTTTTAAAAAGTTAGATAATTCTGTCGGTTTTTTTTCGTAAGGACTATACTAGATCTAGTAATTCTGGTAATTATAATTGGTTCGCTATTAAAAGTCCATCTATTTTCAGCCATATTTAGCAAATTGGCCTTCAGATAAGTTGGCACGAAATACTTGTGCACGGTACTAATACTTCAAGTACTTAGTTGTGCACTACACACTTCGCGTTACACAGGACAATAATGCATTCTTTTTCTTTACAGTTTGCTAAAATATTATAACAAACCTACCTATGTACGACAATTTATTTGCGTCTGAGGTAAAGTTGTAAAAGAAAATAAAAAAGAGACAACTGGTGAGGTTTGAACTCGCGATAAAATTTTCTCTCCAGAGCAATTCTAAATGCTTTACCAACTGCGTCAACCATCTGACATATACAATTTAATTACTAAACTATAATACTTTATTCGTTTCTTATAAACCCATTTTACCCATTCAGACAATGGTTGTTAACTTTTGTGTACACATAAAATGAAACGTCACTATCACATTATCCTAACTGAATTACAGTACTTCCATTTTCTCACTTTGTTTACCTTAATTTCCATACTTCCAAGAACCAAAAAAGCCCCGACCTAGCTTACCCTATTTTTGATGAACATGATTGTAATCAGAATCACAACATATTTTTTGTACATTAGTCACTTTAAGTACAAATAAGATCCCTCCCCATTTGGCAAGTAATTGTATACTTCTAACATTTTTTTTTTAATAGAAGCAAGTTCAAGTAACATACAAAGCCATGCTTACACATCAGAAGTATACATATCATTAAATGTTTTCAAGCAAGCTAAGAATTAACATAATCTACATTAAATATGCAGAAAAACTGTCATGAATTATGTTGACTGTCAGAATGGCTTCAGATGAAATTTATCTGAAATATGTTTTATGAGACATATAAACACAAAACATTAAGTTTTAGCTCACCTATTTGCTCAGAGCTTTTGTGATCTGTGTTTGTCTGTTTTCCGTAGTTGTGCAAGTGTCAATTTTTGCTTTGTGAACTATCTAGAGGTCACGGATTTCGTTAGATTTTTATCATACCTTGTCAGAATGTTTGTCTTTAATATTTTTTTAGCATGTTCAAAGATAGGTAACTGGCGTCAAACATTAGGTCTATGGGTCAAATAACAGGAAATCCTAGTGAACACTCCAAAGGTCCCAAATTTGATTGGATCTTCATCACACATACTTTATCAGAATGTTTGTCTGAATGACATCCTAGATAAGTTCTAACAAGGGTCAAAATTAGGTCATCAGGTCAAATTACAGGAAAACCTTGATAACAACAGACCTCATATAACACGGACTCAAAATATTAATAATGTTTTCATCAGCAAGCAATGGTTCTCTTCATTTTTCATAGAAAATTCATAATAATTCTCATCTGTAGTGTAAAAAATAAAAGATGACATTCTGGACAACTGACTGGAAATCTATTTTTGTTTATCTCAATTTTAACAACCCATTCAACTGTAGTCTAATTCATGAGACGAATGGGCAATCTGTTCAAGATTTTGCTACTTAAAATAGTGCCTGTTATCGAAAGATATTTTAGATAGGATATCACCTAGTAAAAAATGTCTCGATATCCATTAGTATTGTACAAATATTTGGACTAATTCAATAGCTACTTAAGGAAATTTCAGAGCCACCCCAGATAGGGGAGAGATTTAGCTACAGGAGAACCAGCCATTTTTATCTTATTTCAAACCTGATTACAAACATTTTTTCCTGGTTCTTAAACTTCTTTATCATGCCAAGTGTAAAACACCAATACCAAGTCTGACTAGCCCTACTAATCCAGCTGGTAATATGTCTGCATCCTTCTTTAATTGGTTTGCACAATATTTAGCCAGTAAAAGTAGCAACCTAAACTCATTTTTAGAATATTTTCGCTGTTGTTAACATTAGCATGAAATCCTGTTGATTTACGTCGCATCCACAGGATTTGATTACTTTTAACTGTAAATACGGCAGTTGCGAATCCATGAGTCATAATAATATTAGACTATAGATACTAATGTAGTGGAGTGGTATATTGTATTTATAAATTGGCTTGGATATTTACCAGCCCAATTAGCTCACAGGTGCCGGGTGCGTAGACACCCTGCCCACTAAGTCCCATTTGACTTTCCCAGAATTTCGATCAATATATGTTATATAGCTCAGTTGGTAGAGCATCTGACTTACAAGCAGGAGGTCGTAGGTTTGAGCCCCGCATCGGATACATTATTTTCCTCCTACTACTACACTAACTTGACTAAGATACCCCATCAATGACAATCTAGTTTGAGCTTCATCTTAATGTAACCCTGGTCTCAGTTGACCCTTTTTATATTACTTTCGTATGTCCATTATGTCCATGTCTATCTGTGTTATGTATTGTAGGTCTGTTTACATACGTATATAGTGTGTATGTTATCTGCCTAACTGTATACCAGTAAAGTGGATACTGATTAGTTGTTTATTGTACGGATCAGTGAATGAATGCGGGTATGGTTTATTGAAAGTTGTTGAACTGGTATGAGAGATGCTCACTAATATTCTCGTGCACTTATTCCCATCATGCACTATAATTCTCTTCATGCCTAAATTAACCCTTGCCAGTTTTAAGCACTCCCTACTTAGTTCTGATAGAGTCTAGACTGTTTTACAGCTCGTCTAATATCTTTGTCTTATTATTTATTACAACAATTTACAATGTTAAATTACTACACTGATCCTGGCTCTATTTCTATTTCCATCTCTTATCTTCATCACCAATATCATCATCTGAATATTATCAATATACATCTTTGCTGAATCAGGGATGTAATATAGCATCCCTGGCTGAATCAAACAACCTGTTGTTTTATATCTGAACCCACGGTAACATTAATCTAAGCATATTCGGAGAACTAAATATAACACGGAAGTAATTAAAAAGATGAATAACAACTAATACATAATGTATTGGACACTTGTATTTTGTAAAATGACTAACCGAAAATATAAACATCCGAAAACATATGCATTTTAATACAATAATTTTCACATAGCAATTGATACAGACCAAGGAACGTAGAAATAAAGAGTCAATATTATAGGAAATTTTTTACATCAATAAATGAATGTGTGATACACATAATAATAAAAAATGTAACAAAAATAAGATTGGACAGCGTTACCACAACAACGGATAGAATCTATTAGCATCGATTATCTGTTAATATTCAATTAAATATTTCATGTCAATACCGCAGGAGACACTTAAATCAAAGATAGATCTTACCTGATGCCGCTGGTGCCGACAGAATTAAATAAAATATCCAGAAAATAGTTGCAACCAATACCAATCCGAAGAAACTAAGTCGACGTTTCACAAATCTGAGCAACGCCATTTTGTATAGTCACGGTCAAACGTAACTAAATTATAAATAAGAAAAGGCGTCAGCTCAATAAATCTGTATCTATCTATCTCTGGATATTGCCAACTCATTTTCTGAGTGTTATAGGCAGGATAAGTGCACGTCGGAATTGTTAGTGAAGCGATAAAAGACCTGATAATGAATATTATCAAGACAGTGAGAGATTTAGATGAAGATCAAGTCATTGTGGTGTAGTGTGGTATATAATATTAATGTCCTGTGTCAGTCATCAGATATTTATGGCATACAGAATCTTAGTCAGTGTTGGTACTAGTATGCCCTTTTCGTAAAAATTGGTTTACTCGTCTCCATGGTCGAGTGGTTTAGGTCGCGGACTTCAAAACTGATAGAGGTTTGTGGGTTCAAGCCCAGCTACCGACCATGTCTCTTTATTTGAGAAAGTAGGCAGTTACTTTTGGAGGTTGGGAGTCTAGTACTGGTGCATCCCAGGAACGATGGTTAAAAGGTGAACTGTCGCCTCATATGACTCTGACTGTAAAAAGGGGCGTAAAATTCTATATAAACAAACAAATAATTAACAAAACTGTTTTGTGTCTGGTTATTAAACTGACTGACTCTAATTTTTCACTGCAACGCTATACTTTTTATTAGGCCAGAGGAGTATATCCACTTTCTTGTTTATTTTTACATCCTTTCAAGGGCTAGACCTACATTAATTTTATGAGTATGTAACCAGAAACAAAAATTGTTTTTCAGACCTTACATTAAACTTGAAAACTCCACAATTTGCAGGGCATGCCACATCAAAACAAACGTACATGTATCTCTTTTATGAATCATTTTATTGGATCACAGGCTCTTTAATGATCACCAATTAGTTAAACAAAATGCACAATACATATAATATAATAATACATATGTATAATATACAGTAAAAGCCCCTAGGACACGTCCCCTTTGGCTGTTCCTTCCTTGAGAAATAACTAATGGAAAACAATATTTAGTATTTTGTTTGCAGGACAAAATACGATGAATTGTATAAATTTAACATTTGCTGAGCATTTCCGAAAGCTTTGTAAACCCTTTGTAAATGATCGGAAATACGCACAAACCAATGATGTCATCAGACCAAAAAAGTTAAAATTGAGAACGAAACAGTTACACCAAGAAAGCATTATGTTATGTGTATTATGTCATCTATATATGTGTGCTATCCATACATTGGTTATCAGAAACTCACTGAACATTTTCTGAATTCTCCAGAGATACATTCAGCGCCAAATTTGTAAACAAACCAGGCTTCTTACGGCAATCTTAAAGGCTAGATTATTTCATGTAATACTACATGTATATGGAAGTTCGTGAGTGCTTTAATCGCCAATTGTGTTTATAATGGATCAAAATTCGAATCAATATCACAGATTTGTGTTTTCTTAAGGAAGAAAATATGTTGTTCTAGAACCATATAGTCGGTTTAAGGATATGGAAATATTCAACATCTTGTTTTAACCAGTGGTACCATATGTCACAGACATGTCTGTATAATTACCTTGATCTTGTACAACAGAAATATATAAACACAGATTACACAGCACACATCTAGATGTACATATTGATTTTAAACAAAATAACAGTATCACAAGTGAAGTTCATGTATAAATTTATCAGCAAGGTAGAAAAACATATGTTTTCCATATCCAAAGACCTAATCATTGTTATAACATAAACTCAGCATGTAATTCCTGGATGTACCATCATTATCACATCTCATTAATACAAGTACCACTATCAAAGGACTGAAAAAAAGTCATACATCTAGAAGTTAGTCCCTTAAAACTGATCCCTGATGTAATAACAAAGGAATATATTTCCTTATCATCTGTCATCTATATTCAGATCCTTTGTTTTGTTTGAAAGTATTTGTGTATCATTTTGTCTCTCTTTCAGTAGTGTTGAGTCATTGAAATACATTTCTCTGAATGTTGATGTCTCGAAATGATCAACCCTTACTTCAGCCTGGCTTGCTTCTTCCTGCAGTGATAAAATTTAAAGGATTCTTTAAAAGCAACATCAATATGCGTATTTGAGAACGATAATTGGTAAAGAAACAAAAACAAGAACCAAGGATTAACACATCATGCAGAGATATCACCAACACTAGCAGCCACATTTCTGAAATTCTTATTGCAACAGGTCATACCCTTCTGTGAAAATTTGACAAAAATTGTCAAGTTTCCTCCGTATATTCAGAAGTTGCCAGCTACTTCTGGAAGGGTATAAGTTAGTACTAGTTACTTCTTAAAACGGTGAGAGTAGCATTTCTGTTTCATGTAAGAAGTTTTGAAAACAGAATACAAATAGCAAAAACCATTCTGACATATCCGAAGATTGGGACTTAATTAATGAAGAGCATTTTCATAAGTCAATTTATAAACTGATAAACCAGAATACAAAGACCACAAAATGAATCGAGGGTTCAGCGCAACAGTGTCGTAACTCATATTGAAATAAGAACAAGTTACGACAGTGTTGCGCTGAGCCCTCGGAATACAAAACAGCCAATAAGCATAATAATTATTATCCTTACGTATAGGCTAGAAAAAGTAATATGTCCCGATTTGCAAAACATGTTTTTCTTAACATACCTTTTATACTTAGAGGTAAAATTAATTCCCAATTACATGTATTTTTATACTTTGGATTTAACTTTAGGGTTGGCACCAAATTGTGACCAAAACAAGATTGGTCAGGAGATCGGCCAGGTAACCATAAATATTGCTACATTTTTGTATGTTTTCTGGTCTTTTACAATAGGGTTAATACTGATGAGGACCATTACTAAAACACGGAACGGAACAGTACGGAACGGAACAAAGCGGAACGGAACGGAACAGTACGGAACAAAATGGAACGGAACAGTACGGAACGGAACAAAACAGAACAGTAAGGAACGGAACGGTACGGAACATACAAGAAAACACGGAACAGTGGTATTATACCACGGAACATACAAGAAAACACGGAACAGCTGTCTTATACCACGGAACATACAAGAAAACACGGAACAGCTGTCTTATACCACGGAACATACAAGAAAACACGGAACAGTGGTATTATACCACGGAACATACAAGAAAACACGGAACAGTGGTATTATACCACGGAACATACAAGAAAACACGGAACAGCTGTCTTATACCACGGAACATACAAGAAAACACGGAACAGCTGTCTTATACCACGGAACATACAAGAAAACACGGAACAGCTGTCTTATACCACGGAACATACAAGAAAACACGGAACAGTGGTATTATACCACGGAACATACAAGAAAACACGGAACAGCTGTCTTATACCACGGAACATACAAGAAAACACGGAACAGTGGTATTATACCACGGAACATACAAGAAAACACGGAACAGTGGTATTATACCACGGAACATACAAGAAAACACGGAACGGAACGGAACAATTTAATCTTTAGTGTCGGAACAATACGAAACGTCGTAAATAGAACGTCGCTAGGTAACGTCGTCATGTATGATATTTAGATGAAATGGCACAGGCTGCCTTAGGTTGTGAAGACGGTAAATTTATTCGACACACTTCGTTGGGCTTAAATGAAATCCTTTCTTTGTTCCAACTAGAAAATACAACTTCTGAGATAACATTTCGACCCGCTGGTAGTTAAAAACTGACAATCCTCTGCAGAAAAATGATTGGAAAGCTGATGGCCACACGTAAGTTGTTTTTTATTGTTGGTATAATTGTATTAATTGTTACGTATAATGACGTTTTATGAATTTAAAACTTATAATGAAATACAAATATATATAGCCATGTAACTAAACTTTCAGATGGACTAATCAAGGAAATAGAAAACAACTACCTAGGACAAACCCAAAGTATTTGAAATCTTATTATTATATCAAAACAAATGGGAAGTCGAACAAGAACTTTAGAAAGGAAGTGTACTTTCCACTAAATGAGCCCGAGTCGATATGCATAGTGCATTACATTGGCGATTCAAGTTTGTCTGAGCCAGTTCCACATGGAAATTCAAAAAGAACTCAGCCGTTCTTTAGAACCAAACCGTCAGTCATTGAAAATATTCAATCAAAAACGGAAGTCGAAAAGGCTCACAAAGTATACAAAAACCTGGTGTGTGAAAACATTACAGGTCATGATGCAGTGGGAAAACCGCGTAATCTTAAACAACTGCATAATATAAAAGCGACAAAACAAGAAGAAATAAGACTAACCAGGGATGCTATTTATAATACTCACGAAATAGCATATGAAGGTGAATTTGTCCATTTTTTATCTACTTATCCCGATTTATGTATTGTCGCGGGAGATTATGAAGTTATTGAAGAGCTACGTAGGGTGATAAAGCTTAAAGATGAAAACTTCGTATTAAGCTACGATACCACATTTTCCTTGGGTGAGTTCTATGTGTCCCCCTTAATTTTCAAACACAATCTCTTTGATAATGATCCACTGATTGCCGGTCTATTTCTCATTCATCAAAGAAAACTGACCGAAACGCACAAAGTTTTCTTCAAAAAACTAAGTACAATGGTGCGCTTAAAAGGACTTCCAATCGTGACAGACATGGAAATGGCAATTTTGGGGGCGATCGAAGAACAAACGCAGCTCAAGCATGTTGGGTGTTGGCGCCACTTAAGAACTGATGTTCAACATTGGCTTTCTGATCGATTGCCTAAGGTGGACAGAGGGTTATACATCAACGACCTCTTCCAAATACTTCGCTCCCCAAATGAACAGGAGTGCATGGCATTCATTGAACGAGCAAAAGAAAGGTGGAATACCGAATACACAAAATATTTCAACAGAAATATAGAGCCAAAATTATCCCACTTTTGTTTGTGGGCAATAGGTAATTTTGTCAAGACGGATCCTATAAATGGGATCACAACCAACGCATCAGAAGGCTTTAACTTTCTTATTAAGGACTTCCAGAACTGGAAAGAGGTGCCTCTTGATTGCCTTCTAATGTCTTTAAAGCTAATCCAAGGGTTTTACTTGGAAGAAATTAGGAGAGGCAAGGCCGGTCTCGGGACTTATTCCTTAAAACGAAAATACTGTCGTTTGCCACGAATGTGGAAGAATTTGAGACCAGAAGACTCGTGTGTCACCCAAAAGACATTGTGGCATCACTAAGGGAGAAAGAGGTCATTTCAAACTGGTGGTTGCGAGTCTTGTAAAAACAGACAAACAAACCCTTAAAGTAAAATTTTCAAACACATACACACAATCAAACGGAAATGACTGTGGTCTGTACGCAATAGCAAACGCTGTTGCCCTCGCATTTGGGTGAGACCCGGCGCGTGAGCCATACATTCAACGAGAAATGCGTGGCCATTTAATAAAATGTTTGGGAGACAAAGAATTCAGACCATTTCCGATTGCGTCAAAAAACAACAGAAGGAAATTAATTAAGAAGTGTCTAGATGTAAAGCTTTTTTGCCTTTGCAACATGCCAGATACAAGAACAACGTACGTACTGTGTGACAATTGTAACGACGAGTATCATCCTGAATGCATGAATATTTACAATTCAATTCATCAATCTACAGAATTCTTATGCCCCAAGTGCAATAACAAGTTGTGATTTTAACTAATAAAAAGAGTGTTCCGTTATTTTGTTGTTCCGTGTTTTAGTATATTTGTAGATATTGCATGTTCCGTAGTGTTCCGTACTTTAGCATTTTTCGTATATGGCATGTTCCGTCTTTTAGTACTTATCACATTTCAGTGTTCCGTTCCGTGTTTTAGTAGTGACCCTGATGAGCGATTGCATTAACAGATAAAAGGTGAAAAACATCTACATCTATCACTTGTCATAGGTGGCTGTCATCACAGATATGACTGTACAGTCAAACCTGTGTCAGTCAACACCTTCGAATAAAGGCCTTCCTATGAATAACAGCCATTCTTTCTAAAATTGTCATTAATTATTATGAACAAAATGACCTCCGAATAAAGGTCATCTGTCAATTGAGGCCACATTACATTTTTTCCAAGGATGGCTTTTGTTCACAAGTATGACTGTATAATAATACAACACAGCATCAACCTTCAGCATAGGTTAGGTATGTGACTTACTGTATAATCCTGGATCTTCTCCATAGTCACGAGTCTTCTGGAGAGTCGACTATTCAGTTTTTGTTCACAGTTATGTACAAGTTTTAAACAGGGATGGGTAGGAATATTGTCAGGTGAATATCTGAAAGACAAATGAAGACTAAGTGTGCAAGGAAAATTCATAATATCACTTATAAACAAACATTGGTGCATATCTTGTTTTAATATTAATGTGTACATGCAAGCATTGATAGAAATAGTGTTAGGTGAATATCTGAATGGAAATAAAGAATGAGACGAAAATTCACAATTGAAATAATAAATTGCATTTGGTTCCTCTTCAAAATGATTCAAATTAACCTATTCATTTCAATGGACTAATTAAGTAATATATATAATGCTATTATTCACTAATAAATGTGATATTTACTCATACTTTTCAGACTAGTATGGTTAATATAAAATTCAACACCAAAACATTTACAGAGAAAGATGTGTCAGCTGAGTCACTCAAGGGTCTGTCACGTACCTGTCGGTGCATTAGCTTTGTGCTGATGTAATTATAGCAATGTGGATAAAAGTCTCACAGGTAAAAATTTACTGTATGAATTCCTTAAATCAGCCTTCCTTGCATCTTTTATATTTATTGACTAATACATGTATCTACTAGTCTGAGGTATTACATATTCTAGCGACTTACGTTTGTATATTCACAGGAAACCAGTAAACAAGACGGCCATTTCTATGTAGATATTTAGCAGAAAAGTTGAGCAGATCTTTGAATATGTCCGACAGATGGTACTCCAACCTCTGCGGAAAATGTTGGACTCCCTGCTTTCTACAACATAAAAATTAATTTGTGTCATTCTCTATTCTTCCATTCATAAAAGATAATTCAATTTCGTTGACAGTAAACAGTTTTCTGAGGTACAAAGACAGATTTAGTGAAGATTGATAGAGAAGATGAATTCAACACATATCTGTATGATAACGGGTTCTTGTAGAAAATATACAAATAAACGTTTCTAATTTCATTCTTGATCTAAGTAGACCAGATAGGTGCTTTTTTCATTGGGGTTTAACATTGCAACAACAGCCAAGGTCATTTAGGACGACAAGAAACATTATGTTAGAGTGATAGTCAGGGGATAGGATGCAGTATTTCAGATCAATGGGACTGCCTGGTTCAAATCCTACTAGGACCATCATAATTTCCATTCAGCAAAAAAAATATCCTACTTAATGTTTCATGGCAGCTTAAGAGTCATTTGCTATTGGGCACAGTACTGATTGGGCAGCCTATAAATGAATGACCAAGGGATTGGGGTGTAAAGTCTGTTGAATATACATGTATATATATACACATAGAAACTGATTTTTTAACCCAACTTTAACTTTTGAATAATTCTTACATTTCATTTTCTGTGCCTGTTTCTGTTGTTTGTAATCCAACCTTCTTGGCCCCCTCTCTGATTCCATAGGGTGCTATATATAAACACAGTACAAAACACGATTAATAAAACACATGTCAGTATGAATAAAATACTGGTTATACCATTAACTTGCTTTTGCATCATAGGGTCAGCAGACGAAACACTAATTCAGTGAAGCATAAAATAAAAAAAATTAATTATCATCATTATTCTTAATGTCATGTAGCTTGAAGCTAAGAGTTAATTTATTGAACACTAATGTGTTGAGAGTTTAGTTATAAAACATAAAGGTATTCAAGACAGGAACTGCCATCTTTTCATCATTTTGTTCATCAGTGTTGTAATCCTGAAAGGGAAAGCTTCCACAATTTGCAATATGATCCAATTCGAAATTCACCATTTGGATTCAATTGGATCCAATTCAAAGAAAAATAGGATTTGTTGTAGCCCTAAATCATAATATACATTAAAGTACATACGATCAGTAATTATGGCATCAAACAATGTAGTCTCCCTCCACAGCCCTCTTCTAGAAGAGTCAGCAACAAGTGCATCCATGTAAAATTTCTCCAGGCCATACTGTCGTAGATTGGAACAAATACTTTCATCAGACGCTCTTTTCTTCTCATTACAACGACTTGGACGAGCTAAAATGTAACATGATTAAAATACTAATACAGTCTAGGAGTTTGTAAACAATCAATCCAACTGACTTAATTTAGATCACAGGATTTAATCCACATTTAACATGAAAGGCTTCTACCAGTATATTAAAACAGTAGTAACTTGCTTCATAAAATTGTATTCAATTTACAGTACTTGTGTAATATCTTTAACAACCCAATGTAACTAAAAAGTTAAGAGCATAGTCAACCAAAAGATAGTCCATTTAAAACATTAAAAGACTACCAGTAGCAACTCAATCGCTATATGCCCCAGCATCAGTAGATACCAGGGGTATAATAAAAAATATCCTGTAATTAATCAGGAAAAAGTGTATACCTTTAGCATGTAATAGGAGATAGTCCATATCTTGTCCCAACACATAAGCTCCATGTATAGCAGCAGCCACCAGTAGACTACCTGTGTGTAACATATAGTATTGTGTGATTTTAATAAAACATCAACACTGAATAAATACACAGACACTGGATGCATTTATTGTAAGCTTCTTACTATAATAGATAGTTTCCGTTTAGTTCATGGCAAGGGAATGATCCATACTTTCATAATCTAAATACATGTACATTGGTCAACCGGTATTAACAACAAAGATTATCAATAGTTATAGAATCTCATAGATAATTAATACAAAGAAGATATCTTACCTGACCCAACAAATGGATCAAATACTAACATATCCTTCTTCACAGACCCAATATTAGCCATTATCATAGATAAGCCAGCATCCATGCTTGTATTTGCTGAAGAGTACAAACAATAGCGCAACTGAACTAAACACATAGATGACACAAAAAAAACCTTAATGAACTTAATATGAATGGACAAAAATTTAGATGTTCAGTAAAAATAATATTCAAAATAAAATCACAGAACAGGGTTCTTAAATGAATGTATGCAATGATGTAAACCAGATTTTAATATACCGTAAGTATTTAATATATGACATTGACTTAGAATCAGCTGAATGACATTATATCGACTACAAATAATATAGAAGAATGTACTTGCGTTACATACCTATAAAATGTCTCTTCTGTAAGTGAAATTCATTAATTTTATCTCTCTGTCCATCGGTTAACTATTAAAAGAAAGAAATTAGCATTAGTTTTTACACAGAAGAATTGTTTCATTGTTTAAACCAAACTAAATCATTCAGTCTGTGCATGAATCAGACGGAGAGGAAATTACATTATTGAGTCACTCAGTATTTTTTAAGTTTCCCAAACATTTTTAATCAGCAGTTGTAGACAAAATATTAATACAGACAAACCTCTAAATAAAGACCACCTGTCAATAAAGACCAGTTTGTCTTTTCCAAGGGTAGCCTTTGATCAAATGTTTGAATGCAGAACTGATACTAACTATCCAGACCTCAGTTAATTAAACTTGGACATGTTGACAAAAACTTCTTTGAGAAAAAAAGCCTTATTTCCACTAGCATTGTCAAAAAATATAGGATCAGTCCCTCAGCTTTACTTTTTTCAAACCAATTTTTTCTAGTTCTGAGATGTATCTCATATGAAAATGTAAATATCAACAAGAAAAAGTTTTGGGTTAAAATTAAGGGAGGAAAAAGGTTGTCAGGTTAGCTGAAATAAGTATTTTTTTAACAGATGTGTCTGTTTGTTAAAGTTTTTTGTGTGTAAATTTAAGACCTACCCATCTGGCAAAGTATACGTCCTCAGGTTCAGCTGTGGATGACTGACCAAATTGTCCATAGTATTCTAAAATATGGTATACATGCTGGGCGTTTTTGAGATCAACTTTTCCTTGAAAAGTTAAAACATCTTCTGGCAAACTCTGAAATTTAGATTTATACATATACATAATTTATGTATAACGAGATCAGATAATGTTCTACAGCATATTAGTCTAACCCGTTCAGTCAAACCTGTGTTAGCAGCCACCTTCGAAAAAATACCAATTTGTGAATAAAGGCCTCTCTTTTAAAACCGTCACTGATTATTTAGAACAAAATTATCTCCGAATATAGGCAATCTGCCAAATTTTTATGCCGCATTATACATTTCCCAAGGATGGCCTTCGTTTGACTGTATATACCGGTACATGGTATGTACAACGCAGATTTCCATTATTGTAGTTCACAGAAAAATGAATAACTTAAGTTCATTAAATACAACAGATTGAAAACTACAGTCATACAATACCTGTATTCTTTTAAGTTTTTCTTTATTTGATAAAGTTTTGTTATAAGATGTTACTTGAAACTTGAATGTCTCAAGAGTTGATGTATAGGGATCCTAAAATAAAAAAATTAATGTACTTATAAAAACAATAAAACAATTCCTCTGTGTAAAAACTAATGCTAATTTCTTTCTTTTAATAGTTAACCTATGGACAGAGATAAAATTAATGAATTTCACTTACATAAGAGACATTTTATAGGTATGTAACGCAAGTTCATGCTCCAATATTGTTTGTAGATGATATATATGTCATTCAGATGATTATAAGTCAATGATAACTTTTGTCATATATTGAATACTGACATTAAAATCTATGTGTGTTTGTTTATTCGAGTTTTGCGCCCCTTTTCAACAGTCAGAGTCATATGAGGTGGACAGTTCACCTAACCATCGTTCCTGGGAAGAACCAGTACTAGACTCCCATCCTCCACAAGCAACAGCCTACTTTCTCACATAAAGAGACATGGTCGGTAGCTGGGCTTGAACCAATGACCCTCTATCAGTAAGAGGTTATGGTGATTTGAAGTCAGCAACCTAAACTATTCGACCACAGAGGCCGGTTTTTATCATTTTGAGGTGAAA
The DNA here is from genome assembly GCA_964023205.1 of Lutraria lutraria. Lineage (NCBI taxonomy): Eukaryota > Metazoa > Mollusca > Bivalvia > Venerida > Mactridae > Lutraria > Lutraria lutraria. Next base: position 4,404,756 of record OZ026848.1, read on the forward strand.
AGAGACTAAACAAACTAAAAGAGTGAAAAGCATCCAGTGTGCAGAATAACAGCAAAAAGATCTATTTTCAGATAAAGGAACAATGCTTTGGATACTCAACTTCTGCTCTTTGTCAAAAAATAGGAATTATTTTCAAAAGGACAAACCAGTGCCTATGACATTATTAACAAGTAGAAACTAAAAATTATTAATTTTGATTACATTTGGGAAAAGAAAGAAGGTAATTTGACTGTTTATTATTAACACATGAAAACTTACAATAAATTCCTTAGGTAACTGTTGGAGAGCAACATTCAAATCAGCAAAAGTCTTGCCATGTGCCCAAAGTTCATACACTGATCTAAAAACATGAGAACAAATTAAGTTTATGCCAATGAATAATGATTTATCTAGAATCAGTTTAATATCAGTATTCTAATTCCTTGTCATTTTATTTAATCTATTGTATATTAATCTAATTAAAAAATCACAATTTAACAAAACTTTCACTTCTTTAGAAGTTATTCAAACGAAACTATATTAACTTTAGTTTGCAAATTAAGGATTTCCAGCAAAGGTCGGAATAACAGACTTAAATTGATAAAATCTATAGAAAATACATTTCATTTACCTCACAAGAATCGCACGACTTGCTATTGATTTTGCACAATCAAGGGAGGGTAACTCCATTATCATAAATGGGTCCTGAAATACAATAGATGTTTTTGTTAACAAAACTGAATTATAGAATTAAATTCATTCTTACCAATCAGGGATTTGTTGGGGCTAATCTTACAGCTGATATTTGGTCATATAGTATCTTTTTCCCAATTCACAGACAAAAATTCCCAATTGAAACATCCAAAAACAAAAAATAAAATCTCTGAAAACAATCTCTCTCACTGTAATAGACTTGTAATGATTGAAAGTTCCCATTATGGACAGTGATTTAGTGTGTGTTTATTTAGATATTGCAAAATTGCAGACACATAATTATATTTTGCCAATTTTTAACATAACACCACTGAAATTCCCAATCCCAAGGGTACGGGCCATGTTTCCAAAATACTGAGAAAAAAGGCCAATAATTATGAGCTGATACTGCCATTATTTTTTCTGTCAACTTATAACCTACCTAAGAGACATTCAATGCAAGAATGTCATGATGTACATATCCTCTTAAGTTTTATAAATTATATGCACCTATATAATAATAATACATTATATTATAGATGTGACTTTTGCTGTGATGATCACAGTAACAAAGTAATATGTACACAATATATGCAAGTTTTAAATTGATCTATGCATCTATTTTGATGCATGCAATATATCATCACAAAAGCAATCATAGAATTATTAAATTATTAATAGTGCTTTATTGTCTGCAACACTTTTACAGCAACATTTTATCAAGTAAAAAGGACAGAGTGATAACTTACCCTAACATCATGATCAGGTATTTTTACATCAATGCTGAATGTCTTCAAAATAGATGATAGTTCCTATAACAAAAAATTATAGATATATTATAACAAACAAAAAACTAAGTAACTCGGGACTTCGCGAAAGGCTCTGGATCACTGGACTTGTTCGAGAGATTGAATTTTGGTCCAATAAAGAATCTTATCTTACTGTCTCTACCTAGAGTTGTTGTTCCTTTCCAATAGTGCTTGACTTCACCGTTCGATAGGCTTTGCCTATTTTCATATTACATTAGCTGATTAGACCTCTAAAAAGGCTCCAGCACAATTGTGTAAGTAAATTGTCAATGTATTCTAGCAATCAAGTTTGTTCAACATAACTAATGTGCTGAGATTATTTTGAATCACCTTTTAATCTTTACAATTGTAGTTGTCAGAGACTTATAAATAAGTATAACCAGGGCCCTCATTTGACGTTTTTTGGGGCCGAAATTCGGCCCCATTCCCCTCCTAAAATCATATACTTTTTTCCCCTATTTTTGAAAAAAATTCCCCCCCAATTTTTTTTTTTGCTTAAATGATTCATATTAAGTTATTAACCTTTGAGTAATAGTATATTAATGTATGTTATATATTTAAATACAGCCATTTTAAGCTTAAAATGCTTATTGCAGGGTTATACGGCAGTTGAAAAAGATCCCCTGAAATTCCCCTTTTTCCTCAAAATGACGCGAAATTCCCCTACCTGAGGGCCCTGGGCCCCATCCCCTAAAGTGCAGCTAGGGCCCTGATAACGTACAATCGTGCAATATATCCGAATATAATGTATCCGAAAAGTAACAAATTGTATATAATGTACTGTATAGAGTGAAGGATGGAAAAAACGGAGATTATAGGAACAAATGCAATCACAATAGATTAAAATAAATTCATACCGCGATTCGGAAGTCAAGATGTTCGTTGGCAAAATGGATTAAATACTTTGTTGAGCGAACATGTTGGATCGCCCTGGTAGCAGACATTTTGTACGGTGGTGCATGAAATGAACACGATGTGAGAAATCGTAATAAATTAAATCAAGGGAGAATACTACGTTAAAATATATGAAGAGTATTTTATCAGTTACCTCCCATGTAACGCATTAATTATTTCGCCGTCAGATATAAGACTGTTGAGAAGGACGCTATTTCTATTTCTAATTCAAACTTCGTGCTCTTATTTTCAAGGCTTATTGGTATCATGATACATACTTGTTTTGATCAGAAATGGACCCAGACGACATAAGATATCTAAGGCATGTCCAATCAACATTTGAATATCAATAGTTCACAAACCAGGTATACATATAAGTTGTATCAATACAACTACCTGCACAAACGAAAACAAAGGATAGCACATTAAATACATTCCCATAGTCAAAATGTTGTTTACGCACTGACACATAGCTAGGGGGCGAGCACGTTGCAGTGATAGTGTATATTGGTTGATAAGACCTGAAAGTGCTAACACGGACCAAAAGCACACTTATCATATACAAAATGTATATGCGTATATGTACTCGTATATATATGATAAACGTGTTTTCGGTCCGTGCAACGTGCAACCCCCCTATATGCACTGAAATAGAAAGAACGAATGTATACATGAGTTATGTAATTACAGGGATGCTACATTACAATATAGCATGACTGGTAATTATTAACAAATCCAATGAACGAATTTGAACGAATGGTTTATATTATTATAATGCCCTAAATTAGACTTATAGAGGCTCAGTGGAAGTGTTATAGGCCCATAACCGAGAGGTCCGAAGATCGAAACCTAGCTCTGTCAACTGTTTAGCACCGTGGTAAATTTGTCTTGATATAAAATTTACATCACTGTAGTGCCAGAATTCGTCAGGTATAATGTTGCATATGAAACCATGGCACAGTAATAAGATATCAAACCCATAATAAGTATAAACCCCGATGTTTCAGCGTCTACCAAATCATTATTCTATATAACAATACATGTATCTTCATAATTTTCAGAACTGATATCGACCGGCTTGCATTTAACAATCTGCCATACAAACCTTTATTGCTCATTCGTGAAATTTGACTGGTCGCTGGGATTCAATCTTACAGCGATGTCACGAAGGGCTGGTGGTTGCTATGCTGATACTATATCCACTCGACCAGGGACCCCACCGATATGTGTATGCACATACTGGAATGTCAGAAATGCCTAATTACATTATACATGTAAACATTTATAACTACAATAAAGTTTTACAATGAATCACTGTTTGCCATGGAATGGCTTTGCGTATCCTTAATTAGGGGTTTCACTGGCGGGAAAATGGGTCGTTGTTGGATCGCGATGGAGGGGGTTGGCCCGGTTTGGGCCATTTGCATGTTTGTTAATACATGTAGGGCTACTTTAAGTAATATATACTTCTCTTATTGCAACAAATTTTATATGCAGTTTTATCTAACACGTACACACGTATATAGTTTTGAAATAATTTGCATGCGTATCATAATTATAATGAAATGTGTGGATAAGGACTTATATACATATGTACAATGTATGTATATAAGTCCTTGGTGTGGGTAAGAAAGAATTTCAAATATGAATCATAAATATTTTACAAAAGTAAGGTACTGTCTGTCAAGTGTCAATTAATAATTAATGTAATAGACAGGTTTTGTGATTCGGGTTAACCAATTTATATGTATTTGAGTGATCTTTATTCTTGTATATTTGTGCGATCACGTGACCGCAGATATATAAATAAAATGTCATTGCGAAGTTCATAAACCAAATATGTTATGGTAATATATTTATAGATATGAGTAAAATTGTCATATTACCCTCCGGGTATACTATGATTTGCGTCAGGTTTGAATAAATCCATATATATTTATGTACAGTATACAGGTATAGAGCAGAGTGGCGCAGTGGAAGCGTGCTGGGCCCATAACCCAGAGGTCCGAGGATCGAAACCTCGCTCTGCTAAATTTTTGTTTATTAAAAGTGATAATACTTCTTTTAGATATACAGCCGTACAACAGAGTATGTAAAATTAGTAATAAAATTTATTTAGATTGTATCAAGATTTATTTTATTTATCATGCAACCGGAATCCATTATTATTATCATGTTTTTATTATTATTATAATTCGGTACGCGAATTATTAGAAACATTTAAATTAACCTTAAAAGTTTATAAGCGTAAATGGTGCTGTTTTAAATCCAGTTGTTTTCTTTGTTATGAGAATACCAATAGTCCGTATAACGTTAAAAATGTATATACAGCTAGTGCAACAGTTCCCCAAAGCAAAACTCTTTGGGAGTCGCAAAATTATATTGTTGTTGAGAGGTTGTTGCTCTAGCTAGGTTAAATTTGTATTAAAAACATGCACTCGGAAAAAAGCATGGTGTTGTTGCAGGGAGTTTGTTGCTCATGAGAAGGCCCCTCTGGAGAGGTTATGCTGTATTTGCAATAAAACCTCGGTATATCTAAACCATGTTTGAAACCCGAATAATTGGTCTCTCTCTTGGGGTTTTCTGTTCATTTAAGATTCAATCAATCAAAAACACACGAAGGTTTTATCATCTTGTAAATGTAAGACAGGTCGAGTGTTCGAAGTCTCCAACTAATAATTATCAGCTCTACACCGTGGTAAGTTCAATTCCCCTCGGAACAAAAAAAAAAAACCCACATGATATAGCCGACCGTACAGGCACCGATATCTATGTCTCTGGTACAGGTTATTGAAGGACGATGGTTTTACTCAGCCTAATTCGCCATGCAGGAGATTTCACTCGACCTCAAAACAAGGAAATCTCGACATAAGTACGACCCTGGCTGCTTTTGCGATGGTTACACTAAACAGAAAATATGATACAAGTTACGTTATGTTTCATTTACAGTTAGATCTGTGTTAGCGACCACCAACGAATAAAGGACTCCTTGTGAATAAAGGCCCATTAAGATAAACGTCATTAATCCTTTTGAACAAAATAACCTCCGGATAACGGCCATCTGTCTATAAAGGCTACAATTTTATTTCTCAGTTTCATAGTTTAAAAAAACTCCTTTTACAGAATTGATATCAAATTCATGTATGTTAAATTTAGTGTTAAAGTTTATATAACAATGTTAAAAATTGCATCAGACAGACGCCTTATATTTAACTATACATGTATTTAGCTGACTTAGAAGAGAGCAGAGTGGCGCAGTGGAAGCGTGCTGGGCCCATAACCCAGAGGTCCGAGGATCGAAACCTCGCTCTGCTAATATTTTGTTAGGTTCACAAAATTTTATGCTGCAAGGAAGACCTTTGGAATGGACGCAAATGGTGTGATTATCAAAATGTCAAGAATTTGTTAAATTACATATTAAAATAATAATTTAAACTTAAGTTTTAAATACACATTAAAGGGAAATAACCACTTCATGTTTATGAATTATTCTTATTTATTGACATCATGCCCAACAGGAGTTGCATCAGACAGAATAATTGAGGTTAAATCTTGTTTTACGATGAAATGTGTGTAGAGCAGAGTGGCGCAGTGGAAGCGTGCTGGGCCCATAACCCAGAGGTCCGAGGATCGAAACCTCGCTCTGCTAATATTTTATCATCAAATCAGGACTTGAAAATAAGTAAACACATTTCTTTGCGTATAAGTTATAGTTTGTGTGGGTATATTTCTGAAACAAAAAAAAACTTTTAAGGAAATATAAAAAAGGAGATTTAGCATGTAAATGGGAACATTTAAAGGTTACATCTAACTAATCACGTGACAAAGAAATAGCTTTTCTTTTCAGTTTATTGAAGGTCGGTGTTTTTATCAGTCAAATACGCCCGACGTCAAAAACCATAGGGAAAACTCCACATAAGTACGACCCTGGCTGCATTCGCGACGTTTAAACCAAACAGAAAATATGATACAAGTCGTTTCATGAAAACTAATCGTAAAGTTCTTTTAATAGTTTCTTAATCAATTGTAGAACAGTGTGTCTTAAAAACGACTCCCCCAAATAATACAACAACTTCTACGAATTCATGTCAAGTCCTTGTATATAATAAACAATACATGAAATCATATACTAGTATCGTGCAGCTCGTGTTTTGATTTATGAAAGTCGACGAATAGTGATGTATGTGTTCATAAAACCATGGAACTATTTGTCGGTCTTGATTAGGTCGCGGAAGTATTTCCGGTCTTGATAACCGCCGTAGTAAGGAATCGGTAATAACCTCAAATGACCTTTATCCACTGTAATAAGTATGGAAGGCAAAGCCTCCCAAAAATTAATGTTAAAAGTGCATTACAACAGTTACTCAGACTGTAGAAATTGCATCAGATATATGAGTGTACGAGGATTGTCAAAAAGATTTATTATACAGCAGAGTGGCGCAGTGGAAGCGTGCTGGGCCCATAACCCAGAGGTCCGAGGATCGAAACCTCGCTCTGCTAAATTTTTATTAGGATCAAAATAAATTAATTTCCTTAATTTATTCTGAATTTTATGTTATATCCTATCAGGACATGTTGTCATCGTGTACCATTATAAATCTTCAGAGACTGGTCTGTTGAATTTGTTTGTATATACCATCAACATGTACTATCGTAAATATTGATAGTAAAGGACGGTAAAGTTAAATCTTGAAGAATACATAACTAAATAACCATCTGCATAAATATTGGAATCCGTTTGTTTCAAATAGCAATCTAGTAATCTCCAAATATCGGAGGAGAAGTGCTCTGCTATAAAAGCTAGGTGCAGCAGGACTTGCATGGGGATTCGGAATTTTGGCTCTAGAAAGAAAACAAGAGACTTCTAAACAGAACTATGTAAGAAAGAAACAACTAACTGTATATGTTTGGACAATATATCATTATTGGAATTATTTGAGTAATAAACTAAATTGGAAATTATACTGTGTTATCCATTGAACTTCTAATATTTTACAGAATACATAAGAATTTTAGAAGAAATTCTAACAGCAAAACAGCAGGCCTTTCAAATGGACACACTTGATTTGATTATCAAAATGTCAAGATAAATAGTTTAAAAGTTGATACATGTACATACATTTCAGTGAGTAAATGTCAGCCTTTAAAAAATTCGGTGTCGAACAAACCTTTGTTATGTAAAGATTGACCATACAATAGAAAACACGAAAAAATGGTCATCTCTCAGATCTTCAGAAGCATTCATTCCGCATACATTAACCAGTAATACGTCGGAAGCCGGATTTACATGCATGTGTATTTCTTATCAGGTAAATGTGTAATTATATAATGGTCTAAATTCCTTAAATCGTTTCTGTATGAAAATTAAATATTTGTTATCAATGTGGTTGGCGATCTTAAAAGAAGATTTTGTACCTTTGTTTTCTATGTGAAAACACATCTTACACCAAACAATGTACATTGTGACCATAAATAACGTTAGCAGAAATAGGAATGTTTAGAATATATGTATCTATTGTTACCTTATAGAATAGAACAGAACATACGTTTATTAGATTTCATGCAACACTTAAAGGCACATCGACATAAACATTTATATACATGTAACAAACTGCAGTATATAGTTAATGTACATAATATAAACACAATAAATATAAGATTATATGTACATACAAGCCAAGAGAAATACAGTAGATTCACATAATTATATATTATAAAATTAATTTGTAAGTTATTTATCTTTGAATTTCGTCTTTCGGAAGTTTTAACTAAATATAATTATAACATTATACTAGTAACAGGGGGAATGGCATTTGTCAGACGTAGATATAGTTCAGTGTGATTTATTTATTTATTCTAGTTCTGAGAGAGCAGAGTGGCGCAGTGGAAGCGTGCTGGGCCCATAACCCAGAGGTCCGAGGATCGAAACCTCGCTCTGCTAATTACTTTTAATGCTTTGATCTTTTTGTCATGCTTTTTGTATTTTTTTTCAGAAACACACCAAGTGAGTAAAGATGGAAAAAGATATCAAACGAATAATAATTGGAGTAAAACAGAAATGCACAAAATGTACGGAAGACATGCATAATAAAATCGTGTTTTCTTTCTTGAAAAGTATCTAAGCAGGCATTTTAATATTTTGACAAGTATTATTGCCTGACAGCAACACCAACAGAAGTTTCCATTTTAGTACGATTTTGGTCCTTCGAGTAGGGGACAAAATCATGGATCTTAAACTGAAAAATCACCACGAACATGGTCGACGAGAGATTCACGAGGACAAACATTTATACCGAACCAAACAGGGCCTACAAGTATTAAGTACAAATTAGTGGACAGTATCTGCTTGCTAATATGACCAGCACTCCATGGAAAGATTAGAGTGGTTTTGGATTGTCCAGAATGTTTTGAGATAAGTTATGTACTAGAAGTCCAAACACCAAATATGTACCGTATTGGTGGACGCAGTTTATTTGAAAAAGAATGTCATAATGTAATTAGACTTTTCATTAGTGTATTGTAGGAAAAACAACAGAGTGATAATACCCAAGTATATAGGTCAGTGTCCTGAAAACCTCTCCGTCCTATTTTCGCTTTCTTTTCGGAGACAATAAGTTGCTTTGAAGTACAGTTTATAATAATAACTAAACTATGAAATTTAAAATACACATTCAAGGGGAATAACCACGTCACATCTATAAAATATTCAAGTTAATTGACATGATGCCCTACGGGAGTTGCATCAGACGAATGACTTAGGGAAAATGTTACTTATACGATACGTAGTCCATATAGCAGAGTGGCGCAGTGGAAGCGTGCTGGGCCCATAACCCAGAGGTCCGAGGATCGAAACCTCGCTCTGCTAATTACTTTTTCTGTTTCTTTTGTTTCTGTAAATCTCTATGCAGAAAATCTGAGAGATGTTGAAAGAGTCACAAATGTATATTTGACATGTACTCAACTATTCTAAACGAGTAATTATATATAAATGGACGATTGAATATCGAAACACTAAGATATTCTTAATACAAGCAAACTTGAAATTTCTTCAAAAAACAACAACAACAAAGTTCATATTCAACACAAAAATGAACCTCGTGCAAGCATCCATTTCTAATCATTAAACTCTTGTTTATTGTCCTTGTATCATTAAGAAAACATTCACCATGAACTTTTCTGAATTGTGTAATATTGGAATTTGTGAACATGAAATTAAAATTGCTATATAATTTTAGAAAAGGGAGAGAATACTAGTTAGTAATATTACCTCCCTTTATGGAGAACTGAACATGTAACATTTCAAAATGTTGTATGACTGAAAGTTAATGTTAAAGCAATTTTGTTTGAATGTTACAATTTATAAGGACCAGGTGCCTCTAACTTTTGTTCATAGCTATATGTATTATAGGGTCCGTTATCCTTAAAGACACATTCAAGGGAAATAACCACTGATCCTATATGAAATATTTTCGTTTACATCATGCCCTGCGGGAGTTGCATCAGACAGGATAATTGAGGTTAAATCTTGTTTTACGATGAAATGGGTATATAGCAGAGTGGCGCAGTGGAAGCGTGCTGGGCCCATAACCCAGAGGTCCGAGGATCGAAACCTCGCTCTGCTAATATTTTGTCATTTTAACAATATTTTACTCAGCAGAGCAGGGCCCATATTCACAAAGGAAATCTTAAGATTTTTTAACTTAGTCGAAATTTTTACTCAAGTGTAAATTTATTTCATGGTAAAAGTTTGCAAACCAGTCATCAAAAGTGTATCATTTTCATAATTGGCATCTTTAGAACAAAGATAAAATCATATAATTGTGATTTCCTCCTTCATATTAGTACAAAAGAGTTAAGGAAAAGGTCGAATTTAAGGAAAAGTATAACTTAAGTTAAAAACTTACTTAAGATGCTTTGTGAATACGGATCCCAGGTTGAAGTGAATACATTAAGTATTATTATCTGAAAGGCTGTAAATATATTTCTTTACGTATACTACTAAGTGTGTTTGGTTTATTTCCGAAAAAAGTATTTTTTAGGGAAATATAAAAAAAACATCATCATTGAGTTGATAGGATTTTATTAAGGGAACACTAAACAGCATGCCTATATATAGACACATTAAGACGCACTACTCGCATGTACGTATTGGGATTGTGTTACATAATTTATCTTCTTTTTCATATCATCTTCATTAATTCAATGCGCTTATCATAGTGTTAGAAAATTTAAAAGGACATAATAATACTATTATATTACATATATGCGTAATACATGCACTTGTTCAAAGACAGAAATTCTCTAGAATCTTAGAAGACATATTTATTGAATACTGGAATGCAAAATAAAACAGAAAAAGTTATTAGCAGAGCGAGGTTTCGATCCTCGGACCTCTGGGTTATGGGCCCAGCACGCTTCCACTGCGCCACTCTGCTATCTATTATATGGACTAAAATAAATTCAAATACATACCATACGCGAAATGTACGAGGCAATTCTCATCTTGACAGCACACTATTGGTGGTTTATATATTTTTTCCTTGAAGGTAGTTCAAGAAGTAAAACAAACACACTGACTTATACGTACAGAAATAGTTACTAACTTTTAAAGGCCTGCTCTGCTGAGTAAAATATTGTTAAAATGACAAAATATTAGCAGAGCGAGGTTTCGATCCTCGGACCTCTGGGTTATGGGCCCAGCACGCTTCCACTGCGCCACTCTGCTATCCGTCTTAAACAGCCCAAAATAAGTAAATATTAAATACACCCCATGCAAATAATGTATGATGCAACCCCACAAATTATAGCGTAATTATAACATTAATAAACAGACATATTTCTGTTAAATCAATATATAGGTTGCTATTATGCTATCATTTGATTTCAGATATGGCACGGATAATAATTGTTTTACAAAATTCTACATGATAATTCTAATCTATCATATTATAGTATACTATATATGATTTGATATATCTGTTTCTTATCATATTGACATGTATCACTACTATAATGCATGTTGACAAAGTTCATATGTCATTTATTATCAAATGACATATTTCATTCATGTCTTGTTTATCAGAGAAAAAAACTACAAACAAATAAACTTGAGTAGTAGACATACATGTACATAAAATTGTTTCACTGGTGTCATTTTATTTTTGCAGGGAGCACTTTAAATATTTTACTTTGTAATGTAAGACTTGAATAGTTCTGACGTAGTTGTTTTATACTAAATGTCAAACCTCTTCTAGCGATCACATTAATAATACCATCATGTTATTAAAACGACCAGTTAATATACGGACCAATTATCAGAGGTTTCCTGCATACATGTTATATGATTTCTTTGCTTCCTTGTAGAGAAATATGGCATCCTATCATAATTATATGAAGACAACAAATAAAATAAAAACGTCAACATTGACACTGATATATTATTATGTCTTATGTCTTTTTATTTTTCAACAAAGAAGAGATATGTAGTACATAAGATAGAGTTATATTTTAGTTCGTCCGTTTCCTATATAGACGTACTAACGAGTCTGTAGGAATGTTATTTAGGATTAGTGAGATGGCTCCTTTTATTACAAGCTAAATATTCAAGTTGTTCATATTTCCTAAATACATGTAGTTTGTTTTCCGAAATAGATCAAACAAACTGACTTATACGTTAAGGAATATATTCTAGTGTATATTTGTCATAATAATCAAATGTAATGCATTTATTTCAACCGTTTTAATGCCTGCTTTTCTGTCAAAAACTATATTCAAAATGACAAAATATTAGCAGAGCGAGGTTTCGATCCTCGGACCTCTGGGTTATGGGCCCAGCACGCTTCCACTGCGCCACTCTGCTAGATACCTACGAACACGTTTCGCATAAGTAACATTTCACTCTGTTATCTGTCTGATATAACGGGCCCCGTGGGGCATGTTGTCAAATACGCGAGTACAAGTATTTCATAAAGGTGAAACGGTTATTTCCGTGAATGTGTATTTTATAAAACTTCACAGTTTAGTCATTATCTGTAATAATTAATATGTACTTTAAAACAACCTGATTCTCTCCGAAAAAGAAATTTATTTGTTCATTTTCTATTTTTCCCTTCAATATATAGGTACATTTGTATTTATTTGTTTTGGGAGCATTGCATGCATGTCATTGATTATTACATTTTATTTATGAAAGCGAAAAAAGAAAACAGAAGGTTTCAGGACACTGACCTACTAGTTGGCAGTTTCTAAAATACATAAATAACAATTTATTATCAAATTACACGGTGCAGCCTCCCCAAAGCATCATCCTTTGGTAGTAACAAGATTATTGTTGACAGGTTGTTGTTCTGGAGAGTTTAAATTAAATATAATTAAGTTTAGTTAAATCGTGCAGTAGGCAAAATCACACTGTTGTGAAAAGAAGAGTGTTGTACAAGAGAGGGTCGCTCTGGAGAGGTTGTACTGAGTGTAATTATGATATTTTTATTTGAATAAAATGCTTATCTGAACTTATGTATCTTGTTTGGACGGTGTGTTTGGCCTACTAGTATATAACCTATCACAAAACCATTCATTCCAATAGATATAATTATACAAACATAATGTCAGACAAAACATAATCTTCCCAAAGGGTTGCTGGTCAAGCACTAGCAAGTAAATTCCACGGGACCCGTATATTATATTACACTGTCGACAAGTAGACACTGTTTTGGATAGGTGTACTTGTCTCAGTGTCGTCAAGATTCTTCTGTCGACCTTGTTTACGGTGATTTTCAAACCGAGAACCTCGTTTTGTCCCCTATATATTTGGAGCATCGAAATCGGACTAAAAAGGAAACTTTTGATGGTGTTGCTGTCAGCCAAAATGTTAATGCTTGCGAAAAGGAATATAATCTGTATGTAAATTAAGATAAATATCTTTTGCAAAATATATAATGCATGTCTTAATCATGTATTTTGCGTACAAATATCTTACAAACTCTTTTTGTGTGCTGTCTGAACTCTTAGAAAATTACTCAAAGAAAGAAACAGAAAAAGTAATTAGCAGAGCGAGGTTTCGATCCTCGGACCTCTGGGTTATGGGCCCAGCACGCTTCCACTGCGCCACTCTGCTGTATACCCAAATAATTGTAAAACAATTTTTAACTCAATTCCTCTGTCTGATGCAACTTCTGTAGGGCATGGTGTAAACGCAAATATTTCATATACTATATTAGGCTCAGTGGTTATTTCCCTTGAATGTGTATTTTAAATTTTGTATCAAATTAGCTTGGGTTTCTCCAAAAAGATTTTTTTCGTATACGAATAGGTGATAACAATATCATTTTATAGTTTGTTTTCTTGGATCGTGATAATTTCTTTGTCTGTTGATGTGATTTGATTAAAAAAGCATTCATATTATGAAGGCGAAAAAAGGAGCAGAAAATGGTTTGTTCTCACGAATCTTCCATCGACCATGTTAATTTGAAGTGATTTCCAAATTGAGAACCTCGTTTTGTCCACTTCTCGTACACCGAAATCGAACGAAACTTCATTGCACGAATTTGCGTACAGACATCTTCTTACTTTCTGTTTTTGGCGTGTTTTCTGAAATCGTAGTCAATAGCCAAAAGAAAGAAGCCGAAAAAGTAATTAGCAGAGCGAGGTTTCGATCCTCGGACCTCTGTTGATTTGAAACCATTGACGATAATATTCTGATTCATTTCGTAATTTAAGCCAATCAAAATGTGTTTATTTATAGATCATATAATAATATACAGTTATTGACTAGTGAGCCATTAAATATGATGTGATATTCACCGGCAGAATGTCATATTGACTGGCTCACTTATAGTCAATAACAATTACTGTATAATATACAATTAACATGAACTATTTTATTTGCGGTATGAAATAAATTCATCGGTCGTTTATATAAAAAGTCCATAAAACTTGATATCATGATATTCATAAAAAATTGTGCAACTTCATCACTGACTTTGATTTTTACCCCGTTATGAGACTTCATCACGTTTTGTTCAAACTTACCTCATTTTGAAACTCTGCTTACAATTCCAATAAAACACGGGAACGCGCGGGCGTACGTATTACATTGAAATATATTAATCACTGAAGTTTATTGCAAATTCAAATTATACTGTTTAATTGTTTATTTACAAATTCGAATATTCAATCAGGCGAGAGAACGAAATGAAAATGGATGGATGTTTTGCTTAGTGTTTTGTGATAAAATAATTTGGAAAATGAGTAAAAATTCAAGAAATTTAAACAATTTGTTTTAAAAATTAAATATCTTCGTCATGTACGTTTTCTTCTAGTATGATAAATAAAATATGCACTGAAAGAATAATTTGTTTGTATAGTATTAAAGTATTTACTCTTTTTTATACATACACAAATGTACATTATTATACAAATAGTGTATCCTATAACTGGATGAAAAATTTAGCAGAGCGAGGTTTCGATCCTCGGACCTCTGGGTTATGGGCCCAGCACGCTTCCACTGCGCCACTCTGCTATATATCTATATTTAAATATAGTATACATTTATTCACAAACCTGACGCAAATACCCGGAGGGTAATATGTCAATTTTACTAATATCTATAAATATGCTGAACATATTTGGTTTATGAACAAATATATTGTGATTCTATATTGCGTAGTCAATAGAGTTGTATATGTTTTTCGTATGACATTTAGCGATGTCTATGGAAGTGGACTTGCAGTTACCGGAATATACATGTAACTAGTTTTTGAAGTTAAGTTATAAGATGGATATTAAACATGCCTTATATAACATCTGAATAAATTGCTATGTTTTGGTGATTGTTTGTGGATCAAGCAATGAATCCATAAGTTGTTGTAAATATACATTAAATTAAGTTTCCGTTAGTTTTGTTACACAATCTTTTCCCACTTTAAATTGGTCAAAGTAATTTATTTACTAAACAGCGTAAAAGAAACAGACGACAATTAAATGTGAGATTAGAGATCACATCATTCCTATTTGAAGACTAATCACATATTTTCGTAATGTATAGGTCCACGAAAGGAATAAAAACTTAGCAGAGCGAGGTTTCGATCCTCGGACCTCTGGGTTATGGGCCCAGCACGCTTCCACTGCGCCACTCTGCTATATAGCTCCCGTGAATTTAAAATGTATTATAAATAAAATTTCTGATGCAATACTTTTTCGATGAATTTGAGTAGTATGTACTGAATTATCTCCCCTGAGTCTTTGTCTCCTAGTCAAACATTCAAATAACATATTGTGTTTTATTCTATAAAGAAATTATTATTTAATTAAAATGGATGCTGTTATCATTTCGATTTCTTACTTAATAACCTCACTCATTGTATTCATATCAACCTGTGTAAGTCCTACTTTGCTGTCTAAAATATTGTTAATATTGTTAAAAATATTGGGGAAAAAGGAATATAATTATATAATGCATCTTCTTAGATATGTGAATCTTCTTTTCAGTCCAATTATTACTCGTTTAAGGTCTTTTTCATTCTGTACTCTTGTGGATAGAAATTCACAAACATTGACTAAAACATCGCAACAGAAAAAGTAATTAGCAGAGCGAGGTTTCGATCCTCGGACCTCTGGGTTATGGGCCCAGCACGCTTCCACTGCGCCACTCTGCTCTATACCCTAAATGTTGTAAAAGAGTACTTTACCTTAATTATTTGGTCTGACGCAACTCCCGTAGGGCATGATGTAAACGCAAATAATGTCATATTTGATCAGTGGTTATTTCCCTTGACTGTGTATTCAAAATTACCTAGTTTAATTTTCATCATAGACTGTATATCAATTACCAATTACCGTCTGCTTTGGACAGGTTTCCGTTGTTCATGGGTGTCTGTTAGCACTGGTTAAACTGTGCTTATTTCAGAGTGTATGGTAGAAATAAAAGTAGTAAATATTTGGGGTTTTATTTTAGATACATAATTATATATGATACATTATGCGATGTACAGGTTGACCAAAGCGAGGTGTGAAACACCTTCATAAAGAACTTGGATTTGTATAGAGTGTATATATCATGTCCCGTATTGACTTCGTAGAGATAAAACAAGACCTTAAATTGCAAATATATGTATTCATTAATATTACTTTAATTGACGTTTCAAATATTACCACATTTCACCAACATATTGCATATTACAATGCGAAGCGCCATTGAAAATTAGAATTTATTTGGTGGATAGATATGCAAATACGCTCGAAGCCTATTGTTGGAATGATGCTTTTGTTTAAAATTTTGGAAATTGCTCAGATGATAAATCTAAGCTCTAAGCTCCAGCTCAGACGGAGGTTATAAAATTTTCTGAGCTCGTTCTCTGCTGAGCTTGAATTCGAGGTGCGTTTATTAAATACGTAAGCGGCCCAATCACCAGATGTTTACGTTTCGTCTGCAATTATACGCTTAGAAATGGAAGAGCAAAGTGCACACAAAATGAAATGGATTGCGTCTGAAGAAGATGTGTTCGTAGATCTTGTCCTTGGTCACGATGATCTCCTCATTACTGCACTCAACAGTAACTGGTATCAGGGAAATCTGAATATCTCTTTTTATGTCTTTTGGTGGTAAAGATATCGACGTTTTACTATACTTATAATTATCTTCATGATGCACAAATAACAAGAAAGCAAGATTGATAATCATGTAGTACTGTTGTGAGTTTATTATAAATATTAAGTGTAAGTTAGACATTGTTATGATGTATAGACACAGAGGTAAAATTCAGAACATAATACATCGGACAAGCATTTCATATAAAAAAATAAGTTGAGAAAAGATGAAAAAATGATCTTACACTGCACTAAATATAGCTGAAATCAATAAAACATAAATTATAGATCTAGGTTCATATATCAGTAAGAAAATTAAAAGCAAGTTTTGCTATAGGAGAAAACAATCAAATAGCAAGAAGTATAGTATGGATAAAACGATATCACTAGCTAGCGCGACTCATTTCGTTTCAAATTAATACAATACAGCATTTACTTTTAAATTGATTTTAGTTTGTACTGGTGATTAATGTTGCACCGACAGACATTGTCAGTTGCCGCTTTAATGGTGTAAGAAGATACTGGGCGTTCACCAACGTTGAACCAATAACCATTTGGGTAAGTTAGCAGGTCAAACCTGGCCCAGGGCGGGAGTTCGAACCTCTAGTGGTGCCTACTAGGCAGACACCATTACCACTCGCCAACGGATGCCTCTTTGAATTTTATATTGAAATATAACAAATTAAGCACATTCATGTAGTTTCAAAATCTATAGATTTAAGTATTCGTTTATCAAGCAGGTGGGGGGGGGGGGGTAAGAAATCTAAATTTATTAGATCAACCAATCAAATTGCGCTATCTTACTGACTATCCAATCACAATTGGTCATTTATCAGATAGACCAATGAAATCAGACTATTAAACTTGCCAATGGGACATAGCCAACTCATGGACGTTAACAAATTCATAATAGACTTTACAAAGTACCGAATTAAGAATTTACAATTGATAAAATAATATTTTCTTTTTTTTGTAAAAAGGAATGTTTTTGAACGGCAGCCAGACAGTCATTTAACACAGAAAACTGTTAAATATTACATGCGAACTGAACACACAAAGGTACATATAAACACCTAGATATCACAAGTTCATTTTATCAAAAAGTAAACAATCACAACAACCAGTGCAAGAATGACCGGTTTCACAAAACAAGATACATGTATACGCACAGTTGATAATTCATCTGTTTCAATATCAGATTTTGTAACAGTGTACATGTAAGACCAAAACATAGAGTTTGCCCTACATTTTCAGTCAATTAGATGGTTCCAATTTTCAAATTTATTTTCGAATACACGATGAAAGTCACTTATTTATGACAGAATTTCCTCACGATAAAGTGGTGTGCCTATTTTTTTATAAGAGGGCGGGCCAACACTAAGTCGGTTAGAAATTAATGAAGAAAATTCTTTAGAATTAAGATAAATTCAGAAAAAGTTCTTAACAAAATCTAACCTATTCACATATGTAAAATATCATCATCTAGATCTGTTGGTATATTAGCACTTTAAGTATATGCATCACATAACAAATGGTGTATAAATAGTAAACATTCACGTATACATGAAACACAATGAAATGTACATGAGTTCAATTTTTGGGTGTTATAGCTCCCACAAGAAGTAACAAATCTGCATTTCAAACTAAAAATGGAAAAGACAGTCAAGTTCGAAACCAAACATCGGTGCATATTTTCTTTAAAGAGTATGAGGTGACCCTTAAAAATATTGGTACGCAATTTCACGCACCAAACCTTTAACAGTTGGTAAGTAAGTCAGCATAAAATGTTGTAAGAATAGCCTGATATCAATTGTCTAAGAAATGAACTTAACTGGACACACTACAGAGAGACAGTCACGTTATTCAGCATAATCAATAATAATATTTAGTACATTGACAATTAGCTGATATTTTAGTGGGTGTGGTCATTAGCACGGTTTCTGCCGCGGAAAATGCTACATGCAAAATCACGTTGCCATCGCACATGTTCCCCACTCAAGATTGATTAACGTACAAAAAACAGACGCCAGTCAATCATATATCTGCCAGCCATAATAATTTTGAATCTACTACTTACGGGCTATTATAGACCGTGATCTGAGAACATAGATTTCCATATTTTGACTGAAATTACTTAGTCTGGTTCCTGGTGTACTATCCTATGTAATAGTATTACGTAGTGCAAAGGGCAGGTAATCCAGGATGAAAATAACTTAAATTTGCGTCTCGGTGTGTCTAAAGCACAATTAAGGCTTAATGTACAGGAAATGTCAAAGTCCCATGTTTAGTAAAATCAATTGTAGATCCGAAGATGTAACACTCGAGACAAGTGTTCAAGGTTAAATCACATACATTCGTAATCTTAACTACTTGGGCATTTCCGTAACTGAGAAATACGCATTTTTCTTTAGGCAAACGCCGAAGAGTTCCAATTAATATAATCGTTCTCTACATATGGCAAGCCAACAAAGACACGTATGGCAAATGTTAAGTAGATATTTTGATAAATTAACTTGTATACATGTAGTGATATTATTTCATCACTTATATAACTGCATCAAAATCAAAATTTGAACTAATAAAATTTGAGCTGGAGGATCAATAATCAGTAACCGTTGCTATGGAAACAGCTAAACTCATTTTATAAAGGTACAAAGTGAGGATATACATATATATTTCAGGGCGTACAAATATTGAAAAATAATAACAAAAACATAACAATAAAAATAAATAAAAGCAAATCATAATAATTTAAAAAAGGGAATACAATCAAACCTGTCAACAAAGGCCATTCTCGGGAAAGACAATAACTGGCCTCTATTGACAGCTGACCATTATTCGGAGGTCATAGTTCCCACATCTACAATATTTACCTCCCTTGGCGGCCATCTTGCTAGGCAAATTTCTTATGCGCTTAATAGCAAAAATCTGAAAATTGGTTATTAAGCAACTCATTTTATAGAAGTTAACTTAATCACGAAGTTGTTAAGGCCATAAACAGATCAGGTTTAAGAAAATGTAGTTGTCACATAATGAATATCCTATATTTAGAATTATCAAAATAAAAATATAAATATCTTCTATCAATGCCTGTTGAATTTGCCAAACAGGATATCCGCCAAGGGAAGAAGTTATTGTTTTTTTTTGCGTGTAGATGTGGGAACTATTTAAGACTCTTAAAAATGGACCAAAAATCATTATTTCCAACATAATGAAGAATCCATTTAGTGTATTATTATGCTAATAAATTTTATAGAACTGTTGTATGACAGAAATGATCAACACATTCACTTCTAACCAAAAGAGAACAATAATGCAGGATTACAATCAATACAGTAGTTATTATTCTTCAACCAAAAATTCTTCTAAACATAGATATCTAAATAACTCCTGTTGCATAGTTGTAGGCAAATTATTATATCTGATACAGAATTAATGCCAGCCAAACATTACAATAATATATATGTCAAGTATTTGTCATATCAATTGTTTTGAAAGTGGGTTTAGCGGCATATTCAACGACGTTTCAGTCATATTAACGCCAGTATTTATCATGTAACCGTTTTAACGACTAATTCGATATGGCCTTAGGCCTTTAGCGGCTTTTACACTAGTATATACTGGCTATCATCGCAATATACCAAACTGAAAGGGGAAGTAATTCGGTGTACAATTGTGAGACACGACTAAATTCGCGTTCTCCCCCGCCCAACAAAAATCGGATTTGATAAAATTAAAACATTATTTTTGCGCAATTTCAAATGTAATTATTGACATTACAGAAAATACTAGATTAGATTTTTAATACATTTATAAGACTTAGTTCAAATTAACAAATTCAAATGTAAAAATCAACTGGTCTATTATATGACATTGTGCGTGCGCTTCAATATAATTATGCGTAGTATTATTGTTTTAATTAAATGACCATGCACTATGTATGATTCACAATTCATTTGTCGTTTGGTGAATCCATTGTAACAAAAGTAACAAAATCAAATTGCATCGATGACGTCATGGATGACGTCACAATCAATGAGCATTTCCATTGGCTACTACTCCGTTGTTATGGCCATCCTCAGGACTGTCAATACTCTCGGAATCACTGCGTGTGTCCGTAACCTGAAATATAACAAGCTACTTAGTGCATTATAGACACAAAATATATAATGATTTTAAACCGAATTTATATTCCCTTTGAACCAGTGGAACTGTTTTTTCAACGCGAATGTATGGATCAAAGACGGCCATGTGTTTGCAAGTCGCACAATCATTGTTCAACATAAGAAGCTTTTGCTTCTAAAAACGATGCATTTAAAATATGTTGATGCCAAAATCCGCTGACTACAACATCGAAAAAGACATCATATCCCCGTAAGACTGGTGTCAGCTTTTTGAATTTCTCGTCTCAAATTCAAATTTTCCAGACGACTAATTCGCGATAATGGGGGTCAGTTTTTGTACCTATTTACACCAATTTGTACGCAGATTTACGATTTTTGTTGTAATAATGTCTAAATTACCGATAGTTATATCAAAATTATGACACGAATTCAGTCTGATTTTTTTCTTTGTCAGAAAGCATTCATCCCCCGAGAAAACAGATTATAAATATAACAACCACAACACATCCGCTTTAACTGTAACAAATTATATTCAATAAAAAAATGTGGATTTTTTTTCGTTATCACTGGTAGTCCCAAAACCAATTTTAGTCATAATGACATCTAAAAGGCAATATTGACAATCTTTTTTTTTGGGAAGGGGGGGGGGGGGGCTGAAATTTGTGATATTCTAAGTACAGGGGTTGAGTCTTGCAGTTATGTAGTTTCATCGGTGACCACTGCTAACCACAGACAATCAAATTCGCCCCACATTAACACCTTGTAACAGAATAAACTGTTATTCACTTGACGTACTCTGGAATATAATTATTCTTTTTACACAATATAAATATCTAATATTTATCTATTGATTCGATGGTCATCACACAGCTTGTTTTCTAATAGGGTTTTGATGCTTTATACACTCAGTAGAATTATGTTAGTGGCCAATCCTATATGAACACCACCCTGTGAATAAATGTCATTCTTTTAAAAAACTATCATTGATTTTTTTAAACAAAATACCTCCAAATAAAGACCACCTGTCAAAAACGCCATATCATACATTTCTAAAGGATGACCGGAATGTTAACATGTTTGAAAAAAACAACAACGAAAGGCTAACTAAGCAATGACAAATATCACAGCAATAAATGTTTTTACATAACTTAAAAGCGTAAATAAAAAAGGGTTCTTGTTTTCCTCTAACCCGACCGATCCTAGATTTGTCTGACGACCCTAGGATTGTTTACGGGTTCAGTTAATTGTCTTTGTTGCCGATATTTTCATTTTCATAAAAAGAAATTTATCTCCAAACTTAAAAAAATATTTTTGGGAAACCAACATTTTGAGGGGTTGATATTAATGGAAACATGTTATTTATTTATTTGGGCCTAATACCTTTACTCTACTTTTCACGTTGATATATTTTCCAGTTCAAAGACATCACCCGATAAAATCGATTTGGTATGTACATGAATAACATTTACGATTACGTGTAAAGTCGCAAAATGCACGCAAAAGTATCGAATTCAAAGCTTTCTATAATTATAGCAAGCATGTCTAGGTAACCATGGAAACCAATAGACACTGACAACATGTAAAACAACAAGCCAAATCAGATATAACAAGAGCGCCGCAAGTAGTTTCAACGCTCGTCTGTTCACTGCTTCAGTGAGATCTATCTACCTATGAACTTTTATGTTGCTAACTCCCGTAGTTTCTGAGTTATGAGCTAGATAGATAGGTAGATAGATTTTTATAGACGAATTATACCTAGTGAGTATGAGTATTAGTTTATTGGACTTGATTTTTATCAAAATCAAGTCCTTTGTAATCATTGACTTATATTTGTCGCTGGACTCCATAACAGCTTGGTTAAAAGAATGCCACATAAAGGAAATAGCACGCAACTAAATGGTATGTTTATATAGAAGTATCTGGAATCTTTCCCCAATTAAGTGTGTCAGATCTAAATACATTTCAAATCATTCTATTGTAACTACATGGAAAGAGTCATGTATCTAAATAAGTGCTTGTCGGTAGATACATGAGATTTTCAAATGCGTAGAATTAAAACCGCGTATTCACTGTCCAATAAAATGTCTTGCCGTAAAAGTAGTTCTACTTTCGGTTTTCGTTCGATAGTTCAGAAAAATCTCCACGGACGTATTCATGCATTTGCAACAATCTACCATCGATGTGTGTGTTTTGTGCCTTTCTAACATTTCTTAATATTACAAAGCGAATTCTCATTTAATCGTATTCCGTGATATTCACACCAACTAGTGTTATTTTGATGACGGAATCGCTATTTATAGACTCACTCCCCGCAGTGGCTAGTAGCAAAGCGTAACCGATGTGGGGAGTTTGATTTATCGAAGGTTGAATGTTAAAACTGCGGCTTAAGAATAATAATTCGAGTCGCTAAATACGAACGTAAATTACTGGATACGTGCTTTTAAAATTTACTGTTTAAGAGTTCCTTTTACGCCAGATTATTTAGAATTACATAATCACGTCTGAATTTCATGCAACATCGGGTTAACTGTAGGTCATATAGGTATTACTCTACTGTGTCAGGACCTTTTTGATTTGAGTGACCCTGAATGTTTCAATGCGACGATGTTCTGTTGTGTTAAAACCAAGAAGAATCAATGTTTGTATTTACTGTTACTCAAGTGTTTTTTACTAGTTTTGTACAATAAAGAGTTTTTAATGCAATAAAATTGATCTCAATTAATGTGCTAATCATTAAACTTTCCAATATCAGGCTTTTTTCATTTTAAAATTTTAGCAAAGGGACTATCGTAAAGCCCTAGCTTATGTCATTTACCTATATGCATATGACCTGCATTACAATATGAATGAAAAATCGGTCCGTAATTTTAAATGTTAAAATATTTGTATGGGCTCGAACGATGTGGGTACACATTTCTCTCTTTTGTCTCGTATGGTAAAAATCAAGTCCGACAGTACTTTCAGTACTTTGATTATAGCTGTTGGCGAGTATATGGTGTAGTGTCTATTACTAGTTTGGCTAATCCTGGCCATTTGATTAGCTAATGGTGATGACTGAATCTATTAATAGTTGACAGGTGAGTAAATCATGAAGGCATTGCCTAGATAAGTTGCTGTGTGGCATTTGAAGTTCAATTTGGTTGTATGATAGTGCTAAGATTTATGGTGAATTCGTTAACATTTAGGGTTGATTCTATTTGATTGATGTAGGGTATGATATTACCATGTGCTTGTGAACTTGTGAATTTATTCATTTGTCAAGTACTCACGATTGTCATTAAAATGTGTAATACTCATATCATATACATATTTTATAATCTCCTTAATGGAGGATTGGATAAAATATACAGTCAATATCCTTTATGAAAAAGCAACTTCATACAAAAAAACATAAACCAATATGCATCTTGTAATTCGTCTACCTATAACATTTTGTTATAGTTGTTCTTGTTATTCCTCCATTGTTGAAGAGTAAAACATGTTTACAACAACAACATTAACATAATATGGAACTAAGGCAGTGTGAAACATGTGTACACAGTTTCAAATAGGACATCAAAACAAAAATAAATGCAACATACGCAATCGTAATCAGCATACACCTCATAAATGCATGATTTAATTCATTGCACAGACGCAGACGTCGCAGTGATCGCAATAGCTCGACTTTTACATTGAAAACAGACGAGCTAAAATGAAATATTTACGTCACGATGGTAAGCTAGACAGGTAAGCATATTAAGAATTTTTTTAATGCTTATCATATTGCGAATATAACCGCATTCACAATTTAATTTGATTATTGCTTAAAGGCAAATAATAAAGGCTGCTTAAAAAGTATTAATGTAATGGTATTACATTTATAATTACAAATGTAATTGATTGAACAAATACTCTGGCGTTATATTCTTATGTATACAGGAAGCAGGCTATATACTTATATAAGGCACGTTGCTTTGGTGCATTGCTTAAAGCCAACTCGTCTAAGATTACCAAACTAAGATACAATGTGAGGATCGGCCCATGAAACTGGTTTAGTAACCCCTTGTAGAAAAGCTTGTAGATCATTAGAAGGCTGTACCCTCTGGGAGATTGTATTTTTACGTACGTCCAATGGTTTGGTATGTATTTGGCTGGGGATTTGTGGTAAGTTATCATTTGGAGAGGGCTGTATGTTTGGTATTTGCTTTCTTTTCTAGAAATCCTCAACTTATCAATATTATGTATACAATGTAGTGGATTTTAAATAAATTTTCTTCTTCTTCTACATTAATCATTTTTCTGATGTTGACTCAATAGTTTAGTTCATTAAAACACATTAATCATATAATCATAAAAGATATAATCCAGAGAATCAACTATTTTTAAGCAAAGAAATGGCGTAAAAATGCATAAAATATAATTAATCAGTGAAAAAGCTGCATGTTTTTACCAACAGAACATTCAAGCGTCAATGATACGTTATGTGCTTTTTGTTCGTGATGAAAATTATATTGTTTGCCAGCGTGTGTTCCGTCTGTATTAAAAAAATGAATAACACACTTAAAATCACTGACCTCTCCCTGAGACAATTTTTTGACCACGGCCTTGAGAAGATGGTAGGTCCACATAAAGCCAAGTGCTAGTAGAAGATAGAGGAAAAAATTGAAGAAATAATTGAAGAATGTAGGTTGACCAAACACGGTTTGAATCTCGAACGTGGTGCTATACAGGATTCTGAAAAAGAGAATAAAATATATGTAGTTTTAATACACAGTTTAGATTGGGTGTAAAGTTATATTCTTTTTATACACTTCTAAGTTACCACAAATTACTTTTAGCGAGTTCATATCAGTTACCCTTCATTCTTATTAATATAAACTCTTTTTAAACGGTTTATACGTATTGCTTTCCCTTTTTTAGAGTTGAATTTACCGTTATCGCAAAACGGTACCGTATTATCCATACTCGACGTTACATCGTATAGTCGAGTATTATTGTCCAATCGTAATTGGTTACAAAACCGGATTTATTATGCTCGAGTGATTCGAGAGTTGTTGTAGGAAAACGCCGTATTTTCAAAAATCAGTTTTAGCGACCGCTCCAGAGGGCACACAAAATTCAAATTCGATGCTCAAGAGTAGGTTTTTAAATGCGTCAACAAAACTTTCATCCGAAATGTTATTTTAATAAGGATATGTATATTATAGAGCATTATTTATGTTGACACTCATTACGTTCAAAATAATTTTTGCGAATGTTCCCTATCTAAAAGTGGGGTTTTATCTCTGGTTTTACCTGGGCGATTCGGCTACCATTTGCTAAACATTTGATTACTAATAGACAGAGACAAGCACTAGTCTTATTATTACATGTATATTACATTTATAATACGAGACAAGTAAGAACACAAGTGTATACAATTTCTTACATATGTTCATTAAATTATTCGACATTGTATTATACATGTATGATTTTGTGTTCCTCAAATATATACGAGCGTCCCCTCTTATAGGAGCGTCCCCTCGCAAATTGCATATTGAGTTTGTTCTTTATTTTGGTAATAAAGTTTTGTAGAGATGAGTATGGACCGTTTTTTCTCACCTAAAGAAGAGCTTATCGTTTGATAGTGTTTCTGTTGAAGTAACAGTTAAACCTGTAGTAGCGGTCACCTCCGAATAAAGCCATTCTTTGAAAAAAGCGCCTTTGATTATTGAAAAAAAATGACCTTTGAATAAAGGCCACCTGTTAATAAAGGTCGAATTATGTATTTCCTATGATTGACCCTTGTTCACAGGTTTGACTTTATATTTCTCATCATACACATGTACTATAGATATAAGGAGGTACTTGCTTCATTTTTATGTATAGTAAGTATTATAATTCCAATCTGAGGAAGTCATCATTCCAAACTACAGTTCAACTAGTCCGGAACTTGTCAAAAAGTCCATCTTAAAAAATTCAGCTATATGTGTACATTCTTTTGGTATCAGGATACACAATTATGTAAACAAAACTGATAAAATTTGGGGACCAAATGTCCCAAAAAGACACTCCATTAAAGAATATTGATGTATCAATACTCACATATATGGGAAAATAAAATGTCTAGAAGTGATCCAAGCTATTACAAACACTACAAACACTACATCAGTAGTCTTTTTCCACTTGAGGTAATTCACCATCTTAGTTAGCTGAAGTAAATACAATGTTTTATAACTAATAACAGTTACTATAAACACATTGTACGATATATGTACGTATATTCACATATTG
Organism: Lutraria lutraria; assembly: GCA_964023205.1. NCBI lineage: Eukaryota > Metazoa > Mollusca > Bivalvia > Venerida > Mactridae > Lutraria > Lutraria lutraria. The sequence continues at coordinate 4,432,093 of OZ026848.1, forward strand.
CATTGACGGACCCATGCTGTGCTGGGGCTTTTTCTATAGTTACATACACATATACTATGGCGTACGATAAGGGTCGTAAATGCATGACCCCGCATGATGCTTAAAGTTTTCAGCACTTTAAGCTTGATGCAGGGTCGTGCTAATAAATTACATTAAACACAATCTATTTTCCGGCATTTTCTAAACTCACATTATGAAAGTACGTGTAACACGTGGCATTGGAAACAAGCTAAGTAATTTTGCAACTTCCAAAATCACCTACATATGTGAGAACGTGGTTAAAAATTGACTTTAACACATCTCAGGTTTGGGGTATTTTTTCTATAGCCTTTAGGGCAGCAACGTAGGTATCATTATTCGACATTGTCATATTTTAGGAGGCTAGCTGTCGCGTACACAATAGTTTAATATGCTTTCCTCGGAATACTACCAAGTGAAATATATAGTGTGAAATCGGGACCAAAAATACATTTCGGATAACACCAGATTTTCGGATAATCGGAGTTCGGATAATCGAGGTTATTGACTTAACGTACTCAGACTGAAAAAAGATAAATTACCTCTAGAAGCGGATCGGCTACATCGTGAACTATAAGAACTAATGTACCAATTCGTACAAAATTGACTAGCCATGAAAAGTTCATCAGCACTATAGTAGCCACATGGTGGACAAACATCTGGTAAAAATCCTAAAACAACAAATAACAAACATAATTTTATTCTATGAAAATAACTATGACGCTAAAACATAAATATTAAATATATCATCATTACGGGCGTTTAGCTCGCAAATTACGTTTTTTCTACTGATGGACAAAATCACTTCTCCGTAATTATCTTGGAAGCACCCGCGGCCTTCTGTAAGCAATATGGGCAGCTTCCACTCATGTGAAATTTGTTTGGTCTATATGATGAGATTTGGGCTGACTAGGTATTGTTAGTCAAAGACTATAACCGCTCCATCGCTGAACTCACTTGAGTATACATCGACGACCAACCATTCGTATACAAAAAGTTACCCAATCACACTGATGCATGTTCGCCTCAGCGTTAGGAATTTACTTCCAAAACAACATGAACACACGTAGATCACGGAACGTTCCGAAAATTATAACCATCTTGTATTTCAGCTTAACTTATCAGTAAAACTAATAAGCCTGAGACTAAATATGACGTATCTGCAAAGTAACCAATAGAAATTGGGCTTACAAAGCATATTGTAAGATTGGAGAGATGTATGTGAACCAAACTACGCAGACATTAGTATAGTAACGCAAATATGTCTCTAAAACGAAAAGAGGCGTTATAAAATCAAAACACTGAAGGTAATGTGGTTCTAATCAGGAGTCACGGTGAGTGCATGCCGCGCTTGAACTTGATTGTGTACCCATTTCTGCACTACAATGTTCTGCTCATATCCACACGTCTCCTAATAAAAAGAACGAACCGAGCCGCTTAATAGCTTTCTTAAAAGCTAACCTGACAATTTATACGAGAGGCGGTCACTAAGTGAGACGGCATTAATTACACCATTTTGTTCTTTTTCTCTTTTTGCCTACTAAAAATAAATGATATTTTTTATTATAAGAAATATGATAATAGATACTAACCGCTCTTTTGGGGTCCCAGAGTAGAGTGTATATAAGACTCCAGTAAAATGCTAGTTCTATCATATAATACCAGTAAATATCATTGGTTACATTCTGAAATAAAACAAATACACATTTTGTACATTGTACATGTAATATGGACTTAAATACAGACGAAGTAAAATGAATAAGAATATTCTAGTCGATTTACACACCGTAATAAATAAGAAACTTATTATAATTTCTTTTACATAAATATAATCAAAAGTATAAATATGTAACACATACAGCAAAAGCACAGAAAACCGGACCCTACCGGACTGAGCCAAACGTCCGGTTTGCAGAGAATTTTTTATGAATTTTGAAAAAAATGGACTTGAAAATTTGTCAAATTTTTAGGGATTTCCGATTTTTAGCGAGTCTGGTTTTCAAGAGATTTACTGTATAAAGAAACATAATTTACACGCGTTATTCCACGAATAGTACCAATATAGGCATCACTAATTATATAGTAATAACATACTTCATTTACACACTAATAGCATTATCTAGCATTACCATATTTAGCTTGCTTTTAGCTGATTGGATAATGGATAATTGTCAAGCATTTGATTGGTCGGAAACTTGCACTTACTTGTAAGGGCCAGCCTTCCCAGCATGCAATAGTTTTTTGAAACCATGGTTTCTGAAAAAAGAGTTCCGTAATCAGTATCATGATAGCTTTTTACACAACAAAATATAGCCTTATACGATTTCATAAATAAATATTTTTGTACACAAAAAAACAACAACATGAATTTTGTTCCTCTTATTCAATGGACACAAATTAAAAGCAGGATTTTAACGCAATCAATGTTTTTTTGATACTCTTAGAAAAATGCCAAAAATTCAATTGAATTAATTCACTATTTCGACAATAATTTGTGGCCGCCATGAAAGGTAATACTAAACAAACGTTTATAAATAACATACTCCTACATGTACTTACATCTGTCAACACTGACAGTCCGTAGGTAAATGACACAAGATAAAACAAAAAATGCCATCTGAAAGTAAAAAACAACAACACGAATTAGCATGACAGAACAATAAACAAATGTAAAATACAGTCACGTTTATAATAACCTGACTAAACAAAGAACAGCAGGTAAAGCCTCGTTCATGCCTCGTTAACATTAAATTTTGGCATGCGATGCGTCTACGGTGCTCAAAGACTTCCCTAATCACCTTTCCGTGCAAGGTCCATGCGGAGGCAGAAATTAAGGCCGTCGTCCAAAGCCTATGCACGACTTGTTTAGCGGAAATTTATACAAGTTTGAAAAGGATAAGCCCGTAGCCCGAAAACATGTCGCACGTGGCATTGCACGATACCCATACGGTCATAGTAAGAATGATACGCAGCCGATCGTGCAGCAAACGCACGGTTTTCCTTTGACATTGTACCCAAAATAAATCGTACAGAGATGGTACGTAGACCCGGGGAACAATCAGACAGCTTCGTACAGATGTCACGAAGCTGCCCGTGCAGTACCCGTGAAATCGCATTTCATTGAAATAGCAAACATTGTGCGGCACCCTTCAGAGCAAGCTCGATTGCCATTCGAATAAGGTCAGTTTAGCACATAAACATAACCATAAACACTGGAGACATTCTAAATAGAGATTTAAAGGTAAACATATACCGTGGAATCATTAATTATCATTGGGGATTTAATTTCGTGGATTTCGACGGTCGGCGCATACACAAAAACAAATCCCCACGAATATAAATGCAGAGATAAGCCATTTTTCGTAAAGACCACGAAAACTGAGACCCCCAAAATTAATTAGAATTCATTACTAGTATTTGACGTATATTACCTCCAAAACGAACATTGTGATGCTACCTTCACCTTTAGCACAGTGATAAACCAATGTCATTATTTTAAGATATTGATGAGATGAACCTAGTATTCAGAGTTCATATATGGTCACGTGGTTTGTGTTTGATGATTACGTACCTAACACAAACACAATTTTAAGTACGTCTGAACCATAAAACAATACGACATTGACCTCAGTTAACCTGTCTTATAATAGACCCCCATTCAGTCAACTTTGCCCTGATGAGAAGTATATATGACCTCGGTGACCTTTTACAAGGACAAGGTTATTATCATACATGTACATATAAGATAGTGTATGATAAAATCTATTTAAAACGAACCATTTAAATGTTGCTTTGTTATCGAGGTAACCTTCACTTTTTATTGTAGTGCGTGACAATAATACGTGAAGTGAAGATAATAGTGCGTGAAAATTGGAAATACTTGAACAATATGCTTACAATATGGTTTATAAATGTGTACAGTAACACTTTTGTGATATGAATTAAATAACTTCGATTTGCAATCATTTACATGTATAGAGTATTGTACAGAATTGTTCTTTTTAATTCAAATATAATACATGAAACCTTTTTTATTATATTTGAATTCAAATATAGAAGGGCACGCTGAAGAACCAGGAAAAGTATACCCTAATAAGAAAATATTCTCATGCATACATCTTCTTTCCCGTCTCTCTGGGGCGTCTCTAAATACAGCTGTCGAATTAGCAATTAAACAACAGATAAACATGTACAGTGGGTGGGAAGGATCGTAGTTTACTGTTACCATTTGATACTGATAGATTTGGGCTGGTGAACACCAGGCCAGTAAGTATACCATTTATAAAATACCACAATACAGGTCTCCACATATCATGCGCTGAAAGGAGGTTATTGCTAAAGAGAGGTTAACCCGACACAAATGTTGTTAAATGGTACAGTTGGGAAAAGGCAAGCTGTTGTTGAAAGGAGGTTGTTGCTCAAGAGAGGGCCGCTCTGGAGAAGTTGTATTGTATATGTTGTCATTAATACGAGGGTTGTCGACCTCAGATTCATTCATTTCCTTGACAGTATCATGTATCAATTCTATGTCATTTATACTAGTAACATCATATATTATTCATTGATCTGGAAGACGCGTCTCTGCAGAAATACGTAATTACATAAATATATTGTTTTTAAGTCTATTAACGCTCACGCGAATTTCACCAGAATTTGTCTGAATAATACGCAAAAATGGTATAAGCCTTGACGAAGATGCTATCATGGCCTTGATTTGTAAACAAGTACATGGGTGACAGAGTTTAATAGTTACATACTGTCGATAATCTGACGAAGACACAAATTCAAGACATGTCCAGTCTTTCATTCGGAATGTTGCGTTAAGTAGCATTTCGTATTTTAACACAAATATAACATAATGTATAACATAGATGTATATAAGATACACCAGACCAATGTCCTGGTCTCAAATCAGGATGCGAATTTATGATGACTTGACGACTTCGGAACAATTCAGATTATTAAGTGAATTAGGTTGCAACTTGTGTCATAGTCTGATTCCCGTTTTTGCTGATTACAAGCCATTAACGAGGTGGAAGGGGAAGGAACTCCAGACGACTTGGGTCAGAAGTTCTGGTACATTATGATAACATACAGCCATGACGTCACATGAGACACTATCATTCACATAATCACATTAACATGATTAATTAAGCACGAATACAAGTCCCAGTACTCTCATTTGTAGAGATAGGATGGTCACTACATATATGGAACCATTTCAATGACCTCAAGTTATTATTGTAACTAGGCCAAAAGATGGCACTCTAACCATGACCTTTCTCGTGGGTAACATACAAGTATTTTGTGAATCAAGTTTACTCATAGTTCGTTAAATTTGAACAGAAAATGCTATTGTTGCATTTAATCCCGTGGATATACTTTCGTGGATTTGTTTTAATCGGTATTTTCATGGACACAAATATTCGTGAATTTTAACATTTCGGATAAATGTATTGCCGGACTCATTTGTAATTTTATGAACTAACGGCAAGGCATGGAAACTTATTGCAAGGAGTGGAAACGTATCCGAAACTTATAAAAATAAGAAAACATAAAAAATAAATGACCTAAAATTTATAGAAATACCCTGGTGCGCTAATTCTGTCAGAATGGTATACGATGTACTTAATTCAAAAACACGTATTGAGATAATGGAATAGCTCATTTAGAAGCAACAGGCAACATATTCGAACGTGCCCATCCATACAACCAGTGTCACGATTCTCATACTAGAATTAACAACAAAATGAATTGTCAGAAGTAATAGAAAGAAAGACGTGACATGTTAATACAATTTATAATAGCTCGATGACTCCGTTTGTAATTGATTTAGAGTCGTCGGACAATTCCTTACTTGGTCAAGAATTCATAGTATTACGTAAATTGGACACTAATGAGCCTCAGGCTTGATTTAAATTAAAAATAACAACTTCTTCGCACATAGAAACATTATGAAAACAAATTGTAGACAAATTTCACATGCGATGAATCTGACCAGCTAGCTTACGGCAGGTCGGTGGATTTACCAAAGTAACCTAAGCTAAATCGTTTCCGCGTCTAAATAGTCCTCAAAAGTAATAGCGTGGTGTGCTTCGATTCTGGTCGTTGTTTACTGTGGCGTAAATTACTGTTTGAGTACGTATATTTGTAGGGGAATACAAACCATTTAAGACTGCCTAATTCACTAGGCAATTAGTCATGTGACAAAATTTATATATATTTAGAAACATCAGTTAAAAGTGTAACGCGTTAACAAAAGTCCTCTTGAATAGGTGTTGAATGAATGAAGAGTTGTAAAATCACTCTTACATGTAGTCTAGTTCCCCCGACTCTTTTGGTTCTGAAAGTTACGTAGCGTCAGGGGCAGGTAACTCCAGACTACGATACTTGTAAACTGGTTCCCGTTGAGCATTTGATGCACTGTAAGTACGTGCATAGAGTTGCAAAAGTGACACCGCGAATTTAAACCCCAGTAAAAAGTAGAGTCTAAACTCATATACACCAATTAATTATACACGGTACGTGTGTAGAAGACTTAAGACTTTAGTGACAAGACCAGAGAAAATTCCAATTTGTTAAAAGTTATAAATTCTCAAGTCTCATTAATTATTCAAAAGTTACCAGTAAGTGAATCATTTCAACACAGTTAACCGAGTTACTATTGAACAAAAACAGTGTCCCGATCATAAATGAGGCAAACATACAGACGTATTTCTGCGAAAACTTATCTTAATATATGTGTCTTGATGCTCCAAGTACATAGATATACATGTAGTTGTATTATGTATCACAGTTAGTAAAGCTAGAACATATTCATGTTTACTGTTACTTGGCCAAAAAATAATGTGGATAGATCGTAGAACTTTTATATATTTCGTACTTTGAAGTTCCGGTTCGCTCACCCCCATGTTTTCATTCTTTCGATATTGCTATAAGAAAATTCGGACGTCTGGCCAAGCCTTCAATTTAACGATATCAACCCTTCTACAACCCATCCACCCTGAGACTTTCAGCAACCAAACCATGGAAGCCCCTCCCCTGAAACATTTTTTAGCGTAAATCATCTGGATCTTTGCAGTACCCACGTGCAAAATTACACTTTATTAACTGTAGTAGGATAATGCTTATATCACATGGCGGTGAGCGTGATAATTTGGATGATCAACCCTCGAAAAAGATGCACTGATAAATCCTGAAACTGGACCCCTTTTCTGACCACGCCAACGCCCGGTTTTCTAGTAATACCGATTTCTAGAGAGCTTTGAATTAACTGGACAAAAAAACGTCCGATTTTCAAGGAGTTTTACTGTATAATAATGTGTTCGAATATTGGCGAATGTTACGTATAATATATGTACATGCCATTGTATATAAAATAGAAATTCATCTATACAATGACATTAAACAACATATCATATGTATAAAATAACACATATCGTGTAATTGATATTATCAGTAAACGTTCCAGGAGTAATGAAGTAAATTACTGATAAATTGGACGAACAAATTCAATTAAGTTAACCAAACCATGTTTACGATATGACAATCGATCGATACTTCGTACCAAAAATTCTGAAGCAACATTATGCCAAGTTCGCATTTAACCCGGACACCATACAATATTGTAGAATACGATTTAGCTTGCGATTTTGGGATGGCTACACGGTCTTGAGCGTATGCGTTCATATAACAAATGGACATCGTGCATTTTTCATAAGCTTTAAATTGGAAGCGTACTGTCGTAGCGCGGAGATTTCGGTGCAGATCCCGTGCAATCTCCGCATTTTAAGCTTCTTAAATCTCAAGGTGCTCGTACGACTTCCAGGCTTCACCATCGCCGTCCTTTCTCTGTACCTCTGTCTTGCCTGTCTATCATCATGGATGACCAGGATTGCATTTATTGTCTGCACTCCTTTCCTGATCTGCATCAAGTGCAACCGCTCTGAATGAATTGCGAATGACATGCGAATGTTCCACGAGACTACAATATCCGTACGATTTCATTTTCACGATAAATCGCGCGTTGGCTACACGATCAGTGCACGGACTCCTCAAGATGACCGTACATGTCCGAGGGTTGTTCTGAAAGTCCGTGTAATAACCGTATAATTTGCGTACGGAATTTGTAAGAAAATCGGCGATATGTCTGCAGTCTACGGGCTTACATTTTGCGATTTTTATATCCTCTCGCTAAACAAATTCGTATAGGCTGTGAAGCACGTAAATCCGAAAGGAAATTGCACTGAATGAGTGATAATAAAGGGACGTAGCTGTATTGAACAAAAGAAATTTTTTGTCTTGATATATTTAGCATAAATGTCAATAAAAGCATTGAAAAGATTCAAACTGTCATAGGACAGGTGTGGAAATTAATTGGAAAATATTAATGGAAGCGCATAGCTAATAAAAATCGAATGATATCAAACTGAAGTTGACATTAACTAGATACAATAAAAGTGCAGTATAAAGCCATCCTTAAAATAGTGTTGGTTTTCAGTAACGCTACGGACTCGCTTAAACTTCCAACAACCCTAATGTACTATATTTTGTCCGTTTTATATTCCAGGTATTCGTCCGCATTGCTAGCATAGTTATGATGTTAACAGAAATGCGTACCTAACAATCAAATGTTAAAAGTTTAGATAGCGTGTCCGAAAATCAACATTTTTTCTAAGGATGGCCACACCAAAGAGTATATATTTTAAAATAAATTATTGCATGCTCAGATGTTCTCTATTGAATTAAATTAGCACGTTGGGGGATATTCAAATAGATCCGTTTCTGATCATGCATTAATTAAAAACAAATATGCTGATGTAAACATGTTACTATGCATAGGCCCGTTTCAAAGACATTTAATTTATTATTTTGTGTATGTCGAAGTTTACGCTCCTTTTCAACAGTCAGAGTCATAATTATGAGGGGGGGGGGGGGGGGCAGTTCATCTAACCATCGCTCCTGGGTAGAAACAGTACTAGACTCCCATCCTCCATAAACAACTGTCTACTTTCTGACATACATTTTATGAACCAAGTGAAATTTGAAAAGTTATACGTTTATTGCTATTTGGGCACAACACTGTTCATTTTGTAGGCATAAGGCAGTCAAATTTATCGAGTGTATTGACGGTCTCAGAGTGTGCTCGTCTGTGGTTTAATACAAGCTGTTAGAACGGACCTTTTCATTAAAAATGGCAATTCGGCGATTCAAACCGGGTCTCTACTCCAGACGATCCATATACAGGGACCAAGCTACACCATCGATGTTCACAATTACTTTAAGGACAATTTCATCTTTGCTCACAGCCGGTCGTAGAACATATTTTCTACTAAGCACGCTAGCGAACACTTACCCGCTGTCACAGAATTTTTGTAACGTTGTATGCGAATCCTGCTTTTTTCTGTCCCGGAACCATATTTCAACTTGTCTTATTGGAATATCCGTCTGCTTGGACAGGCTCTGAAACAAGTACACAATTGATTAAGAGCAATGTTGTCAACAAACAATCAGTTCATATGAGATCTCTTGAATCCGCTTTAATATTTTATTAAACCGTAAGTGCTTAAAAACAAAACATGTAGACCTAGTCGCATATTAAGACGGCGCACTTCATTTTGTAGATTAAAGTTGTAAGTCTCTGAATGAAGAATTGTGATTGGTCAATATTTGAATTTAAAGCAACCAATCACAACAGGCAATCACCGGTCTTTATGTCAAAATAAGTGCTTGGATCGCATCGCTCTATAAGACTTATTGCTAGTATAATAATTATCTATTTCCGCTTCATACCACTTTACAATCAGAACTCCTCGGCGTTTGTCTAAAGAAAGGGTATTTCTCAGTTCTACTTTACGGAAATACAAGAGTAGTTACGATTAGCCACTTTAATGCAATAAATACCATGTTGATTCTTTTTCGGGGGGATGGGAGACTCTAAAGTATACGATTAATTCTACTGACGTTTGATGAACCACTCAGATGTTTCAATAAAAGATCCATGAAAAAAAAGACATATATCCCGCTATCGTTTCTCCCCCCCCCCCTCCATGAGTCGCCAGGGGAGATAATTGTTAGAAGGTATACACGCCATGAAATATACGAGGGTTGATCCAGAAATAACATACATAATGATATTACAAACGTGTTAAAACAGAGTTAACTTGCTCCGTACCATATGTTACCATTCTATGTCTTTTGACTGATATGCTTTTAATTAATGTGTCTAAAGATTGTATAACAAACTCCTTGTATAATTGAATCAATACATTCGTTTACGGGACAAGTTACATGAAGACTAACTCAATAACTCTGTATAATGCACCTGTCATATCCATGTCATCGATGTAACAGTAAAGTCGGGTTTCAAGTGGGTCAACTTTTCCGATAAGCCGTGAAAGCTGACACTGAGTGTTAAGACACACATGTCGAACGTGTGATTGAATAAAGAATGAGAAGCTATTTTACAAGTCTCAATTTTTGCATAAAATTCTGAATGCAACACGTGTTCGTTGTAGTAAGGCTAAAGAAAAAATAGACATATTTCGGGTTATAACCTATGTGAACATTCTTCTTAGCCCAGAGACTGATTCTAAGTTATGCCACTTTATTGTCATATCAATGCAAATAACCTTTTTTATAGTAAGATTTGTTGTTAGTGATTATCCGTATTTTAATTTTTAGCTGTATCCCATGTATTTTAGTATTCTTATTTTTTTGGTACATGTATTTCCTTTTCTTCTTTTTTTCTTTTCTTTTTGTTGTTGTAAATTGTAACCTTTATATAGTGTATAATTGCAAAGCACGTTTGAACGTGTTCCAAAAACGAAAAGAATGCTATATAAATATGGTAAATATTAATAATAATGTACCTTTTGCAAAATGGAGAGGTACGAAACATTCGTAATTATATATTTTCGTGCTTTCGTGTGTATGTCGTGTGGAAAGTATCAGGGTAGATAATCCAGGTTAGTTTCACAACTAGTCTAAGTGCATGTATGACTTCAGTAAATGTGTCCTTTTTATTTGAAAGCTATAAATACATATTGTGGAAAATGTGTGCGATGAATATTTGATCATTTATAGTTCACAGAAGAGGAATTCGTATTTTCTAAATGTCAGTAACTTAATAAAGCAGTATATGAGTAACTGTTGTTCATCATTAATTCAGCAAAACACGATGTGTTCCCGTTTGATCTATTCAGGACGTTTTATTTTAAACTGAACGATATTTCAGATTTCCATAGCCGTCACTCGCTTGGCGCGCTTGAATTTTGATGCAGACCAAAGTACTAACTTTTCCTACATCCGCCATGCAATTGTTAAACAAGTTCCCGTTCCATTGTGCATAGCAAGTAGAATGTCAGTCTAGTTTCCCCACAGTACTTACAGTACTTCGATTTACTATTGTATACAGGATAACTCTAATTCTGAAAGCTTAACATTGTCAAAAGCTAATCCGACGGTCAGGTATATGGTAAGACATTTTGTATAACTCATCTTTACTTGTACACATACCTTATAATCAATTGGTCTCTTTGTCTTTCTGTATGCCTCTTCTAACACGGGATTAGGGGTCAACTTTGGCTTTCGCTTTTCAGTTATTCCAAGCCGAACGGCCAATGGCGCAATGAATAACCTGAAAAGATAAAACATACATATCTACAATTCACTAAATACTAGATGTTCATTTGTAGAACAAGGCAAATTGATGTTCAAATAAAATAACACTAAACTTATGTGTTAGGTCCAAAATTCACATGTACATATATACAGTTTTAAGGATCTCTTCCGGACTGGGCCAAAAATCCAGTTTTCTGAGAATTTCGGTTTTCAATGAAATTGAAAATGTGAATTTGACTAGAAATCGTCTGAATACCAGGTAATTCCGGTTTTCAGAAAGTCTGGTACAACAATAGATCGTTCTCGTCATTGATATGTCGAAGCCAATCAAATTGTGACACATCATGTTTTTCCTTTCATATAACATTCATTGTGACAACTGCTAGACGTTTCCAACCCATACATATCACCTCTACCACTACTGTTATGTTAAAATTAACTTGTTCGGAGAATTAGAATGTCTAGAACTTCAGTAGGCTAGACGTACAGTTTCTTACTGTGTGAAATGTGTCATTTCGTGTAAGCAGTTACCAAGTAGTATTCTAGCGCTTTGTTTTGATAATCTTATATTATACTTTAAATTATAACTAATCTAAATGTGTATTATACCGTACGAATTATATTCTTTCGATACAACGTAAGTATAATTCTTTCAGCTGTAATTTGTAGTATTCGAATGAATCAGGCATAATCACTTCAATTGGTACTAAGCGTTTCAATTGCGTTTTTTAAAGTCCTTTCAGTGCTTTGGTGACATACGAGGAAAAAAACATACACTTAAATATAGCATGGACATTCATTTCAGAGGAAAATATAATCAATTAGAACAAATGGCATTGTTTCAGACAGTCACGTGATGTATACATCAATCACTGTGTCTGAAATGTACTCAAGTATCGGAGAGAAAAACTTAATCAATGTTTGTTTTGGTCTTGGCAATGATTCTTAATGTTCTAAACTCGATACAAGACAGGCCGTCTCAACATCTTCCTGGCACCCATATACATACAAACACACGTTAATCTAGAACAACGAAACTAGTAAGGTATGTCAATTATTTATGTTGGATATAGAGGGGTGTTTCGAAACATTGGACGTTTATGTAGCTGTTCTCTCCTTTTGTTACACATAGCAAACAGATGGCGACTAGGTTTATTAATAGTTTCCAGAAAACAACTTACAGTCATATAAGTATGTGTCTGTATAAGTCGTATATTTAAAAGATTTGTTAGTAAATGCTCACAGATATATTGTATGTGTATATAACAACTTTTAAAAAGTTAGGTAGCGTAACGGCAACCAAATTTTGCTAAAAATGACCGAAAGTTTTTATCTTACATTAATGTGTGTGCCTAATTGAAGATTTACAGATAATGGATGCCCAGAAATAATTCACTGACATAACAAGAGAAATACGACAGCGAATTGATATTCCTGTCCATAGAGAAAACGTGGATATAAAGTTCAGTGAAATGCGAAAGTAAATAAAGATGCACAAACAAATGCAGATCATTGTAATGTGCTGATAAGCATTTACATTAAGCGATACATGCGTATGTAGTATAATCATTGTCTGGACGTACTTGATTATCCATCGATTATGTATCATGGTGATGGGGAATTATATCTTTTAAAGTCCAGAAGTCAATCTTCAAACGTAAAACAGTAGGTTGTATATGACATACAAAGACATCTAGATTACGACATTAAACTATTTGCTTTACAAGAGACAGCCGATATATCAATAACAAAATAAAATTGCAATTATTTTGACGGGGCCTGCAACATGCTTTTTGGGTTTTTCTTTTAATAAAACATATTGCTTAAGCACGAACATTGAATAAATCATTTTACATTATAACAACTACCATTGATTACCCGGAATACATATCAAAATATGAAATAAAAACGAGTTTTATACAAGTGACTTATAACTTTTAAAACTCGAATATTATACCCGAAATTAGCCGAGGCGTTCATGGAAAATACCGATAGAATGCAAAGTCTTCAGCAGCAAAACATGCGCCTTGATGTCTGAAACGCAAAGTAAATATTTGATGAGGTGTCAAGTTTGATAGCACGCAATTAAACAATAACTGGCGATGTTTATAAAGCCACATTCTAAGCTATATTTTATGTAAGAATAATTCTGTCGCGCCGTTTCTCCCCTCGGAGAACGAGAGAAATGAACCAAGAGACAGTGATTTCTTGGGTCTAGTTTATAGCAATACACGTCAGGGACACGTTAATGTGAAAATACTATCCTTTGGAAATTCTCATCATCAATCCCGAGTTACCGACCCTACTATTCATATGCTAAACATATACAATCATTCTCTAGAGTTACTGGTCTTGCAATTCATACAATCGTTATTCTATTAAGTTGCCGTTCTTGCTACTTATAATAATTATATGTAATTATCGTCTAGAGTTACCGTTCTTGAAATCCATAATATATACAATTATGATCAAGGCTTAGCATTGCTGTTCACTACAGATGCAAATTGTCGTTACTGCTTAAACCGGTTCCGTTCCATGTTTGCCGTGCACCAAATTGTACACACAAGTCAACGGGAACCAGTTTACGCTACTGCTACGCTCAGATATTTTACATTCTATCCAGAGTTACCGTTCGTGCTGCGGTCAAGGGCTTTATTCCGCCAAATCGTATCATACCAGTAAATGGAGCGAGAAGTAGCTCGGTCACCTGGGAGCACTTAGTGCTAGTGAAGATTGTTTTACAATCGATAAAAACTCGATCTGCAACACAAAACTTGATTTGCATATAATTATTGAACCATTATCACTTGAATTAGACGCACACACACACAATAGTATTAAGTACAAACTAATTAATCAGAATCTTAAATCAATGTCTTAAAAAAGATGAGTCACAAATAAATATACCACTGTTGAAGTTTCTGATTAAATTCAGGCCATACAAACTTAATGTTCGCGTTTTCACTCTTCTTTCTAGGAGGCCGGGGACTTGGGGTACGAAGGCTAAGAAGTAACTTAGACTTATTTTTATCAGGATGTTTTGTCCAATATAAGTAAAACTTGACAGACAAAACAGAACCAATCATGGCATTGGTGTATGACTAAGACTAAATCTTAAACAGATTTTCTGTAGCATCATCAAATTATATCTAAGACAATATAATGCAGATTATTGCATTACACTGGTAAATAAATGTAAGTACAGATATTCAGTATGTCTTTGTTGATTACATGGTCAATGCTAAACTCGTCCTCTGGGACATAATATTGTAGTTGGTCAATATTCCCTGATCTCTCTGAAATGTAATAAATATCTTATTCTAAGTAATAATACGTCGACTGTGGTATCCATTTTCAGAAATAAGAATATTATATCATGGATCTACTAATGTCGTAAGATCGTCTTATCCAAACAACATTGTGACATCATGCAGGCATTGATTCTCTTTCCGTTGTCTATAAGTATCTTAAAACATCACAAGCATGATTGACTATAGACGAGCCATTATGGTAGTACATGTTGTTCAATGCGTACATGAACACATCATTATGAATACTATCCATGCAATCCAAAGAAAAATCTCAACAATGAAAGAAGTCCAGTGTATTAACATTGGTAAGTCGAAACAAATATAAATACTGTTGAAAACGGCCCCAAACTCAACTGTCAGCCGTAAAGTTTGAATGTTACGTCCCTTTTCAACGGTCAGAGTCATATGAGGCGTAGAATTCGTTCACCTAACCATCGTTCCTGTGAAGAACCAGTACTAGATTTCAATTCTCTATAAGCAACTGCCTACTTTCTCACATAACGAAACATGGTCGGTAGCTGGGCTCGAACCCACGACCTTCTATCAGCGAGAGATTAAAGTGATTGAAGTCAGCGACCTAAAACATAAACCACGGAGGGGATCTAGCCATAATAGTGAGGCTTTGTAACAAGGCCTTCTTACTACACAAAGTATAAGGCTACTAAGTGAGGTTTTATTGTACATTTTTAACGATTAAAGTCGACGGACGATTACTAGATGACCAGAGTACGCAACATTCAGAGTTCAATGATATTCTGCTTTCATGTAACAACCGATCTATCGACATTGATCCCGGTCTGTACTATTGAACTTTATCCTATATATTAGGATATATAGTACGGCGTGATAATTATAATTGTGGTATTTGGAGCGAACTTGTGTATTTACATTTATTTTTTTGTCAGTTATACAACGTAATGACACAGTGTGAAGTGATAGTTCATAAATGATTTATGGCCCAGGGAGAGCTATCAGGAAATGCCTTTTATGAAAATGAATGTGGTATGATAGATATAGTGATTCTCACGCTGGTGCCATTGTAATGTCCTAGCTAGCTATAATGCCAAATCAATAGAATAATTTATGTTTTCAATACATTGGTAGACATGAGAAAGATGACGTATTTGGAGATGTCTCGAGTGTGCTCTGGCATTCATTATATCATCAAGTTTCGTATCAGATGATCAGTTCTCTCGTTTTAATCATGTCAATGTTTAGTCTAACGAGACGAACACTGTATGCTGAACACCGTTCATGATTTTCCTAAAACGTAATGCTAACATTATTGTTAAATTTGACCAAACTATTACTCGTATATTAAAACAAATGAAATACAGTGAAACCTCCAAGAACGGTCACCTCCAATAACAGCCACCTCTCTTTTCTTAATTGATGTATTACTCAATTTTCACTATCTCAACAAAAACTATCTCCATACAACACCCATTTTGTCCTTCCCATTGAAGACTCTTATACAGAGGTTGCACTATACGTCAGTTTACGAATTCGAGTAAACTAAAAGGTATGCATTATTACATATTTGTATGATTGTTATTAAACATTTCAAATTACACATATATTGTATATTAAATGCAAATTTGTAAAAAAAATATAAATAATAAGTGTATTCAAAAATAGTATGTACAATCTGACAGGATGGTTGATCAAGATACTGAAACTGAAAGATTACACCTTAAGATTTTTCTACTTCATTTCTGGTGTGTTTGCTAAATATTTTAACGTTCTGTCTCATGCGTTAGTGGGTGAATCACTGACGCATCCGACAATGAAATGTATGTGACTGAACATACTTATCTAGCCATGTTGAACATTAAACGTATTAGACTTAAGTCATCGAGTAATAAGTTTCATGTACATGTAATATACTTTAATGTACGTACATGTACCAATGAATTATGTTTTTTATCTCTCGCGATTTTACATTATATTGTGATACTGTTAGCTAAAATTATTAAATCACAACAGAGGACCACCATGATCTAGTGATAGTGGTCTCTGACTGGTAGGAAATAGCCCCTTACAGCTGCAAGTCAGAAAACCACCAGGGATCAGACGTATTCCATACAAGAAGCTGTCCAGCAAGCATACGGAAGGTCAGTGGTTCGGCCATGGCGGTCACCTGGAGTCTTCCTCCAGCGTAAAATCCTAAAAAGAAGCCAAAATAACCCACAATAGCATTTGCTGTGTCAAACAATATTGTGGCTCCATACAAGCGGGGACTGAGAAAAGACAGCAGTTTGTTCATAGCGGGATTCGAGCAACTGACAGTTGATTAAATGTTGCCTGACCCATTTATCAATATCTAAATACTGCACACCATGCATTAGATACAACATTGATTTTCTCCCATACTAATTATTAATAGTATCTGTTTTCAAATCCAAATCAACTATATGCTTTATAATTTTATATTCCACTATGTCAAAATCCAATTGAAATAAGAGATACCTCTTTTTGTGAAAGAATTTAAGTATGTACAAAAATAATTATTTGAAAAACTACAAAGTACTGATATTTTAAAGTATTGTGCTACATGTTACTGTGTTTTAGCTGATACGTATTTACGTACCTGGTTTTAATAACTATTTATGTCAAACATATATATTTCATTGAATAGATCGAAAACATTTTATATGCTATTTAACAGTGCTATTTAACTTTGGCCCTTATTTTGACCCTAGCGTTAGCAAACTGATGAAGAAAACCAAGCTTGCTCTGTTTGACAAAATTTCAAACGTTTTAAAACATTCTTATATAATAATATTACTAAGTCTGTCAAGCAGTATGAGGCTCCATAACATACGGAATCCTGCTAATGCCATGCGAGTTGATGTTTTGGTCATTGTTACATCGCATTGTCGACCGTCGTATCGCATTGTCGTGTGTCGTATCGCACCTCCGGCCGTCGTATCGCATTGTCGTGTGTCGTATCGCACCTCCGACCGTCGTATCGCATTGTCGTGTGTCGTATCGCATCTCCGACCGTCGTATCGCATTGTCGTGTGTCGTATCGCATCCCCGACCGTCGTATCGCATTGTCGTATGTCCTATCGCATTATCGTTCGTCACGTATGAGGGGCGACGGACGACATTTCACATGGCACTAACAGGATTCCATAATAGCAAGGTGACCATGTTAACATAACATAATATACATAATAAATGATACATCAGGCACGCAGTAAAAACCTTAAAACTTCCTTATAGATCAAATCGATACAAAATCATAAAATATACAAATGTACAACTGGTCAAGCTTATCCATGCTTTACTTTCGGTATACAGTAATACTTGTGTTAATAAAACCACCTACGAATAAGTGCCATTAGTTCTTTATCACACATTATAATATGGCCAAAGAATAACTATGCTGAAATTCATACATGTATTTCTACCATTTTTTATATAACCTTTTTTACAGGTTCATCTGCAGGAAAACATTACGCCCTGTATCATGATCACCCTAGACTGGACCTCTGATTTGACATAACGAGACCATGATGACTTAAAACAAAGATCCATTCAAAATCACCAAAAAGAACAAATAAAACAATAACATTATTATCCATCTCAATAAGAATGACGAGGTAGAGAAATCTGAGAAATTTTCCTGTCCGATAAAACACTTGACGTATCCTATTGGATTGCCCATGTAGAATTGTATTTTATATTGTTTCCAAGGGAGCTTAGAAGTTGTCCTTAAATAAACGCCACATAGACTTCACTAGCCATATTATACTATTCTTGTTTGAGATTAGTTTTTTTCCAGAATAACATTTTTATTACCATTAGCAGTGTGAATTTAATGCCAATATATATCCTTCAATATTTTATAATTCAATGTAACTAAAAAAAACAACATTTTTTCTTCAAATTCTGTCGCTGACTTTGGCCTAAAATTTGTTTGGTTTTGGTTTAAATTCTCATTAAAGATCGGGTAGGTAGGACAGTGCTTCTTGGCTCTTGAACGAGTGTGGACATGTAAGAAAAGGGAGAAAGTGGATGTGAAGGTTGTGACGTTCTATGATCCTAATAAAAAGTCTAGGATCGCGGGGAAACATCAGGGTAGGTAATATATGTAGACCGGGTTACTAGAAACAAACAATTTCGTGTACGCATTACACTGTACACTGTGTTTATTTTCAAATCGTTATTGAATGTAACCCTGGTCGCTATTTATATATATGGACTACAAATACTGAATTAACCATTTGAACAGCACAATATTCGACTTTTAAGTTAACACAGTTTTCATGGCCTCAGTTCACACTAAACTAGATTACTATGTATGGTCCTAAAACAGTCAGGATTTCTATTCAGTACCAGGAAGTAATCTGAAGTTGCCATTTTGTCCAAGTCGGAAATCGTTTAAGGGTTGATAAATGAATGTATCAGGTTTATTCATCTTTATATATATATGTATGTTCAGTTAAGGACAATACAGTACGTTGTTTTGTTAGTAAAGGAGTAAAATAAATGTTTGTTACTGGTCACCTGCTCATTGATAATAGGGTAGGTAGGTCGCATCGTCGGATACCCACGGTCGCTGCCTCCGCTCCGCTACGTACATCTCGTCGCGGAGCGGAGGCAGCGACCGTGAGTATCCGACGATGGGAGGTCGGGGCGTTTTGTGGTACCCGGAAGCGCACAGAAAGATGAAACAGTAAGAAAGTAGGTGAACCGTTCCTCGGGTCTTATAAAACGTTTAGAGACGCAGAGAAAATTAGGGTAGGTCGGGTTTCCAGAAACAAATATTTTTCTAGGCCTAAGTAGTTAGTTTCGTTTGTCATGCTATCTTTTGCCGTCCTTCGATTCAGCGGGCAAGAAGATACCGGCAAATTATATATTGTATTTTCTTGATATCATGATTATCATGACCAACATCATCATCATCATCATCATCATCATCATCACCACCACCACAGCCATAATCATCATCATAATTATCAACAGCAACATCATCATCATTATCACTATCAATAGTAACAACATCACAGCTATCTTCATCATAACCTCCAACACTACTATCATAATCATCATCATTATCAACAATTACATCATCATCATCATTACCATTATCAATCGCAACATCCTCACAGCCATCATCACCATTATCAACAAAAAGTTCATCATCAATATCATAGTCCATGAGTACTAACTAATATCTTTATTATTATTAATAGTTAATATGGATGCAAACATTTTTACGCCAGTATGTCTTGTACAAACTATGTTTAAATTAACTGATGTAGCAAAAAATCTTCTTAAAAGATCGATTGAAATTCAATTAGTACGGTCAAACTTGTGATAGCGGTCACCTCTGAATAAAGGCCACCCTGTGAAAAAGGCCATTCGTATAAAAATCCGTCATTTGTTTTTTAGAATTAAACTTCCTCCGAATAAAGGTCACCTGTCAATTAATAAAGACCACATTTTGTATTTCCCTTGGATGGCCCCTGCTCACAGGATTGACTGCATGTGTTTTCCTACAGCGCCACAACGAATTAATTGACCAATCCTCGATAAGATATTAATAAAAAGTTCATATTAATATGTTCAAAATGATATCATGTCGTGTGTGAAACCTTTTTGTTTTGATACAAACAAATAATGCACTTTTCAACCTACGCCGAATCATAACGAGAATGTATATAAGTTAGCAAATGCTCAGGAGACGTATAGCAAATGTATTACTAGTATTCGGTACGGTCTAACAATCTAGCTGTACGTTAATAACACAGCTGTCGGATAGCTCACACATTTAGCAATGTATTAAACTCGTTTCAATATAGACTGTCAACATCAAACTGATATCATATCACCCAAGAGCAACTAGATACGCCAAGTTGATATCCGGGATTGAACATACAATTGATAAACTAACGAGCCGGATTTTAACCAGCATTACCAAGGTCTCAATCAATTTATCTGACGTATGCCAATTATAGTCAATTTATCATGAAAGATTTTTAGGACATATCTATTCGTGCATGTTTTCATTTTTAATCATCGAAATACTCCTGCGTTTGAATTACAATAAACGATCTATTTGTTACATGGATGCCATAATAAACCAAATAAGGTCATACATGTACAATGTATTTAAAGGCTTGGTTCAATAATAATCTGCATGATAAATACTTAACTCAAAATGAAGAAGAAGTTCTGTTGTTAAGTTTATCTTATGTTTAACGGCCCATACGACAGCTATGGGGTCATTCCATGGCTTCTCAGATAGGGGAGAGGGCACAAGGGAGCTGGGTATTTGTTTGCCTATTCTTATTTCAAATTTCCTTAAAGAAATGTTGAATTGAAATTACGCATCCCTAACATTAGGGTAAGTAGGTAGGTAGTTATTTTTTCATTGTAAACATTATCTGTCAGTACTGTTAGCGCAAGCCTGAAACTATTTGTGCAAAGCGATTGTATACATTTTCGGTAAGGTGTCGGTAGAAGATGGTAGTGTATGGACCAGGCGCATACTTGTAAACCAAGACGTTTTAAGGACCGCCTAATCAAGAAAACGACTGATCAAATGGTGTTTAATATACTCATGTTTCAACTTTACGTGTTCTTAAAGTTATCTTTAAGTTTTCTTTAAGCGTTCTTTACATGTTCTTTAAGTGTTCTTTACATGTTCTTTAAGTGTTCTTTACATGTTCTTTAAGTTTTCTTTACATGTTCTTTAAGTTTTCTTTACATGTTCTTTAAGTGTTCTTTACATGTTCTTTAAGTGTTCTTTACGATTTCTTTCAGTGTTCTTTACGATTTCTTTAGGTGTTCTTTAGGTTTCTTTATTTTTTTTACATTTCTTTATTTTTTCTTTACGTGGTGTTTAGGTTACTTTAAAGTGTTTTACATGTTCTTTATATGTTCTAAAAGAGTATTTACATGTTGTTGAAATTACTAGGGATTCTATAGAATTGATCCTGATATAATGAAAGCCTCCATATATATTAAACAACTAATTCATTAATGTACAGGGATAAAACGTGACCATACTTTCAGAGTTCATACATATAATTATACAATGTACCTGTTTAAAGTCAACATTGTTGTGCCATCCTTTTTATTTGTTTAAGAAAAGTTTACGCAATTCCTGCGTTCAATAAAGCACCTCATGGTACGATCACAAAACATATACATATGAGGAAAGAGTTGGGTTTCAATTTTAAGTGTAATATGACACGAAATTAAACGCTCCCAAATAGAATAAAAATTCCAATTCAATACCGTAATGATAATATGAACGACTCACACAAAATTATGAACATCTTTCACATAGACGATTGAAAGAGATTTAAATAATATCGCTTTATTGGGGGTGGAGTCCAAACAAGTAGATGTTGACTTAAGGCAATATTTTGCTTCTACCCGGGGACGATTTGGAAATTTTAAAACATATGCAAAATACTCCATTATTGTATGTTAAGAAATTCGATACAAACTAATTCTTTCATTATGATGCAAATCGATGGAAAACATACATGTACTGTGTATCCAGTTAATATTGGATTATTTCATGTGAATGCCTGTTGTTATTGTTATTGATTTAACCGACTGACCACGGAAATTACCGGAAAATATCTAAGTATTTCAAATAAGAATATGGCTGTTATTGATGAATCCGACTGATCACGGAAATTACCGGAAAATATCGAAGTATTTCAAATAAGAATATGGCTCAGCATTGATCTTATTCGCAAATAGCTGTCAACTGACACAATAATATTTGAGGGCTTCTGAATTGCGCTTAATCTACATTTAACACGTAAATATTTGCATAATATGTGTTAAACGTACATTCAGATGTGAAGATCAAAGCGAACTGTCCATTAAACTATGGCGTGGAAGAAATAATTATAACCAAAATAAGTAAAGTCAGTTTTATAAGTGAAAAAGTAATTCCCAACCTTGAACTAATTGACAACAGTTCAATACATTAACAGAGACCTGTGGACGAGTGGTTATGGACGTAACAACTATAGCCCCTTACAGCCCTGAGCTCGATTACTACCCTGGGCCAGACAAAAGTTCACATGTGAGAAAGCTGTCCAGGACCCGAGTTTATAAAACTAGAGGAACAGTCTCTCGGCTCAAATCTCAATTCCATTCTTAAAGTATTATGCTTGATTAATGCTTGATTAATGTTTAAGTACATGTTGAGATCATTTATGGGTCAGACTAATTTATGTTGATGTGAGGTTGTTGCTCTAGAAGTTAAATTAATAGTTAAATCGTGCAGTGGGGAAAATCATACTGTTGCTCAAAGGAGGTTGTTGCTCAAGAGAGGGCCGCTCTGGAGAGGCTGTGCTGTATTTCTATATCATCAACGTATTATATAACAGTCGTGACATAATTTCCGTCATTTGACTTTATCTGTACATGTAATATCAAACAGAATTTAGAATGTGCAACAAATCATCTTTTTTCCGAATGGCGAACCTATATCGCGATTTTGTTTCATCTGATCAACTTTTATGGTACTTGAGATACATTGTGCATGTATTTGCATAATGTCAGTAAATAAAGACCGGCTGAATTTATACAAATACTTTAATTGGGGATTCTAGTTTTAATTTGAAACATTTCAACTCTCGATATTGCATTCGAAAATATATTCCTTGATATAAACTGAAGAGATGAGTTATGGTGTAGGGGTAGAGCGTCGGCCTCCTAACTCGGAGGTTGTTGGTTCGATTTCCGTCAGTGATCGGAACCTTCAACGTCCCATCTTTCGGCGCGAGTACTGGTCAGAACTCAGGAAGAAGTCATCGAGAGTACGTCGCCCTAATTCCAGAATGTTGTAACTCCATTTTTTTGAAAAAATGATTTTTTGGTATCAAAATGTTCGTCTTTTCAAGCTCTATCTGGTGGTATGAGCAGCAACACTCTGGAACCTACCTATATTGAGATATTGCCAGGGTCAGATTGTTCTATGTCCATAAATTGCAACACACTTCAAGTCCAGAGTGTTGTAACTTTTGAGCCAATAGCTTTCCAGGATATTGGTCACGTGATACCATCTTTTCAATATGGCGGAGTATTGAGAATGTGCTGAACAATTTTTGGAAGTTGATTTTGGCTTCTAGCGTGTAAGTGTTTTATTTAAAATGGTATATAATTATAGAAATATGAATAATTTTTTGTACTGTTCCAAACATTGAGTAGAAAAAACTGCTACACTTAATCGTTAAATAAATTCAGAGCAACAAAGTTAGCGATATGATTCGGATACGACAATGTTCGGATAAGCTGGTTGTCTAGTCCATCAATTAATGCCATCTTTCAGTGTATATGCAGTGCTAACTTTTTATAACTAAGTGATCGGTTGTCCTGATCGTTAGCTACTGAATGCGATTATTCTGTATTTAATATTATAACAGAATATAGCATAAACCAGCGATAGCTGTTGCACTTTTGCTTTTGAGGAGACCAAATCACATCCGATCACATCTTTTGACATAATTGCACTATGTGTTTCCAAAGGATCTCTTTTAAGACTATATTAGACTAAGGTAAAGTTTTCTGGCATAGTTACAAACTCGGTGCTAGGGGACGTGAGTGTTGACAACTCATAAACAGACCCAATCAAACTGGGTATGGATTAAGTGTTGTTATACTGTCTGGTCCTTTGGGATCATGGAGTATACTCAATACTGGTATAATAGAGTACCGGTGCCAGAGGGCATGAGTGGTGTTGCACATTCCATTACCACTCACAGACCTTATCTAACTGGATCTGCTATTATATGTCTTGGTTACATTCTGTACTTCCAAAGGATCTCCTTTCATATCATACCGTTACATATTCTGGTCCATTTGGATCATGGAGTATACTCAATGCTGGTATAATAGAGTTCAACTTAATCCGGTGCCAGGGGGGGGGGGCATGAGTGGTGTTGTACATTCCATTACCACTCACAGACCTTATCTAACTGGGTCTGCTATTATATTTGTTGGTAGTATTCAGAGCTTCCTAAGGATCTCCTTTCATATTATATAAACTATCGCAACAATAATCTTTATGTGCTCGTGTAGCGGCCGTAAAAAGTCACCCTGTACTTCAGTGTAGCCGGTGCTAGAGGCATGAGTGGTGTTGCACTTTTCACTAACACTCATGAACAGACCCAAACAAACTGGGTCTGCTATTATATTTTCTTGGTTTCATTCTGTGCTTCCAAAGGATCTCCTTTCAAATTATATCGTTACATTTTCTGGTCCTTTTGGATCATGAAGTATACTCAATTGGTATACTCAAGTTCCGCATATGCCGGTGCTAGGGTCGTGAAAGGTGTTACACATTCCATTACCACTCATGGACAGACCCTATTAAACTGGATCTGTGCTTCCAAAGGATCTCATTTCAGATGATATGCCATCATAGTGTCTTGTAAGCATCCAGTGCTTGCATAAGACCTCTTCAGATTATACTGATATCCTGTATTTATCATTAGGCCATGAAACTAATAGTCTAGTGGCCGTCTTCATCCTCCAAAAAAGAGAATGCATGTTAATCATTTCTACTTATTGTATGAGACACTTTTGGCAGTGCTCCACATGTATATCATTGAATACAAATTTGTCACGAGATAATATCGACACTAATACGAAAGGACCGAAGGTAAAACGTACGCTTATTGATTCCTATGCGAGCCTGAATCGAGCGCCTTTCGAAATTCAAATTCGTTGCATTCGGCAATTTTTTGCGCATTTTGAATTCAAGCATTTATGCTAATTTGCACATTTTTTGAGTGGATTGTAAGTTTCAAAAAAACGTTCATTTGTGTGAAATGTTATCTGCGTTCTTAAATTGAGAATCACTGAGCTTGCTGTAGAATATACCTTCTCATGAATGAATCTAACAAAAAAATCAAAGGGTTCAACATTTCATTTAATTCAAATTGTAGGAGACAATACAGATAATTAGAATTACAAAAAGTTAATTTATTTTAAAAAATAAGTTCAATTTCAATGTAGTTACGATATTTTCAAATTTCGTTTGTTGTTGTATATCAAAGTGTTACAATTTCACCATGTGGAATATATTGTTTTGTGGCATATCCTCCATTTTAACCGGCACGGTTCACTGTCTCAAAGACAGTGTATGGTCATTATACATAATAAAATAAAGTCTCAGATTTTATCATAATCATGCAATGAATGTACAAGAAACTATTAAATTAAATATAAAACAATAAAATAGCTTCATTTTTTATTGCTGTAACTAAAAATATCCTGACATATTAAGGGTCAGATTGTTGTAACTCTTAAGAACAATCTGGTTCTTCCATTTTTTCGTAAAAATGTGAATTTTCTGTGAATTTTAATATTTTTATTGTTACTTTATTTTAAAAGTATCCATAGCAACATCTTCATATTCTATACTGTAAACATAGAAATCAATCTGTAAAAGCAGATATATTTTATTTTAAATTCGGTTGTGTAGGTAAAAAGTTATAGCCTTTCAAAACTTTGAACTCGATTTTCTCGAAATGTACAAAATACGACTTACAACATTCTGGAATTAGGGCGACGAGTAGTTAATCTAAGTTGTAAGAACTTGCTCTACAATCCATGTAGAATAAATACGTTCAAATTAAAAATTATAACTTAAATCTGATAAGCGTATTTATAGATATTTGACCGACACTACATTTAACGACAAGATCTGAATTTCGACTAAATTTGGAAATGAATCCGTCCTGTTACAAAAAAAGAAAGAAAAACTTTTTTTCGACCGTATCATATATGTCTGGTCAAGGTACTCTAAACGTGGTTGATTTTGTCTGGTCTCATCGGCACCGTGCACTGCGCATTTTAAATACAGCTTAATTTGTCACATTTTCACACGATAGTATCAATAAAGTTTGCTGTTCCGATCGAACATAATTATGACAGCAAAGACTTACGAGATCTTTTGTTTAAATATTTCATTAGTTAGAGTGTTCAACAAACAGTTTGAATGTTTATTAAACAAATGACCGTCTGGACTTAGTTTACAATATGTATAAGGAAAGCCAAATATGGTGATACATGTATGAGTTTTTCTTTGACTATACAATGTATACATGTATATTGTATCGAATTTCCCAAATATTTCAAACGAGGATAATTATGTGAGATTCTTAATTTAAATTACACGCTGTAAAGTACCGTAGAATTTTCAAGACGAACCAGACACTTCCCGTGGAGTTGTACAGTAAATTCAAGACTTGCGGTCATAATATTCTCTGTTTGACGGCGCGGATATGGTAAAACCCGTATGGTCCGGACGTGCGGACCGACAACGCATTCGATCCGCGACTCATGCAAAGCTGCTAGACAAATTCACGAACTTCAATCCACACCTGTATATACCAATTAACAATGTCCGTGAAGTTGGCAGCCCAGCAGCCTAGCAGCCTAGCAGCGTGAAGTTGACAGCCCAGCAGCCTAGCAGCCCAGCAGCGTGAAGTTGGCAGCCCAGCAGCCTAGCAGCCCAGCAGCGTGAAGTTAGCAGCCCAGCAGCCTAGCAGCCCAGCAGCTTAATATGTTTCTACAGATAAACTGCACAACAATTCATGCAAAAAATTAAAAACGCATGAAGTAATAACATTATGTTGCTGTCATGTTTATTAGAAGAAAAAAATACGATTTGTATCGATTTTGTGAATCTGGCAGTGTAGCGGCCGCATAGCGGACTATTATAGTCAAACATATAAAATACACAAGAAATCCGGCTAAACACTTACGAATCTATGATATAATTCGATTTTATTCCTTTAACGTTCATTAGATGAGAACTTACACATTTTTTTCATTTTTTGTTTCTTTTTGTGAAGTTGGCAGCCCAGCAGCGTAACAGCGTAATATATATTTATACAGATAAACTTCACAACAAATCGAGCTAAATACTTAAGAATGCATAAAATAATGTCAGTCTGTCGTTTAAACAATAATTAACTGAAAATATATGATTTTCATTTTTTTTTTCAATGTGGAATTAGCCGCTGCTAGCAGCGTGAAGTTGGCAGCCCAGCAGCGTAACAGCGTAATCTATATTTCTACAGATAAACTTCACAACAAATCAAGAAAAATACTTCAGAATGCATAAAATAATGTCAGTCTGTTGTTTAAACATTAATTAACAGAAAATATATAATTTTCATATATTTTTTTTCAATGTGAAATTAGCCGCTGCTAGCAGCGTGAAGTTGGCAGCCCAGCAGCGTAACAGCGTAATCTATATTTCTACAGATAAACTTCACAACAAATCAAGAAAAATACTTCAGAATGCATAAGATAATGTCAGTCTGTTGTTTGAACGTTAATGAAATGAAAATATATGATTTTTCAAAAAAAAATTGTGCGTGAAATTAGACGCTGCTGGGCTGCCAACTTCACGCTGCTAGCAGCGGCTAATTTCACATTGAAAAAAAATTATGAAAATTATATATTTTCTGTTAATTAATGTTTAAACAACAGACTGACATTATTTTATGCATTCTGAAGTATTTTTCTTGATTTGTTGTGGAGTTTATCTGTAGAAATATAGATTACGCTGTTACGCTGCTGGGCTGCCAACTTCACGCTGCTAGCAGCGGCTAATTTCACATTGAAAAAAAAATATGAAAATTATATATTTTCTGTTAATTAATGTTTAAACAACAGACTGACATTATTTTATGCATTCTGAAGTATTTTTCTTGATTTGTTGTGAAGTTTATCTGTAGAAATATAGATTACGCTGTTACGCTGCTGGGCTGCCAACTTCACGCTGCTAGCAGCGGCTAACTTCACATTGAAAAAAAAATATGAAAATTATATATTTTCTGTTAATTAATGTTTAAACAACAGACTGACATTATTTTATGCATTCTGAAGTATTTTTCTTGATTTGTTGTGAAGTTTATCTGTAGAAATATAGATTACGCTGTGACGCTGCTGGGCTGCCAACTTCACGCTGCTAGCAGCGGCTAATTCCACATTGAAAACAAATGAAAATCATATATTTTCAGTTAATTATTGTTTAAACGACAGACTGACATTATTTTTTGCATTCTTAAGTATTTAGCTCGATTTGTTGTGAAGTTTATCTGTATAAATATATATTACGCTGTTACGCTGCTGGGCTGCCAACTTCACAAAAAGAAACAAAAAATGAAAAAAATGTGTAAGTTCTCATCTAATGAACGTTAAAGGAATAAAATCGAATTATATCATCGATTCGTAAGTGTTTAGCCGGATTTCTTGTGCATTTTATATGTTTGACTATAATAGTCCGCTATGCGGCCGCTACACTGCCAGATTCACAAAATCGATACAAATCGTATTTTTTTCTTCTAATAAACATGACAGCAACATAATGTTATTACTTCATGCGTTTTTAAGTTTTTGCATGATTTGTTGTGCAGTTTAACTGTAGAAATATATTAAGCTGCTGGGCTGCTAGGCTGCTGGGCTGCTAACTTCACGCTGCTGGGCTGCTAGGCTGCTGGGCTGCTAACTTCACGCTGCTGGGCTGCTAGGCTGCTGGGCTGCCAACTTCACGCTGCTGGGCTGCTAGGCTGCTGGGCTGCCAACTTCACGCTGCTAGGCTGCTAGGCTGCTGGGCTGCCAACTTCACGGACATCAATTAACAACCAACGTTGAGAAGTTATAACTATACTTCACCGGTATATATTTATAAACTGCATGCAGAGATAGTGCCTTATCTAACAACAGGAAGATGAACTCGTAAACAAGAAACTTAAATACTAGTACACAAATAACATTTGTTTAATAAACAAACATTCCGCTTTAAAAATATGTTTGATTTGATATATGATCACAAAATGGTTTTAAACGTTTAATGAAGTATGAATTAGAATAATCAATCAATTTAAATGAGCGCAATGTTCTGTCATGACCGGAGGGACTAAAACGTCACACTTCACACACTTAGAGGCATTTGTTCGACTATAATTAAACTGAACTTATAATATGTCGAAATGCAGTCAGTTTAGTATAATATCAAGTTTAATCTATCGACCATAACTGTGATAAGGCATGTTTGAAACTAAAACTGAATTATTTGATACGTAACAGGATTTGGTTTTTTTCTGCACCAAAATTCTAGGAAAGTTTAATTTGATTTAGGTTTGTTAGAAGTTTAAATGTGATTCAACTCACAAATTAATGTATTAATGCATAAAATACACATTTATTTTAATGAATTTGTGGTTAAGATGCATGTTCGAAGTTTAGATACATGAATATATTATTGGTACGCATTAAAAAAACAAGGATGGTAGAGCGATGGTGTTGCTGCTTCTGATGGTGATTATGATCGCGATGGTGATGAGAGAGGTGATGATGATGATGGTGATGTTGATTGTGATGATGATGATGGTGATGATGATGGTGATGGTGATGATGATGATGATGATGATGATGTAATTGTGATGATGATGATGATGACGACGACGATGAACAATAGAAATATACAAACGAGATGAACATCTTGATGATGTGAATAGGATGTTCCGGTTGGTGATGAAGATGTTGAAGTATCGACTTTAACCATGGTCTTGATGAAAATGATTATGATACATGTAAAAATGATGACGAATACGTAGACATTGCTATTGATAAAGACTGACACTAAACGATTGTTAATTCAAATAAATACAGTGCAACTCGCACGAAGGAGACAACTGCTAGTGCTTGACAGAAAGCTATTACTGATGATGACATCAACAGATAGTAAGTTAAGAAGAAGATGATGATGTTAATGATTTAAATAAAAATAAAATGCTGAACAAGTCACTCACCTCTCAAGTACATATCGAACAAGAACTAACACAAGGCCCCATGCCAAGGCCCACTGTATATCCCAAATCTGAGGAACATATATTCCAGAATCAGGAGTATTTTTTAAATCTTTCCATCCGTAGGTTTGTCCAGAAATATTCCGTGGAAACCACCATCTCTCCTCCCAGATTATGTTATATAAACTCCAAATTGACATTTTTCCATCCAAACACTTTCTCGTTTTACCCGAATAAGTTTTCTAGTTTTTTTTCTTCTTTTTTCCTCTGCTATTATCACTGGTTTGTAATTCCTGTAAGATACCAATTACTCAAATACAGATCTATTCTTCACATCGGAACTAAACTTGTTTACAACATAATAGAGAGAAGGAAGTTAATTTGTAGGAATAGAATTCCAATAATCTTGTAAGCAAACCCCCCAAAAAAGATCGTAACCACAGTCTGACCTTCACTCAGTAAGTTAATATTAGTCACCTCATCTTAAACACGTAACAGACAATTAAGCAGTATCCGTATCCTTAAGGTACAGTATAAAAACCACACTCATTTGTGAACACACTGAGATGGGAAAAACCGGAAGGATATATCGGTTTTAAAATTGAAGAATACTTAATGTAGTAGAGGCCGTATTGTTTTTGTATACTCAGTTAATGGCTTCGGAAAGATTATTGTAAGATAAAACTAATGATGACTGCATTAATTTATCAAGTACGTATTATCCAGTCAAACCTGTGAACAAGGGCCACCGTTTGGAAACACAAAATGTGTTTTTTATTGACAGGGTGCCCTCATTCGGAGGTCATTTTGTTTTAAATAATTCGTGACAATTTTTAACTGATTGACCTTATTTACAGGATGACCTTCATTAGGAGGTGACCGCTTAAATATGTTTGACTGTATAAATTATAATACATGCTTGTATCGACTCAACCTACAGACTGTGGTTTATTTATAGATCTTTACCACGCAAAACTGTGTCCGGTATGATAATGGAAAATCGAATAATAGAATACATACCTTCTAATGCGTGTGTATCAACTTCTGTTTTCGATATGTTGGAAATAGTTCACTGAATAAATAGCCGGTGAATCACGCTTATATAGGCCTAAATATATTTATCCAAGATCATTTCTCATCAGAAAAAAAAACAGAATTACCGTATTCCATAGATATCACCCACACTTCTCCGGTAGGCGTCTTTTTCATTACAACAATTAAGACAATTCACGTTACAAATGTTCTTGGCTTGGGTGAATACAGCTTCACTTTCTATTTCACTATAATCACGCTTGGGTGATCTTAAAGTTATATACTCACGCTTAGCAAAAACACAGTGCTGATAAAATCAATACCACACGAGTGATTGAGAAATCGTGTGGACGTTCGCTGAGACATTACTCACTGGTGTAACGGAGAGACTGGTGAAACACGTGGTTTGGGGATATATTCTAAAGTGCATGATGATAATTATGATAATAAATAATCACATTGCATTGACATCATGAGTATGTATATAAATAAAAGTACTAAATGTTTATACTGAAGCAGGCTCTCGCTATTTAAAGAAATTCTCGATGTTGTTTTAAATGACATGCTAAGATGTTTAAAAACAAAAGCTACTGTATAATGATAATAATTAATCAATTCCATTAATATTAATACTGGTGATGGTTATAATGATGCCTAACTGATAATAAAATAATGACTCACAGATGATGATGATAATAATGACTCACTAATGATGATGCTAATAATAATAATGACTCACTGATGATGATGATAATAATGACTCACTGATGATGATGATGATATTGGTAGTGGTGGTGGTGATAATGATGTTGATGTTTACAGTGATGATAAGGAGGTTGTATGTTGTGGTGTTGCTGTTGATAATCCTGATAATAAAGATGTTGTGATATAGCTGCTTATAATGATGATGATAAAGGTGTTGATGGCAATCAAAATAATCACGATTTCATTAGCTCTCTGATATAAAAGCGGACGATACAAAAGACGCAACGTGGACTAAAAGAAGAGTCGGTAAAACATAATACATGTACGTTCTTTATAAAAACAAAGATGCCGTCTTTTTACAGACTTCTCGAAAAGCCATGGTGTCGTGATTAAGGCCACAGAAAATAATAATGTTTAGGTTTTTACCCAACCTGCTTCTGTCTAAAAAAACGTCATGACATTTTAAATTTATTAATATATTTAGAAAGTTACTTGAAATGTGTACATATATAATTTATAGGAAAAGCAATAAAGAAATACAAAATATAAAAAGAAGACCATTGCCGAACTTTTCTGAATATCCGAATGATCAACCTCCTTCCTAATCTGAGGACCTTAGGCAAAATTACTCACTAGTTTTTGGTAAACACAGCGTTGAATGTCACTGTGACCGAATAATGTAGGTCACATTTTTATGTTGTAGGTCACCGTGACATTAAACTTTGACCTACTGACCTGAAAATCAAAAAGAATCACTTACATGTGATGACCAACCTCTCAACCCAGAGCATAATGAATAAAATATTTCAGTGATATTTCAGTAAAAAGAAATTCCTACTTAAAAATGGCCGCCAATTTTTTAAAAAAATTGCTGACGTGCTTTTGGCGAAAAGGACACATTGAACTACATTTGTGCCAATTTGGTGCTGGAATCACCAACTGAAAGATTTTGAGATATTTTCTACATAATCTGCTCAGCTATTTTGTCAGATTTTTACCGTAATGTTGTAGCAAAATATCAGTTATCAAACGAAATAAAGGGAGATAACTCATGTAATTCGTGTAGTGAACGATTGCGCCAAATTATTTTATAGTTTTCCAATGCATGAGAGAGAATCGAGAGTCCAGGCACTGATGTGTGTATATATACAGAATTCGGTTACCTTTAAGAATAACCCTAAGTGTGACCTTAACGACCTTAGGGATTTGGGTGTTGCACGTTGTCTTGATGTGCTGAACTTCTTCGTCTGATTTTATGACTACCCTCTCATGCATGTCAAAGTTACAATCAGGAAATGGAATTGACGAATACACGACAGACTGAGTGTGATTTGTATATGGTCAACATGGGCCTTTACTGTCAGACCAGGTTCAACAATAAAACCCAGGAGCAACGTTACACTTGGTAACTGATACGTATTTAGAATTATGTACAGCTCATATTATTAATCAATCCTAGTTGCTAATAAAACGACCGGCAAGCGGTCTGTGAACTTTCGTTTGTACTAAGAGGTGGTTAATAAAGGGAGCTCAAAGATTTCACAATACCTATTTGTGAGGGAATCGTACGAATTTTTCAAATACGTGTGAGGAATTCGTGCGAATTTTGCACACCTGTGACGAATTCGTATGTGTGAAAATTACGGTTCAACATAGAACCCCTTTAATATATATATAAAGCATCCCTGGTTACAGTAATACAACATTGATGGGACGCGTAGCTTGGAAATGATGATTTTATAAATCGGTCATGAGTTAGAAATCGGACAATATTAGCAATATTTGACAAGGTAATATTCCTATCGATACACAGTGATATCATTATAGATATTACACAGCAATCCCCTAAACAAGAGATACACATACTTGATAATATATGGGGTTATCACACACTTGAACAATGAGCGTCTAAATTTAGAAGAAATCATACAAATATGATACATTTTAATATGTTAACAGCAATTGGTAGTTTATTTATCTATGGCAATGATAGCAGAAATCAGCGTCCGTTTATTTTGAAACTAAGTCTCTAATCAAATTTCATACGTGTGCGATCGCGATAACTTCACATATGGTATTTACACCTTCTTTAAAGGTACTCGCTTGTATAATGAAATCAAAATAAATTCACTGTAACGGTTTTAAGTGTTATTCAAACGTATGTTATTATGACTTAAAATCACTGTAACCTCTCACCGATAGAGTGTCATGGGTTCGAGCTCAGCTACCTACCATGTCTCTTTGTGTGAGAAAGTAGGCATGCAGTTGCTTACGGAGGATGGGAGTCTAGTACTGGTTCTTCCCAGGAACGATGGTTAGGTGATCAGTCCGCCTCATATGACTCTGACTGTTGCAACGGGGCGTAATACTCGAGATAAACAAAAAAATAAGTGGGAAGTCGCTAACTCAGATTTAGATGTAGGCGCATGCATGTACACAGGATGTAGGAAGTCTGCATGTACACAGGATGTAGGAAGTGAAAGTTTCAATTGTTTAATGGACTTTATTAATTGAATGTGGTAAATAGATGATACACTCTCAATACAGCTTCACCAGTATAGTGTTCGTAATGTGCCTCACGTTTGAATTGTTACATTCGGTTATTATCGGCAAACATCGTTCAATTTCGTAACTCACTGGTTGTCTAATGCCAGAAGAGCTAAGCAGAAATAGTCCAGTCAAATTAACGGATGGGGTAGGACTAAATGGTACAGAATTTATTTTGTTATAAAACGATCATGTATATGATAATATACATAAAAAATAAAATAGGCCAAAATCTGACCCGTTTTGATAAAATAAATAAGCTTTTCATTTTCGGATAATTTCACTATCCGAAAACCGGTATAGTTGCGTATAAAACCCGTATTACCTCGTACATTAGTGCGTCGTTTTCATTAATTGACGTCAAATAAATCAGCCTAATATCGTCTTAATGTTCTTAGGAGTTGATTTACTAAGTCATCACTCTATATAGCTGAATATCTACCTATATTTAAGCATGATTTTGATAGTCGGTTATCAATAAAGAGTTCTAACCTAATGTAGACTAGACCACGCTTACGTTAATGGATTGTTGATCACGACCCAAGGCTTTTGGAGCCTGTTTTTTTTTTACTGAACGGTTCAAGAGAGGAATCTTTGGTTTAGTATCCAACTTTCTATCAAATGAGACCACGCTTTTTGTGGCAAAACCTGTGGTGAATATGTATATTATATCATGGACTCCCGACTTTTTATTTCGTCTAGAAAAACAAGGAATATCATATGTTTTCTTCCTATTTTTGTTCATGTTTATAAGATGTCAACAATGAAGAGTGACTTCTTGCAGAAAAAAGTGTGCTTTTATGAAAATACAAATGGAAATAAATGAAGCAAACTTCCAAAAATGTAAACCAGTGAGAAAGCAACGATTACGATTGGCCTTTCGATAATCGCTGAGATTGGGATCTATCAAACATATGACAGCTTAACATTCTGCGCAAGTGGGTAATTAATTTCATAACTAGACATCTGATGTGAATGAATAAAGAATAAAGATATATATTAAATATCAAAATATATCAACTAACTATTCAAATAGTTTAAGTCTACAAAAATACCGATTAATTTAATTTAGATTATAAATTACTAGTTTTCATGAGATTACCAATGTTAGCAAATAAATGATGATTGGTTCAATACTGTTCAATGTTGTTTCGTGCATGCAGGTGACAAACATGCTGCAGATGCTTTGTAGTTTTCGATTTAGGCTAAATATATCAACGAATATTATTCAAACTTATAACCAGGATAAAATCAGATTTCTGAGCGAATGTCTCATCTTTAAGGAAGACCAACGGAGTCCAAGTGTGTATGACATTTCAACTTTTCAAATAGTTAGATATATGTCATGGATAGTAAAGAATATAAAATGTTATGTATTGAAGAAACATTACGATAAACACTTCCTGAGCCGACGAATCTTTAAAATTCATACTTCCGTTATTTTTTTTAATTGACATTGTTATCCGAAACATTGTCTTTCTGCATCTATTAATGTCTCGATATTCTAGTCTGAAAGTTGACATGTAATACTAGTATTGCAAAATTAAAGAGACCCTCTACACAAATATTTAGCTGATATGCCAAAATAAAACCTAACATTACAACAACAGTTGATCAACAATACTAATAATTTGTTGCGGACAATGACAAACATACATTCAATTGCATCTACAAATATTCTCTGGGGTCAAACAGAACGTTGTTTCGTTAATTTTACTGACCAATGATCCAATTAAAATTCTTCTGCCATAGTTTAGGGTAAATAAAACATCTCAAATTTTACATGGATGTGTTTATAAATGAAATAATAAGTTGAAATTAAGATTAGAACTATTAAGACACCTATAAGTAAATAGGCATGTATTAGGATAATGATAGTTTTACTGCAAGAAAAAAATCTTTTCACAATAGCGAACAACAAATTCAATTACAACTGCACAGCTGAGTTCATTTCTATTCAGAGTCGACCAGCAGCCCTTGGCAATCTCCATGATCTGAAGAAGGCCCTTGTGCAGGAAATAGGGGTGGGCCAATGCATCAAAATATCAATGCATTGCGATCCTGAGTCTCTCGATAGTATGGATCGATAGTAAAAGTCATGATCCAATAATTATCGCCGATAGTTAGCTCAACTATCGATAATTTCGATACTTTCCTTCTTCTGAAGTTTATTTTTAATTTAGAAAAACTTCCATTGCATCTTGTTATAGAAATAATTGTAAATATACCAACGCATCAAACTGCCACAAAGGGCCAATAACGCAATCGTTAAATTAGCCAATTTTAGTTCAGTTACTAGTATCTAAATTCAAAATTTTAAGGCCACACCAATTTGATTACAGTACTTGTTCATCCGATTTGTCGCTCCTATTATTATTATCAAAATTAGAAAAATAATATTATTTTTTTATTTTTTGCTTCCTTATTATCGCTTGCTCATTCCCACAATGTTTTTTCATCAGATAGATGCTGGTCTTAAGGTACCAACATTTGTCTCGGCTGATATAATTTTTGACTCCTTTCGTTCCTATAACGGGTGATTCAACAATTTTCATCAGAAAACTATTGAATAAGGACATTAAAAACATTTTTACGGGTAAACGGTAACAGTTATTGAAATAAATTAACACAGACTTTTTATTCGCATTCCCACTTTCTTGTTTGAAAGAAGGAATTAAAGGTAATATTAAAAAAAATATATTGCCCGCTCGCTAAAATCGGAAAAGAAAAATGTTCTTTTTTTTTAAATATTTCGCTCGCTCGCTTGCTTTCGTCCAAAGAAAATCCGATGAACAAGTTATTAAATTGATGTGGCCTGATAAATAATCATAGTAGGTGACATTTTATTAGTGTCGGGTTAGAAATGCCCACAAGTGCATTAAATTGATACATGTACATATTTACAAACCTTTGCCAGATTTTCATCTAAAGGAAACTCAATATAAAAAAAGAATGATCAGGGATGCAGTCAGTCTGGACTGAAGGAGTGTGCATTTTCGGACTTCATGAGGTATATAATCAATGGGCCGCGGTCGTGATCCAGCTGTTAAATGTGCTGGACTCGTTGATTTCCTTATGTGGAGAAGTTATGTGGATACGTTGCCAGCTCCATGTAGGATGGTAATTAAGCTAGTACTGGTTAGAATGCAGTCTGGGAAAACTGGTTTGGTGAACTGGCCGTCGTTGAATTCGTTCAAAACAGCGTTAAAAGCATCGAAACAAAGACCCACTATGCATGATATGTACCTAAGTTAGACCATATCATGATGGGGACCAGGAGCGTAGCCAAATTTGACTCTGGGGTAAAAATTGTTGGATTTAGATTGAGGGATCATTAGACATGGCGTCAAATAACAAAGATAAGGCCTTTTCGATTTGGAGAAGAATTTAGTATTTTAAAACTATTCTAGTTGCCATGGCAACCAACATTTAAAAAGGATAACTAATTTTTCAGGAATCTGAAAGAGATATACTTTTTACGGGTTATGTTGTAAAGATCTGTAAAATTTGATCACACTTTCACGAGATAACTCTAATTTCTATGTTACCATAAGTGGGTGGGGTAATTTAACATCTAATTTTGACTTCAAATAGTAAAAATGCTAAAACATATTTTATTTTTTGTACTTTTGTATTATGCAGGGCTGATATTATTCATGTTTTGTAAAATTTAATAGATATTTATAATTTATCTGATGTATTTGTCAAAGTTATCGCATCAGTTAACATGCTATTGGCGTATAATTTGATAAATGATGGCCTATACTTAAAACGAATTTCTGGAAAAACGGCCGATCCGATTTTGTCCTATTTTTATCCTGATATTGTAGAAAGTCTAAGCTTTCGAATGAGCCATATTTCATTTCTGTACCATTTTGTCCTGGGTTCGACCAAATTTTGTCGTAACTTGACTAGACTAAAAGGACAAGTAACTGGTAATGTTACTAAAAGTAGACTTAGTGCCGATATTCCGTAAACAGTCGAATTCGCCTTAGGAATCAAATTACTATAAGTACCTACGGAAACTGAACTGTCATAGACTTGCACTGATAAATGAAACGGGAACTATAGTTTAACAATTGCATGGCGGATGTAGAAAAGGTAATACGTTGCACCGCATCAAAATTCATGCGCAGCGTGCGAGTAACCGCTATTGGACACTCATTAATACTGGATATATTATATAGGACCACAGCTTTTATGAATTATCCAATCAGGCAGGTGGGAAGTCGGGTGGATGGTTGAACAGATTGGTAGACAAACCCAATTTTTACATATAAACAACACCAACTAAAACACAAGACATTATTGGATTGGATATACATGTATGTTCATTTTGGAGATAAAAATGTACACAGTTTCTAAAAAACAAATTAGTATGTATAGACATTCATGTGACATTAAAAGTTCAAATTTCGTCACGTTATCTCACCCTATAACTAATTAAATGCAGTCAACTGTAAATAATTGCTAATGCATTTACAGTATAATATCCTTCACGCTACAAATACTTTCACACACTTTATTTATGTGCAGTTAATAAATCATAAACGTGTTGACAGTCGTATATGTTTTAAAGTAAAAAGGAAATAATTGACATTGTATTATATTTTGTCTCTATTGTAATGTATTAAACACCTTTTTCGTGCCCTGTATTTATCTCAATGTAAAATTTGTATTGGTGGTGATCGAGCTTATAATATTGCTCAAACCGGAGTCATGTTCTGTTTTGTTCTGTTCTATTCTATAAAGTTACTGACTTTAGGATCATAACATTAGCTAATTATGACCTTAATTGCTCTAGCATAGTTAATTCATTCATTCTGGACACGGTTATAACTTTTTCTAGCCAGTTTTAGAAATTGACAATAATTTATTCAGTAACTTGCGCATTAGGAAACAAGGGAGATAATAGTAAAATATTCTGTAAAATTTTAAAGCAGTTGCCTCCCTTGGATTAATATTAAGTTAAGTTAAATGGTGCTGAGTAATCAATTTATTTTCGTTTCTGAGAAGTTGAACAGCAAAAAGTGAAGTGAAGTCTGTCTTTTAACTGTGTGTACATGTACTTGGGTACTTCTTCACGCGGCCGTGCTGTAATGGTTCGTGGACTAATAACCCGGTGCGAATCCGGCAGGTTATATCCTGTACGAAAATTTGACTAAAATATCAATTTTCCTTCGTATGTGGAGACATTTCTGGTTACTTGTTGAAAAGTCAGTTGATACTGGTTAGAATACAGTCCAGAAAAGGATAAAGGAATCGGTCGTCGTATATAACTGAAATATCGTTGAAAAACAGCGTTAACCCCACAGAAATAAACTTCTTAATTGTTTAGGCACTTCCATTATATTCAATCGATATGTATCTGCTAATTCGATTCAATATTCGAAGAAGATTTCGGTCCGCTTTCGAAACACACACTTCTTGTATTAATCAGGGTATCTTGTCCAATCAAATATCCGTATTTCAACACCGTACATATGATACACAGTATATGAGGTTATCGTTTTACAATGCACGGAATCGTGTGTCCATATAGTTGATAATTGAAATAGTCAATCTATACTTACTAAACATTTAACCCTATATTGATAGATAAAACAACAGAACGATTTATTTTGGTATAATCTGTTAAAAACTTTATTTAGCAATATCACTCATTAATCAAAAAGTGCTAAAATATGAGTATATTTAGAATAAAATGTACATACAGAATCGATTGAGACTAGGCTAACATAAGGCAAATATTATCTATACATAAAATAAATACAAACAAGAATGAAAACAATGCAGACGTACAGTTGCATAAGTATATTGATATAATATGTGTATAACATTAAAACTTATTTCAATTAAGACAAAAATCAATCATTCAAACATAAAACAGAAAAGTAATTCAGGGGTAATGTTGAGGTAGTTAATTTAACTGATTCAAATAAATCTACACCAACATTAGATACCATTTACCATTTTTAAATACCCAAAACGCGACTTATGCACATTCTACGATCGCTTATGTTCAATAGTTATATAAACATTAGGGTCTATACTTCGTGAACGGTACTTATGGGCGGCGAGGCTGAAGCAGGGTGATAGAGAAATTTATTTAAGATTTGATGGAATATATCACATAAATTAAAATTTTGTTCAAGATCAATGAAAATCTCACTTAGTTATATAAAATCACCGACAAAATTTATAGCATTTCCAAGAAAATCGATTTTGTCTTCAAAACACAAACAAGTTTGCCTTCTTACGCAATGTTCATAACTAAATCGGGTTCGAATTTAATTTAGTAGCTTCACGTGGGTCTACAGATGTATTGCATTTGAAGAATCGAACAATAATTATTATTGATAATACTAATCATTTCAACTCTAGATAATTAAAGGGGCATACCCTACAACTTGGTGCATTTAGAATTAAGGCAAAATGATGATAAATTAGAAGCTTGTAAAGAAAAAAGCCGACGAAGAAAGTTTCAGCCAAGATTCATACAATTAAAAATAAAATCATAAAAATGATGTATTTGTGACACATACATTTAGTCATAGGAATTTTTGGGTGGAAGTGATTTATTATTCATAGCTATGTTTTTTGCGGCTAGTACCTAAACTAGTCATTTTATGACCCAAGTTCTTATTGCAATTATCCATTATATATTGTTTTACATATACATCTAGCACATTTTTACACTTTCACAGAATGTTTGTCAGTTTTAGGGTATGCCCCTTTAAGTAATACATGCACTTGATTGATAAAAATACTTTATTTACATACAAAATAGTATATTCTAAACAGGAACTGAACACAAAGTTAAATCGATTACAATTTGTACAAGGTTTGTAATAAGCTTAGTAGAAAATTGATGATTTCTTAACATTTCAATTTTTATTTAATCTTACTATGGGTTCTTTTTACAACATTAGCTTGACTTTCGCCCATGAAATATTAAATATAGATAGTCTATATTGATTGTTCGAGCCTCTCAAACCGGAAGAGCATTCTAACGCTGGTGTTTCTCAAGTCTTGCAGATGCCTTGCGATCCACACTACATTAAGAAAACAGATTTACACTGGTTCTTGGGTATATTTTTCATTTGCATTAATTACAAGTTAACATTTACATATTTAAAATACAATAAATATATACACGTGTATTTTTCTAAAATTGTATTTTTAGATCGGTTTTCTGGGCAATTAACCTCATACATTTTTTCTCGTGTCTACATCAGTATAATCCTTGTTCTTCGCGAGTAACTGTTTATTTCTTGTAAGGACAAATAACCTTGATCTAAATTTTTCTCCAACGGCACGGTCAAAGAAAACACGTAAAGCGCCGATGTTCGAATTAACCACCTCGAGGTCCATAAACCGCTTCTATATTTAATTGCTCTTTGCAGAAAAACATGTGTTTAATTATATACAATGCGAGCGACAGAACAAATCAAAGTACTGAAAATACGAATGGAAACTGAACTTAGTAAAACATAGTCTTGCAATTGCAACGTGGAAAGGTAAGTTTAAGCATTGAACGGCGGATGTAGAAAGACGTAGTACTTTGTTCTGTACCAAGTGAGAGACGGCTATGGAAAAGCTGAACTATC
The DNA here is from genome assembly GCA_964023205.1 of Lutraria lutraria. NCBI lineage: Eukaryota > Metazoa > Mollusca > Bivalvia > Venerida > Mactridae > Lutraria > Lutraria lutraria. The sequence continues at coordinate 4,474,750 of OZ026848.1, forward strand.
ACTCAGTTTCCAAACATCAAACAAATTTGAAATAACGATACTTTAATTTACATGCTTAGTGAATCACTTGAAAAAAGACCTGAACTAAGAAACGTGAGAAGCAAGTAAATGGCAAGCTCTTTGAAACATTGTAATTGTGACAGATGATGTATTAGGAAAATTTGCCCATATAATTTATAGCAAATACTGCATTTGATGCAACATATTTACGCACCCCAATGCTTCTAACTCATCAGATAAGAAAATATGAGTTTTTTTTTAAATTATGAACATGTTTGACAATTACAATCAAAGGAGGCTACGCTATCTGATCCATCACCTTTCTCGTTGTTTAAATGAACATGACAGGCCGCTAACCGCTTGGAAAGGTGATAACATTGATCCCAGTTCGTTCTTTCAATATATATGTAAAGTTTTTCTAGGTTTTTCTTTTGGTCACACCATTTGCTGCCGTACCATTTGGAGCTTTTTGGACAGTGATGTTGTTGTGGGTTGCACCATTGGTTTTTATGCCATTGTCGTAGTTACCGTTTGTGTTATTTGGTAATTCTTCAGAGCTCTCGTCATCTAAATCACTTCGGGAATCCTTAACCTGTATGTATAAATATTAACATACATAAATTATGTTTTGTCACACTCAAAATAGACAAATATTTAATTACAAGACAAAATTATGCCAATAGTATCTTATGACAAGCCTTTCAAACGAAAACATAAAACTTCACTTTACATTATCAATTTAACAAAGAGACTTTCTCCGACTTAAAGAAATTAAATCCATATATTACAAATGAAAACGTTTCAAACACCAACATAATGTTTATAAATGAACCACCTGCAGCAATGCAATATCAATGTCTTGATTTCATATTTAAGATGAAAATAACGAAGTAGGACGAATTTGATATCGTTGCAAAATCCTTATGAAATACAACTGGAATTAATACTTAAGATGTAAAGGCCACATTCGAACAAGAATGAACGCTAAGTATTTGATAACTTAAACCAAAGTTTTCTGAAACATTACTTAATTATACATATAGAAGTCTTACCTCGCCCTGAGAAAATTTAATGATAACGGAACGTAAAATGTGATAGGTCCAAATTAGTGTCAGTAACAACAGCAAATACAAGAAAAAGTTGAAGAAATAATTCGCAAAATATGGAGCATCAATGATGTCTAAAACCTCGAATGTTGTGGAATACAGTACACTGAAAACATAAACAAAAATGCTAAAGGTTAACATGCAAGAGCATTTGGAGCAATGTTACCCAAATCAAACAATTTCATCTTCCGCTACATTAAGACAGAAAATAATTGTCGTGAATAACCGACTTACACTTCTGTGTGGTCCTCACCAGTTCTTAATGGCACAAATAGAGAAGAAAGGTTTTGCTACATACAAACCTGATTGACAAAACACTTAGTTTATTTATATTAAATAATTTATTTTCATTTCTGCAAATAAGCTGTTGATAAAGATTGTGACATATGCAAGATCTGAATATTATCTTAACCTTAGAAAAAAATGTCACTTGATTATATAGAAATGTTTAGAAAATGAAGGAGACATACGTGTAAGGTAAAATGAATATTCTAGATACGATCCACGTTAATACGAACACGCCAAATAATACATCTGTTGACGTCTTCCATTTTAAATAGATACCTAACTTGGCAAACTGTAAGAAATGAAAAAAATATATACTGTACAGTCAATAAACATTTTACATTAAGCAGACTAGTGGGTCTAGTTATGTAAGTTCAAGGTAATACTTTTCTTCATCAAATTTCATAAATGGATAGGCGACATTGTTAAACACATTTCTTTACACCATCGATCACCGATCGCGTAACCACGCTGGTCATTGGGACCTCGTGTTTTGTCCCATAATTGACCAATCTGTTAGAATAAATCAAACACTTTTCTTTTAAGGTAACATTGTTTACTTTCAACATATTACTTCACATACAATAATATACTACATGTATATGTATATTATCTTGTTATTTGTGTCAATGTCAGTCACGAAAATATACGAGTAATAACGGAAATATACGAGCGTCTACTAATTCAACAACAGTACTTACCGCTAACCAAGGGTCTGCAGAATCGTGTAATATAAGAACTAATGAGCCGGCTCTGACCATATTTCCCATCCAGGAAAAATACAGTAATACTATTGTAGCCGAATGATGTATCATCATCTGTGTGAAGTCCTGAAAAAACATACAGTTCAATAAAACATAACGATTCAATTTTTTGACGCCGACCAATAAGTTAAATCGGAACTCCTCTACGTTTGTTTACAGAAAAGTGCATAATGCAAAAACCACATTAATCAAATGTGTAACCCGTACCGCGTAATCTCTCAAGTTTTTTTAAAAGGGCATTTTAAGGGTCGAGTTTTGTTTTAGTCAAGATCGAGGGTTCAACGCAACAGTGTCGTAACTCATATTGTAATAAGAACAAGTTACGACAGTGTTGCGCTGAGCCCTCGAGATAAACACTGAACTAGATTATTTTCCTACCCTACTGAACAGCCCTTTGTTCAGTTTAAGCCTAGCCATAAGAGATCTCTTAATAAGGGAACTATGTAGTTCATAGCATAATCCAAGCTTGCCATGTCACATGACCTGTCAATATGCAGTAGCTGATTTACGATTATATGATTTGATTACTTGTATACTTACACTCCGTCTGTGATCTGTGACCAATGTAAATACAAGACCCCAGTAAAATGCTAACTCTATGATGTAATACCAGTATATGTCGTTGGTGACGTGCTGGAAGAAATGAAAAGTACAATTGTTCGATATTTTTACCAGCTATTTCGTGACGCTTTTATTCTTTGTGTTTGATAATGTGGTGCATTATGTTCAACTGGTGCGAACTCAAAAAGTAGTCCCCACTGTTCGGTTTGGGACTATGCTTCGCCTCTTCAACACCATTGGAATTGTCTTTGATAAAACGAATACAAAAAGGATTTACAGAGAAACAAAATAACCAAGATTTGGTGAGTATATTAAAATACCCGAAGGCGAGACACATTTATAACATTATCTCACATCACAGGTGGCTGTATCAGTGTTCGGGCCACACACAAAAAAAATCCCGTCACCGAGCTTATATTACTATCAAGGTAAAAAGCCTACTATATGTCTATATGCCAAACAATGTGGAACATTGCATCTCGTTGTTTTTAGCATAAAAGATGTGCGTTGAAGGAAAATTGCTACACATATCATTCAAATAAACTATAAGATATTCATTCCTATCGAAAATCTCATTCAATTACATCTAATAACTGTGAAACGGTAAAATTGTGTTCCTTTTGTTATTTAACTTCGCTGCAAGCCATTTTGAGTCAAGCGCGAGTGATGTATCAAGCGATCTGATTGGTCGACATGAAATGAACAGACTATTGTACACACATATCCGACCAATCAGATCGCTTGATACATGTGTAGCTATTTTCCTTCAGCGCACGTATTTCATGCTGAAACAACGAGTTGCGATGTTCCACATTGTTTGGCGTATAGACATATAGTAGGCTTTTCACCTTGATAGTATATATAAGCTCAGTGACGGGATTTTTTTGGTGAACCAAACACTGATACATCCACCTGTGTCTCAAATGAGATCTTAGTAATGCTTGGTGAAAAGTTGATTAATAAAACAAGCCTTGTCGATGATGACTGAACCATTCTAGCGAAAATAAAGATTACCTGTACGGGCCAGTCTGTCCAACAATTAATTGTTTTTGTAAGCCATGGTTTCTGAAATATAACATGGTACACAGTCATACACAGTTTGGTTACTGACAAAAGTAAAAGGAGAAAACACGAGTTGTTATTGTTTTTGTTAAGTGTTTTTATTATTATTAGATGCCTCTGTTTACGAAAATGATCGATGCAATGTAACGACAAATTATTGCACAACCCCATCGAATGGAATTCATGAAAAATTCATATATGTCAAAAATGAACAATCCATTCATACTTCATGAATAGTTCATGAAATATGAATATTTTCTTTGACAGGGAACCAAATAACGTTACGTGTACTCTTGTCAACTGTGTTGTAACGGAACAATTATTTCTATAACAACATGTAATTTATCAAGTTCAGAGATATGTAGTTTTAAGATAGTCGACGTTTAGTTGTCACTGTTTTCAAATTAAACAGAATACCGTCGCATGCCTATTGTCAACATGTATGGTTTATACAAACAAGAAGGACTCGAGAGAAGCATACTTACATTCCAAAGGACACATAAGCCATAAATGAATGAACTTGTATAGAACAACAGCTGCCAACTGTAAATAGATAAAAAATATGTGTTATATCCCCACCAAGAGCTGTCGTTCCTACAGATATGAGCTCCTAAACTACTTAACCGGTTCCTGATCGATGCTGTATTCCATGTACAAAGTCAATGGGAACCACAATTGTAACTACTCGTGCATTTCCGTAGGTTCTGAGAAATACGCCTCATAGTTACAAACTTCAGTTATTTGGTGTCCGGTCACTTCTTTTCTAGACGAATTGTACTTATGAATATTAGTTTATTGTAATAGCTGTTTGCGAGTATATAGTGTCGTGTCTATTACTAGTTTGGCTAATCAGGTAAGTAAATCATGAAGGCATTGCCTAGATAAGTTGTTGTGTGGCTATTTGAAGTTCAATGTCGTTGTATGATAGTGCTCAGATTTTTGGTGAATTGGTTCACATTTAGGGTTGATCCTATTTGATTGATGTAGGGTATGCTATTACCATGTGCTTGTGAACTATATACATGAATTTATTCATTTGTCATATACTCATGATTGTCATTATAATGTGTATTACTCATATCATATAAATATTTTATACTCTCCTTAATGGAGGATTGAATAAAATATACAGTCAATATCCTTTATAAAAGCAACTTCATACATAAAACCAATATGCTTCTTGTAATTCGTCAACCTATAACGTTTTGTAATAGTTGTTCTTGTTCAACATAAGTACGTTCATTAGACAAACGCCGAGGAGTTCCGATTGTGAGATCCAGTTTAACAAACTTCGAGCACCAATTACTACGTCATGCAACGGTATATTAACCACTGCTGTCCGTCATACATCTTCACGTGACTATAGTTGGGTCACGTGAATGTTGACAAGAGGGCCAAGATGGCCCTATATCGCTCACATGACAATCACTGTTCACTCATTAAAACATTGTTTTGAACCGGTGACCTAGTTTTTGACCCCAGACGACCTATGTTCGAATTTGTCTTACATATCATTAAGACAAACAGTCTGATTAGGTTTGGTGAAGATACGATCAAAATTTGACATCTACAGTGTTAATAAGGTTTTCCTAAGATTTGACCTTGTGACCTGGTTTTTGACCCTAGGTGACCCATATTTGAACTTGTCCTTAATACCATTAAGACAAACAATCTGACAAGGTTTGGCCAAGATCCAATCAAAACCATGACATTTAGAGCTTTTACAAGATTTTTACCTAAGATTTGACCTTGTGACCCAGTTTTTGAACCCGGCTGACCCATGTTCATCCTTCACCCACATATCATTGAGCCAAACATTTTGACAAGGTTTGGTGAAGATTCAATTAAAACTGTGACATCTACAGTGTTAACAAAGTTTTCCTAAGATTTGACCTGGTGACCTTGTTATTGACCCCAGATGACCCATATTTATACTTGACCGTTATATCATTAAAACAAACGATTTGACAAAGTTTGGTGAAGATCCAATAATAACTGTGAAATCTACAGTGTTAACATGGTTTTTCATAAGATTTGACCTAGCGACCTAGTTTTTGACCCAAGATGACCCATGTTCGAACTCGTCCAAGATATTATGAAGACAAACATTCTGACAAGGTTTCATGATCATCCAATCAAAACAGTGACTTCTAGAGTGTTCACAAGGTTTTCCAGCAATTTGCCCTAGTGACCTAATTTTACTACAGAAATTACCCATTTTCAAACTTGACCTACATATTATTAAAATAAACATTCTGACAAAGTTTCATGAAGATAAATTCAAAACAGTGATTTCTACAGTGTTCACAAGGTTTTCCCTTATTTGGCCCTGGTGACCTAGTTTTTGACCCCAAATGGCCCAATATCGAACTCGTCCGAGATTTTGTTGATATTAACGTTCTGACCCAGTTTTGCTAAAATTGAGCCAAAAATGTGGCCCCTAGTGTGGTCACAACAAAAAGTTTGACGACGCACGACGCACGACGCCGGACGCCGGACGGAGAGTGATCCTAATAGCTCACTTTGTCACTTTGTGACATGTGAGCTAAAAATGGCGGATAGGCCAAACAGAAGCTTCAAGAAACTCCGTTTAATGTGAAATAAAAAGAACAATTACTATTATATTCATGCATTTTTTCTTACAAATCAAATTTACTTGAGTATTCATGATTGTAACAAAACTATCTTTAAAGGGAGATCACTGCGAAATATATTGGTTTGTTTATATGCAAACCGGCGCGTCAGTAGCATGATTTTCTATTTTGTCGTTTAGTGTTTTTACTTTCATACCATTAGTTCTATCATATGTTTGCAAATAGAATCATTCTGATATGAATAAGTCAATAGAAGAAAGACAAACAAGAGGGCCAAGATGGCCCTATATCGCTCACATGGCAATCACTGTTCACTCATTAAAACATTGTTTTGAACCGGTGACCTAGTTTTTGACCCCAGACAACCTATGTTCGAATTTGTCTTACATATCATTATAACAAACAGTCTGACTAGGTTTGGTGAAGATACGATCAAAATTTGACATCTACAGTGTTAATAAGGTTTTCCTAAGATTTGACCTTGTGACCTGGTTTTTGACCCTAGGTGACCCATATTTGAACTTGTCCTTAATATCATTAAGACAAACAATCTGACAAGGATTGGCCAAGATCCAATCAAAACCATGACATTTAGAGCTTTTACAAGATTTTTACCTAAGATTTGACCTTGTGACCCAGTTTTTGAACCCGGCTGACCCATGTTCATCCTTGACCCACATATCATTAAGGCAAACATTTTGACAAGGTTTGGTGAAAATCCAATTAAAACTGTGACATCTACAGTGTTAACAAAGTTTTCCTAAGATTTGACCTGGTGACCTAGTTATTGACCCCAGATGACCCATATTTATACTTGACCGTTATATCATTAAAAAAAACGATTTGACAAAGTTTGGTGAAGATCCAATAATTACTGGGAAATCTACAGTGTTAACATGGTTTTTCATAAGATTTGACCTAGCGACCTAGTTTTTGACCCAAGATGACCCATGTTCGAACTCGTCCAAGATATTATGAAGACAAACATTCTGACAAGGTTTCATGATCATCCAATCAAAACAGTGACTTCTAGAGTGTTCACAAGGTTTTCCAGCAATTTGCCCTAGTGACCTAATTTTACTACAGAAATGACCCATTGTCAAATTTGACCTACATATTATTAAAATAAACATTCTGACAAAGTTTCATGAAGATAAAGTCAAAACAGTGATTTCTAAAGTGTTCACAAGGTTTTCCCTTATTTGGCCCTGGTGACCTAGTTTTTGACCCCAAATGGCCCAATATCGAACTCGTCCGAGATTTTGTTGATATTAACGTTCTGACCCAGTTTTGCTAAAATTGAGCCAAAAATGTGGCCCCTTAAGTGTGGTCACAACAAAAAGTTTGACGACGCACGACGCACAACGCACGACGCTGGGCGGAGAGTGATGACCTAATAGCTCACTTTGTCACTTTGTGACATGTGAGCTAAAAAAGGGCTAGAATCTATCCGAATAACTTATGATAGCACGGATCACTGTCATCGTTAAAGGGAGATCACTGCGTATTACCTGGTATTATTATTTTAATAAAATAACATCCGACTTATCAATATACGTACATGTATATAAAATTCAACTAGTGATGTTCTGATTAATCATTTATTCAAAGAATCATTGACGAATGGTCTTTGACGTGACAATGACAATGCTGCCATTTCGTCAACGGATTGTTGATTTTTGTACATAGTTGTCGTTCTTGACTATATTACTGAATACCTTACAAGGGTTCACTTTAAAGATGATGCTGTTCGAGCTGTAACTGTAAATGCAGCATAATTCTGGCCCAGTGTAGTTCGTTTAATAATCAGTATATTTTGATGTGATGTTTACTCAAACATCCTTATACTAGTAATGTTAAACATTTAACATTTCAATTCTTATTGTGCTATTCGATTAGTGTAAGGGACGTAAATGCATGCAATAGTAACATATTTGATCATTTCTTATTTATTTTCATGGACTGATTACAATCACTAATTTCAACCTCTCCAGACCAGTCCTCATTTGACCAACAACCTCTCACAACAACAGTATGACTCCACTACATGATTTAACTACTAATGTGTCCTCTTTAGAGCAACAACCTCTCTACAATAACATAATTGTGTTATTCCCAAAGGGTGTTGCTTTGAAGAGGTTAAACTGTATCTATATCCATGAAACATTTGGTATTGATTACTCTGTATGACAAACAATTAGGTAAAATATAAATAGACAACAATGAAGATAATTGCCTTGATCATAATTCGGTTGTAAAAAGCTAAACAGATTAAGAATAGATCATGCTTTATCATCTGATTCATCCAATCATAGAAGGAACAAAGAAAATGCTGCGTACATAGAATACACTCAATAATTATAATACTGTGGTGTACTTAATAATCACATACATATTATATACATTGTAATGTTGTCGCTGGGACATAAACAAAATAATGCAATCTGTTACATAAGGCTGAGATAATAGTTTTGTTTCAGTGACCAGACTACTCGAGCTGTTTGCGTCAACTTTACAGTTTCTAATGGTAAAATCTAGAGTACAAAATCAATTGGGTGCGAATAAATATTCTCACAAAAGGTGTAGAGAAGTCAAAGTACTGAAAGTACTCATGGAAACTTAAGGTACGAAGGTTTGCACTGCAACATATAACGGGACAAGTTAAACTAGAACTATCACTAAAGGTGATGAATACCCCCAGATGCGGCCTTGACACAGTTATTGTTACATTTTACAGAGGGAAATATAATGCATTTTCATTTTTTTAATACCAGCAAATTGTTGCTTAGATATATCCTGACCAGTTTCTAAATATACATTATACAAAAAATAACAAAGGGCCATAACTCATTAAAATTTACTTGGACAAAACCTATTGTGGACATGCACAACTTGGCAAACTACTTATCACTTCTAAGAAGTTTCACTGAATTCCTGCATGTAGTTGCTGAGAAATAGTAAGGACAAAATTTACCTAATTGTATAAAACAAAGGGCCATAACTCAGTGAAAATTAATCCAAACAAAACCTGGTTATTGCATGCACAACTTGGCTTGCTTTTTATAACTTCTGTGAAGTTTCAATGAATTCCTATGAGTAGTTACTGAGATATTGTATATACACTGTATAAAAACAACAAAGGGCCATAACTCAGTGAAAAAATTCAACCAACCAAGACAAGCTTAATGCATGCACAACTAAGCTAACTACTCATCACTTCTGAGAAGTTTTATTGAATTCCTGGCAGTAGTCAATGAGAAATAGTCAGGACAAAATTTGCCTATTGTATATACTGTAGAAAAAAACAAAGGGCTATAACTCAGTGAAAATCAATCCAAATGAAAAATGATTTAAGCATGCACAACTAGGCTAACTACTTATTACTTCTGTGAAGTTTCGTTGAAATCCTGTGAATAGTTGCTGAGAAATTGTTCGGACAAAATCTGCTTAATGTATATACTGTATAAAAACAACAAAGGGCTATAACTCAGTGAAAATTAATCCGATCGAAAATTGCTTTAAGCTAGCACAACTAGGCTTACTACTGATCACTTCTGTGAAGTTTCATTGAGATCCTGTGAGTAGTTGCTGAGAAATTGTCCGGACAAAATTTGCCTATTGTATATACTGTATAAAATCAACAAAGGGGTATAACTCAGTGATAATTAATCCGAACAAAAATTGCTTTAAGCATGCACAACTAGGCTTACTACTGATCACTTCTGTGAAGTTTCATTGAGATCCTGTGAGTAATTGCTGAGAAATTGTCCGGACAAAATTTGCCTATTGTATATACTGTATAAAAACAACAAAGGGCTATAACTCAGTGAAAATTAATCCGAACAATAATTGCTTTAAGCATGCACAACTAGGCTTACTACTGATCACTTCTGTGAAGTTTCATTGAGATCCTGTGAGTAATTGCTGAGAAATTGTCCGGACAAAATTTGCCTATTGTATATACTGTATAAAAACAACAAAGGGGTATAACTCAGTGAAAATTAATCCGAACGAAAAATGCTTTAAGCTAGCACAACTAGGCTTACTACTGATCACATCTGTGAAGTTTTATTAAAATCCTGTAAGTAGTTGCTGAGAAATTCTCCGGACAAATTGTGTCTACAGACGCACGGACCGACCGACCGACCGACCGACCGACCGGCCGACCGACCGACCGACCGTCAAGCGTGAATCCAATATAGCCCCCATATATTTCATATCTGGGGGTATAACAATTGTATAGCGGATGAAAAAACGTAATACTTTGGGCCGCATCAAACTTCATAGGCACCGAGCATGTGACGGTGACGGCTATTGTTTAGTTTCTTAAAATGGAAAGTCAAGCTTTTTGACCGACCCCTCATTGTACTTTTTGGTCAAGGTACCGAGACATTCTTTTTTCAAGCCTTATTCGTCAAGTAGAAATGTAGACTATGTTGTTGTCAACAAACGATCACGTTGTTTTTACTTGATATGTTGTTTTTTCACTCCTCAACAAATCAGTTGCGTTATGATTCACACAACTGAACCCAAAACAATCTGAACTTTGCTTCTTTAAGAATACAACCATGCTTAGAAACAAACTGTGCGGTACTACAGTATGAAAATTGACCTTGAAAGTCGAACCCTCTCAAATACCGTACTTACACCATGATCGCACAGTCCAACTGTTCACAGACCAACTTAATGCTGATTATTATTATTTCTGATCAACTTCAATCCTTTGTGATCAATTTTAACGTCGAGTTTTGATCCGGATCAAGTGAAGCTAAAAGCCGGATCAGGGTCCTGTTTGATTGTTAAATTAATTAGCATAAGGCCTTGAGATTGTATTTATCATCTGCTAATCATAAACAGCACTATCAAAGACCCTTTTTATCGGCCTTACAGGAAAAGATAAGGAGTATAGTTGCATTAACTCTAGAGGCGTACATGTGCACGTAAGGACATGCATTTGTGATAAAACACTTTGAATAGCACGAGTATTACTCATAACTTGATATGTACAAGTTATAAAAATAGAGGAAATTATACACAGAACTGAATATATTTACCATTAGATTCTCTCATGCAATCCTCTCTGGATATCATATGTTTAGAGTGTTTACAATCAGTCAAACCTGACTTAATGACAAGCAGTGATAAAAATACCTTGAGAAGACGTAATATTGGTTACTGCGGTTTATAGATAAGCAAACCTAATATAAACATAGGACATCCGTACAAAATGATTTGCTGTTACGTGAACAATGTATAAGAAATCCCCCGACCCGACAACGTTTTAACGATTTTGACAATGTTTTCATTTCTTATTCCAGCTTTATGTATACAGTTCTAACAATTAAATCTGACAAAAATATATAATATACATGCGTGCCTCCCTAATATCATATGAAAGATTGTATCGCTTAACCGTAAACTATTTTTTTAAATAATGTCGATTTTTGTATATACATTTGTAATTGTTATAGCTGTTACTTGTTATGCTCAATAAGATCTAAAGTCTTCTGCATAATAATATGTGTTTACTTTACCTGCTTTCACAAAATTTCTTAATTGTGGGCGTGGCATCACGTTTCTTTCTTTTACGAAACCACACCTCTACTTGCCTGACTGACCAATCAGTTTGCTTCGACAGTGACTGAAAAAATACCATAGAAAAGCTAATACATTGAAGTATTACAGTTTAATCTAAACTGCTGCCAAAGTGAGCCAACACCGAGGTCAGTTATAATTCGCAATCCATTAATCAACCAATCAAAATCGTTTATGTTTTAATTGACCAATCGGACGAAGTAAATGATAACACATTTTATCTCAACAGTCCATTAACCGACCAATCAAAATCGCTGATGTTTTTGACTGACCAATCAGAGGAAGTAAATGATAACACACTTTGTCTCAACAATTTCATGTGATAATTTGTTTTATTTTCTTCTTTTTCCCTTGGGTTTAATGTCCCATCAACAGTCAGGGTAATTTCTAGCGACTTTACCAGCTGGAACAATGGCGTACACCTAGGTGGAACCATCAACCTGCCTTAAGCAAGCTGGACAGCTTGAATGAAACTTGGTCTCGGTGAGTCACATGAATCATAGCACATACAGTAAACATGTACAGTACAACCTCTCTAGACCGACCCTCTCTTGAGCAACAACTTCTCTATAACAACAGCATGATATGTCCCCACTGCACGATTTAACTATAAATTTAACCTCTCTAGAGCAACAACCTCTCAACAATAATAAAGTGTTGCTACTCCAAAAGGCTGTGGCTTTGGAGAGGTTGCTGTAGAAATCAGAATAGTTTTACAGGAAATACAATCATGACACGCTATCCGAGACCTGAGATATACATTCAACAATGAAGCGCATAACTTTAAATTGTATGGTCGATGTATAAATCAAATACTGACAATACAGAGAACGCCTTTACGACAACAATATTTTCACATCACTTATACACGGTAAAGACGTTTTTTTGTAAACACGAAGTAAACAGTCACACACGGTTATCGATAGCCCGCACATAATATCCTCCGTGTGGACTTCGGCTACTCCGCAGCACACATTAATCGATTTCATATTACAGGTATATAACCCAGAATATATTTAAAGGCCAACTCTGGGGCTTCCGTAATCGAGGGATTTTGTTCTCAGACTAGTGATCGCTAGCCTCTTTGCTGTGAGACCGGAGGTCTAGGCAAATTGCACATGCAAGGCAACTGTTCATCTGGCTTAATAAAGGTCGGCGGTTACACTCAGGACTAGTGAATGACTGGTGTCTGACCTCACTGTTATGGCTACAAAAATGACTAAAAAATCATGGCTAATGCTTCGACGTTAATCCCAAATGAAGTCAAAGGTCACAAAGCTTACTGGGCAAAGGTTAACAACACAACTCCTCTACTCTCGCTTTATAGTCATAACCCCGCCACAAAAGAAGCAGAGACTTCAGTTAAAGCCTCTGCTTCTAATGTACTTCACAAGTACTTCATTAGCGCTGCAAAATTTAAAGACCCGCTTCATCTGAAGTCCCGGGGACTTCTTTCATACTTCTTGATACGCTTCAGATGAAGTCCCCTGCTCCACCGAAGCGCACGGGGACTTCAGAAGTACTTCATAGACTTTAGGATGGATTGATTTAATCTATTTCTTATAAGGAGGGGCTTCATAAGCGCTTCAGTATATTTAAAGGAATGGTGATGTTTGATGACATCACAGGTCACATGGTGTAAATTCAAAAAATGGCTGACTGTTATAATAAGAAAAAGTGTGCCAATAATGAAAATGGAAAAACTGCTAAAACTATGATGTTAATACACTGGTAAGTGTACTGGTTTTTAAGTTCTTGTATAGATAAATGTTTTACACCTGCAGAAAACCTAACATGACAGTTTCATATATATTTAGAGACAATTATGATAAAACCAAGTGGATGGGGTGTGATGAAACACTTGAGAGGCTGCAATTTGATGTGTTGTAGTTAGGTACATTATTAACAGAATTAATCCCTATCTTATAATGTGATCAAACTGCTATTATTGTTAAGTTAAGTTTTCCAAGTATAATTAAATTATTTAAGAAAAGACTGGCTCTGCATGTCTGAAAAACTTCTGAATATTTCTCTGAATATAGTCCGAGTGAACTCAATGTACAATATCTAAATATTATTTTTGAGTGTTGTCTCAGAAATGTCTGAATTATATCTGAATACTTTTTCTGATTACTGTCTGATGATGCAGACATGGCATATCAGACATTTCATGATTTAGCATGATGCATGGTCTGAACATAATTTCAAACAGGGACTTCAAATAAGTAGGCGCTTCAATGACGCTTCTTAGAGGTGCTTCAGACACGCTTCTGTTTGTGCTTCAAAGGCGCTTCTGACAAGGGACTTCAAATGCGCTTCAACCTAATTTGCATACTGAAGCACATCTGAAGCGCTAATTAACATAATTGGGACGGGACTTCAAATGCGCTTCTCCATTACTTTCATACATGTAATTTTATCTGTATCTGTGAAGTTCTCTTGAAGCAGGAGACTTTAAAAGTACTTCTTTGATACTCCAGGGGGAAGCTTCATTTGTACTTCAGATATGCTTCAGATGTGCTTCGTTTGTGGCGGGGTAATTCATAGGATAAACTGTTAATGACCATAACCAATTCAACAAAGTAACGACATTACGTTAATGAAATTAGTGTGGGTAGTATACATATATAAGCATAAAAGAAAACTAAGAACACTACATGTATAATAAAACCTCGATTATCGAAGGGACCGAAATATTGTTTCGGATAACACTATTCGGATAATCAAGTCTAATTTGCATTGACATTTACAAGCGAAAATCGGGGCAAAAAATTCATTTCGGATAACACCAGGTTTTCGGATAATCCGAGTTCGGATAATCGAGGTTTTACTGTAGTTACTTACCTCATAGTCTGGCTGCTGTTTTCTCTGATTGTAAGCTGTTTCCAATAACAGATTAGGGGTCACATAAGGAACCCGTGGTTTCTTTATACCAAGTTTGTATCCTATTGGTGTAACCAAATATCTAAAACAAAACAACGTACATGTACTTCATAACAACATGAAGTTGAAACTGAAAAAGGCCGCGTTCATGGCCTAATGGTTAGTAAGATCAGGTGATCAGGGTTTGAACTTCGGTTGCGGCTGATCATAGAAAGTACTGGTTAAAATAAAATCTTTCAATTGTTTGATTCTGTAAATATTCACACTGCTATTCCAGAAATGTTGACGTTACTCTTGACGTCACATATAAACAGAAGTTAACCATAGTTATACAATTGTATCATGCTAAACAAGAACAACTTGTCGTTTATGCAACATTCTAAACCCATTGGCAATAATCATTATCACGCAATGACATAACAAACATATTGTCATCAAAGCAGACGGCGTCCATAATATGATAATATTATATGCAATCATAACTTGCCAAATAAATGAAATAATTGCAAAACTAGTTATTATAATGCCACATTTGTTTAATGAATAATGCATTGAACACAATGCCATAATTTTATTCGCACAAAACCTATCCATTTTAATGATAAAAAAAAACAATAGTACATGCAGTCGCTGAGTGCCAAGGACGCGTTGAAGGCTGTTGCCACAATGTAATGGATTAACTAGCACTTTAAACAGAGAAAAAAGTGGAAGTCAATGAATATGACATTACATCATCAAATTCAAAACACTGTAAGTTTTTCTGACTCATTCAAAGCATATGAAATAGCAATTACAATGTACATAAGATAGCTAGAAGTAATGGTATTTGATAACGATTAGACGATGATTGCAAAGTACACATACGTGCATTCTAAAATGAAATTGCTATCCCGATACAAGGTTAAAGATTAATTTATGCTCAATTTTTTATCTTTCTACAAACTCATACAAAAAGACACTTGAATATTATAGTAAAGAAAACTTTTAACCACCAATTATCTATGACTTGATAATTTCTTACCTTTCAAAAACAATTCTGACAACTACTAAAACAAGACCCAGAGCGAATCCAAAGTGTAAGTCAGAGACTTGTGGGTAATATGTATCAGATCCCGGCTGGTTCTCCAAATCCTTCCATCCGTAATGCTTTCCAAACACCAAGTTGGGGAACCATAAACGTTCATCCCAAAATGTATCATATATGGTTTGAAACATTGTCTGAGTCTTAATATTGAATAATGTTGAATTTCTTCACAGGCTTATAAAACGACAACAACCTGAAATAAAAATAAAATATTTTTAGAGTGGGATCTCCGTTGTCGAGTTGGTATGATCTTAGAACAGTAATTCGAGGGCTTAGCGCAACACTGTCGTAACTTGTTCTTATTTCAATATGAGTTACGACACTGTTGCACTGAACCCTCGAACTGTCAGCCATGTCACCCCTATTTGATCCAATCCTACGTGGGACAAAAATTCACATGTAGGGAATCTGTCCAGCTAGCTTACGGATATTCGGTGGTTCTATTCAGATCACATGCCCAAGTTTTCCACCGCTCTTAAAACTAAGTGAAAAGTCGCCCAGTCTATTGGGGATGAGGGCGTTAACTTGTGACTCAATTTGTAAAATGGTACCGTTCCACAACAAGCTGCGTAACACTTCAGAATATAAAAAAAATATTAATACGTACGTAGGTTGTCATAAATGACCAAACCTACATCTACATGTAAGAAAAACAAGAGGGCCAAGATGGCCCTATATCGCTCACATGACAATCACTGTTCACTCATTAAAACATTGTTTTGAACCGGTGACCTAGTTTTTGACCCCAGACGACCTATGTTCGAATTTGTCTTACATATCATTAGGACACACAGTCTGACTAGGTTTGGTGAAGATACGATCAAAATTTGACATCTACAGTGTTAATAAGGTTTTCCTAAGATTTGACCTTGTGACCTGGTTTTTGACCCTAGGTGACCCATATTTTAACTTGTCCTTAATATCATTAAGACAAACAATCTGACAAGGTTTGGCTAAGATCCAATCAAAACCATGACATTTAGAGCTTTTACAAGATTTTTACCTAAGATTTGACCTTGTGACCCAGTTTTTTAACCCGGCTGACCCATGTTCATCCTTCACCCACATAGCATTGAGGCAAACATTTTGACAAGGTTTGGTGAAGATCCAATTCAAACTGTGACATCTACAGTGTTAACAAAGTTTTCCTAAGATTTGACCTGGTGACCTAGTTATTGACCCCAGATGCCCCATATTTATACTTGACCGTTATATCATTAAAACAAACGATTTGACTAAGTTTGGTGAAGATCCAATAATAACTGTGAAATCTACAGTGTTAACATGGTTTTCATAAGATTTGACCTAGCGGCCTAGTTTTTGACCCAAGATGACCCATGTTCGAACTCGTCCAAGATATTATGAAGACAAACATTCTGACAAGGTTTCATGATCATCCAATCAAAACAGTGACTTCTAGAGTGTTCACAAGGTTTTCCAGCAATTTGCCCTAGTGACCTAATTTTACTACAGAAATTACCCATTATCAAACTTGACCTACATATTATTAAAATAAACATTCTGACAAAGTTTCATGAAGATCCAGTCAAAACAGTGATTTCTAAAGTGTTCACAAGGTTTCCCTTATTTGGCCCTGGTGACCTAGTTTTTGACCCCAAATGGCCCAATATCGAACTCGTCCGAGATTTTGTTGATATTAACGTTCTGACCCAGTTTTGCTAAAATTGAGCTTAAAATGTGGCCCCTAGTGTGGTCACAACATAAAGTATGACGACGCACGACGCACACCGCACGACGCCGGACGCCGGACGGAGAGTGATCCTATTAGCTCGCTTTGTCACTTTGTGACATGTGAGCTAAAAACAATCATATTGGCTATTCCATGAAATATTAATTATTTAAATAAACAAGGCCAAGCACATTCGAGCAACATTTATTGCGACACCTGAAGCAACAGTTCCCAACAGTAACAGAATGAAAAAGATATTACATATTCACAGGAATGTCAAACACGGTCCCTGAGGTGTCCATCGCCACCTAACCAGACACAATGTGATTAATTTGTACAGGTCAACAATACCAGAGAATGCGTGAGTACATCATCATGTTAATAATTCACTATAGCAAGATAGAAACACATAATGATGCAAATTAAACCATCGAAATGACAACATCAGCTTAATGTCAGCCACATGATCACTCGAATAATTAATTTACCAGGCGAAAACATGCATCATGTATCCTTTGTCTTTTTACGTGTTGCATAATAAATCTAACGTATACATGCGGTCATAATTATATCCTGGAAGTAAAAAATTGAGACGGCAAATACCTAGTATCTAAAATCAGTGAGTCTAACGTTTAAAATAGCATCGGTGATTGATTGGCGTAAATGATTTCACTGAAACTGTAAAAAAACATTTAATTATATCACTGAATCAAGTTGCAATTAAAAAATGAATTGTTTATGCGTGTTATAAGAAATAATCACCAAACCACTTATTTCAACAGCAAATTAGAAAAAAATATCGTTTTTATAAACATACCAAGGTAATTTATCAGCCTCCGTATTTTAAACATTATGCAAGCATGATTGCACGTGACTAGGACACAAAAATCCACTTGAGAATGTTTGCAAATAAATCATACGATGGTGATGCATGCATTTTTGTACTCGGCGGCATGACTCATGGATTAAAGGTCGATGTCGTAAAGCAAAGGATTCATCGTAAGAACTAAATATTAATGAATAGTGTGTTGTTGTACAATAACAAGTTATATGAGAAGGAAACATTGCGTGCACAAATTAAGATCCAGAATTTCTTGGAAATATTTTTTTTTGTAATATAGTACACAACAGACTTTACGTCTGCTACGATTCTAGAACAGTCTTAAAATAATACTGCATGTATCGATGTGAAATGACAAATCGAAATATCACTACATAATTTATTATATACACTATAAGGCACATTCAAATATGTTCAAAACTCTTGGTAGACACACACAAACATAGGCCTATATGACACTCGGTGCATGTGTTGTATACCCAGGTTAAAGTCACTTAAGCATGTGGATTTATCGGTCGTAATAGTTTCTGTTTGTCATCTAAGAGAGGAATCCGGAGTGTTTTCCTCACGTGCATACTTAGCAAGAAAACATTTTATCATTGAAAAAATGCTATTTATTGAACAACTGTGTTTTCCCCGCATTCATGTTATGCGTAACGTCACAAAGTGACGTCACGCGCTCTATATATTTCCAGTTTTCACAGCCAAAATTTATGAGTGTCTTCCGAAGAAAAACGGCCCGTTTCGTCGTTAATTATTGCTTTGGGATAATATTAAATATTTTTTACAACAAAAAGCTAATGGGACTTTAAAGATAATTATAACACCCAGAACGTCTAGACTTTTCACACGTCCATAATGAACTGTTCGATTCAATATCATTTCTAAATTCCATTACCTTATAATACAACATAATGTCTGTGTAATTTTCTTAAGCAATAGGAAAGTGGGTGAATATTTTGATAGAGGGCAATTAATTACCCTAAGACCAGACATAAATGGGCTATCTATTCGACCAGATATATTTACAACGATCATATAGTTCTCAAAAGT
Organism: Lutraria lutraria; assembly: GCA_964023205.1. Taxonomy (NCBI): domain Eukaryota; kingdom Metazoa; phylum Mollusca; class Bivalvia; order Venerida; family Mactridae; genus Lutraria; species Lutraria lutraria. Next base: position 4,494,268 of record OZ026848.1, read on the forward strand.
AAACGTACGAACACATTTGGGGACGGACCGAACCTCCAAAGTACCTTTCAGAACCAATCAGTAACACGCAAAGAAAACCAAGAATGGCAGAAACCATGCGAGGTGACTATTTTTACTTCATTCCATAACCACTGATGATTGTGATTAGACCGAGTATTACTGACATTGCATGACAACCGGTGTCATGTTTTGCGTTGCAGCGAACAACATTAATAGATGTAAACAAACATAGCACAATGGATTGAGTTACGTTCTGAATGCGCTAAAAATATGACGAAGAATTAACATATCATATGTTCACACATTAATGACATGGACGATGAATACGTTCAGACGGATTATATAACGAGTATAATTGTGGTTGCATAGAAATTACAGTGTAACGTCCATGGACGGTCACCTCCGAACAACAGCAACCTCTCTTATACACCTAGTATGCTACCAACCCAAATTAACGTTTAACTCTATTTTCACTCCCTCAACAGCAGTCACCTCCTTACAACAATCTCGTTGGTCCTTCCCATTTGTGACTCTTGTAGGGAGGTTGCGCTGTAGTATGAAAAGTAACAAACTTATTCATTATAAGAAAGATATTGCGGACGATGATGATGATGTTTGCTATGATGATAATGATGAGGATTTTGATTATTTTGACGAAGTGACCGTGTTCAAAGAATTGAAGATGCCAATAAATATGATAGTGATGGCGTAGATAATGGAGCAAATACAAGAATTAAGCATATGTATATGATTGTCGTAATGATGGTAATGCTGGTTTTGATTATTTTGACAAAGGTACGTACCTTGTTTAAAACATCGATGATGAAATATCTAGAGTATGATGGTGACAGAGTAGACCTAAATAATGGAGTAAATACTAATAGTGTTTAGAATGATTGCGATAATGATACTGATGGTATTAATGATGATGAAGATTCTGATTATGTTCATGGCTATAATGAGTATGAATACGCTGGTGACGATACTGATAATAGTTAAGTAAAGACAATGTTGGTAATGGTTTATAAAAAGAAGATGATAATCATTACATGGTACATTAATGATGATACAACTATTGATGTGGGTGATGGTGGTTTTGCTGATGATGATGATGGTGGTAAAGTTAATGACGAATATGATGATATTACTGCTATTGATTGTTGATAAACTGATGATGATGATGGTAAAGTTAATTAATAATGACTGTACTAAAGATGATGATTTCGATGGGGTCCGGGGCGTATATACCGATGCAACGTGCACAAACCGCAGTGTTGTATTTTATCACAATGCACTAAAGAAACCCTTTATTACAAAGGTATGAAATTCTACAGATGTACGTATCACGTGTATATGAGTATATTACTCAGACAGACATAGCCAGCCATTATCCGGATAATTACACTGTTCTGACAATAGACAGTAATAATGTATTGATAATGATTATATATGTTCAGCTATAGATTGTCACTGATGAAAAGATCGTTACATCACAAACAGGTGTTATACCACGTGTTGGAACATATCAAACAGGCGACAAAATTAATTAGGTAAACACATGAACTATAGGTTCACTATCTAGATCTTATGACTTCACTAAATATCTAATAGATAAATTCTATGTTTGATGGTACTAAACTAATTTCAATATCATGACATACAGGGAAATATCGATCAACTTTTTGAAAACAAGAACTTTTTTTGTTGTTCGGTACGAACACTGTGTTAATTAAGACCTTTAATACTTAATTAAGACCAATCCTCAACAATCGATCAGGATTTTTTCCTAGATACAGAAGAGCATCGATTAACCTTCCGACTACGAAAATAGTTCCAATTTTATAATTCAATGGCATATATGCAAATTCAAATATTATTTGTATTTATGCCAAAAGCAGATGGCTATCCAAAATCGTAATCGAGTAATACAAAACAGATGTAAAAAATCTAAACAATACCTTACCTCAGAATACTACGATATTTACTATCAGAACGTACATTTCAAGGAATGATCACGTCATAAGTTTTAAATGACGCCATAATTCACGTGATATACATATGCTAATTGCTGAACTATTTTTGGTGATCAATCAAAGTAGAGAAAGTACATGTAACGGGGACATAGGATGGATCCCCGACCTATGTTCTCAGCTATTACGGGGATAATAAATGGGGTTACCCATCAGGGGCCAAGTACATGTAACGGGAGCAATTTTAACAATTGCATGGCGGATGTAGAAAAGCGTAGTACTTTGGTCTGCATCAAAATTCATGCGCGCTGAGCGAGTGAAGGCTATGGAAAGCTGAAATATCATTCAGTAAAAAAAATTCAGACAAAAACCAAACAGTACAAAGAAATTCAACTTTGACTGCTTTGTAGTTCGGAACAGCAGCATCTCCTTTGAACAGGGCTTTGATGAGTTTATCAAGCATTTAGAAAATACAGCAAGCCTCACTGAAAATAATAGGTTGATATCATGAAATTGTCTTATTATTGAACTGGTCGCTAAGTGGAGGGTTCACTGTAACTTATATTCCCAGTATAGTTAACTGTAGTATAATAATGGTAGACACCTTTTCGAGAATAATTGAGTAAAAAGTGCGATTTCAAGTTATACACTCAAAGCCTGTTGCATGGTCACCCTTAACAACGATCGTCCGACGACGAATCGTAGCATTATCATTCTGGACTAAACTTAACTCAAACAGAAAAGTTTAACTAATAAATAACGTTACATGTAAATACATATCCACAAAATAACACCAGAAACCAACTGAAGAGCCCCGTTAGAATGAACTTTTTGGAATCTGAATATTAACTACACTATATCCATACCTCACTGTATCCATGACAACGAAACGTAGAAGGACGTGTTTAGGATAAAATAAATAAGTATACTGTACCAGGTAATTCACTATATCCTAGTTCACTACAACCGTGTTTTACTGTAGACCATATCGTATCACCCTAACAACTCATATATACAGTATATGTAATACGATGTATATACAACTATCGACACAATATATACGCGTGCTCACAGCATTTCCACGCTGTTCATGTGATGAATAAACCATATCCAATTTCTATCTTGACGTAGCACTTGAATATATTCTTAAACCAATAATTGAGATGTTTCCGATGTCTTTCGGTTTTGGTTTGTTTCGGTGCAACAATATTTTAGTTACATAAGGTGGCTAGTTCACCTAAACAGTTTCCATGGACTGTACTAATTTACCCATCCAAAAAGGAGCCACTATCTTCTCCTTTTCTGGTAGCAAATCGATATTTTTATATTTTTTTCACAGAAGGGTGTGACCTGAGGCGATCGGCCGGATTCGAACCCGGAAACAAGTAACAGCACACTATCCACTGGAACACGTCCGCGGCTTTATTCCAATATATACATACAATGCTAGTCATATGATTACAACAAAATGCAAAGCGCAAAAATTGCAGACCTAATGTAAGCATATCTAAAATTAGAAGCGATAGCTATATCCAATATTGATAATAAAACGAATTGTCTGGAGAGAACATTTGGCTCATACAATAGACTACGTATCTCTTCATATTTCGATCCATGATGCACGCTTATGACAAACATATCGGCACACACTTGTTTTGGTTAATTTAAAGTTCAGTTGAAGAAACTTATACTTAGCCGCACAGCTTCATGTAACATTTGTATATGCAATCAAACCTGTGAACATAGGACATCCTTAAGAGCGACTTATTGTCAGGTGGCCTTTATTGGGACGTCATTTTGTTCTAAATAATCTATGACACAATATGTAAAAGAAATGCCTTTATTCACACGATGAACCGTTCAGATGTGACCGGTAACACAATGCATGCATAACAAACACAGAGTAATAATGACAACGACTGGTTCTAAACCGAACATGATTATTCAAGTGCATGGAAATGTTTTCAGCAGTTAAGGCAAAACTGTATATCTGCAGGTAACACCTCTCATCCTAACGATATCCCAAAGAAAATCGATTTACAAGGCGGACTACTTCTCCGATAAGCCAATTGCTGGTAATGCCCCTATTTCCTAGACTTTTTAAAGGTTTCTCAAAATTAATGTTTGGTTGTAGTTGCCTGATAAATGATTGAATGTATATTCAATGATTTTAATTAGTTCTTGGTCGAGTTTTAAATATTTCGTATATCCATTAACGCATGTAATAATTCATCATCAAGTTGCAAGCAATGTTGCATTTAATATGAGAAATACTGGGCGTGTTCTGTGTTAAGAAATGTACAAAAAATCGAACGATTTCATCATCCCGTTTGTTAAATTCGAGGAACCTGTTGTATCCTGCATGCATAATCATTCATATGAATGTTAATTTGCAAATTCATTTAGGAAAAATGATACGTTCATTCTACAAAACCTTCCTCTAATACAAGTTGATTTAATTATTTAAAAAGTATGATATCGTGAAAATAACTTAAACCAGCAAGAATATGGTTTTACACAATTTCGTGCACGTGTCTGAACATCGTAATTATTGTCATGCAAATGATAAACCATGTTCCCCACCTGATACTTAACCAGAATGCATCATTCACATATAATTTATCATATTTTTTGCAATATTTCGAATATCTGACATCGTTGTGCAAAATTAATGCAATCCATTACCGACAAATCAGTTAATAATGAAATTGGGTGATCGGTGGTCGAATGGTAACACACTGGACTACTAAATGAAATCTCGTGGGTTCGTTTCTCGGCTGCGCCAGGGACGCTTTTCCAGTGTCCCCACCCTAACTACCGAGGCAAGTACTGTGTCTAGGGTATCACGGGAGGAAATGGCGAGGCGTGTGTCAGTGCTTCACATCGAGCACAATAAAGAACCAGGAACACTTTTAAATAAAAAGTAGGGACATAAATGTGCAGTTCTCCTGTATTTTATCTCCCCTCTCTGGGATGGCTCTGAAATTACCATAGCTGTCGAATGGGCCGTTAAACAACAGACAAGTAAACTAGCATTTATTTGTGAACAGTTCCACCATGGTTAAGCCTACGTGTACACAAAGAACATGTATTCCTCGGTTTATAATTGCTTCTGTGTAGTGTGTACACACATACTAAAGTATCCGAACAATGAAGCCCTCGTTAGTAACACGTGTACTTTCACAATAAGTTTTTATAATTATTTAAACAATGAAATATACAGAGATTAAGGTACGTTCGTACTTATCATTTTTTTCTTCAGAGGTAAACTTCAAAATATTATTCCCTTCACTAAAAACAGACTAACAACAATAACACGTTCATTAAGTCGCGAAGTTATAGTATGTACAGTCATTTAGATGCGTCTTACCTATTGTTTTATATGCATCATGCCTATCATCGTATAAGTAATCTGAACTATGGCCTGCAGCCTTGATATACAAAATGATATTTTACCGAGACATTGAATTCGGAAGGAAATGTCACAAACACACGATAACAAGATAATTACATTTAATTATTATTCTAGCTTGAAGTGTCGTTTCCAAGTCAATTAAGCGAAAAGATATCATCTAGTCTGGGTGTCATGAGTGTTCCGGAATCTATCGATGATTGTCGAGTACTTCCGGAAAACTAGATACCTTGATGTCAAATTGAATATGCAACGAAATAAATTAGGCTCTAAATGCAGACGATATTTATCTACTTATTCATACGCCTTACGATATATTATGTCACACGCTATTTTGAAATAACAAATAAATAATGCTCGACTCGGATACGATTTTAAACATTTGAATTTGAAGTAAATTTGTGAACTTTATGTTGAAAACTAGCTATGCTTTTAAATATGCAAATAAAACAAAAACAGCACTACATACGAGTATTTATAGTTTTGTGGTGTTCAACTAATGGTCATGTACTGTGCACTAAAATAATCAAAGTACTGACAATGCACATAATAGCCTAACTGAACTTACATATTAGACATCAATACATGGTATACAACCTTATAGGACGCAGCACATTGATCATTATGTATTTATACCAAGGTAGTATCATTGATTTTGTTTGTTTGTTTATACATATATCGAGTTTTACAACCCTTTTCAACAGCCAGAGTCACACGAGGCGGACAGTTCACCTAACCATCTTCCCTGGGAAGAACCAGTACTATACTCCCGACCTCCTTAAGCCACTGCCTACTTTCTCACATAAAAAGACATGGTCGGTAGCGGGACTCGAACACACGACCCTCTATCAGTGAGAAGTTACAATGATTTGAAGTTAGAGACTTTTACCACTCGACCACGGAGGAGGGTCAGTATCATTGAACATTGAAAGAATGTCCAAAGTCATAACGAGTTCTTGCAGTATTTTATTGACTGTGGTACAAGGCTGCGACTCACCGCTGAGAGTTCAAATCCAACATTGAACAAAAGTACACGTTTGCGGGAGGTTGGTGGCTTTACTCAAGTTTTGTGAGGCCTGGGGTTTTCATCCACCGTTTAAGATGGAAAGCCACCAAGATTACCCGAGCTACAGGTGCGGCGTTCACACCCCAGTATTACAGAGAAAATTAATTGAACAAATAATTAAGACAGAAATTCAATACGTATGTGTTTGTTTGACGTCTCAACATGTAATTCTATTTATTTTACTGTATTAAAATGACTTTGAAATTAATTCTCACGCATATTTCATCACTCTTGTTGACGGTTGCCATGGAAACAAATCAGGTTTTCGTATCGTTTGTAGATTATGAAGACTTCAAGTAACTCGGTCAACTAAAGTAATTTCTATTTCAATCATAATATGTACGGTAAAACCGCTAAAAACGGACTTCTCAGAAAATCAGACTGTTTGCCCTGTGAGGAAGTGGTCCGGTTTTCAGGGAGTTAACTGTACACGCATTTGAATGAATGCAATGTAAATGCGAATTAGACTTCTCAAATGGGGGGGGGGGGGTTCGTTAGAGAGTTATGTTTATCATAATTATGATGTGTTATCTTAAATTATGTTTGTACATGGTTTTTGATGAAGAGAGTTTTTTTTCTGTTTTTTTTTTCTGGTTTTGTTCTGGTATTAAAAGACATTTGCTATTGAACAGTTTCCAGGTTTTTTTACATATAGGGAAAATGAAAACTATTTAATGATTTTTTAAAGATCATAGTATATGATAACAGAAACAATTTAAGCAAATATATATGTATTAATGGGGCTGACGAACTCATTTTTGAGTTACAATGTATCTGCCCTTGAATTTGAATTTTTTTGGCACAACGAATAGGTCAGAATTACTAATATACAGTACAACTTTTCTTAATGACCAATTTATTACCCATACCACCTCGGTATAATGACCACTTTATTACCCATACTACCCCGGTATAACGACCACTTTATTACTCATACTACCTCGGTATAACGACCATTTTATTACCCATCCTACCTTGGTAAAACGACCACTTTATTACCCATACTACCTCGGTATAATGATCACTTTATTACCCATACTACCTCCTTGTTTCACCCGTCAGCCCTATTATGATTTTACGGTCTTAAACCAGGCCTTAACATCGAGGTTTGGTCGTACACATTAAATTGGTGTGCTAAATATTGGTTACATTCAAATCATATAGCTCATCCGAAAAATTAATATCATTTTGAAAGTATACCTTACCTTTAAGTATTCCACTTTGCGAATTTATGATGTTTCTGTAAAAATCCTTAAGTATTAATCAATTTCCACTTTCATATCCTTGTTAGAATATATATAAATCCTATTTGTTTCCACTGATCATGAATATAACATCCTCACTGATAAACTGACACACAAGTTTTACTCGCAATATGTCGCATCCTACTTAAAATGTACTCGGGCAATATCCGAAATTACTTGTTTATTATCGAGTCATATTTCACAGTTCGTGCTTTATTCGCATACACAGCCGTGGTAATCCACGGTCGACCGTTCGCAGTAACAAAATGGATGTTATAACAATGAATTTCCGATCTGAATACAAGTATAGTGAAATCCAGATTTCACGTACAATCTACTAAGATACAGATGTGTGTTTTATTTGTATTAGCGGTGTGGTTGTGGAAACAGCTGTTATAATCGTATGAGAGTCGACATAATGACATGAAATATCCGAGAAATAATGCATTAACACCAAGACAACATTTATTCGTGTGTTATCGAATTAGCTCCATTTGAAATAATACATAGTGAAGAGAGATATTAATGAAATACAGATATCCTGGTTGACTTTGTCAAGTGACCTTTCAACTGTGGTATCACGTGTTACTTAATAACATATCTCGGCCGGTTCGATTGGACTCTCGTAAGAATTGAATACGCCGGCTAGAAGAGTTTTGAAAAGAAACCCAACCGAACGCAATCGCAGCCGTGGTTTAAAGAATTTAATTTAGCTATCTGTGGTCACGTGATTAATATCACTTCCACCACTTCTCACCATCGGGCGGAATAGATAGAAGAGTTTCTAAAGTTAGACGACGACCAATAATAACGCGTGGCAAGTGGATTATTTTTGCAAGAGCATGTAAACCATTTAATTAATGCATTAATATTCATCAATATTTGCGCCATGAAATAACATGAATATCCTTTTGAAAATAATTATGCATAATGATATTATAAATGCAAATGAAACAAATACATACAGGCTTTATACAGTGAACACGCTAAACATGATGCGGAATCACATAATTGCTTTCTTTTCGTTCGGATTTTTTACTACGCGTCCGTCCGTCCGTTCATTGTGCTGGCTCCCCGGCAGTTCGTTCGTTCGTCTGTTCATCATTCATTCATTCATTCATTCTTTCTTTCTTTCTTCCGTACGTTCACGTTGTCAATTCTGAACATTCGTTAAATATGGTCGACCACTAGTCGAGTAAAACGTTTTTGTAGAATTCATGTAGCTTGCTTATTCGGTACACCGATGATGTCTCAGCTATCCATAAAACATGCACTTGTCAACATTCCCCACCATATTATCACATGATGTATTCATTATACATATACAAAGATTCGAGAAGGACACATATGCTTTTAGCGACGGTATGAGTGTTAGTCTCGACATTTACAACGATTAGATATGCTGAAGTGTGTTTAACTTAATACTGTGCATGTGCTTTCATATCCAACATTATGGAGGAAAAATAACAGATTGATCTGGAGATCAAGGTGACATTCAGCCACATATCAGATTCATATAAACAATTTGGGGCGATCGATGGTCTAGTGGTAACGCGCTGGACTACCTAAGCGAGAGGTCGCGCGTTTGATTCTCGACTCCGCCTTTCTAATTTCTCAGGGACACTATTTCAGTGACCTATCCCAACTACCAAGCCAAGTAGGCCTACTGTGTCTAGAACATTACAGGAAAAAAGGACGAGGCTAGTATCGCTGCTTTACACCGGGCATGATGAAGAACCAGGAAAACTGTTAGATAATAGTAGGAATATAAATGCCGAGTTCACCTATATTTTCTCCCCCTCCCCCCTCTCGCTCTCTCTCTCTCTGGGCGCCCCCCCCCCCCTGAAATGACCATAGCTGTCGAATGGGCTGCCAAACAATAGATAAAATATATATGTATTTCTTATATTTTTACTATCATCTTATCTAATGTTCTGTTAAACAGAATTCGAAAAGCTAATGGGTCTTAAAGGTTTGTTTTAAATTATCTCCAGAATAAGCTATGATTAACATTTATGTAATGCATTGATTAGTATAACTGTACACATTGACAACAGTTAAACTGTACTGTTTACACTACTGGAGGCTTATCAGTAGAGAGCTTTCTGCCTCCACTGAATTATTCATGACTGACCTAGAAATGACCTGTGATTTTGAAAGGCATCTTATAAGATGAACAATTTGATTACGTTACTTTTTCTAAGTGTAAAAGCATACAATCAAAATGAACACGTGGTATGACCCCGCAATACAAAATTGACCCATTAGACATTTAAATATTAATGTCTCAAGTACTCCAAGGTTGTACCGTATAATTATCAGCTGATGTCAATATTAAAATAACTTATGGTTGTGCACGTATTTGTATCACCTTTACATAAATACTACCTGACATCACAATTATTTTCAACACAGAGACAATCCTAATCGTTTGCAACACAGGCGCCTTATCAGGTACTTAGGAAAAACTCAGCCCTTTAAGATATTAAAATGTACAATAGTAATCTTCATTATGTGTATGTATGACGCATTCAAATTCAACTATGTTCATTTGCTCTCTATTTTAAACGTCGTACAAATAGTCAGTCAATTTGCGACTTTTCCAGCTTCGTCGATAGACGAAGACTCGAGGCGTGCACATGGATAGAACCACTGACTATCCGTGGTAAAGCTGACTGGGGAACCTCTTAACATGAGAAATCTGTCTGACCCCTGATGCGGTTCGAACTCAAAGCGATGAGATGCTAGTGATCACTAGTCACATATCATAACCACACGGTCACGGAAAGGCTCCTAACTGTGTTACTAACAACGAATGATAATGCTCATTCAAGCCGGATCATAAATATATTAATTACGTCAGTAAAATGTTATGTACATTTTTGTTTTTGAGTTTATGTATTAATTATCGTTAATATTTTGAATTTTATGGGATATACCACAAGCGATGCGGAGCGGAGCGCAGTGATATGTCTCATAAAATTCAAAATATGAACGATAACTGATTTACAGTTTGTCTTAATTTCTGCACATACAGAAAAATAAGTGACGTATTTTCTCCATATCAGGTCTTAAGCACATTTTTGCGATATATTTTTCAAATTTCAAATGAAATGCGGACATTTTATTTGACGAGAAATTAGGACAAACTGTAAACGTATATCAAGATCACAGTCTGGACGCAAACCTGGTCCTGATGTTGATGTTATCTCATTATTAAGTTGCAATACAGACTAAATATAGATAAAAGATATAAAAATAAGCCGTCCAAAACAGTAATTCTAATTAATTAGCATTATTTCGAAATTGTGCGTTACAGTTTTGCTTTCCCAATATAAGTCAGTAAAGATTAATTATGTGTAACACGTTCGACGTACAATCGGCCATTGTTTCACTAGTATCATTAGTTATATTCAATGTTTTATTAAAATACAACACTACTTAACCGCATTATGTACATCATCATAATAAGAATCATATTAACACTCGATTTCACAGTTGAAATGCTTACACAGTCAGGCCTGTGAACAAAGGCCATCTTCGGGAAAGATATAATATGGCCTTTAATGACAGGTGGTCTTCACTAGGAGGTCATTTTGTTGGATAAATGATCAATTACAGTTTTTCATAGGAATGACCTTTATGCACATGTTGATCATTATTCGGATGAGGCTACAAACACAGGGTTGACTGTTATTGATAGTACAGTGTATATAATAAAACAAACTTAGCATTACTTATGTTTACAGAATTGACCAACACATACAAAGTTATCATTTTCGAGCCATAGAATCCACCTTAGTTAACTGTTTCATTCTCAGACGAAATAAAACCACTAAATAATCATCACACATGTGTGCGGAGTGTTCTGACTAATAAACGTCGTTGTGATATTTAATATGTTATTTAATATACAGTAAAACCTCTCCATTGCGGCCCTCTCTTGAGCAACAACCTCCCCGCAACACTAGCATGATTGATTTTTACCACTGCATGAATTAACTATTATTTAACCTCTCTACAACAACAACCTCTCAGCAACAACATAATTTATCTACTCCCAAAGGGTGTTGCTTTGGAGAGGTTGCACTGTATATAGTAAACTATCAAACGTTATGCCTATGTCCCTTCAGTATTTGATTCACAATATATATATATACTATAATACAATTAACCATCCATGAAGACATCGATGTTACGAACGGATGAATACATCTACTATGGTACTTTAGTTGAATCTTCTTTGACCTCTGTTTCAACTTAGAAATGTGAGGTATTTATGTACAGCGTGTAACCATCATTTCCTACACTTAAGTGTAAATCTAACACATGTACACCAGCGACATCTTAGGTTTGTAAATACGCGTAATTACATTAACATGTATACATAACTAACATGATTAATTAATTAGATGTGGATCACAGTCATGTACCTGTCTCAGTGCAGGTGAAATGGTAGCACTTAACTTTGCTTATCACGCCACGCAATAATAAGTATGAATTATCATTCCCCTGTTTTTTTTTCAGTGTTGCAAAGTAAATATACGCTCATTGTTGTATCGAATAAACGCATATATTTTATAAACATATCACATGTATAAAATAACTGGTCGGAATAGACTACTGTTATTAGAATTGAAGACGGATACATGTATTGTATGCTATGTCTTATCTATGTACACTCATATATATATTATGTACTACACTAGAATCACGTGATGTTGGTACGAGATCAGTGACACGGAAAGAAAATCATTACAAATAATATACCCAATAACAACAATCAATTCGACAGAGTATAAGCAACAAAATATAATTTCAAATAAGACAAATACCTCTTTCAGCTTTGGGTCAAATACAAGATATTCCACTGTGAACTTAGTTCGCAGACTCTCTCGCTCAGCGGGGTTTCATTTATTCGGTTAATGAGTTTCCCACACGAGAATGAAACAAATGAAGTTAACACCAACGCCCTGTGCATGTATGCAAAACAAAGCAACAGCTTTTTACTAGTCCGGCTAAACAACTCTAAATGTCAAAGCTTTAGCGTACAGCAATCATAAATAAAGCTTTTCCAACAAAAATCTACCATTGATATGAAGCGCCTGAACGCTTTATCAAAGTAATACAAGCGCGTACTACACCACGAGTTACTAATTAGCGTTCCACTGTTTTTATCCCAACAAATTTAACACTCTCTCTCTACACACCAACACAATAATGTGTACATAGAAATGAGGACGTTTATATTCAGATCTCTTATCGTGTATCATATAGCATAGTTTCAGATGTACGTCACTACAACTGCTTATAATAATTCATTAATTAGCACAGAAATAACAGCTGATATGAGGGCTACTGCTCATATATACTTCGCTACATTAGATCTTAACTTGTTTTATGTGATGTTAACATACATTTCTCCGACTTGAAATATAATTCATCAACACGCCGTGTCAGATACTAAAACCATTGGACCAAGGAGCCCCAACATCCACGTATTATTAAGAGTTTGGTTACAATAATGGTACACGTTGTTCTTAACTTAAGGTATTCGGATACTAACTCAAAATGTGAGAATGTTTTATATTTCGAGGGCTCAGCGCAACACTGTCGTAACTCGTTCTTATTTCAATATGAGTTACGACACTGTTGCGTTGAACCCTCGATTCTTTATAGGATTGTCCATGATAGAAAATGATTTACCATGTGATTTTTAAAAAGAATACAGCTTTGAATTATTTTCATTTTAAATTTGCATTGGAGTATATATACATACGGGAAACCACTATTCAAAGATAAAATTAAAACAACACCACTTTCAATGAAAACTCATGGTAAAAAGATGCAATAACACAGTAATCTAGTTAATTTGCTAAAGAAAAATATATGGGTCACCATACAATTTCAAAAGAAATTAATAATTTCTCCTTTTCTACAATGGCAACAACTCTAACAAATGTATTTTGTAGAATAGGTTAATTAAAGTATCCGAGGTAACTGTCGAAGAAATAATGATAATCGGGCTATCACGTGACCTGAAACTGGTAAACGTTGCCCTCTGTTCACTGCTGAGTATGGAATTTACTTCTAAGCATAATTATATTCATATATAAGCACGATAATAAGTTATCGGGGTTAAATAAATAAACAATTATACTCTCATTTGGAGCAAGAATGATAAATTATAATACAATTATAATCTATGTATGTACAAAATTGCTGATTATATAAAAGAAAGACGAAAGCATGGCATGATACATTTTATTGAACTTTAAGTCACTCAATAAGTGCATGATGCATTTGTCTGTCAAATTGATGAAAGGTAAAAAAAATGTCCGCCGATTTGTGTTATCATGAGAGGAATGCAAATCGAAGTTTTATCGTAGGGAAAGTAACATTTTGAGTTTCCATCGCTAAATGATTTAATTTATACGTGTGATATACATGTGTATGCTTATAATAATATGTCCTTTTTACATCATTATAATCTTCATAAAAGAGAGCAGGACTTTAAAGATGTTACCTGCAATACTAGAAATGTACAACATTTAAAATAATAATAAATGCGGCCATAGTAGGATGATTTTTAATTTCATACTTTTTTTTAAAACTTGAGGGACTGCAACCATATAATAGGACTGCTATATATTGTAAATCACTGGGTTATCAAGATAATAACAGAGATTCTTGCAGATATGTAAGTCTTCAGAAGTGGGCAAGCCTGACACCGTGAAGCCGCATAGGGACAAACCTGAGCCAGAGTCAGTGATAAAACTCACCTCCCGATGCCAAGACTAGAACAGGCAGACAGAATTCTAACTTTATGAGAACAAGAACCTATGGAATGCGTCTTATACGACGGTGAGCCCAAATATAAAGGGTCTTTGACACCATCAAAGAGGACATTTTCTGTGCAAGAAATATAGGAGCTCGAGCAATATGTAAGTACTGGAAATTCGACAACAGCCCCCCCCCCTCTCTCCCCCCCCCTCCGATTTGTTTTGCGACACTAGCAGATTTAATGGGTATTCTAATACGAGCGAAGATTTGAACGTTTCAACATGAATTCGATGATATTATATTACTTGAGTATCCTGTACATTTGGATATTGTTTTTTTTAAAAAGGAAGTGTCATAATTATGTGTTCAGAAAAATATCACGATAATGAAATAATGTCATAGAGCTAGGGACATTACAAGATAACAGAGATAAGCAACTTATAATATCACGTGCGACAGCATTTCGTAAATTCTGCGGCAGGAAAACTCAAAAACCAAATAATATCTATATAATTTTATATTAATTACACGTTTTCTGAAAGTTTATACATTTGACCTCTGCTGGGTATAACATTTTGTTACAATTTCTCCGTTAGTTTTTAGATATATATACCCACTATAGAATGTAATCGGTCTGAAAAAAATTGGTACCACTAGATATTTGTTAATGGCATAAGTAGGTAGTATAAATAGGAGTGTAATAAAACTATCAATCAAAATTGAAATTTAAAAACTCAGCAGCTTATATATTTTAAATAATCAATTAACTTTCGGAAAAGGTAAAGTATCAGTAGGTAAGAAGTTTTGTTTTTGTTCGCTGCAAAATCTGCAATTTTGGGAAAGTAATAGTCATAGGTGATATTACATAGGTGCTTATCACGTGCTATCTATGTCTCTGATAGAGCTTAATCAATTAAATTCATCCATGGGTTAAAAATCTTGAAACTTTACAGTTGGGAACACACCAATAAAGCACTAATTACTGGACAATGTTAATCTAAGTTTAAACTTTTAATCTGGATGTATACAAGTGATGTACACATATAAGTGTCTGGGAAACTCTGTTAACCACGTTTGAGTCACATGATAAATTTTGTCGATATGGTGTATAATAACGTGACAACAACATATTAAGTAAGACATCTCTCGTGACTAATGAATTGATTTTGTACAAAAAGTAATTTATAAGGTAAGCAACTCTTACAATCTATGTAGTATAGTATATACACGAATTACTTCCCTTTACATAGTATATAGAACCAGTATTATTCTATCTTGCAGAGCACCAAAGGTACACACAAGTCAACGGGAACCAGTTTAGAACCAGTAAAGCATATGGATTACTTCCCTTTGGATTGTATATAACACGGATAACTTATGGATGGATTGGGAGTGGTTGGGGTTATATAGCTGTATGTACATAAAACATGTGGTATAGTAATTGGTATAAATTAAAAAGTAATATTCATCTTTTTATAGATTTAGATTTTGGTCACTCCCTATAAGTGACCAGTCCCTTACAGCTTATTCGGGACCAAATTTTACATGTGAAGAAGCGATCCAGGCTGGTGGTTCTATCTGTGTGTACGCCTCAGTTTGAGCCTTATTTCCCTATCTACCTAGTGGTATCGCTATACTAACACCTAGGCGACGTTTTGCCTTGTAAAGCCCAAGAGAAAAAAGAAGATTCATATACATTGTTTTTAATATTGAGATAGTGTCGTAAGCAAGCTAAATGTATAAAAGGAATACACAAACTCGATATTAACATTAAGCGATCGTTTGAATAAAGAGGTTATAATAGTGATATGATGGGTAAATGAGGCTTAAGTTATGATACTGAAACATACACTGGTTCCCGATGACTTGTGTGTACAAAGCCTTTGGTGCACTGCATCATGGAACGGGAACCAGTTTAACTGAAACACAAACTCGTATGCAGTAAAACCCCTGAAAACCGGACTCCCTGAAAACCGGAATTCCCTGAAAATCTGACAATTTTCCGAGACCAATTTATTTCGGATTTTTTTATCCAAAGCTCTGTGAAAACTGGTTTCCTCAGACAACCGGAAAATGAACAAGTCCTTTGTAAATCTTCCGTGATGAAATCCCGAGAAAACGCGCAAACATATTTTTAAAAAACTTTAGATTTTCTCCCATTTTTCATTTTCAAAAAAATATAACAACCTGTAAAGAGATTTATACCTCATTATATATCCTTTAAAAAGTTGAATCATTGACTTGCTTTTATTAAAAGCTTACCTTGATAATCAATATTTATTGTCAGGCGATAGATAAATATTTTTCGACCAGGAAGTAATTATAACATAAAGCTAACTGCGGATGAACAGACAACATGGCGGGTAAGAAAACAGTTTATATTCGTTTTTAATTAATTCGTATGAAATTTAATAGAATTAACGATGGTAGAAGATTTCTCCTAATCTATTTTTTGTGATTTTATATTATTTATATGAATTATATATGTACATTAATTCCTTTTAACAGTACTGTCAAATTAAAGTCAAGTTTCATCAAAGCTATTGAAAATGAATTAACTATCATCCTTGATAAACGTTCGTAATTGTTTTAGTATTTTTTCAATGCTTCTTTAAACACAATTGAAATCATATATAATTTCATAATATACATCACCTTGGTTTTATTGTTTATAATACTAAAGTTATGGGGCTTTAAAACTTATATTACTTATTTATTATTATTATTATATTTAGCGATTTAACTCAATCAATAAGGTCGTCATTCTTTAAGAAATGTTTGTTTGTAATGTTAGTTAAGCGACCAAAACCTATAACAATGCCAGTATAGGAGTCATCTTTTTAAACACGAACTTCTGTATAGAAAATGAAAAGCTGGGAAAAAGAACGAAAGAAATATTCAAGAACAGACACTATTCTTATAATTATACGCAGTAATCTGATATTAGAAATTGAAATTCCTGATATGCTTATATTTATAGATTTTGCCAACGCATTTCATACCATTTATTCGGAATATATATTTAAAGCTATGCATTCAGCTTCGGTGATGATCTGATATGATAGGTGGATTCAAGTTCTTTACAAGTATTCAATCTTGTGTCATTATAAACGGATATATATGTTCGAATTGTTCCCTCTGTGTTGTGGTTGTCGTCAATGTGATCTTCTTTCACATTACCTCTATTTTTTAACTGTGCTCAAACATTGTCTTTAATTCTTGAACCCAGTCAATATATTGAGGATTTTCACATCTTTATCGTCACATTATGAAGACGATACAACAGTTAAGTTAGATATGTCTGAATTTTCCTGTCGTAATACAATGACGACTTTTAGACTTTTATACTAAGATATCTGATTTCATATGTAGACAAAACAAAAGCTATTTGGATTGGTTCAAAGAAAAATGATAATATATGTATTCCTTTATGTCCTGAAATAACACTGACGTGGTAATTTTATGTTTTCATCATGTAAGGTGTTAATCTATCAACCAATCGGGATAACATTGTTGAATTGAAGTTTACCAAAGGAAAAGAGGATATTTGAAATGTTCTATATTTTCAAATATACCTGTTAGTAAATTGTTTAAGCAATGTCTTCTGCTTCTTCCCAAAGTAATCATTTGATTTTGAGTCTTAAAACAGCTCAAGCTGCCTTTATGGGATGTCTTCCCAGCTCCAACACACGACTTTCTGTCGTATTAATGCCGTCAATATTTGTTGATGTTATCAAGGACTTGTATACATGTATATAAGTCCTTGATGTTATTCATCTATTTTTCTCTAAGAAATTCGTCATGCATCGGTTATATGTTTTTCCTTCCTTCATTATACCCAATGACTCCTGCTCCATGTTTTACAGTCATTTCACATACCTTGTCTATATTGGTTTTACAGTTTAAACACCATTTAGTTTCATAACTACAGATATTTATTCCATGATGGAAATGAACATTTGCAACAGTCCCATGTTGAGTGTTGTGATGGGTGTGACATAAACGTTACTCCATTTAATTATTTACCTACAAGACTTGTGACCTGTGGCAGTGGCATAATTGGAATAATGACTTGTTAAATTTGATACTGATTTCTGTAGTGAAAATAATGTTTATGTTTTGTAAACTTCTTGTATATACATATAGCTTCAATACAATGTGATATGTTTATAAGTGGAAAATAATTAAACTGTCGTCTGATTGAATTAATATTCATATGAATTAAGTAGAACGCACATTATACTAAAGTCTTACTGGAGATCCAAGTATATTACAGTGAAAAATCGATATTCAGATCAGTTGAGATAATAGATCATATCTATTACACGTGATTGACTCTATCCATTTATGGCCTCTGATAAAGTCTGGACTCGTGCTCTTCAGGCGCTTATCTCTGTATAAACATCAAGTTGTGCTGTCGATACTTATCAGAGAGTTTTTTTCACGCGTGTATAGATAACACACACATTTTCTATTTCCATTTAGTCAAAAACAAGAAATCGAAAATTTAAAATAAAAGCATGAATTAACGGAGTATTGATCTTTCTAAAATGTATTGCAAGCATTTCAGCGATAGATGATTATTAAAGACGGAATCACTTACTAAAAATCGTAACATTGGTCAAACTCAAAATGGCGACTTCGTCAAAAAGGGTCAAATTCATGTATTATTATTTCTTAGCATCGGAATCAATATGAAAAAGTAACTGCATGATTTACTTCAACAACCTTTAAAAGACATGAAATTAATCCCGACTACATCACTATAACTTAAAAGGGTTATATTTACTTACGAAAAGTACACGCTTTGCGACAACAATCTAGATCTGGGCTTAAAACGAGTTTTCGTCCATTTATGTACCGTCGGATTTCAACATAAATAAATGGATTTTGTCCTAAGAAATTGGTCAAATTAGAAGGAGATACTTACGATCTAACTTTTCGTGGAGCTCTACACCAATAAAAATGATTAGTAATTTGTGAATATTTGGGTATCTATTTCAATGCGATCTTCACCGTTTCACAATGACGGCCATCTTGCGCGCGATCACGTGATCGCTACACAACGCTTTAATTTACGGAGTCCAGACCCTTCTATTTGAGTGACCCTGTTATTTCTTAGCATCGGAATCAATATGAAAAAGTAACTGCATGATTTACTTCAACAACCTTTAAAAGACATGAAATTAATCCCGACTACATCACTCTATAACTTAGAGGGGTTATATTTACTTACGGAAAATACACGCTTTGCGACAACAATCTAGATCTGGGCTTAAACCGAGTTTTCGTCCATTTATGTACCGTCGGATTTCAACATAAATAAATGGATTTTGTCCTAAGAAATTGGTCAAATTAGAAGGAAATATTTACGATCTAACTTTTCGTGGAGCTCTACACCAATAAAATGATTAGTAATTTGTGAATATTTGGGTATCTATTTCAATGCGATCCTCACCGTTTCACAATGACGACCATCTTGCGCGCGATCACGTGATCGCTACACAACGCTTTAAATTACGGAGTCCAGACCCTTCTATTTGAGTGACCCTGGCTCTGTGTATTGTAGTTTCTGACAAAAAGATATTTTAAATTGTCTATGTAAAATCAAGTCATCACAGGGGCGGAGTCAATTTTGACCACATGGGAATATTTTGAACAAACTTGGCAGAGTGCTATTAGACAATGCTACAACAAACATCTAAGCTCTAGGTCCTGTAGTTTCGGACAAGAAGATTTTTTATTCCTATTGCAGGTTGCAATGGCAACCATAGTTTTTAATGGACATACTTATGTGGGAAAATGTACTGCGGTATCAAATTATGTGTACGGTTTGAATAATAAAACATCTTATTTTTTTTCAATTGCAAAAGGGGTCTTGGACAAATCTTTCTCTAATTTAATTCTCACTTTTTCTCATTGGTATTGATATCTTCTACTAAATGAAAATAATTCTGGCATTGACCTAGAAAATTAGTCCTTAAACTTATTGTTTTGCTCTATGCCGATGACACTGTTTTTTTTGCTGAATCTGAAGAAAATTTAGTTAGCAGCTTAATTCATTTAATACCTATCATAATGGAAGCTTCTTATTAATTATGGAAAAACTAAAGTGGTAGGAATACACGGTAATGAAATACAAAGATAAATGTAGTCAGTCTTGAAATTCTATATTCATACTAGGTATTTCCTTTAAAAAAATATAAAGTTTAATGATGCTAAGCAACACCTTATAGAACAAGCCAGGAAGGCACTTTTTGTACTTATTGATACGGAATTCGGATTTTTCAATAGCATGTCAGATTAAGTTGTTTGATCACATAGTTGTCCAATGTTTTACTGCACACAATGCCAATATACGAACTATTGTGTATTCTCACGTGTGGCATAGATCTGTGATATATTGCAACACTCGTTGAATTGAATGAAGACAGTGCTGTGCCGAAGGAATTGTCCAGAAAAAACAACACCAAACTTTGTGTTTTACCTGAACAATACGCAGTCGGAAGAATGCTTTTGAAGAAATCCGCATCGCATTTTGTTGCATTAAAATTACATAATAGAATAGCGACTGTTCATCTATAATCGATATAAGAGCATCAATGTAATATATCACAATTCTGGTCTAGTGCATACTGGTGTGAAAGAGCAGGCAGGATCTGGTAATAACTACATAAGTTTGTTTTAAAATTTCCCAGATAAACTTCCTTTCTTTATTCACAATGACAGACACAAAGACCCCCTATTTCTAATAAGGAACTATCATATTGTGCATGATGTGATCGTTAAATCATATGTAAACAAGGCTGAGATCAAAGGAGCTCAACCAAAGGGCGCTTTATAGGGTACAACAGAGTGACGTCGTATATGTATTGTTTAATGCGCCAAACGTTGCTGCACATTTAGTGTTTTATTGGTCAAGGTGTAGCAAAGTAAATAAATGACCAGATAAAGCTGATTCGCCCAAAAAGTGTAACACATTTTATTAGAAAGTCGACGAACTTGAAGTTATTTGAAAGAACATGCAGTATGGAAGATAAAAGAAAAGCTATGTTAATCAAATGAGGTCCATTGACACTTTGAAATTAAATTTGTCTTCTTTTGCGCGGCTGCTATTGTTTAATTTGAAATTGATGAAGTTCATCGCAAATATGAAGGAAATGAAAAACCGGTTCAAGAAATGACAACTAACGAAATTAAACAAAGACTTCATAAGATTGGTATAACAACGGAAGTCAGATCTCGCCAAATGCTGGAAAAACGCCTTAAGGAATTTTCGGTGCTGTAAATATACCTGATATATAGCACAGACGTGTGTAATAAGATGAAATCAATTGATAAGACCACATGTTGCGGCATCGGTTATCACGAGGGGCATCCGTAAAGTTCGTGGACAGTGTTATTAATGAGACCAGTCATGTATATTTACGCCAAAATTTTATGTACATGTTATGCAACATGTTGACCAAATACATGCCAAATATCAGAGCGAAATATTGACAGATACAATTTTTACGCTATACAGATCAAAAGCACATATGGGTGCACGGAGCACTTCAACAAACTTCACATCGACGTCGTGACGTTATACTCACATATAATCACATTTTTTCGAAGTACTCGTCCTCAAATGTTATGCATTTTCTGTGTCTTTCCACCCATTTAGAGAATACATTTTTGTATATCGTTATTCCAGCCACCGTCACATGTTCTTGCAAAACTGCGCATCGCCATTCTAATTTTCTCAATTAAATTCAATCGTTCACTTTTCAATTTTGGGAAGATATCACTTAATCCATCGGTGCTAAATCTCGACTATGGGGACTGCATGCTAATTTCGCAAAGCCAAAATGAAAATATCACGTCAATATCAAATATCTTGATACTTTTTTTGAATTCTCAGCACTTGCAATGAACCTTAGTGTCTGTGTGAGTGTACACCCAGCCTTACACAGTACTTGGTAGCAGCGCGCTGCTCTGTACGCTCTGACGTCGACTTAAGTTTCTTTAATGACTTGTAATAAGCACAGTTCTTCCTTGCTCTTTAACTTTGTTGATTGGCTGGCAATTACTTGAAAATTTGGCGGCAAACGTCACAAATATTTGCTGCGGCGTCCAACGTCATCCTGTACTCTTCCGTTCATTTCTATACAAATTACAGCACAAAGATTGCAACAAAATGGATCCGCTTAATTGCAAAAATTCAAAGTGCTCCGTAGGCGATGACTAGGGTCGCCTTGGTAACTCGTGTCCAGTGACTACGTGAAAATATGACAACAGAACTTGAGACAATATATGTCAATTATTGCCATGACGAATTTTTAAAACTATCACATCATTATAAACCCAAAAAGTTAGGTTGTCCACGAACTTTACGGATGACCCTCGTAAATACATGTACATGTACTAGATTGACATTGATAACGTTTGTGCACTATGTTGATATCCATGCATTTTTAAGTAGAAAACACACTCTTGATATTTGCATAGAAAATACGGGATTTATGTTTAATGGATTATTCGTCAAGCACGTTGTTATGTCATTAAAATTTGAATATCATTCATCAATGTTATAAGTAAACAGTATATACAAATAGTTCAACATGGCACGCTAGTCGATCCATATGCCATGACACATGTTTACACAGTGTATTATGTGCAGAAGTAAATTCGTATTACATATTTCTATTTGCAGGTTATTTTCGACTCATTGTTGTTGGTCACGACATGGAGGCAAAATGTGATGTAGCAAATGCATTAATGAAGCAAAAGGATGCCTTTAAGCAATTTCATTGTCGCCGAAATATTTCAAAACCTTTGGTCGGAAAAGAAACTCTGACCGGTATGAAGTCCATTGTAGTATTAACACCAAACTTGAATACTCCCGCATTGACAAATGGAAAATCAGAATGGAAGAACGATACGAAAATAGCATTTTTGTACGTCAAAGATCATGGTAAAGTGTACGTTAACCACGAAGAATCTATCCAAAAATTAAAAAAAGAATTTCCACGCGTCAAAATACATACAATTGACTATACTGACAACACAAGCAAAGTGAATAGTTTTCATCGTGGTATGAAGTTTGATCAAATGGTCGAAATGGCAAGAACGATATTGATAGACATCAATAAACGACAATCAACAGGACTAAGACCACCTTACAAAGGCCACGAAAACGTGCCAGGACGAGATAAAAATGATTTGAAACCTGAAGGTAAACCTGAAGATAAACCTGAAGCAGATAATCCATCTAAACCTATTCTTGAGCCCAACGACACAGGTACTGATCAAGATACTCAAGGTTGGTACATTCGTTTACGTTCTATTTCATAATCATGTTCTTTGGCATCACTTTGATGCTATTCTACATGTGTATTAGTATTGCATATGACAACAGATGATTTTGTACGAAACCGCGATTTCGAATGCATCGTTGGTAATTACATTGTTTCTTAATTATGTTGGAGTTGATACTTAGTACTTTTCTCCAATGCGATTTTTTCTGACACGTGGATTTAACCATCAAGTGAATTAGCTGTACTACACCATACGAAGTAAACTTTTAAAGTTTGTAACAAAAATGATGCGTTTTTGAAAGAGTATAACATATGATAATAAAACCCTACCTCTTTAATGCATTCCCTAGGCGTAACGGAGCAGTACAAATTCCATATATGTACAAATGCAATTTCTTAAGTTAATATAATGTTATGTTTATTCCGTATGGTTAATGAAAGACACAAGTAAAGTTAATAGCACACTATCTACTTCAGTTAAAATATCTAAACCTAAACCATACAAAATAGAGCTACCAAAAGATTTGGGGGAAAAGGATTGGAAAGATTACGCCGACACATTAAAATCCGGTAGAGCCAAATCGAATCACGTCAGAGTTAATGTTGTGGGAAATCAAAATGCAGGGAAAACAACATTGGTTAAACTACTCCAAAATATGGATGTTAAATGTCCGGATAAACTGCAACTTCCGACCGAGGTATTAGATGTGACTGAAATTACCTCCAGATGTACGGACATAGATGGAAGGAAGCATTGGGAAACTGATGTAGAAGGTAGTGGATTTTTTTTTTGTACATGTATATACAACATGAGTCTTTTTTATATAATGGGAGACTCGATTAACTAATGCCCATGTGATAATTTCTGATATATTGTGTTTTTATATAGGGCATAGCAGTGTAGGAACTACTGACGAGTATACTCGTACACATTGATATAACTGGAAATTGCTAGTTCGGTTAAAGAATACATGTAAGAAAAGGATTGGTTAATGCTTCCTTCCAATATAACCTACCAACCAAAAATCCATCAAAGACATACATCTGATCTACAATTTTATGTCATATTTTCAATCATAACACAGAATGCTATCTATGATACATTAAATTTTGATAATCGCGAGCGATTGTTCACATAAATTATACAATGTACATGTATTTATATCAATTATTGAACTCATTTCAAGTCAGACATTACGCACGGATCCGTTAGTTGGTTCGTCTTAAAATAATCAGAATTATTATTCAAGCGATTAATTCAACTGATATCGATTCTAATTGTTTACTTACAAGGGTACGAGAATGAATTAAACGTCCAACGAATGACAGAAGCTATGAAAAGCGCGATTAAAAATGCATCAGAAAGTCCAACATTTGAGGATACGGACTCCGTCGATCAGTTGAACACAGATTCACAAGACTGTATATGTTCATCTAACGCTGATGAAGACGATGATGATTCTGCTGCTCAAGATGATTCACAACCATTTTCAAATATTGCGAAACAAAATATTCGAGATCAGTACCTGAAGAAAATAATTGGGAGACGTAATGATAAGCAAGCACCCGAGCACATGTACATATCTTACTGGGATTTTGCTGGTCAGTCAACGTACTATTCAGCACATCAGGCATTTATTTCTCATTCTGCCGTCTATATACTAGTTGTTGACTTGAGCCTCGACTTAGATAGACAGCAAACAGATAGTTTGGAATTCAGAAGTCAATTTGTCCACAAATCAAGCGCCGCAGGTTAGTGTAAATTGCCTTAAGGTGAACCAAACGATTGAAATAACGTCGTTTTCGACGTCAAAACGGTCATTTTTGCGGTATTTATAGTGCCTCTCTCAAAACACCTATCGCTCTATCAGTTTTTGTGGATATTTAATGAAATAAAACTTTAATAGCGGAGAATAAACACTGCTCGAAAAAACGCGTTTAATTTTAACTTAAACTCAAAGTAAATTTCATTATATGTGGTGTTTAATGACGTTTATTCGAATTTAAGTTGCTAATTAAACTTGAAGTTTACATGACGTTTACTTTAAGTTTACAAGGACGTAAACTCCGGAGTTTACAGGAGTTTAAGTTCATCGTAAACTTGATGTAAACATGGAATTTCCTTCGCCCGTAAACTAATATTAAATGCAGTTAAACTCGATGTTTATAATGCAGTAAATTCCCATTTTATTTCATTAAACTTCGTGTTTAAGCTTTATGTAAACTTGCAATATAAATTATAATGCAGTATATTCCCATTTTATTTCATTAAACTTCGTGTTTAAGATTCATGTAAACTTGCAATATAATGCAGTATATTCCCATTCTATTTCATTAAACTTCGTGTTTAAGATTCATGTAAACTTGCAATATAATGCAGTATATTCACATTTTATTTCATTAAACTTCGTGTTTAAGATTCATGTAAACTTGCAATATAATGCAGTATATTCCCATTCTATTTCATTAAACTTCGTGTTTAAGATTCATGTAAACTTGCAATATAATGCAGTATATTCACATTTTATTTCATTAAACTTCGTGTTTAAGCTTTATGTAAACGTGCAGTATATAATGCATTATACTCCCATATTATTTCATTAAACTTCGTGTCTTAGCTTTACGAAAACCTGCAGTAAATTTCACGTTTAATACGACTCACTTTATTACACATAGTTAACAGAATGCACGATATTTCGTATCGTACAATAAAATACAAAACTTTTCAAATTTATTGCTTTATTTTCATCTATATTTCATCGAATAACATTACTCCTTATCCTGAATAACATTAAATTTTGTCCTGATTGACAGTCAAACAGCAATCCTCCGCCATCTTTAAATTAGAAGGTTCCGTTGATGTCGATCGCATACGTTTGAGCTCCTGCCGCTATCCCTTCTGACTTTGATCTTTTTGTCCATTTCCTTGAGAAGCTTTAATTATTATGATGCATTCCTCGCCGTCGCTGCAAGTATACAAAAATAATATAAATATAAAAGCCTTGATAGACATTTCTCATCATTGTCATAGGTATGATCTATATTATATACATTTGTATTACCATGGCCCAGGCATGATATACATGACTATGTTGTGTTTCATGCAAAAAGTGCTGTAATAAAAATGCTGTTCAATATGATAAAGCTGATTAAATTGTATATTCGTCGTACAGTATATGTGTAGAGGTATAAAAATCATAGGTGGTTATCAAAATAAATCAAGTATACAGTACGTATTAAACATAAGAGACATAAACATAAGATTTATACCTATTTTACTCTTCATCAGAAGACATCAGTTCCATACACAGAAGAATAATAATCTTCCATTTTGCAAATCAACAAGTTAACGAATGTATCAGTTCTTCATTTAAACTCCAAGACAAAGTTTAAATCTAAATCCGTTGGCACTCTCCTGTGTACTCTCCTGTGTTGATAATCTGTTCTA
Source organism: Lutraria lutraria (assembly GCA_964023205.1). NCBI lineage: Eukaryota > Metazoa > Mollusca > Bivalvia > Venerida > Mactridae > Lutraria > Lutraria lutraria. The sequence goes on from OZ026848.1 coordinate 4,521,490, forward strand.
AAATTAGACACTCTGTAAAACTGACCACTGATGCAGTGCGCAAATGCATACAGGTTGTGTAAACAATTATCACTGCATGTGTTAACCTCAGTAAAATTTTCAGCGTTTGTGATGGATTTATACCTTTTATACAACATGGCATACATCTAGTAATGGACAGCAGAAAACGGGGAACATGACTAACAGTAGTTCTAGTTAGGCACAGACCCTCTACAACTAAAAGAGTAACTATCTAGAATAATAGAAAATAATGTAAAACCTTATATAAACATCATTCAAATATCTCAATTCAAAAATCAAAATAATGCATAATCTTCAAAATCATTCTCTTGATTGTCACTAGGTATTCAAATCATAATTTCATTTTCTAATAAAATAATGCACTCGTTTCGGTTGTAATTTGCATAATTTTCAAAAATCGGTTCCAAAATGATAGGGTTAATATTAATTAACATTACATATCGACAAAGTCTGAGTCAAAACAAAGTATCTTCATTATCAAATTAAGTAAAATTAAAAACTCCAACTTTATTTTACACGAATTTAATTCTTCATTAGACGCTAGTAAATTTCAAATAAATGAAGAAATGTAAATTTGAAGTTTAAGTGCCATTATATTCTTAAGTAAGTTTTAAACGTGATGTTTACACGAATTTAATTCTTCATTAGACGCTAGTAAATTTCAAATAAATGAAGAAATGTAAATTTGAAGTTTAAGTGTCATTATATTCTAAGTAAATTTTTAACTTGATGTTTACACGAATTTAATTCTTCATTAAACGCTAGTAAAATTCAAATAAATGAAGAAATGTAAATTTGAAGTTTAAATGTCATTATATTCTATGTAAATTTTTAACTTGATGTTTACACGAATTTAATTCTTCATTAAACGCTAGTAAAATTCAAATAAATGAAGAAATGTAAATTTGAAGTTTAAGTGTCATTATATTCTACGTAAATTTTTAACGTGATGTTTACACGAATTTAATTCTTCATTAAACGCTAAGTAAATTTCAAATAAATGAAGAAATGTAAATTTGAAGTTTAAGTGTCATTATATTCTAAGTAAATTTTAAACATGATGTTTACACGAATTTAATTCTTCATTAAACACTAAGTAAATTTCAAATAAACGAAGACATGTAAATTTGAAGTTTAAGTGTCATTATATTCTAAGTAAATTTTAAACATGATGTTTACACGAATTTAATTCTTCATTAAACGCTAAGTAAATTTCAAATAAACGAAGAAATGTAAATTTGAAGTTTAAATGTCATTATATTCTAAGTAAATTTTAAACGTGAAGTTTATAGAAATATAATTTTTCACTAAACTTCCGTAAACGCGTTTTTTCGAGCAGTGAAAATTACCTGCGCGTAGGTATAAATTTGATGTTCATGATTTAATTATAAGTGCAAGTAAAACGATTTTAAATGTAAAATTTAATGTTGTTTTCTTCTCACTTTCAAACTTAAATTATCTTTATTAAAAATCTGCCCAAGGTTTTTTTTTTATTTTTGTCTAGGATAAAGTTTGATGTGACATCTACTGTTCTCGTAAATTTTAAGAAAATCTATCGAGCTGTTTTTATTTTATCCATTCTTCACTATATAGCGTTACCCTTCATAACGCTCATTCGCCTTCAAAAACGTCGTTTGACACATTGTGTACAGCGCTATTCTCTCTGTTCCGGGTTGGTCCCTGATGAGTGACCTGGCAAAACCCTGTCAAACCAGGAGTACAACCCTAGTGACACTGTAGTCATCCATGGCAGTCCTGGATGGACCTTGTTGTCCTGGCGCTATCGGGCAATCAGTCTCGTATTTGTTAAAATGTTTAATATATAATACAACCATGGCTTACCGGGAAAATATTAAGAACCTGCTTAATCCTTAAAACTACTGGACAGAACCGAGGTAGATCCGGTGTTGTACCTGGCTGTAGCATGATATACACAAGGTATTAGTGTTCCGGATTATTGGACTACATGCGCGGTTGACATTTAAAGTCGATATACCGGTATATGCCACAGAGAGGCCCCGGTGTAACGTTTTCAAGCTCCCCCAGTTCCAAGCTCTCGGTAACTTAAAAACGTATTCAGATTACCCCGGGTAATAATTTGAAAATTCATAATAAGAGAGAGCTTGCACACGAATAGGGAGATTACAAATACATAAATGCATGTACTACAGTTATTTAGCAACCATAAAGTGAATTCGATCCCCATCATAGACGATTTGGATTTTGCATTTGCAAAATAAAGGAAGTTTTCAGGATTATTTAGGAGTGTAGCGATACTTTTTATTATTCATCTAAGTTGTTTGATATTATTGCATAATACGGTCATACGTTAATCATGAATATTAATGTTAAGTGCTTTCTTATTGTGTGTGTTTTGGAGATTCTGTGAACCTCTAGTTTTACCAAAAGGGGTTTGAGTTTAATACATGTGCTATGTCCAACTTTAGTAATAACAAATAATGTGGTCCTAATGACGAAATCATAAAAGTATGACGTCATATACTGACAAGTTCATTTCTTCATTATGGAATTCCATGTGCGTTATTGCACAAATACCAATTCAATCTTAAATTATTTTGCCAAAAAAATAAAAAACGAAGGTCAGGTCTTTCATTTTTGTTCATTAATTGAATAAGAGTGTATACTCTCCATTAGTCCTTCCCCTTACACTATGTTATCGGTAATTGTAGAGCATGTCCGGAAACCAGACTAACTCTCCATGGCCCTAATAGGATTCCATAGCTTCATGTAACTTTAGCGTACATTCAGTTAAGAAATACAGGAATATATATGTGAATAAACATTGCTGACTGTGAATCATATGAATAAATTATAACCTGAAATATAAACGTTTTGTCCATTAAAATTAACATAGGATGGGGAGGCGTTTGAAAACGTTTTCAAGTTACCGGGGAGGGATTATTTTTTAACACGGTAGGGAGTTTGAAAACGTTTTAATGTTACGGGGGCCGATACTTTGAAAACGTTTTTAAGTTACCGGGGGTAACCTGAAAAGTGGGAGCTTGAAAACATTACACCGGAACCAGCACTGCGACAGTGAGAATCGGGCAAACACTTGAACGTTCTGATGACATCATGCATTTTACGCATTTTAATAAAATCTGAAACAACGGACTCGTTTGTTGTAATCATGTATGTATTTTTCACATACTATAGTAATCATCTTCGCTTATATTAAGTATCTATATCATAAATGCGCTATAACAACGGGGTCGTAAATCTGTTTTTTTTATGAGTCATAATTAATATTTACCCCAAAAAATAAACATACATAGAATGCATATCATTAAAACAACACATCTAAATAAACTTCTCAATCATAATATAATAATTAGATATTATGTGAGTCATGGAACCTTGTTTTTTATACAAAAAAGTTGAATTAATAGCGGCCAAGTTTTGCAATTTTGTCATATTATTTATTTACGCGTATGTACACAAAATTAAGCACGCTAAAAATGATAATGTAATGTGTTTATTGTTATCTGAACAGAATGGCAATGTGATTAGGGTTATTGACAGACAATGTATCATTAATTCCAGTAAATCTTTTTAGATCATTGTGTACAGTAAATAAAATAGATGCAAGTATGCATTAGATACCAAAACCAGACTTGTGTTTGAAACGACGTTATTGAAAGCGATTGAGCGCTTTATAAGGTAATGTTATCATTCAAAGCTTTAATAAAATTAAAACGGCTCGATAGATTTTCTTAAAATTTACGAGAACAGTAGATAATACATCAAACTTTATTCTAGACAAAAATATAAAAAAAATCCCTCGGGCGGATTTTTAATAAAAATAATTTAAGATTGAAAGTGAGAAGAAAACAACATTGAATTTTACATTTAAAATCGTTTTACTTGCACTTATAATTAAATCATGAACATCATATTTATACATACGCGCTGGTAATTTTATTCTCCGTTATTGAATTTTTATTTCATTAAATATCCACATAAACTGATAGAGCGATAGGTGTTTTGAGAGAGGCACTATAAATACCGCAAAAATGACCGTTTTGACGTCGAAAACGACGTCATTTCAATCGTTTGGTTCCACCTTAAGTACTTTTATGTAATTATTTACATGTATGTATTTAGAGTTGGACATAATCGAATAAATGGATATACTAGTTACAACTGAAAAAGACTAGCAACAATTAGTAAGCTTTAGCAGTTCAGTCTAAAATGTACGTCTAAATTGACAATTTATATTCTTCTTCGCATTTACTGAGGTTGCATTAAGTACCATAGTAATATTCACAGAACAAAGTCAAAACAAATGCAATACCGCTACCATCTGTCCGCTGTTTGTGAGGATCATAATAATAACCTCATTTCTTTGCAACATTGTAAAAAGCTAAATACGCGAGAATTCATATGGTCCAATGTATCAGTTATCTAAAGAAAAGCAAGGTCTATTTCAGCTACTTTATTATGAGTTCAAATTATTTTCCAGTTTTGTGTATTTTCACTAAAACATGCATATTTTGAGTATCTTGATTTACTTGAACTCGCTTGCACTGTTGATAAATATGTTATGATTTCTTCATGGAGTCTTGGTAATGAGTTCAATGTAATCATAAAGTCTATACTACTTTTCGTATACGTCATTTAGCATTTTGATGTTTTTCAGTATCAATTTTGTATTGGATATCTTCCATCAAAGCTTTCACCACTGATGCAGCGGGGGGATCATCGCCAGTTATAATTATTGGTACTCATTTAGATAAATTGAAACAATCAAAACCAAAAGATCGCACGTTAGAGGAGATTGTGAAAGAAAAGTTTGATCGCATACAAGAGATTATCAGAATGTCAGACATTGAATGCATAGCTATAGACAACACCTGTCCTGGAATTGAAGACCTTCAGGCAATACGAAATAGAGTCCTTGAATTAGGACTTGGAATTATAGATGAAATGATACCTGCACAATGGATTGATCTCGAAAGGCATATTGAGGAACAAAAAGTAATTGGAAAATCTGTGATGACATTTAAAGAATTAAAGGAGCTGGATGATTCAATGGATATGCCAATAAAAGATAATGACAGAATCGAAGCTTTCTTGGGACATCAACACTGCAGAGGTCGATTGATGCATTTCCCGCATACAGATTTGAAAGATTTTATCCTATTGCAACCTGAAGCATTAGCTAAATTCCTTAACACATTGATGAGAGCACCGAGTAAAGTCCAGAAGAAGACACTCATGGATGCGACCAAAATTTACAACCGAAATGGGATTATTAATGAGATGTTTATTAATGAGGTGATAGATAATAGTGAAAATCCGATTTCTAGCGTTTGCAAACAGACCCTTGTGAGCATGTTGATACATTTATCAATTATCCACCCGTATCAATCTGATTACAAAGAGAATAATTTTCTGTTGCCGTGTTTACTACCAGATAAAGCAGAGGAAAATATTGCCAAACAGGAAGAAATTCGGGTCTTTAAAATAGAGTTCCCAAGGGACTACATGCCGTCGACATTTTTCTACGTCTTACTATCAGGTCTGTTGAAGGAGTGGAAGCCCGTAGAACGACGTCTTGGCGAGCCAGAGTTGTACAATTGCTATGCATATTTTTGTTTAGATTCTGAGACGCAGCAAATGAGTGTTTGCTGGAAAGATGCCCGTATCATAATAGATATAAGAAACTTTTCAAATAGAAGAAAACTTGCTAAAATTGATTTGTGCAAAATCATGGATATTTTCAAGAAACATATAGTTAATATCTTTTGTATATATAGACACATGAAAACGAATTACGAATTCAAAGTTCAGTGCTTGAAACATGAAGGGCAGTTTGTTTCATTAGCAAAGCTTCGAAAAGACGGAGAAGCCATGTGCTATGCCGAAAGTGGTCACCATGCAGTCGATATTGAAGAAGTTTTGAGTAAAAGCCAGCGCGATGTGGTAAGTCATTATTGTTTTATTAATAGTATTTAGTATTTACCTCACCACTCGACTGTTATTACAATACAAACACCACTGGTGCGGATCTCGGTTCTATTTGCTAAGATAAATAACAACAATAAGCAAATATGGTGAAAATGTCATTTTATTTATCAGAATTACGGTTTAATTTGTAGTATATTCTTCATACGATTAGGATTAACTCAATTCAGAAATACCAACCATAGACAGACTGCAGCCAATTGGACAATCAATAATTTCACTATTTCGTTGTCATAGGTAAGCACTCATTTAACAAATAATAGGCGTTCCGATCTCACATAGATGAACAATAAGGTAAAGATGTGTATGCACAGCGTCTGACAACTTGTGAGACCGATGTAAGGTCTAACCCGCCCCCTTTTGCAATAATAAATGATCACTGCTATCCGCCCGAGCTTCAACAACACCAACCCATACGGATTACGATTATAACCCTTAACTATTGACTTACATTATAGTTCGCCTATGACGAATGAGTAGATAGAACATGTTTTTGTGTGTTGTTTTCAATATGATACGATATCTATATACACGAATAATTTTGTATCAAAGGTCAAAATACCATTTTAGTTTGTGTCCAATGAATAGGTCTAATGTCACCATTGTAGTCACATAATATCAAAGCACTGCGTCAGAGCTCAAAGGTCTATTTTTAGAATCATCCTGTCCTCGAAAGAAAGCTTACGGATCGTGACCTAGGCAGACTGGCTATGTATTTGACTGCTGAAGATGCAACTCGTCTAGCTATAAGGATAAGTTTACCAATGGGAAATGTTGAAGCAGACGCGGCTGCAGCATCTACGATGGATCCAAATTACCGTCGTTTCAAGGTTCTTAAAAAGTGGCATTGTAATAAGGGGTCTGCCTTGGTTGGAGACCTGTTTCAACTTATCACCGTAACAGGGGATTACGAAACTCAGGCGTTAATAAAACGTTTGACAGTCGATGCAACCAAGAACAACTATGGTAAGTGCAACTGTCGCTTACAAAAAACTGATACTCTATAAATCGGGCATGAAAGAAATATAAAACACCATTTATAATAGCTCCTTGCCTACTTTTACAGTAGACTACTGTCGATATTTGTGTCGATTGGTGCATATCTCTCGCGTCTATTATCTGTAGATATAGATCTTGAGAGAAACATATGCAATAGGGTATTGCAGTGGTAAGGTATTGTAAAGTATGCTCATTTTAGAATCAAATAACTGGACTTTGAATGCTCAGTGTTAATTACAAGTTGTATGTTTGGTACATTGCTATATTTAGATATTGTTGAAATGGCGTTATCCGTCTCTGTATATTTTATATTGAAAATAATCATCTTTAAAATATCATAGATATAGTCATATTCTGTGGGTTGCATGAACCGAAATGGATGAGGAGAAAAATACGATGTGAGTCCAAATATTTGCACCTGAGCCTTTGTCAAAGAAACGCTCTGAACAGAGCAATACACACATGTTATGGTTCCTAAGTAATGAGCTCCGAGCAAACACTTAAATTAATTAAATCAATTTCTATCTATTTATTAGTGTATATATTGTGTGAATAGGTCTTGTATATCTTGTCCAACTTATATATACCTTTTTTAGAGATTCCAGATGAAAAACTCGATCAAGCATCAGATGACAACGCTGATATAATTGCTGCTCGTTACATTGTGGGTAATCGATATCCTTTCCTTGCGTTTGAACTAGGTCAAACATACCAATGGATTGAACAAATCGAACACAATACACAGGATCTTCGGGAACGTGTGGATAAAATCCTATTAACATGGAGAAGGGAAAATCTTACTGGAGCAACACCTCGTCTTTTACTGGACACGTTGGCTTTCCTAGAACTGAATACGAGTCCAATTCGAAACAAAATCTTAAATTTATAATTCTGTATGAAGTTTGAATGATAATCTCCTAGAAATTTTGACAATTAATAGGTACGGCAAGTTTACTCCATTTTGCAGTTTTAACACACAATTAAACTGTGTGTGTTTGATTACCTCCGATCAGTCTACTTGAAGTCACTCTCCAAACCGAATGTATAAATAACTGCCCGTGAGGTTGAGCTAGATTAATTATTTCTTCATTTGTAATCATTTTTACATTTTTATTTTTTTGTAGTACTCTTTTCATATACATATATAAAATAATGTTCAAAAGTGCTTTACTTACCAATCAGCAACAAATACTGGTAATGAGTGGTTTGTTTATTTTTTCCTTTTTGCCTAAACCAACGCCAATTTACTTAAAAAACCAATTTTGAAGAATTTTGAGTTTTACTGAAAAGAGGTAATATAAAATTTAAATGTTTAATAAACTTGCATATTTCTTTTGTATTTTGACCACAAATAAAATGAAAAACATTAAAATACACATACCAAAGTCGAAACATGGTATTAAGGTAATGTTTGAGTGATCTGCCCTTGAGATTACCTAAAATGAGCAAAAAAATCGAATTCTTAATTTCAATTGCAAGAAACAAACGCCAAGCGATTGCGGAACGTTTTGAAGCCTGCATAAAGCTAACGAACGAAAAAAAAGAAAGAAGAAAAAAATCCGTGACCGGCCTCGAACCCGCCTCAAAAAGTCTTTCTCGATGCTTTCAATGTCCGACGATTTACCGACTGCACCAGCGCGGCACACTGTCTGACGAGAATCAGAACATATATATCAAGGTGTTTGTGCACGTGTTCGGTTGAGTTGTTTCATATTACTGTAAACTTGGCAAGTTTTACTATATCAGAAATTACTGTAAGTGACAAACATATATATATGACCAAAACAACCATTTCCCTTGCTGTCCAAGATGTTCGGTGGGTGCGTTTCCTATACGTAATTGGGTTACTTCCCTTTGTTGACGATGCACGTTTATGCGCGTTCGTTACCTTCAGGATGTGATAAAAATGATTGCACATTACCAAGTATAAATCTACCCGACTGAATGCAATCTGAATATGTGAAAACGAAGGAATGAAATTTCAGTGAAGTCGTCTTCTTACACATATCCGGGCTTATTTAGTTCCTACCTAGCATGGGGCATAGGGGGTGTTTGACACAAGACGGCCCCCAAATCATTCGGACAGTTCTCTCCGCATATGCTTACTTACATTCTTAATTTGTTAAGTTCGCAAATATATCAAACACAATTTCAATGCGGTGCCTGGCCTCCCTCATTCAATTTGGATTTGTTCTGCGATTAGTCGGTTCCACTATTCTCAGACTGATAGTTTTTAAATAAATGCAATTGGGTAATGCAAGCACATCAATGTACATGCACTAACATACCATCATACTTACTCAACTAATTATATGTTTTAGATACAGTAGGAGTTTTTCTTCAAAAGTGTCTTAAGAAGACGGTTCACTTAGACAAACAACAAATTTGTCCAAAATTGTATTTACTTAAAGGCTAGATATAGCCCGCCAGCTACCTCAGTGGTTAGAGCGTTGGCCTACCGATCAAGAAGTTGAGTTCGAACATCGGGCATTAATTATGTTCTATGTTGATATTATAGTATTGTTCAATTGATGAGTCACTTATGGCCCATTAGGCTGGGTGTTAAAATTGTTACAATTATGTTTATTAATGTATTGTTAATGTTAAACAAGTCAATGAAAGAAACAATTACTTACTTATTTGCTTGCTTGCGCTTCCGTCCTTTCTTACTTATCGATATAATTACATGTATACTGAATGATAATTTTTTTGTTTACCCTTCAAGCCTGTTGGACATAGCTAGACTTATTGACATGTTTATGTTGCAAGTGTGAAAATATATGTTTTTATTCCGTAACACATAATATAGATCCAATTCTCTTTTTTACTAACTCATTCGCGTTTACACGTATATTAAGATGGCTTATGCAATGTATCTGTTTTGGTTAATGTACTTTGTAAAAGTCTGAATAAATCATCAGTTTCATTTTGTTGTTTCCTGTGAGAATTTTGGACACACATGGCAAATTGTTAAACAACGGGGATTAGTTTTTGCAAGGCAATGTTCATGGAAAGACATTCCTTGACACCAGTCCTAACGAGACGTCCATTTTACATTCATGAAGGAAAACTTAATTCGGTCTACATTTAGTACGGTATTGTCTTTAAGTGAATCCATACATGCTTGGTGTTCATCTGTAGACTCTAGTATTTTCTTCTCGGTACAAGTCCATAACACAATACTATACAATGAAGGATTTACAAAAATGAATTGAAATTCATTCTTTCCATTGTTTCTCCATTTCACCTTCAACCGATGATGATAATCTCGTCTTGATCAGTATTGACTTCCCAACATTTAAACAGATCTATAAATTCTTAAATTATAAGAAATGCAAATTGAGGAAAATAATGACCTAACGTTAATGTGATATACTCGTAGATAGATCAATCATTACTCATTACCTAAAAATCTAATATTGAACAAACACAGTCGAAATGGAAAGGATTAATATGTTTCACATGCTATGACAACGCAGATGTGGAATAGAATAGCCCAGGCTTTGGATCTTAGATTTCAGCGAACCAAACATTTCTTTGTTTTTCTTACGAAACCAGCACGTTAGAAATTTATTGATCATAATATTTCTCTATTGTTTAGCTGATTATATTTATATGCAATTGTGTTACTGTCGCTACGACGTTTGCATTTAACCAGTATGTACACATTCACACACATACGCACACTTAGTTATAACCTGATAAAAGCTTTTTAAGATATGTGTACAGTCAATGTTAGTCCATGATGGTTTTTCTGGGTCCTTTTTGGCTGTCAGGCATTTTAAGTTTTGTTTCAAAGGGTTCAGCACAGTGACAAGTTATACATTTCTATCAAATATCTCATTATGTGGCTACATGCAGTTTATTTATTTGGATTCAATGCCGTTTTTTTCCAACAATTTTATAGTTATGTACGTGGCGATCGGTTCACCTAACATGTTTTCCGGAACGGTATTCTTACAAATACTAACCTACCATTCCACAAAGACAGTAAATTCTTCCCATGTGGAGCAAAATCGCTCGTTGTGTTAGTTAATGTATATGTTGGTTTATCAATATAGAAAAAAATCAGTTATCGTGTTCAAGGCGTAAACAATTGCTAGTTTCTCGTTATTTGCCCATTAAAATTGGGTAGGTAGGTATGGAATTTTAATCATTACAATCATTCTTTAAAGCGTGTGGAAGGTAAACAAAGTCAAAGTCGATATACCGTTCTTCAGACTAATAAAAAGTCTAGGGTCGCGGGAAGAAAATAGGTAAGGTAATTAGGCAAAAGCCGTTATTTTTATACACCAAAGCTAGCATTGAACTTTTACAGAGCAAAACGATAATGTTATGTATTGTTATATATAGTTCGTTGGAGGTCACCCCGAACCCCGTCAAATTCAATTACAGGAATAGAGACTAATAGGATATATTAGTAAATGGCGAAAGACAACCATAAAGATACTGATAAGGAACGCCAGATGAAGTTTCTATAGATTTATTCATAAATTGACATCCTTGCACATCATGCTGGTTAAAACTGCAAGTATAAAATACAAATATCATAGCAATTGTATGGATACTAAATCAACATAGGTATCAGAGGAATACAATATGCATGAGTAATGAATACAATGCAGTATAACAAATATTTTTAAGTACTATCTATTTTGAGTACGAGATATCAGTACGAAATTATTAGGGTACGAAACAGAAAAACATATTTTCTTTAACAAGCAAAATGACTACCAAGTTTACCATCAAAATGACAACGAATATTTACAAAAATACATACACTGTTGTGCCGTAGGAGTGGCATCAATAGAGAAAATACGAAGGATGTTTCACGCAATCCTCGGTGAATTATTTTCACGCGGTACTAAATCTCAATCGAATAAAATCTGTCACGGAAATCGACAGTCGGCTAGCGGATCCAAAATAACTAATTTTCAAAATGGTCAGAACCAACTAAATGAATCGAGAGTCAGCACAAGTTCCATGGCAAAGTTTACAAACATCGTCTCCAATTTGTCTACTTTTGGACGTATTAAACACTGACGTGTAGTTGGTTAGCAGATTGTCAACTAAGTCACTGGCGTTGTAGATCGTTTGACATTTTACTTAATACTTACTTAAGAACAACGCTGTTATTGATACGAAATATAGTCCTTTTAAAAGAGCCATCTTTATATAAACGACTGGGACCCGATAAACAATATGTATGTTGTCAAGAAGACTGGCAGTTTTTCGTCCTGAAAGCAATGAGATATCTATTTGAAAAAAAATAACCATATACCAATATTTTCATTTAACAAAACGATTCGTAAAAGAGAAATACAATAACATATCCCTTAGTCATATTATATGAATAATTGAGTATTGCACCAATGTATCATCATGCATTGCTTCCTTTTGAATGAATAATTTATATTGCTTGTGTGGTGATAAGATCTTAAAATTCTTGCGTAAAATACATGTACATGTATATACAAATAAGTTAATATATAACCAACGGCTCACATAAAAAAAATATTCTTCGCTTTTTTGGCTTCCGGTCAAAGCTTTTCATCCAAAATTGCGACAGCGAGTGATATAATATTTGTCTATGTTTTTATACGTATTGTCCAGTCCAGGTGGTAAGCTTGCAACAGGGCGTACAACAAGCGGAACAGACATTTCGGAACTGAGATCTGTATTTGAATGAAAACAATCCATTTCAAATCAACAATATTTAGTAATACAGCTCTTAACGGATCCACGTGTCAGTTTTAATAAAATAATTACTCACACTGCGTAGAATTCACAAATTCCATGATTCAAATTCATTTTCATGCGTACACTAAAAAGTATGCATGAATGGAATGTGGCATACAAAAAACTAACATTACCACGCAAGTAAATAACCAACTGTTTTGCTGACAGTTTAGAACTCTAAGTTTAGAATAAACCATCGTTCAAACTTTTTGGAGGGGGCCATATCCACACACACCGAAGTTATCCAACGCTATTTTACGAAGATAGAAATAAGCAAGATAAAACACCTTTCAATTCTAAATCAGAATAATGTCTGATCATTCGTTACTAATTTATTGGCAAGTTCAATGACTTAGATTGACATATACGAGTGACTTTGAATGCATTTGAGTCAATAATAACAACAATTCACAGTCAGTGTTTATTGCGTTTTGAATACACTACCCAACTTTAATAATCGATCAACGTGGTCTACTTTGATTATTTTGTGAACAGGAGTTTTCTTTACTTTGTTGTATCTTATCTAAATTTCTTGTCTTATCCATAAGTCTTAGATATAAAAGGATAAATTGTTTATTTTTGTCCTATCATGTAGTTTCCAAATACCTTAAAGTCTAGGAGGGCTGATTGTAACCATTTCGCCAGTATAGATGGAATCAGTGGTCTGGTGATATTTGTTTCACATTAACTCATTATGTATAGTTGACAAGCTGTATTCATTCATTGGTCTAAGAATAAATATTGACTCAGACATCACGATATTTGCTGATAATATTCTGTCTAGATTAATACATCTTTGGAAATAATTAGTTGTATGGATTTACCTGACCTATTTTATCCCGCGACCCTAGTTTTTTAATCAGTATGAGGAGCGGAACATCTAATTTCCTACTTTGTTGACCTTTCCACACGCTTTAAAGAATCATTATTATAATTAAAATATCCCATACCTACCTACCCAATTTTAATAGGCATGTAACAAGACACAAATAATTGTTGAAGCCTTAAAAACGATAATTGATTTTTTTTATATTTATTTTATCATAGAATAAACAAAACATATACAATTAGCACAACGTCATAATTTATATTGTTAAAACAAGTGTAAAAGTTGAAGGTTATTTTGTAATTCCTTTTTCTCAGTAAATTATTCGCTGGGGATTGAATTAATCGCAATTTGGTAGGAATTCTAATATCAAAGTTTCTGATTGTTTGATTACGGCAATTTTTGTTTGGTTGAAATAAGCATTAATTAAACTAGTCAGAGTTGTCCCTCTTCTAACGTGTGAAAAAGTTGCCGGTTCAACGAGGAAGGGTAAGGTAGTAGCACAGGTTAAAATACCGTCCCGAAAATTTGTTAGGTGTACCGACGGTCGTATATAACTAAAAGAAAAATTCGGGGAAAAAAGACGTTATTCCCTAATGAATAAGCTAGCCACATTGTGAGGTATCTAAATGTATAACTGTATTACTCATGTCACTGTGCGAAAATACTCAAAACTAAAAAGGATTAGCCGAAAAAGGACCAACAACAAACCATTAAGGAAAAGATCATGGACTAACATTGATTGTACGCATATCTTCAAACACTTTTATCAAGGTGTGTCTGTGTGCGTGTGCATGTATACATACTTATGAAACAGTTTTAACACAAGCATTGCAGCGGTAGTAACATAATTGTCATCAATAAAGTTCTAACGAATTGGTTTCGTAAAAATAAATTATAGATCTTCGGTACGCTGTAATATTAGACTGAGATGTTCTGTGACACACCTGCTGTGTCAAATGATATCGTTACAACACGTGAAACATATTAATGCTTCTGATTCGATTGTATTTGTTCAATATTAGATATTTAGATAGTGAGTAGTGATATATTTATCAATATCACATTCACGATAGGTCATTATTTTCTTCATGATTACATATTTTTTCATTTGATTGTTTAGAATTTATCTCGTATCAATAAGTAAAATGTTGGTCTCATTTGCGAAGTCAATACTGATTAAGAGGTAGATTAATAATACGATCGGGTGAAGGTGTACTGGAGAAACAATGGAAGTAATAAATTTCAATTAATATTAATTACAACCTCTTCATTGTATTGCACTGTGTTACAGAATTGTACGGAGGAAGGAAACCTATCTACTGAATAGTGCGTAAAATAGACTAGTGCAAAGTCATTTAAACATAATTTGATAGTTCTATAAAACCTAGTCACGATTGGCTGTTTGTACGATCACAATGGAAAGTGGTAATGAACCTTTGTGGATATAAAGATAACTTCAATGATAATGATTATTGAATGTGTTCTTATTATGTGGAACTATTTGTAATGTACACTAAATAATACTTTAATTAGTGAAATGTGATATCATATAATACATGTCCTATGATAGAATATTTGCTTAGGCGGCTCTAACAAATGTCACTATTAGTGAATGCAATCGAGGGACATGGTCGAAATCATTCCTGAGAGAAAAATATAATGAAACTTGAGATTATTCTGTTTTCAAATCTCCATTCTCTCAAGTTTTCAATGATTCACAGATTTATAATAATAAAACAGAATAAATTCCGAACAAGCAATCGGGTATGCATGCACTTCACTCAAGCAGGGAAGTTCGGTTGAAAAAAGACCCTAGTCAGAATTATTAGAAGCGTTGTAAATCCTGAAATAACCATGATCAACGTGCGTAGAATTGGTATCTAACTGCTACTATGGTGCTCTTCTGAACGGCTCTTCGACTGTCAGCGGATGCATTAATTACTCTAAAAGGTTGTTTTCTCATCAATCTGCTCCAGAGTATATTATTGAAAAGAATACAATGGATATGATAAAGGTTATTGCGAGTGAAAACACAAAACTAACTTTGTCCATAGCAATACTAACATCTTGCCAGGATATATTCTCTGCAACATGTTTGCTGTTTTGATTTAGAGACTTAGAAACTCCCGCTTTTTCATCGGATGGAAGAGACATCTTTGTATGTTCAATATTTTCATCTACGATACCTAAAGGATGTACTCGTGTTTCGTTTCCCTGTTCATTTTCACAATGTACGGCACTATCTTTGCAAAGTGATGGGGATTTCAACTTTGAAATCTTTACCAAGATTTTCCAAAATTTGTTGATTTTGTCTTCTTCGTCTGCGAAGTAACATCTTAGGCTAACAATGTTCAATGTCCCAAATATCACGCTCACAGTAAGTATAAGCAACAAGTAATAACTAATAATCGACATTGGATTTGAAGATTTTGGCAAATTATCACCCACAAGCGTGAGAAACACGGCCACCGCTAGCAACATGGTAATGCTGTATGAAATTCTCTCTCCGCTCTCTATCGGGATAAGAAATACGACCGTGTTTAGAAGAGTCATGAACACGATTGGAAGTATGACATTGACGATAACAAACAATGGTTTACGCGTTAAAATGAGATTGATAAGCAACTGAGAGTTACCATATCTACTTTGAATGTTTGTGCCTTTTAAAGTCCATACACCGTTTGGGGAAAAGTAATTTTGCTGCACTTCAGTTGCGACTGGCTTTAGTTGTAACTCTGTGGAACCGTATCCCCAAGTTACGAACTCAATAGCGCATGTATGGGTATCCAAAGGGTAATATGTCACGTCTGCACTGCAGGAAGACGATAACAACCCTCCAGGGTAATATTGTGTCTTACCATTAGGCATGACCCGTATTAACTGCCATTTATCATCTGAGCCGATCTTCTCCGTTTTTTCGATTGTATTTGTATGAACAATCATTGGTGTCCATAACTTATGACTTTCTATGAGTACACTATATGTATTGTTATAGTCCGTTGGATTCCATGTTAATCTTTCATCTATCCAGGAAAGAGACAAGAAACCATTTATGAAGAGGTTACCCTGAACCTCATCAAATTCAATGACAGAAATAAGTTCCATGGTAAAGTTAACAATTGTCGTCTGCGTTTGGTCAACGTTTGGACGTAACACTGTCTTGTAGTTGGTTAGGAGATTATCAATCAAATCACTGGCGTTGTTGATCGTCTGACTTTGACACATACTGAATAATAACGCCGATATTGTCACGAAATATAGTCGTTTTAAATGAGCCATCTTTGTTGCGCAAATATAAACGACTGGCACCCGGTAATTGCTTTGGATGTTGTTAAGTAAACAGACAGTTTTCCGTCCTGAAAGCAATAAAACGTTCATTTGAAAACTCTGACCATACACCAACATTTTCATTTAACAATAATAATATGAATATTTCTATATTATATTAATTTATCATCATGTATTGCTTAACTATTTTCAATTTTTACCTCTTGAAAACCTCCATATTATACATATGTGCTAGGAAAAACCCACAAAAACGAAGTGTGTGATTAATAAAAAGAAGTACTTAGTATGTTAATAGTTAATAGAAAATAAGAAACTTATTTCATTCACAAAACCTATTATAAGAAGGTGGAATTTGAGTATGGACAGGGTACGCTTAAGTTCGTATTTATATAACATTTTATCTCATGTGACGTTAATGGATTTGTAGATAAATTAAATACAAGGGCTTTAAAAATATTGAACTTTTCCGCTCAAATAATACCTGTTTTGTAATACTCAAAACTATATAAAATTACATTTTACAATGTATGACCAAGGTTAAATAGTAATCGACACTTTATAAAGGAGAGGTTTAAAAAGATTATTATGGTATATTACATGGTTTTACATCAAAGATGGTATTAATATTGTTCCGACAAATATATTTATTGCTTAAAATATACACTATTAATAAATGTATACAATAGAAATACAGCCAAACCTGTGTAAGCGATCACCTCGGAATAAAGGCAAGCCTGTGATTAAATGTGATTCTTTTAAAAACAACCTTTGAATATTTAGAACAAAACGACCTCTAAAAAAGCCACGTTTCAATTAATGCCTAATTATATGTCCCAAGGGTAGCCTTTGTTCACATGTTTAACTGTTCTATACAAAGATTGTAATCCAATTAAACGACAGTAACCTTATAAAAATGAAATACTATTTTTGTCTTATGTCCTAGAATTTAACGCAATCACGTCATTGGCAATTCGGCATATGACAACCAGAACATACATATCAGGACTGAGATTTATTTTAAGATTAAAACAATCACCACAAGATCACCATATTTGGTAATAAAACTGGACACGTGTTTCGGTTTTAATAAAAAAAATCACTCCAAATTACCTGTATTTTCTTCCAGAGCATACGCGTGTACACTGAAATAAGTACACCTGGATGGAACAATACAAGCAAAATATTCTTATAACCACACACAGTAAATAACCACTGAAAGTCTGATATATTTTTGTATTGTTACATGCGCATTAAAAAAAGGTAAATATGTGGGTAATCATTTTTTAAATATTTATTTTGGCCCTTAAAAAATGAGAAAGTGGATGCACGGTTCGTCTGGCCTAATATAAGGGGAAAATACGATTGATCGAGTAACCAGAAACACGACTAATGAACCAATACGATAATCATTTAAAAAACCATACCACCAACACCGATTACACTGCGTCAACTCAAATCGTAATTAAAAAAAATCGAGCAATTCGTAATTCGGTTCTTTCAGCACACATAAAATATCTTGGAATTCAAGCTAGTCTTTCAAAAATCTAAGGCATTTTAGATGATATCGTGGTATAATTAATAAGTCATTTTTGCAGACAGTTTAGGGCTTTAAATGATGTACATAACAGCTATAAAATACCAATGTTCACGTCTTTTAGGGAAGGAGTCATATTCATACACATCGAATTTATCAAAGGCTATTATACGAAGATAGAAATTAGCAAAATACTCTTACCTTTCAGTTCATTCTATTCCCTTAAAACAAATGATTTGTACCGATTTAAAGCGAAGCTCATTAGTGATGTTTGAAGAAAAACTACACACTGACCTGCTAACGACTTTTATAATGTACAGTGTTCAGTAATTGATACTTAATCAGAATATCAGCTAATCATTCGTTACTAATCTATTGACAAAGTCAACAATTATAATTGACATCCACGAGTGACTTTGGATACCATTTAGTCAATAAGTCAAACAATTGAAAGTCAGTGTTCATTGTGTTTATAAAGTTGAGTAAACTTTAATAATCGGTCAACATGGTCTATTTTAATATTTTTATTTTTCTCCGAATAAAGGTCACCTGCGAATAAAGGCTACGTTATTTCATTCCCTCGGATAACCTTTGTTTGATTGGTTTGACTGCATATAACTTTTCTCAATATATTGTATACAGAAAAATGCGGTTGTTAAGACATCGGTAAATTTCGTTATATTCTTAATATATTCTTATTCAACAGTTTACAATCATGTAAGTGAAACAAAATAAAAGGTCTTTAGGATGGAAAATAAAATTTTCACTGTATCCAATTTTTCACTTCCGAGTTTACTTTCACCATGTTTTAACTTCACATTCTGATGGTTTACTTACACATCATTTCGTGATTGTCCCATAATTTAACCCTTATTATTCACTTGTTAAGTATTGTTAAATGTAATTTCAACTATACCAATTTGGATAACATGAAATACGTAATATTTAAACTCAATATTTTCGTTAAAGAATTGATCCTACGGATTATCTCTGACACAACTTTATTTAGCTCTCCTTTGTATAGAAACGTCTTTAAAGTAATAAAGGGTGTCATGTAACATAAACATACTTCAGTTCATGTATGTTTATGGACTTTTGCAGTAAGTCTTAAAGTAAACTTAAACTTGTTGTCTCCTGAAGCCAAAAGAAAATAAATATCATGTGCCTACAAACTTCTCCCATATAAAGGGTCTGCAGGTGGCAGATCCCTTTTTATTATCATTTTCCTTATTCCGGCAGGTTAAACTCGAATGAAAATAAAAAGATCAACAAAAATCTAAGGCCGGCACATATAGGGAGTCGGTCGGGTTTAAAGGAAATCAGGAACATTTATTTTTAACTTAATAGTTTGGCGGGAAAAATTGTACGAATATTGCGCATTAACAAGTTACATACCATACGTACTGTAATGTAACTTAACATTTCATCAAAAGTCTGTACTTCGCTTTCAAAGAGTTTCTATTTACCGCGATCAATTTAAATATCATTTAAATCTATAAGTACCATAACTACCAAAACTGCATAACTTTATCACTGATTACATTCTACCGTTCGTACTGCCGTCTCTCGTGCGATCCGTTTAAAAACACCGAATAATGGCCAGGTGACCATTCAAAACATGATATATTTTTTTTTGACATCTGATCACAAAAACTGACCATTAATTGCAAGTTTCTGCAGGATTTTAGAAAGGGCTTATGTCAAATGAGTATATTAATTAGAATGAAGCTCTCTGTCCAGGGATTTAAAGTCCCATAAGTATATACACATATTGGTCGTAATAGTTTCTATTTGTCATATAACAGCGAAATCCGGGGCGTTTTCCTCGCGTGCATACTTTATAGCAAGAAGAAATGTTTCCGAAACCATTATAGTATTTTTTAAATATCATTGAAATAAGTACTATTTATAGAACAGCTGTATTTAACCGCTGACAATCTATGCACACGGCATTAAGTGATGACACGTGCTCTATATATTTCAAGTTGACAAAAGCAAAATTCACAGTGAAATGAGTGTTTTTAGAAGAAAAGGGGCTTGTTTCGTCGGTAATGTTTATCTTGGGATAATACCAGCAATTGTTTTTTTGCATATATTTTGTATAGAAAAAAGCTAATGGGGGTTAAAGAAACTCACGAACGTTTAATTACTTTATCAAAATTAGAATATTGAAGCCACGTATAAGGGAACAATTTAAGATTAAACTAATTCAAAAACATAGTTTGCAAACAGACCGTTAACTTGAAATCACCTTCCATCACTCTGGAGAGATAAACACATCAGCATAATTATAATGTAAAAACTACAAGTCCACGACAAACTAAAATATTGTAACGTAAATTAATTAATTATGTTTATATACATATAAAAAGAAATATGTGGCCACTTTGTTACAGAAATGCATTAAACTTAAATACAGATTATGCTCCAACATACATGAATATGCTTTTTGAAGGATCACGCCTTGTGCACGACCAAATACAAGGGGTACAATTGGTAATTTTTGTCATAAAAAGGGAGATCTGCGTTCTGTCACCATTGCCTATGAAATAGTTCCAACATTAAAAAACGCCCGATGTTGTCCACAGAAGTGCTTATTAAGCGAATCGCTTTTATGATCAGTAAAACAAATACACTAAACCCAACAAGAAATAAACAAATTTAAGTTAGACGTGTCTGTTGGAACTGTCAACCGTATAATTTGGAAAAGATTACTGGCAAACTACGGGGGAATTTGGTGTGCATTCAGCTAAATATCAGGCAGATTATCAACCGCGGACCAGGGTCTTGGAAGCTGTACTTGAAATTATGTAACAGTAATTAGAAAAACTATGTGACGTCTGATGAGGCCATGTTCTATTTAGGTGGAAGCTACTGTAGGAGAAATGTCTGCTAATTGCGAAAGGAGTACGACGATCGTCATAAGTTTAAGTTAATTTAGCTTGATGCGTTCACTGCTGGTTTCATGGCTAAGGCTGGTTATAATAATTATTTACCAGGCACCTAAGTGAACTATAAATGCTTTATTCAAAAGGTTTTTAAAACCATTTTTTTGAAAAAAGACGTTCCATGGCTTATCACAGGAAACACAGCATGGGATAGGGTGTTTCATTAGAACTCGGCATCAAGTCCCACTGCAAAACAGATACTTGTGTACCTTAAATACCATAATGATTGGTACATTTTGCATATAACCCATGCAGAAATGGTGCTGGAGTCCCCCGGTGAGGCACCAGTGGACTTTGGGTTCCGGGATATCTTAAAACGACTTTAATAGAAACGGAAAATCAACGCAATAATAGGATTTAAGAACGACTTCTTAAGAACGAGTGGAAGAAACTGCGACAGAAACCCATAATTAAGACATTGGAATCATGGTCTGGATGTTGTAGAATAATCTACTACTGTCGTGGATCTCAAATTGAGCATTACTTAAAATAAAATGTGAAAGAAAGCCTAGTTTACAACATTTTCTATTCTGTCCAATTATAGGTTGAACATCTCGTACAATGAATATGCAAAATGCTACAAAAGAATGACACAAAATCATATTGAAGACTTAATGTAGTGTGTATAAAGTGACAATGTTGTAAATAAGTTCCGAATCACTTAAAACCATGATTCAAAATCTCCGAATAATAACGTTTTAAGAGATGCAATATACAGGGAAAGATTTTACAAATTTAGGTGAAAAGTGGTAACAAAACATATTTTCAATCAAATGAAATTCACTAGCATGTGTTGAAAATAAACATAAACATAACGCTAACACGAGCAAGGTCTTCTCTTGTTCTGGACCTGAAGGTAAGTTATGTGAAAGGCAACTTTGATGTCAAGACAAATACATTTCAATGACTGAATATCCGCTTAGTCCATAGGTTTCAGGTTTGTGAGGTCGTACACTGGACACACCTGTTATATGTGGCGCTTTGGTTGTAAGACTCTGCCTCTAGGGTCATCTGTTCCCTGATAAATATCATAAATAAAACCAATAAGTTGAACATAATTCGCAGATAATGTGGTTTGTATTTCTACGGAATCCATGGACACAGATTGCCATGATTACCCAAACGATTCATATTTTGTAAACTGGATGAAAACAAGTGTAAACTACGACAAAGTTACCAAACAACAACATACAAATGTACTTTTCTTCAGCTTTAAGCGTTATTGTGGAAAAATCTTTAAATGAAGACGGTGTGTTTGGTACCAAGGGTGGTCTTGATAATCATAGTAAGACACGCTAAAAAGGGACTTCTTTGGTCGCTATCATTATATGGATCTCGGTCGTTATAACAAGCCTATCACCGCTATGGTGTGAATTCTAATCATAACCAGAACCGATCAATACTTACATGTGAGAAAACTGTTTTTTTACAGATAGCTCAGTGAAGTTCGATGGCTCTATCCGTTTGTAGGTACGGTGTCTTCCTCCAATGTTACAGTTGGAAAGATCGCCAAATAAACCTGGCTTTTGTATGAATGCCTCAACAGGCTACAGAATGAGTGCGAAATGTATCTATATTTATATGTTTAATATGCTATACCGGTGCTACAAGATAATTATTAACCCATTCGTTAGAAGGCGTTCACATTACAAGACGTATTGAGTTTTATGGTCTAGAAATCTATAAAACTAATTATTTTTAAAATGGACATAATTATTGTTATAAGCAAATATTGTGCAGTTTGAATCAATATTTCAATTAATTAGTACAGAGTTAATACGAAAAGATCGTGTTTTTCCTTTCAACAAATCATTTTAACTAGACGACTGATTTCGTTTATTATTTAAGGTAGATGCTTTGTTTATGTCAGTGTCAGCCCGATTGAAAGGGCCAGCCAATGAGCTTATGAGACACCAAGCATTTGTATGTACAGTATCGAATATCTCTTTTTTCTGTAAGCACCTGGCTGAGATGGGCCCACAACGCTTTACTTGCGAAATGATAATTCAGAATAAGAAAATGGCTTAACACTGCTTAACTTTGATTATCGGTTCAACTAGTCTTCATCAAGATCATTCTGTAAAGAATAAACAAAGTAGATAATAATCCTGTTCATAGTATAATCAGAATCGACCATGTTGACCTGTTATTAAAGTTGAGTAGTATATTTTAAAAGCAATAAACACTGGCAGTGAATTGTTTTTCTTATTGACTCAATGGTATTTAAAGTCAGTTTAAGTTATTGAACTTGTGAATAAATTAGTAACGAATGATTAGCCGGCAATCTAATTCAAGTGACAATTACTGAACACAGTGCATGCCAAGCAATTTGTGCTAAGGGAGTAGAGTGAATCGAAAGGTAACATTTTTATTTTGCTTATTTCCATCTTCGTAAAAATAGCGTTGGATAAATTCGGTGTGAGCATTGGTATGGTTAAAGTCTAAAAATGTTATCAAAACGACCTGTAGAATAATTTGCGATATCAACTTAAAAACTGTCCTAAGATTATTCGAAGACTAGCTTTAATTTCAAGTCATTATGTGTGCTAAATAAACTCGAGCTACAATTTGCAAGACATGATAAGGCCTTTATTGACAGGTGACCTTTATTCTGAAGTCATTTTGTTCTGAATAGTCAATAATAGTTTTTAAGAGAATCACATTTAATCACAGGGTGGCCTTTATTCTGAGTTGGTCGCTTACACAGGCTTGAATCATTTCTATTGTGAAGCCCGGGGTATATAACTATTATTTCTATATTATTATATTTTACGCAAATTATATTAGTCGGTGTAATATTGATACCACCTCTGATGTAAAACCACGTAATATATCAAAATACTCTTCTTAACCTTCTACCTTTCTTAGTGTCGATCACTTGTTAACCATAGTCAAGTATTATAAAGTGTAAGTTTTATTTAGTTATAGTATTATTATAAAATATGTATTATGTGTGCGCATGGGTTCAATATTTTAATAACGCCTTTATATTCAAAAGATCAACTACACTGTACATAAACAATTTATTTTTCTTCTATTGTTGAGCTTTTGTTAATAGTGAAGTTATTTACAAGCCCTTTAAAGGTGTCACGTGACATTAAACCTTATATAAGAACTTATAAGCGTATCTCATACGTGCATGTAACTTTTATACGGTAAGTTTGTAAATAAAATAAATTTCCTATTTGTATGATATACTAATTACATACTTCGTTTTCTTTGTGTGTTTCTTTATACATATCTTTAATTTGGTGGTTTTCAAAAGGACGTTATAATTGAGATATTTTTAGAGCAATACAATTATGATGATATATTGGTAAATGGGTGATTTAAAAAAAATGATGCCAAAGCGTGACGAAGGACTTGAAATTTCAACATTAGATATCATTAATATCTTTTATTGCGTCATGGAACCAATACATTGAAATTAATTTTCCTGGATTTTCAAAGAGATGAATCAATGCGAAATATATTTTTTTAATCTTTATTAAACTTTGAAGGAATTTTTTTTTCAACAGTGTTAACAAGTATAAATGAACACATTTTTTAAAAAGAGTGTTGAAAGCAGTTTATTTGATGGATAATATGTAAATATGATGTAACTAACATTCTGACTGGAAATTGGTCCAAAAATACTGAGATTTTGTGAAATATAGATTTTTTTAGCATTAATTTGGTCTTAAATTTATAGAAGCACTTGGAAAAGTTTCTTTTATTTGAATGTTGGCTTTCTGATTTTGATGAAATTATATCAATAGGATTATATGATAGATAGAAGGAATACTGCAAAGTTTCACCAAGATTGGATGATATTTAATGCTGAACAATTTTATACAAAAACAGCTTTTTTTCGTACACTTGGGACAAAAAAGTACATATGTTCAAATCAACATTTTAAGCAAGGAGCTTACATAGTTATTTAACATATTATGTAATGTAAGCAACAAAGGTAATGTTGAGGAGTAGTTCCAACTAATATGAATTGGATTTTTACTAAATTTCATTAAAATCTAAAATATCAATGATAGCTTTGAATTTCATCTGATACATTAATTCAGACTAAATAAATCAACTTAACTATTACTAAAATCATGAAAATGGTGCATGATAGGTTGCACTTTGTTATTTAGAATGTGTATTAAAACAACAGTCAAATGTTTTAACCTCTCTTTAAAATTGAGAGTTGGATGTAATGCGTCCATCCGTACACTTGGGACAAAAAACTAAATTGTCTTACATAATTCCATATTAACGAAAATTATCCTATATAATACACAAAATTGATAATAGTGTCTCTAATAGGAGATGTTGTTAAGTATTGCATTTGTAATCACAGGTAATGAGCAATAAGTTAGAAACATCATGATTAAGAAGTTCATCATTTCAGTTATTGATATGGATTACTTTTTGCTTCAAAATTTTTTTGTTATGTCTGTACTAAAATATTGCAAGTATGAAATCATAACTAAAATAATGTAACTGTATAAAAGATCTAATGAGATACTGATGTGATAAACATGTCTGTACTCTTAGGATATGCATTGTACTCATGACTGTAAATTTCATCATTCATGGAATTTAACAATTATGTGTCAAAATTATAATTATTGTTCAGTTAAGTTTTTTGGAGTTTCACCTGAAATTGATAACATTAAACGAAATTCTTAAAATTTATACGTCTAGTGCAATGTTGGCATTATTCACAGGACTTTTGATCTCACTGACAGATTCAACCAGGATCTTCTTGGTGTGATATGTTTAACTACATCTAGAAGAAGTACAGCTTCAGCCCATTATTTGGAATCGTTTGTGTTCTGTCTGCTCCCACTAGATGATAAAAGTCATATAATGGTTCTTCTCCTTTGGCTTCTCTCCATCCGTTCAGCTGGACATTGCTGGTTTCAGTTCTTGTATTTCTTTCTTCTTTTTATTCCTGTATGTAATTCCATTTTCACCCCTCTTTTATTATAATTTGGATCTGTCCATCTCTTTTTCAGTACCTTTACCTTGCAATTGATGTTTTCATTTCTTTTCTTGGATCTTAAGTGTTGTACTTTATCAGGATCTGACTTCATTTATATATTTATCTATTATTACATAATAAATTATTCTTTGTGCCTCTTTGCCATGAAATTCTATTTCTAGTTCTGAAGGGGCATTTTACCACCAATTTGTCATGCTTGTACACCAAATATGCCATGAAATCATATGATGGGATTTGCAACATACTATGCCAATCATATGTAGTATGTGCTCATTGATTACTGTGGATCTGAACACATGATAAAACTGATTGTTCCTATTTTTATGTCCCGAGTGTACATGAAGTACATGTTTTAAAAACATAGGGTATCTTGTAACAAATACCATAAATGATTGATAGTTAAACATTTTTATCAAGAAAATGAATGGTCATTCAAGAACAGAACAGCTTGCCAGGTTTATCTGCATGAATTGACTTAATCACAAATGTTAAAAAATTCAGTTTAATTAAAAAACGACCTCGCTCAATAAAAACTTACCAAAATTATTCTTCACAGCCATGTTGTCATATTTCATGAATTATGTAACCTTGGTACTGACTGATTTCACAAATTATTAAAGTATAATGAATGTTGCATGATATTTGACACTTGTAATTGTTTAAGTGCCGAAGCAGTGTGCACTTGGGACATTCTAATTTTGATGGTAAAAATCAATACAGACCATCAGTTCCTCAAAGCAAGAATATACAACAAGACATTAACATATTAAGCTATGTAAGGAACAAGTTTAATGTTATGTACATTTTGGGATTTAAAAAATTATAGGCTCATTTGTTTGGTTTCGTACACTTGGGACAACTCTGGTTCAAATGATACAAAATGGAATTACTTGTACAATATTGCCTAATTTTGATGTAAAATTATCATTTTTCAACCGTTGAAACAGTTGTTGGATAAAAAGAGCCAAAATTATTAACCACAACATGATTATTTTGTGTCTATAAGGCTAATAAGGTAGAGTTACCCCAAAAATGGTTGTCAAAAAATCCCTATAGTTATGTCTTATCATAAAGTCTCAAGCCATCATGCCATGCCAAAATGACCATTTCATTATGTTTTCCCCATTGGACATACATCACTAACTTAAAGAAAATCTGTCATATGTATTGGGGTTATCTTTCTATTCAACTTGGACCATGGGGATAAATTTAAAATGTCACGCTAAAAGCGTTACACTTGGGACATTTTTGGCATGTTTTTCGAACATAACCTTGTAATAAATAAAGTAATCATTGTGAAATTTGGAAGGATAATAGCTTGTTTTAGGACAATACACATAAGCCTAGTTATAACATCATATAGTGTTTATCATATATTTTATGAGCATATTTAGGAAAGGCTTCATTTTTTTTAAATCACCCAAATATACAATTATTCTTATGATGTGACGCGAGAATAGCTTAACGATTTGCTATTTTTATGCGTTTTATTGATTAATGAAAATATTGCTGTATGGTAAGGGTTTTCAAATAGACATTTTATTACTTTCAGGAAAGACATTACGACTGAAAACTGTCATTCAACTAAAAGATCCATATCATTTATCGCGATCCATTCGTTTATATTTGCGCAATAAAGATGGCTCATTCGAAAGGATTATATTTCGTGGCAATAACAGCGCTGTTATTCAGTGTGTGTCAAAATCAGACGATCAACAACGCCAGTGACTTGATTGATAATCTACTAACCAACTACAAGACAGTGTTACGTCCAAACGTTGACCAAACGCAGACGACGATTGTTAACTTTACCATGGAACTTATTTCTGTCATTGAATTTGATGAGGTTCAGGGTAACCTTTTCATAAATGCTTTCTTGTCTCTTTCCTGGATAGATGAAAGATTAACATGGAATCCAACGGACTATAACAATACATATAGTGTACTCATAGAAAGTCATAAGTTATGGACACCAATGATTGTTCATGCAAATACAATTGAAAAAACGGAGAAGATCGGTTCAGATGATAAATGGCAGTTAATACGGGTCATGCCGAATGGATATACTAAATATTACCCTGGAGGGTTGTTATCGTCTTCCTGTAGCGCAGACGTCACATATTACCCTTTGGATACCCATACATGCGAAATTCAGTTAGTCACTTTTGGATTCTATCCCACAGAGTTACAACTAAAGCCAGTCGCAACTGAAGTGCAGCAAAACTACTTTTCCACAAACGGTGCATGGACTTTAAAAGGCACAAACATTCAAAGTGGTTTCGGTAACTCTCAGTTGTTGGTCAATCTGATTTTAACGCGCAAACCACTGTTTGTTATCATCAATTTTATACTTCCGATTGTGTTCATGACTCTTCTAAACACGGTCGTATTTCTTATCCCGATAGAGAGCGGAGAGAGAATCTCATACAGTATCACCATGTTGCTTGCGGTGGCCGTGTTTCTCACGCTTGTGGGTGATAATTTGCCAAAATCTTCAAGTCCAATGTCGATTATTAGTTATTACCTATTGCTTATTCTGACCGTGAGCGTGATCTTTGGGACATTGAACATTATAAGCTTAAGATGTTACTTTGCATGTGAAGAAGACAAAATCAACAAACATTGGAGAAACTTGGTCAGGATTTCAAAGTTGAAATCACCAGTACTTTGCAATGATAAAGCCGTTCATGATGTAAATGAACAGGGAAAAGAAACACTTGTACATCCTTTAAGTATCTTGGAAGAAAATATTGAACATACAAAAATGTCTCTTCCATCTGATGATAAGGATGGAGTTTCTAAGTCTCTAAATAAAAACAGCAAACATGTTGCTGAGAATATATCCTGGAAAGATGTTAGTATTGCTATGGACAAAGTTAGTTTTGTGTTTTCACTCGCAATAACCTTTATCATATCCGTTGCATTCTTTTCAATAATATACTCTGGAGCGAATTGAGAGAGCAACATTTTTTAACAATATAGCAGTCGCTGGCAGTTGAAGAGGTATTCAGAAAAGGATCATGGTAGCGTTTAGACGTTTAGGATATTTTACTACGATCAATATATCTAATTACAGGACATAAAACATTCTTACAAAGTTTTAAGCATTTTTTGTACCGAACTCCTACGTCTGAGAGAAGTGTATGGTAATCCGATTACTTGACAATCTTTAGAATTTTACATCATACATGTTTTATTATCATAAATCTATGAACCATTAAAACTAGGAGAAAATGGAGATTTCAAAGCAGTGAGGATAATCTTAATAATCTTGATTATTATTGACATGCTTAACTACCATTTTACAAATTTTCAGATCAGTCAGAGAAAATTAGATTTTTGATCCATGGTGTCAAGGGAATATTGCATCCTACATTAAGTTGTTTTTATATCCACAAATGTACTAAGTTCAGTAACACTTTCCTTTGTGATCGTTCTAACGGCCAGTCGTGCTTAGATTTTACAGAACAATCAATTGAATGACTATGCGTTAGTGTACCATACTGTGAATATTGGTTATTTATTAAAAAAACAGTCTTGATTATATAGCAAATTGACCCCCCCCCCCCCTACGAATTAAGGTCACCTGTAAATAAAGGCTACATTATGTCTTTCCCAAGGATGGCCTGTATCCACTGGCCAGACTATATATAACTCTTCTCAGTATACCGAATACAGAAAAGGAGTTATAGTTCCTTATTCAGCTGTTTTATATGAAAGAGAAATAAAATAAATATCGTTTTTACGGCACGGCTAAAACGGCACGGGTATGTGATAAAAGATGTTTTTGGTTGGGAATAAATTCCTCACTGTACCCGAAACCTCATTACCGAGTTTATCATAACCATGTTTTATTGCATTCTAGTGATTACTTACACATTGTTTCGCGTTCGTCCCATAATTTTACCTTAAGTATGATTAAATGTAAGTTCCACTTCACCACTTTGAATACTAGTAACATGAATTACGTAATATTTAAACTTAAAAGTTTATTTTGTACATATTTTCTTAAACATTTTTAATCAATAGATTATCTTTGACAAACATGCATTCAGTAAGAACTCCTTTGTTTTTGATCGTTGAATAGAAAAATGTTTCTATCAAAATAAATAATAAAAGGTGTCACATAACAATATATGGAGTATATCTTATTTTGTTCTGTTTGTGAACTTCTTGCAGTAGGTTATCCTGGTTGTTTCCCGCAATATTTTCGTAAAAGAATTGATCAGGACTACGGATTATCTCTGACAAAGCTTTTTTCAGCTCTCCTTTTGTGTTGATCGTTGAATATAAAATGTCTCTATTAAAGTAATAAAAGGTGTCACATAACAAAAACATACTTAAGTTCATGTATGTTTATGGACTTTTCACTGAAGCCAAAAGAAAATAAATATCATGTGCCTACAAACTTCTCCCATATAAAGGGTCTGCAGGTGGCAGAACCTTTTTTATTATTATTTTCTTTATTCCGGCAGGTTAAACTCGTATGAAAATGAAAAGATCGACAAAAATTTAAGGCCGGCACAAATAGGTAGTCGGTCGGGTTTAGAGGAAATCAGGAACATTTATTTTTATCTTTAATAGTTTTGCGGGAAAAATTGTACGAATATTGCGCATTAACAAGTTACATGCCATACGTACTGTAATGTATTTAACGTTTAATCAAAAGTCTGTACTTCGCTTTCAAATAGTTTTTGTTGTTCGGTACGAACAATAAAGTTATTACAGTATTTCAAAAATCGCTCAGTTTTCACTTTTCCTGCATACCGAACAGCTTCCATTAACCTAGCTTCCGCCTAAGAATATAGTTCCGATATTTCAATACAAACTTCACAGGTGTGTTACTTGCTTGAAGCTCTACCAAAGTTGTTCAAAGAATTCCATTCCATGAAGAAATCTGGTTGCCATAGCAACCGGAAGTATAAAAAAAAATCAAAAATCTTCTTCTCAAAAACCAGAGGACATAGAGCTTTGATATTTGTTGTGTAGCATTGCCTAGTGGACCTCTACCAAGATTGTTCAAATTATTGCCCTAGGGTCAAAATTGGCCTCGCCCTGGGGGTCACTTGATTTTATATAGACTTATATAGGGAAACTTTAAAAATCTTCTTCTCTGAAACCACTAGACATAGAGCTTAGATTTTGGGTATGTAGCATTGTCTAGCAGACCTCTACCAAGTTTGTTCAAATTATTGCCCTAGGGTCAAGATTGGCCCCGCCCCAAGGGTCACTTGATTTATATAGACTTATATAGGAAAATTTAGAAAGTCTTCTTGTCCAAAACTACAAGGCCTAGAGCTTCAATATTTTGTATGTAGTATTGTCTTGGGGACCTCTACCAAGTTTGTTCAAATTATGGCCCCGGGGTCAAAATTGGCCCCACCCCTGGGCTTACTCTATTTAAAGGGACAAAATCATAAAAAATATGTATTCGTGACACATAGATTTAGTCATGGAAATTATCGGGTGGAAGTGATTTATTATTCATAGCTATGTTTTTGCGGCTAGTACCTAAACTAGTCATTTTATGACCCATGTTCTTCCTGCAATTATCCATTATTAATTGTTTTACATATACATCTAGCACATTTTTACACTTTCACAGAATGTCTAGCATTGTCTAGTGGACCTCTACCAAGTTTGTTCAAATTATGGCCCCGTGGTCAAAACTGGCCCCATCTTAGGGTTTACTCTATTTTATATAGGAAAAATCAAAAACATCTTCTTGTCCGAAACCAAGGCCTACAGCTAAGATATTTGGTATGTAGCAGTGTCTAGCAGACCTCTAGTAAGTTAATTTTAATTATGGTTAGGGGGTCAAAATCAGCTCTGCCCCGGGGTCACTAGATTTATAAAGGCCCATATAGGAAAATTAAAAAAATCTTCTTGTCCGAAACCACAAGGCCTAGGGCTAAGATATTTCGGATGTAGCATTTTCTTGTTGAACTCAATATTTGCCCAGCCCCGGGGGTCAGTTGACTTCAACACCTACTTAAGAGTTTTGGTGGATAATTCTTTACCATGTCAAATAACCTTTCCTTGATCAAATTATCCCTTAGTGTTACAATGCTCAGGTGAGCGATATGGGGCCATCATGGCCCTCTTGTTTGCATATATTTTGTATAGCAAAAAAATAATGGGGCTTTAAGAAACTCACGAACGTTTCATTACTTTATCAAAATTAGAATATAAGGGAACAATTTAAGATTAAACTAATTCAAAAACATAGTTTGCAAACAGACCGTTAACTTGAAATCACATTCCATCACTCTGGAGAGATAAAGACATCTAACAGCATAATTATAATGTAAAAGCTACAAGTCCATGACAAACTAAAATATTGTATTATATAAGTATAACTGAACTGTATGTATGTGTTGTTGGTCTTATACAACGTATATCAGATTTACTGTCAGAACGAACTCCTGAATGATCAGATAACTCTGCAAAATAAATACTACAGAAACTGAAACTATTTTATTTGATTAGACGCGTAATTTTACACAAATTATATTCCCCGACGTTGTACATTAGGTCTAAGTAATGATATACGAGAGGTGTTCAACTTATAATTGGACACAATATAATATACGATTGTTCCGTGATTTCGCAATAAAATCGAAATATCCGTTTTCTACACTATGCAGTAATGTACAGTCTTTATACACATTTACCGACAATTCGTTCATTCAATATGGTTAGGCCGAAAATTGATAATGGTGTTGAGGGCATCGTGTTTGGACTTTTGAAGACTAAGCACAGCTATAGGAGCATCCAGAAAGTGGTGAAAGATCTCGGAAATGATATATCCAGGGGTAAAATTAGTAATTTTTGTCATAAAAAGGGAGATCAGCGTTCTGTTCTGTCACCATTGCTGATGAAAAGTTCCAACATTAAAAAACGTCCTATGTTGTCCACTGAAGTAGTTATCAAGCGAATCGCTTTTATGTTCAGTAAAACTCATACACTAATCCAACAAGAATTACTTAAATAACATTAAAGTTAGACGTGTCTGTTGGAACTGTCAACCGTATAATTTCGAAAAGATTACTGGCAAACAACGGGGAGATGTGGTGTGCATTCATCTAAATATCAGGGAGATTATCAACCGCGGACATGGGTCTTGGAAGCTGTACTTGAAATTACGTTACAGTAATTAGAAAAACTATGTGACGTCTAATGAGGACATGCTCTATTTAGGTGGAAGCTACGGTAGGAGAAATGTCTGCTTATTGAGGCGAAAGGGGTACGTCGATCGTTATAAGTTTAAGTTCATTTAGCTTGATGCGTTCACTGCTGGTTTCATGGTTAAGGCTGCTGTAATCGTAAAACAGATAATATAATGATTATTCGAACAGACACCTTAGTGAACTCTAAATTCTATATTCAAAAGGTTTTAAAACTATTTTTGAAGAAAGACATTCCATGGCTTATCGCAGGAAACACAGCAAATGATAGGGTGTTACATCAGAACTCGGCATCAAGTCACACTGCAAAACAGACACTTGTGTACCTTAAATACTATAATGATAGGTACATTTTGCATATAACCCATGCAGAAAGGGTGTTGGAGTCCCCTGATGAGGCACCAATGGACTTTGGGTTCCGGGATATCTTAAAACGACTTTAATACAAACGGAACATCAACGCAATAATAGGATTTAAGAACGCATGCTTAAGAACGAGTGGAAGAAACTGCGACAGAAACACATACTTAAGACATTGGAATCATGGTCTGGATGTTGTAGAATAATCTACTACTGTAATGGATCTCAAATTGAGCATTACTTAAAATAAATTGTGAAAGAAAGCCTATTTTACAACATTTTCTATTTTGTCCAATTATAAGTTGAACATCTCGTACAATAAATATGCAAAATGCTACAAAAGAATGACACAAAATCATGTTGAAGACTTAATGTACTGTGTATAAAGTGACAATGTTGTAAACAAGTTCCGAATCACTTAAAACCCTGATTCAAAATCTCCGAATATTAACGTTTTAAGAGATGCAATATACAAGGGAACATGTTACAAATTTAGGTGAAAAGTGGTAACAAAACATATTTTCTATCAAATGAAATTCACTAGGATGTGTTGAAAATAAACATAAACATAACGCTTACATGAGCAAGGTTTTCTCTTGTTCTGGATCTGAAGGTAAGTTATGTGAAAGGCAACCTCGATTTCAAGACAAATACATTTCAATGACTGAATATCCGCTTAGTTTGGGTTTCAGGTTTGTTAGGTTGTACACTGGACGTACCTGTTATATATGGCGCTTTGGTTAGACTCTGCCTCTAGGGTCATCTGTTCACTGATAAATGTCATTAATAAAACCATTAAGTTGAACCTAATTCGCAAAAAAAGTGGTTTGTATTTCTACGGAATCCATGGACACAGGTTGCCATGATTACCCAAACGATTCATATTTTGTAAAACTGGATGAAAACAAGTGTAAACTACGCCAAAGTTACCAAACAACAACATACAAATGTACTTGTATTGATAATAATCATTTCTTAAGCTTTAAGCGTGATTGTGGAAGAATCTTAAAACTAGAGCTATCACTGAAGGTGATGAATACCCCCAGACGCCGCCTTGACACAGTTATTGTTACTCTTTACATAGGTAAATAACTCTGTGCTATCACTGAAGGCGATGAAAAACTCCTAAATGATGCTTAGAAATAGTTATTACCTTTATCTGATAATTTGGACAGGGTAATGGATTTGCAGCACCACATGTATTTCCGAAGGAGGCTTGGGGTTGTGTCATGGGAACTAGGTTTGTTCTTGTCATATTATCTCACTGTTTGTCATCTACATAGAATATGGAGTTGGCTTTAATCTTGCATTTTGGGTACTTCACAAAGCTATTAGTTATGTGATGATTTCCACAGAATAGCTATTACTCTAAAGTTCACAAGAGTAATGATTGGCTTGTTACACTTGAACAGTTTTTTTCATGATTTACACATGAAGACCTTCAAACGTTCTACTACCTACCTCCATGGTCAAGTGGTTAAGGTCGCTGACTTAAAATCACGGTAACCTCTCACTGATAGAGCGTTGTGTGTTCGAGCCCTGCAACCGACCACGTCTTTTTATTTGAGAAAGTAAAATCAAATGTTCTATGAATATTTTATCAGCTTTATTTCTCAGCAAACAATGACCAGAATTCAATGAATGTACTCAAGACTGACAAGTATCATGTCCTTATTAAAACATAGTAATTTAATGAATGTTACTATTTGTAAAAGAAAAGGGTTGAATAGGGCACAGCAAGCTGGACATGCAAATGGTCTGTGTAATGAACTGGATTGTAAGCCAGTTTCACTGATTCATATATATTTCTGTTGACACAAATGTGGTCAAGAACACTTCCAGATCTATGAGTAGGTTTAGTAACATACTGCAGGAATCCATAATATCTTGTTAGATGACGCAGTTTTTTTGAAGCTGTTCCATGATTTTGAGCAGCACTGATGTTGAAATCACCAGTCAATATTGTAGGTACGCTATCTGTAGGTAGTGAAGACAACAATATATCTAATTGTTCTAAGAAGTACTGAATTGGAGTGGACGGACTGTTGTAGACAGTTACCACTAACATCCTGCAACCACTGCCTCTGTCTTCCAAAAGAAGTGCGAGGTACTCCAAAGGCAGCTTTTTGTCATATCTCCTTAGAACATGAAAGAGATCACTAACGTACATAGCTACACCACCATGTGCAGTTGAAGCATTTCTTAAAGGGCGATCTGTTCGGTGCATTTGGTGATTCGCTATTAAATCTAGAGAAGTAGTCATATCAATTTCTTTTAGCCAAGTTTCAGTTAGGCACATAATTGTTGATGACATTAGAACAGGATCAGCCAGAATGCAGTTCAAATGTGGTTTCAGGGAGTTAATATTGAGTAGACTCAATTTAAAAAATAGATCATCTGGAACTTTCTGCGTTTCTGGAATATGAAGAGATAGGAGATGTTGTGATCGTAATCTGTCCATCTCCAACTGCACTGTTTTATCTACTTTGATTGATTTCCTGTTAAATTCTCCCAAGATGTACAAGCCATCTAGATGTGTCACTCTGCTTAGTGCAGTATACATTTGTCCAGCTCTGTAAGTACCTTTCATGCCAATGACTAACGTTTGAAGAGTTCTACCTTGTGTCTTATGAATAGTTGCAGCCCAAGCAAGTTTCAGTGGAAACTGCTTTCTGTAAACAGTTACAGCTCCTTTCTTTACAGGGGTGGTCTCAGCTGCAATTGGTGTAGATAAAGAATTTCTATCAAGGATGATTTTAAATTTATTTCTTGTATTTTGACCAGTTGATGCATCATCAAAGAGTACAAATATATATTTTGGCTTGTAGGAAGTGTCAGCTTGTTGAAAAGCAGGATAAAATCCTGTTACAGTACCCATTGCTGAATTAACAAGCCCGTCTGAAACATTGACATTTGATATAAGAACAACACGGGAATCTTCACATAATATCAGATGGCGATAAAGATGCTTTTCTTTTTCCTCTAACTGTATTGTAGTGACTCTTTGAGTTTCAGTATCTCTTTGTGAATCTTCAGAGA
This sequence comes from Lutraria lutraria, assembly GCA_964023205.1. Lineage (NCBI taxonomy): Eukaryota > Metazoa > Mollusca > Bivalvia > Venerida > Mactridae > Lutraria > Lutraria lutraria. The sequence continues at coordinate 4,558,406 of OZ026848.1, forward strand.
CTAGGCACACTTTGGGTTTATCCAAATTATTCAGTACCTTTTGATTATGTTTGTCAACATCACTGTTATATGGGTATATGTGAAGGGCATATAATGGATATGCTGGTGAGCTTTCTGATACGTGTATCTCACATGATTTTATCACTTCAATGTCTTCATCAGTGAGCTTTCTGATACGTGTATCTCACATGATTTTATCACTTCAATGTCTTCATCAGTAGGTGTGTTTGTTCTTATTCTGTTTAATGTTGATGCAAAGAGTGTGTCATCTTTCTGGCGCATGATTTTTGTCAATTCCACTAATTTGAAATGTTTTTTCCACAATGAACCATATAATTGTGCAAGAGGATCCTGTTTTGGCTTACCGAAGACTGGAGACTGTGCTACAGGTGGTAGCTGGTATAAATCTCCTACAGCCAGCACTGATACACCCCCAAATGGATCATCACACGTCATAATATCTGTAAGTCTGCGATGGATAGTTAAAAGTAGGGCTGGACCTATGAATGAAATCTCGTCGATTATCAACAGACACAGATTTCCAAGTTTGGCCTTCATTTTAGCCAGCTGTTCACCGCTTAAAGGTATATATTCATTGTCTCTTCTGGAAAACACAGGGAGTTGAAAAGTGGAATGTAAGGTTTGTCCACCTATGTTGTGTGCTGCTACACCAGTTAGAGCAGTCACTAACACTACAATCTCATCTTCTGTTTGACCTATATTTAACATTCTATTCACTGTCTGTACAATTGTCCGTACAACATGACTTTTCCCTACTCCAGCACCGCCACTGAGATGAATATGGAAACCTTTTGGTTTATGTTTTGTTCTGTAAGATAATGTCATTTCAGAGCACCATTCAACAATGAATTGATGAACAGACCTTTGGTCTTCATTCAAAGATTCTGTCATATTCAACCATTTGTCTCGGCTTACAAGTGACTTATCAATTTCATATTCGTACCTTACTAAACCAATATCTTGGGGATTGATATCACCTTGACCTAAGTTTACATAATCAGCATCAGGTTCTGCACCTTCTCCTAGCTCTTCTTGCCTGGTCTGTTCTGTTTCAGGAGCTAAAAGTGCCCAAGCATCTTCTGGTGGTCCATTCTCTAGCAGATCTTCTTGTGCCATTCTAACTTCTTCAGCATTCGGTTCAAACATTTCCATATTGACCTTAATCACATTATATGAATCCAAGTACTGTGATTTGTAAGTGCCATCAGCGTGTTTTAATTTCTCTTCTATTCTCCAAGGTAAATAAAGCATTAATCTGGCATGAAAATACTGCTCTTCGTTCTTCTGTTTATTGAACTGGTGACTCCTGATAATTGCTGGAGTTCTGCGTAAGGTCATTTTTTGTTTAGTCTGAAGCGTAATATTCTTTGGTAGATTTTCGTCTCTGATATAATCTAAATCTCTTATCTCCTCTTCCTCATCATTGCTATCATTATCTTCTTGTCTTCTTGCTTTCTGTGAATATCCACTTTTATACAAAGAAAAAAACTCAGCCATACAAGTATTTTCAAGTTTATCAGGGCGTTCCTGGTACTTTTCAGGCATAGATTTCATAAGAAGGTGTTCATCATCATCATCTAGCTGCTGGATGACTTTCATTGGCTTTAGAAGATATGTTCTTTCTTCTGGCAAGTTCGTGGGGATGAATACAACATCCCTAGAACTTCTAGATAATGGCAATGATAACAATCTGAAAACAGCCTCCTGTGCGCTTACTTCCCGGTGACTCAAGAATTTCTTTGAAACAGTCTGCATTTTTAATTTGGGACCCTGAGGTTCACATGTTTCAGACACAGATTTTAGCATATCCCCAAGAGTTTTTTCAGGTTTGCTCATGTATGAGGCAACATACATAACACATGCATAAACATTGGTGATGAACTGAATATCCATATTTGCACCCCAAGCAGATAAAATATGTTTATTGTAGTTATTAATAAAACATTCGGCTGGTGTTCTTTGAAGAAGTATGGCTGGTTGACCTTTGGCAGTCTTAACATAAGTGATCGCTTGAATGTATTTTTCTGAAGATACATTTATTTTTTCAAGTAGGGTTTTAAGTTCAAGAGTTGAGTCTGTCTTGATATCCTGAATAACAACCTGAACAGCATGGGAAATTTCTTCATACATTTGTTTGTGTGATGTTACAGGCTGATCAGGCGGTAGGACAACCATATTCTTCTCCATCGGTGGCCTTGGAAAACCAAATCTGCAGCTGTTGCCAGACTTACGACAGTAGGCTGAATGAGTATGCTTTTGTACTGTTTCTATGAGGTTTCTCAGCTCAGTATCATTATTTGGGAGACTGCAACTTATGTACTGTTTCACAAAGTCCTCTACATTAGCTCTGTTTTCATGAGATATTTTTGGGGCATCTCTTATCCATATAACCATGTGGGCATGAGGTGAACCTCTTTGTTGGAATTCAATTCTGTACTTGTAATCTTGAACTTTACCAATAGGATTGCTTTTTCCACATAATAATATGTCCATAAACAACTGAAGTCTATGGTCAAAATGTCGAGCTGCGGTAACTGGATTAGTTCTTAGCCAAAAGGCTTTTTGTTCCCATGTCATGTTATTTATGTTTTCTTCTGTAAATGTCTCACCCTTCTGTGCAGCAATTACTTGAATAGTATCAGTCCATTTCATGTCAGCTGCAGATAATGTAAGAAACCATGTACACGGCCCAAGCTGCCGAATCATTCCCATCAAATCATAAAGCATTCTATTGTAGTAGGCAGGAGATCCACGTACTTTCTGTAGAAAATAATAGCTGAGGTCATTTCTTACTACAGTAAAACCTCGATTATTCGAATGTCATTGGGCCCTGAAAAATCATTCGGATAATCCATGGTTTCGAATAATCCATTTCAGTATGATGGACTGTTTGGAAACGATAAATTCCTTACTGTCCGTATTTTACAAGGGAGTTAACTCTCGTATACAAACACGACGTTATAATAAGAATACGATCAAATATATAACAAACACTAATTATTTATCTTTGTTTTATGAATGTATATGAGTTAACAAATGAAACAATAATTCTTGTTAAATGAATACCTGCGTATTTATGGATTATGCAGAACACAATCCGACCCAAAATTATGTCATTCACACTTTATTTACTAACAATCGACTAGGCATCGCTATCGTCACATTTTAAAATCAAAGATGTTATATTTTTTTTGTTTGGAACATTTTATCACTAAATCATCATATTCTAGTTAGTTTTGTATTAATTGTGTTCGAATTATTTTTTAAATTTTGAATGACGCTGGAATACAGATCACCAGGTACGTACGCGTATTAACTTATTATACCCGAGATCATTGTGAAATATTCGTCGAAATTAGTATAAAATCGTAACAAACAATATGATCAACTTAACGATAATTAAACTGTTGACACGCTTCATGTATAAATTGATGTTACACATTGTTTGTCACACGACATTTGATTCTCAATTGGCCATTGTTATCAATTGACGAATTCGAATAATGGGTGTGAAAATACGTGCATTCGTAACTTTGGGGACCAAATAATGTATTCGGATTACACCAGGTATTCGTAAAATCCGATTCGTATAACCGGGGTTCGTTGTAGTTGAAATATATAGCGACGTAATCGGGACCGTAGATTTTATTCGGATAATACCGGGTATTCGGATAATCGGTGTTCGGATAATCGAGGTTTTACTGTAGCTGCCTCAGTTTCTCTGCTTCTTTGACCTGACCAGCAGTGATTTTGTTACTTTGGAGATCACCTTTGCATTTTCTCATAGCTATTGACATGCAGTCATTCACTTCCTTGGCTTCAGTTCTGTACTGTGCATAAAATAAATATTCAATAGATGATGAAAATCTATTATCACAGTTCAGGATTCGACTTTTAAGATACTGCTTGACAGTTAATTTTATTAGTCTTTCAGAATCCAAACCACCAAAGCCAGTAGGGAACAAATTAGGGAAAGACATTTCTTCATTGTGTTTGTCAGTGTGTATAGATAGTGGTCTTTTCCCTTCTCCGGGAGCAAGTGACAGCAAGAAATCGGTATCAGATGTTAAATCTTTAGGCTGTATACAAGTATCATAAGGTAAACCAGAAAGCATATTGTGAGTATTGTCGTCCTCATTGTCTTCAGTGTCACTTACATTTGCTTCATCTTCTTCTGGTTCATTCAAACTCCCGGTGTTTTTGTCTTTATGACAGGTGTCCTTCATTGCAGAAACATCATCAGTTTCATCTGTAATGTTTTGAGCCATGGAAGAAGCAGTGGGAACCTCTTCTGATTGATTTTCACTGCTGTCTTCGTTTTGGTCAGGGCTGGCTGTGAGATTTTCATTATCATTATTGCCATCATTTGTAAGACATTGTCAAAGATCATTGTCTTCAAATTCTGATATTTCCTGCCAGTGTTCATTTATGATAATATCACTGTAGTGTAGATTCTTACTTGTGTATTTCAAATAATGTAAAGCACACAGAATTTTCCATGGCCTAATTGTTTGTTTACAAACATGTCCCCGGTATCTTAATTTTCTCTTTAGTTTAACTGTAATAGATGCAGATGATGGAAGTCGAGGTAGAACTCCACAAGTTTCATCAGGGTTTATTGGAACATTCACTACACAACCATGCACAGCCTTCTGTTTACCTCGAGGTAATCCAAGTACTTTCATGAAAGGAACACGTTTACTTAATAATGTAACTTCTAAACTTGACAAGTCTTTCATTTGTTGTGGTATTTCTTGTAATCCCAAGTTGTTTCCAATTGACTGTGGCGGAATTTTGTTTCTTTTAAGATACCGAGAACATGTTAAACAAATATAAACTTTTGAGTCCACCGACCTTTTATTATCTGTACACGCTTTTAATACAAATTTATTGCATGAACCAAAACTTTGCATATGAAACAAAGTAACACTCCTTTTATATAGAAGTTTATTGCAGGAACAACATATATAGACAGGACCCTCTTTAACTTTCTCACAGAAGAGAGAAATACTTTGTTCTACAGTAGTATTCCTAGCGAGTGAAAGCTGGCGTGTCCGTCTTCTTGCTGGCGCCTCCCGTTCATTCCTCTGTCTTCTCACTTCCTCATCTTCCCTCTTCTTCTTCTGTGCTGGCGTCTCCCGTTCATTCCTCTGTCTTCTCACTTCCTCATCTTCCCTCTTCTTCTTCTGTGCTGGCGTCTCCCGTTCATTCCTCTGTCTTCTCACTTCCTCATCTTCCCTCTTCTTCTTCTGTGCTGGCGTCTCCCGTTCATTCCTCTGTCTTCTCACTTCCTCATCTTCCCTTTTCTTCCTTTTTGCTGGCGTCTCCCGTTCATTCCTGTGTCTTCTCACTTCCTCATCTTCCCTCTTCTTCTTCTGTGCTGGCGTCTCCCGTTCATTCCTCTGTCTTCTCACTTCCTCATCTTCCCTCTTCTTCTTCTGTGCTGGCGTCTCCCGTTCATTCCTCTGTCTTCTCACTTCCTCATCTTCCCTCTTCTTCTTCTGTGCTGGCGTCTCCCGTTCATTCCTCTGTCTTCTCACTTCCTCATCTTCCCTCTTTTTCCTTTTTGCTGGCGTCTCCCTTTCATTCCTCTGTCTTCTCACTTCCTCATCTTCCCTCTTTTTCTTCTGTGCTGGCGTCTCCCGTTCATTCCTCTGTCTTCTCACTTCCTCATCTTCCCTCTTCTTCTTCTGTGCTGGCGTCTCCCGTTCATTCCTCTGTCTTCTCACTTCCTCATCTTCCCTCTTTTTCCTTTTTGCTGCTGTCTCTCGTTCATTTCTGACTCGTCTCTCTTCTGAATCTTCTCTTTTCCGTTTTCGTGGTGCTGTCTCATGTCTAGTTTCCTTTATTTTGTTATCCAATATGGATCTTCTATTTTGCTTGTATTTAACATCTCTTACTCTTTCTTTTTCACGATATTCTGCATTTGCTCTTTTATTCCTTATATGTTCTACCTTTTGCATACGTCTCCGAGTCTGGTCTGCAATGTAGTCTTGGAGTAGTGTTCCACATCCCTAAAATGAAAATGGTTTTATACAGTGACAATTTAAAGTGAAGACATGAAATAAATAATAAAGAAGTATTCATGTATTGTACATAAAAACTAGTGAACAAAGAACACCTATTGGTTATGTCGATAGTTTGTCTATATTCACAGGTATTTCTACTATAGACTTATATGACATAGGTTTGAATGTAGTATCCACTATAACTGCAGGAATCATTACAAATCATTACGAATCATTCATAATTATAGTACATAATATTAATATCCTGGTTGCCTGGATTAATCACACTGTCTAAGATGCACGAGTTCTTTCAAATCACAAGATGGTAAAATTTTCATATTACCTTGGTTGTATCCATATTCAAGGAACATAATTGTAGACTGGTGTTTTCTGATTGAGGAATTTTTGGTGAAGGGCTGGCTGTTTCTAGCTTGGAAGAACAAGTTTGTTGAATGTTACTTTCTGACGGAGAGTGGTTTTCTGCAGGATAGCCCTGAAATATTAATTTGTTTGTGAAAATATCTCCACTGCATTTGGACAAAATATTATATTCCTTAAAATGATTTATTACAATAATGTAGTACTATGAAGATTAGTAATTTGTGCTAGTTTAGTAATGATTATGCTACAGAAAGTTTTCCAGTCACAAGGAGCTAGAAGTAGCTATACAATATGAATTACCTGATTACACTGCCTCATCATTCTCTTCCTTTCTCGTTCCTGTTCTTTCTTTGCTCTGTAATTTGACATTGTTGAAGCTTTCTTTCATCCAAGAATTGGTATTTCACTGACTCTTTTAAAATATCAGTTTCTGAATGAATATTTTTATGTACACGTCTTAAAATCACAGAACACTAAATCGTTTTATGAACAGGTCTTAAAATCACAGAACACTAAATCGTCTTTAAATCACAGAACACTAAATCGTCTTTAAATCACAGAACACTAAATTGTTTTATAAACAGGACTTTAAATCACAAATCACTTGAATATTCCTTGAAGACAATTATCTGGTGTATATTCAATAGTTAGTGTTATTAGTTACTTTCATCTGCTTCATGTGGGTATTACTTTCACTATAATATTCCTTTTGCAGAACCTAAAATTTATTTAAAATGATTTTAAAACATAAATTAATACAATTTAGTGCCCACTTATGTTTTGGTAAAGGCAAATTCACTTAGTTCACTTGTAACTGCATGTATGGTAACACATAACTGCGAAATATATATACCACAGACGTACCTTACTACAATAAAAGCAAATTTACATAGTAATTTTGGCAATTCCGTATGGCAGCCATTTCAATGTTCACACTATTGAGGCCATTATAATCAGTGTCAAATATCTGCTGATGTCTCCTGCATCAATTTGAATGGCTGAGAAATACTTAAGAGTCAATTACTTTAAGGCCCAGCCAAGGGATACAACTGCCAAAAATACTATGCAATTCCTTTCTATTTATGTTAAGGTATGTATGATATGTACCTCATTTCTTTCTCCTTTTCATAATTTATTATATGATCTTTAAATATATACATTTTGATTGGCTAAAAGCCTGATCCATCATATAACATAAATGTCATATACAAACGTGTAATTTGATATTTAATAGAAATTTTGGAATTTCGCAATCTAAAAATAGAACAAGGTCAATATTCATCAACAGAATTGTATGTCTAATTTGTGATATGTTCATCTTTCTTTATGATTGACATACATTTCTGTTAATCAAATAATGCATGAAACTAGTATATGAATCAGAATATTATCCTTAAATAGTTTTAAATCAAAGACTTTTGACTAGTGAGCCAATACAGCGAACCTCGGACAAATAACTAGGCTAATATGAATTTTCCTAATTAATTACATTATAATATTTAATGGCTCACTAGTAAATAACTGTGTAATGTATTGATGTTACATTTTCAGTCTTACATAATACAATTGCAAAGTAGACAAGAATATAATCTTGCAAAAGATATGAAAAAGACTGTTTGAGCCAAAACATAAATGTTCTACAGAGTTGCTTTTACAATAGAAGGCCTGATGAATTGTTAGATATATGTTATTGTCTCATTAAGAAATGCTTGAGCAGACATTGCAATTATTTTGTAAGAGAACATCACTCATAAATCATAAAATTGTGTCAATATTTATCAAATTCTGGCTACATATGCTAGGCTAACAATATGATCAATGTCTGAACTATTTACTACATGTACCATTCATTTCATGCACCATTAATTTCATGCCAGTATAAAATCCAGACAGACATTAGCTGTGACAATATAACCATGCAGACTGAAGCTTATACATTCAACCACAAGTGAAGACTACATAATATTATGTTAGTTTAGCTGTGTTAATTTGTGCATTTTCTGTAACTGTCAATAAAACTATCCTCCTTGGTTGAGTATGGTAACCTCTCACTGATAGAGGGTTGTGTTCGAGCCCAGCTACCAACCATGTCTCTTTATCTGAGAAAGTAGGCCATTGCTTATGGAGAATAAGAGTCTAGTACTAGTTCTTCCCAGGAACGATGTTAGGTGAACTGTCCACCTCATATGACTCTGACTGTTGATAAGGGGCATAAAACGTGATAAAACAACAACTGTTAAAAGTTAATTCAAAATATTAATAAGAAAACAATAAAATCAGTATAAATTTACATTAGTTAAAAAAGACATGTCAGGAAAAAACAACAACCTGTTGTCCACAGTGATATCACGACATATTTGTTTAAGAATTTTAATTGTCAATTTCACTTGAATGAATGATAAGAAAAGAACTAATCAATCTGTGAATCATAAAATCAGTGTAAATTTACATTTGTTAAAAAGACATGTCTGGAAAAAACAACAGCCTGTTCTCCACAGTGATATCACTACATAGTTTTACTTTAAAAAAACAGAACTACTAAATAAAATTCTCTGCTTGAAAATTTCACTATAAAACAAAGAAAATACTATAAAATCAGTGTAAATTTACATTAGTTAAAAAGACACGTCAGGAAAAAACAACAGCCTGTTGTCCACAGTGATATCACTACATAGTTTTACTTTAAAAAAAACAGAACTACTAATTAAATTCTCTGCTTGAAAATTTCACTATAAAACAAAGAAAATACTATAAAATCAGTGTAAATTTACATTACTTAAAAAGACACGTCAGGAAAAAACAACAGCCTGTTCTCCACAGTGATATCACTACATATTTGTTTAAGAACTAATCAATCTGTGAATCAAAGTACTTAAACAAAACTATTAAACAATAAAATTTTTTACTTGAAAGTTGTTCTTTAAGAAAATTTTAATTGTTACTGGTGAAGACAAACAGCATTCTAGTGTTTTATTTATTCATTATGATAAGTTAGGCACATTTTCATGTATATTCTTCTTCCAAATAACACCAGTAAAGCGAATAGCCTGTCATGAATTAATCTATGTTTGTTTTTCTTTTCTTTTCTTTCGACTCCCCAGTGTCTTCATCATTATCTTCCCCTTTATCTTCAAAGCTCTGTTCTAGCTCCCCTGTCTCATTGGTCCTCTTTCCTATCTCCATTTCCTTTTCTGCCATCTTACCCTTCTCCACGTCCTCTTTGACTGTCTCTCCCAGTTCCACATGCTCTGAAACCTTCTTGCAACTGTCCATCTCCTCGTCAGCTCTCTTGTTCTGTTCTAGCACCACTTTCACAGCCTTGGTATCCCCCGTTTCCTCAAACAGATCATCCGTGTTTGCAAATAACTGTCATAACTGGACAGCATCCTGCTCCATGTCATCATTAAAATTTCGGACCAGTTCCTTCTGTCCCTTCTTACTGTGGTCCAGCTCTTTCTGTCCAAGTTCACTTTGATCCTGGTTTTTTTCCTGTTCCAGTTTCTTATTTTTTTCCTGCAAATCATTTCTTTCAATTGTCAAACGGGAAATATACTGCTGCAAAGTAGATATCTTTTGAGTGTCTGCTTTGTTTCTTAACAGGGCTTCTGCCAGAGAATTATGAGTCTGACCTCTAAACGAGTTCACAGCTTTTAGCATACTTTCTGCAGTTTTCTTAATCCCAGGAATGTCACCTATAGATACTGAATATAAAGTGGCCCTAAGCTGGGTGTCAAACTGGTCACAGAATTGATCAACGTTATCTTTAACTAACTGAATGTTATTTCTTTTTTTGTTGGTGTCAGGCTTGAAGCATGTGGTGAAGTAAGTTTACCATAGCCCGTAGTAGATGTTACAGATTTCGTAGGAGTATTAGTCATTTTGCAGTATTACAACTTTACCTGAAAATATAGCGAAGTATTGTTGAAGCAAGTCATTCAGGTAGTCAGTTGAAGCCACTTTAGCCAGGGTTCCTGGAAGCAGTTGACACTGAAACAAATCCCTTCACCAATACAAAGATTATACTTGGTTACTACACTACTGGTGAAGTACATGCAGAGTATAATATGGTATGTAGAAGTATTATGTGTACGGGAAATGTGATGGTGAGCCTATGCACTCCAAGAAACCTGTTGTACAGTGCCACCACGGGAAGGCGTGGCTTCATGATGCTTATACATGTAGCCAAAATGAAATTAGTATAATTATGTTAAATTCATACACTATAGTTGCATTGACAGAAGTAGCTAATGAATCTTACACATTTGCTAAAACTGTCATATGTATTACCAATATAAAAGATGTTATTTAATGCTATCTTTTTCGGCTAGATGTATTAGCATGCCTAGCACCATGCATCAGAAAAAACAACAATTATGCAGACAAGTTATATCTAATGCATGCGGTTGTAAGAAAGCCTATTCATGCTAAAGCACACAAATGCAAAAGTAAAATGAACAATCTCACCTGTCCTTGCTGAAGCTTCTTTCCATCGTACATGCCAGCAACCAAAGTAGGTATGGCACTAAAAATTTCAATGACTTCCGGCAAAAAAGCTCAAGAATACATAAATCAGTCACTTTATCATAATTGTTTCTTTAAACCTGCAAACAATGGCTGTGAAGGGCTATAACTCAGTGAAAATTAATCCAAATGAAAAATGCCTTCAGCATGCACAACTAAGCGTACTACTGATCATTTCTATGAAGTTTCATAGAAATCCTGTCAGTAGTTGCTGAGAAATTGTGCGGACAATACTGTATAAAAAAAACAAAGGGCTTTAACGCAGAAAAATTAATCTAAACGAAAAATGCTTTAAGCATGCACAACTAGGCTTAATACTGGTCACTTCTGTGAAGTTTCATTGAAATCCTGTGAGTAGTTGCTGAGAAATTGTCCGGACAAAATTTGCCTATTGCATATACTGTATAAAAACAACAAAGGGCTATAACTCAGTGAAAATTAATCCAAACGAAAAATTATTAAAACATGCACAACTAGACCTACTACTGATCACTTCTGTGAAGTTTCATTGACATCCTGTAAGTAGTTGCTGAGAAATTGTCCGGACAAAATTTGCCTATTGCATATACTGTATAAAAACAACAAAGGGCTATAACTCAGTGAAAATTAATCCAAACGAAAAATTATTTAAACATGCACAACTAAACCTACTACTGATCACTTCTGTGAAGTTTCATTGACATCCTGTAAGTAGTTGCTGAGAAATTGTCCGGACAAAATTGTGTCTACAGACGCACGGACCGACCGACCGACCGGCCGACCGACCGTCAAGCGTGAATCCAATATAGCCCCCATATATTTCATATCTGGGGGTATAATGAAGACGGCGTGTTTGGTACCAAGGTTGATCTTGATATTCATAGTGAGAAACGCTAAAAAGGAACTTCTTTGGTCGCTATCTTTATATAGATCTCGGTCGAAATAACAAGCCTATCACCGCTATGCTGTGAATTCTAATCATAACCAGAACCGATCAATACTTATATGTGAGAAAGCTGGGGTTTCTGACAGATAGCTCTGTGAAGTTCGATGGTTCTACCCGTTTGTAGGTACGGTGTATTCCTCCAATGTTACAGCTGGAAAGATCGCCAAATAAACCTGGCTTTTGTATGAATGCCTCAACAGGCTATAGAATGGATGCGAAATGTATCTATATTTATCTGTTTAGTATGCTATACCGGTGCTACAAGATAATTATTAACCCATTCGTTAGAAAGCGTTCACATTACCAGTATTGAGTTTTATGGTCCAGAAATCTATAAAACTTATTATTTTTAAAGATGTATTAAAATGGACATAATTATTGTTATAAGCAAATATTGTGCAGTTTGAATCAACATTTCAATTAATTAGTACAGAGTTAATGCGAAAAGATCGTGTTTTTCCCGTATGAGTAAATTTAACAAATCATTTTAACTGGACGACTTTTTTTTGTTTATAATTTAAGGTAGATGCTTTGTTTATGTCAGTGTCAACCTTATTGAAAGGGCCAGCCAACGAGCTTATGAGACACCAAGCATTTGTATGTACAGTACTTCCCGAGTACCTCCTTTTTCTGTAGGCGCGTGGCTGAGATGGGCCCACTACGCTTTACTTGCGAAATGATAATTCAGAATAAGAAAATGGCTTAACACTGCTCAACATTAATTATCGGTTCAACTAGTCTTCATCACGATTCATCTGTAAAGAATAAACAAAGTAAATAATAATCCTGTTCGTAGTATAATCAGAATCGACCATGTTGACCTGTTATTGAAGTTGAGTAGTATATTTTTAAAGCAATAAACACTGGCAGTGAATTGTTTTTCTTATTGACTCAATGATATTCAAAGTCGCTCGTATTATGTCAGTTTAAGTTATTAAACTTGTCAATAAATTAGTAACGAATGATTAGCCGGCAATCTAATTTAAGTGACAATTACTGAATACAGTGCATGCTAAGTATTTTGTGTCAAGGGAGTAGAGTGAATCGAAAGGTAACATTTTGTTTATTTCTATCTTCGTAAAAATAGCGTTGGATAAATTCAGTGTGAGCATTGCCATGTTTTACAATCATAAGTTAAAGTCCAAAAATGTTATCAAAACGACCTGTAGATTAATTTGAGATATCAAATTAAAAACTGTCTTAAGATTATTCGAAGACTAACTTTGATTTCAAGTCATTATGTGTGTTTAATAAACTCGAGCTACGATTTGCAATACATGATAAGGCCTTTATTGACAGGTGACCTATATTCTGAAGTCATTTTGTTCTAATTAGTCAATAATAGTTTTTAGAGAATCACATTTAATCACAGGGTGGCCTTTGTTCGGAGTTCGTTTCTATTGTGAAGCCCGGGGTATATAACTATTATTTCTACATTGTTATATTTTACGCAAAAATGTATTTGTCGGTAGAATATTAATACCACTTCTGATGTAAAACCACGTAATATTGACCACGTTTTATTGATTAATGAAAATATTAGTGTATGGTAAGTGTTTTTCACATATACATTTTATTGCTTTCAGGAAAGACATTACGGCTGAAAACTGTCATCCAACTAAAAGATCATTTATCGCAATCCATTCGTTTATATTTGTGCAATAAAGATGGCTCATTCGAAAGGATTATATTGCGTGGCAATAACAGCGCTGTTATTCAGTGTGTGTCAAAATCAGACGATCAACAACGCCAGTGAGTTGATTGATAATCTACTTAGCAACTACAAGACAGTGTTACGTCCAAACTTAGACCAATCACAGACGACGATTGTTAACTTTACCATGGAACTTATTTCTGTCATTGAATTTGATGAGGTTCAAGGTAACCTCTTCATAAATGGTTTCTTGTCTCTTTCCTGGATAGATGAAAGATTAACATGGAATCCAACGGACTATAACAATACATATAGTGTACTCATAGAAAGTCATAAGTTATGGACACCAATGATTGTTCATGCAAATACAATTGAAAAAACGGAGAAGATCGGTTCAGATGATAAATGGCAGTTAATACGGGTCATGCCGAATGGGTATACTCAATATTACCCTGGCGGCTTGTTGTCCTCATCATGCAGTGCAGACGTCACATTTTACCCTTTGGATACCCATACATGCGAAATTGAGTTCTTCACTTTTGGATTCTATTCAACAGAGTTACAACTAAAGCCAGTCGCAACTGAAGTGCAGCAAAATTACTTTTCCCCAAACGGTGCATGGACTTTAAAAGGCACAAACATTCAAAGTGGTTTTGGTAACTCTCAGTTGATTATGAATCTGATTTTAACGCGTAAACCATTGTTTGTTATCATCAATGTCATACTTCCGATCGTGTTCATGACTCTTCTAAACACGGTCGTATTTCTGATTCCGATAGAGAGCGGAGAGAGAATTTCATACAGTATAACCATGTTGCTGGCGGTTGCCGTGTTTCTCACGCTTGTGGGTGATAATTTGCCAAAGTCGTCAAATCCAATGTCGATTATTAGTTATTACCTGTTGCTTATACTTACTGTGAGCGTGATCTTTGGGACATTGAACATTATAAGCTTAAGATGTTACTTCGCAGGTGAAGAAGACAAAATCAACAGACATTGGAGAAACTTGGTCAAGATTTCAAAGTTGAAATCCCCATCACTTTGCAAAGATCAAGCCGTTCATGATGAAAATGAAGAGGGAAAAGAAACACTAGTACATCCTTTAGGTATCGTGGATGAAAATATTGAACATTCAACGATGTCTCTCCCAACCGATCAAAAAGATGGAGTTTCTAAGTCTTTAAATCATAACAGCAAACATGTTGCTGAGAATATATCCTGGAAAGATGTCAGTATTGCTATGGACAAAGTCAGTTTTGTCTTTTCACTCGCAATAACCTTTATCATATCCGTTGCATTCTTTTCAATAATATATTCTGGAGCGAATTGAGAGAGCAACATTTTAGAACAATATAAGCAGTCGCTGGCAGTTGAAGAAGTATTCAGAAAAGGATCATGGTAGCGTTTAGACGTTTAGAATATTTTACTACGATCAATATATCTAATTACAGGACATACAACATTCTTACAAAGTTTTAAGCATTTTTTGTACCGAACCCCTACGTCTGAGAGAAGTGTATGGTAATCCGATTACTTGACAATCTTTAGAATTTTACATCATACATGTTTTATTATCATAAATCTATGAACCATTAAAACTAGGAGAGAATGGAGATTTCAAAGCAGTGAGGATAATCTTAATAATCTTGATTATTATTGACATGCTTTACTACCATTTTGCAAATTTTCAGATCAATCAGAGAAAATTAGATTTTTGATCCATGGTGTCAAGAAAATATTGCATACTTCCTTAAGTTGTTTTTATATCCACAAATGTACTAAGTTCAGTAACACCTTCCTTTGTGATCGTTCTAACAGCCAATCGTGCTTAGATTTTACAAAACAACCAAGTTAAGCGTGAATGACTTTGCGCTAGTATACTATACACGCTGTACTGTCAAATCTGTGTTATCGGCTATCTCCGAACAAAGACCATACTGTGAATATTGGCTATTCATTAAAAAACAGTCTTGATTATAAAGCAGATTGACCCCCCCCCCGAATTAAAGTCCCATAAGCATATAAATTTATCGGTCGTAATAGTTTCTATTTGCCCTACAACAGAGGAATCCGGGGTGTTTTCCTCCCGTGCATACTTTATATCAAGAAAAAATGTTTCCGAAACCATTATCGTACTTTTTTCAATATCATTGAAAAAAAACTATTTATAGAACAGCTGCTGTGTTTTTCCCGCAGTGATATCATGCACACGGCATAAAGTGACGTCACGCGCTCTATATATTTCAAGTTTACAAAGCGAAATGAGTGTTTTGAGAAGAAAAAGGGCTCGTTTCGTCGGTAATTATTATCTTGGGATAATATCAGCAATTGTTGTTTTTTTTTCATATATTTGTTATAGCAAAAAGTTAATGGGACTTTAAGATCGCCTGTAAATAAAGGCTACATTGTGTCTTTCCCAAGGGTGGCATGTGTTCACTGGTCAGACTACATATAACTCTTCTCAGTATACCGAATACAGACAAGGGGGTATAATTCCTTATTCAGCTGTTTAACATGAAAGAGAATAAAATAAAATATGTTTTTGGTTGGGAAATAAATTCTTCACTGTACCCGATTCTTCACTACCGAGTTTATCATAACCATGTTTTATTGCATTCTAGTGATTACTTACACATTATTTCGCGTTTGTCCCATAATTTAACCTTGTTAAGTATGGTTAAATGTAAGTTCCACTTCACCACTTTGAATAACATGAATTACGTAATATTTAAACTCAAAAGTTTATTTTGTACTTATTATTTTAAACGAATTTAATCAATAGATTATCTTTGACAAACATGCATTCAGTAAGAACTCCTTTGTTGTAAATCGTTGAATAGAAAAATGTTTCTATTAAAATATTAAGTAATAAAAGGTGTCACATAACAATATATGGAGTATAACTTATTTTGTTCTGTTTGTGAACTTCTAGCAGTATGTCATTCTGGTTGTCTCCCTTGGGTCAATAGAAATCGAACATCATCAAACATCTACCACGCCACATATTTAAGGTCTGTATGTGGGCAAAACTTGTGTACAATTTTCTTTTAATTCTGGGAGATTATGTCGTATAAAATGTAAAGATTGACAATATTGGGGGGGGGGGGGGGGTTACTGAATATCTTAAGAGTTATGTTTTAAAGCGATCAACACAGTGACAAGAGTTATGAATTTCCATTCACTATCTCAGAATGTGACTATGTTATGGCTAGTTACAAAATAAACTTATGAGACTTTGATACTACACTTTATACCAAACTGATATTAATTAAATACCCAGCAAAATAAACTGTTGAGAAAAGGAAATTACAAAATAAATAACTTTAAACACTTGTTTTAACAATACAAAGTATGGCCTGGTTGTCCTAGTTGTATTGGTTTGTTTATTCTATGATTAAATAAAAAAATCATTTATCGTTTTAAAGGGTAAACAATTGTTTGTGTCTTGTTACATGCCTATTAAAATTGGGTAGGTAGGAATCTACGGATTAGATTATTATAATCATTCTTTGAAGCGTGTGGAAAGGTAAACAAAGTATGAAAAGGAGGAAAGTCCTCAGACTGATTCGCGGGATAAAATAGGTCAGCAAAATAATTATTTTTTCAATACACTAACGCTAACATCGAACTTCATAGAGCTACAGGCTATGTTAATATTAATTATGAACTCGTCCCATAGAAGGCGCCCCCATAATTGAGTTTTATTGTCAAGAAATCTATAAAACTAATTATTTAAGATGGTTTAAACTAGACAGAATATTATAAGCAAATATTTCAATATTTATTCTATTGAATGAGTACAGTTTGTCCATTTTAATGAGTTAATGTGAAATAAATTTTGTTTTTTTTTCCAAGGAATAGAATCGAAGTAGATCTAATATACTCGTATATCACCAGACGACCAATTCCGTTTATACTTGGGAAATATTAATTTCTAACGAGACAATATCTATGCATTGATCAACTTTTACAATCAGATGACTTTGATTTCTAAGTATTTGAAAACTACATGATAAAATAAAAATAAATTATTTATCTTATTTCATAACTTATGGATCAGATGTAAAGTGACTAAAATATATACATTTTGTTAAATTAAATTTTAAGTGAAACTTAGAAAAAATATACTTCAAATGCTTCATAATGTAAAACATAAGCAAAGTAAGGGATATTCCTGTTTATGGCATACTAGTAATCAGAATAGACCAAGTTGACCGATTATTTAAGTTGGGTAGTATAATATTTGAAACGCAGTGAACACTGACTGCGACTGTTGTTCTTGTTCTTGCTTACTTAATGGTATCCAAAGCCATTAGTATAGAATTATATCAACTATAGTAATTAAACTTGTCAATCGATTAGTAATGAACGATTAGTTGGAGTTCTGATTTATGTGACAATTACTGAACACTGACCATGATGAGTGTCGTTAGCTGGTCAATGTAGAGTATGTCATCAAACTTTACCACTGAACTTCATTTTAAATCGGTACAAAGCCAGTTGTGCTACGGGAGTACAGTGAATTGAAAGGTAAGAGTATTATGCTAGTTTCGTATCAAAGCGTTGGATAAATAAATCGGAGTGTGAGGATATTACCACTCTCCCCAAAAAGCTTGCACATTTGGCATTTTTATAACATCAATTAAAGTGCGAAATGTCAGCAAAAGGACATACAAATTTTACCGCGATGTCAGTCTCTGAACAGTTTTAACGTTTTTAAAGATTGGCTTTCCTTTCGAGGCTTTTATTTGTGCTTAATGATCAGAGGTACGATTTGCTCGGAACTCATTTTGTCAGTCATGCCTCGAGTTTTTGAAGATTAGCATGTGCATTCGTGTATTAGTGTATTTGTTTGAGAATAAGTGTCGTATTGGTTTAACTAAAGATGGTTGGTTATTTACTGTGCGTGGTAATATAAAATGTTTTATATGCCACGTTTCATTCACGCGTACTTTTTTCTAGTGTACGCATGGAAATTGAGTTGAATCATAGAATTTGTGAACTCTTTGAATGCATACACTGGATGATAATACTGGTGATGAGTGAGATTTTTATTATAAATATGTGTATCCATTAGAGCTCCATTACCGAATATGGTTTACTTAAAATGGATTGCTTTCATTCTAAAACAAATCCCAGTTCTGTATCTGATATAAAGAAATTTTATACACTACTACCTCGGTGAGGTGATTGTGTTACAAGCTAGGACATCGGGACAACTGATGTTATTCATGTATAAGACCAAATGAAAATATTATCACACCAACTTGCTGTCGCAATATTGAATAAAAGTCATTGATGAGAAGCAAACATTGATAATCCATTTTTATGTGAGCCGTGGGGTATTTATATACATGTATTTTACGTAAGAAATAGAATTGTCGGCACAGTATCAGTACAGATTATAACGTAAAGCCTCGCTTTTAGCCTGGTAATCCACTTAACCTTCTACCGTATCACGTATTAATTTATTAGTTTTTCACCATTGTTTAGTATTGTGAAATAATTATAAGTTTCGTAATAGTTGAAAAGAAAAGTTCAATATTTAAGCAGGCCTTTAGATTAGGGTTAACTTGACCGTAAACAAGTATTTCATTTGTCTTTAATTGTTGAGCCTTTTATAGCAAATGTCAGTAATAAGTTCATTAAATGTATCAGGTGACATTATAAATCTTATATAAGTACGAACTTATAAGCGTACCTCTGATCATTATTGTATATAACCGTCCTGTAGTATGTTTCTGTGAATGAAAAACGACTCCTGTTTTCAAGGTAAATTATTTACACACATTATATAATTTGCCTTTTTAGAGAGAGGCAGCAATTGATACAATTTAAGCAATAAATGATGATATATTGGTATAATATACATGTACAATAATTCAAATTATATGACTTAAGCATAAGTTATTGTATTGCTCTTTCTATGTGCCGTATGTTTTACAAAAAAAGTTACACGAAAAGATTAGCGTATGCTAAGGGTATAATAATAGACATTTTATTCCTTTCAGGACGGAAAACTGTCAGTTTACATAATAATATCCAGATTGTTTGTCGGGTTCCAGTCGTTTACATTTGCGCAACAAGAATGGCTCTTTTTAAACGACTATATTTCGTGGCAATAACAGCGCTGTTATTCAGTATGTGTCAAAGTCAGACGATCAACAACGTCAGTGACTTAATTGATAATCTACTAACCAACTACAAGACAGTAGTACGTCCAAACATCGACCAATCGCAGACGACGATTGTTAACATTACCATGGAACTTATTTCCGTTATTGAATTTGATGAGGTTCAAGGTAACCTTTTCTTAAATGGTTTCTTGTCTCTTGCCTGGATAGATGAAAGATTAACATGGAACTCAACGGACTATAACGATACATTTAGTGTACTCATAGAAAGTGATAAGTTATGGACACCAATGATTGTTCATACAAATACAATTGAAAAAACGGAGAAGATCGGCTCGAGTGATAAATGGCAGTTAATACGGGTCATGCCAAATGGGTATACTCAATATTACCCTGGAGGGTTGTTATCCTCTTCCTGTAGTGCAGACGTCACATATTACCCTTTGGATACCCATACATGCACTATTGAGTTCATCAATTGGGGATACTATTCCACAGAGTTACAACTAAAGCCAGTCGCAACCGAAGTGCAAAAAACTTACTATTCTCCTAACGGTGTATGGACTTTAAAAGGTACAAACGTACAAAGTAGAGTCGGTAACACTCAGTTGATAGTCAATCTGATTTTAACGCGTAAACCATTGTTTGTTGTCATCAATGTCATACTTCCGATTGTGTTTATGACTCTTCTTAACACGATCGTATTTCTTATCCCGATAGATAGTGGAGAGCGAATTTCATACAGTATTACCATGTTGCTGGCGGTTGCCGTGTTTCTCACGCTTGTGGGTGATAATTTGCCAAAGTCTTCAAGTCCAATGTCGGTTATGAGTTATTACCTGTTGCTTATTCTGACCGTGAGCGTGATATTTGGGACATTGAACATTATAAGCTTAAGATGTTACTTCGCTGATGAAGAAGACAAAATCAACACATTTTGGAGAAATTTGGTCAAGATTTCAAAGTTGAAATCACCATCACTTTGCAAAGATAAAGCCGTTCATGATGAAAGTGGGCAGAGAAAAGGAACACTTGTACATCCTCTGGGTATCGAGGAAGAAAATATTGAGCATGCAAAGAAGCCTCTTCCATCTGAAGAAAAGCCAGGATTTTCTAAGTCTGTACCTCATACCAACAAAGATGATGCTGAGAATATTTCCTGGAAAGATGTCAGTATTGCCATAGACAAAGTCAGTTTTGTATTTTCAGTCTCAATAACCTTTATCATCTCCATTGTATTCTTGGCTATAATACACTCTGGAGCGGAGTGATGATAGAGCAACATTTCAGGACAATCTAAGTAGCCGCTGACTTTTGAAGAGCTGTTGAGAAGAGCACCATAGTAGCATTTATATTTCTAGAACATGTCCTACCAAAACCACATTGATCATGATAAAAACAGGACATACAACATTTGTAAATATTCTTATATGGTTTTAAGTATTTTTATACTGTGAGAAGTTTATTGTAATGTGATTGCTTATTGAGAATTTTATATATAAGAATAACCTCAAGTTTCATGGCATCGACTATACGACGAGTAAATTCTATTTGTACTTCCTAAGAAATTATTTCATTCTTATCTTTAAATTACATTCATTAATTATAACGTTTGTAAGTACCGTCTGAATAATTTTTGTATTATATAGTATCAAATGATATTTCATTGTTACTCATTAAAATATTATTTAGTGTTTATCATAAATGGTTCCACAGGAAAAGAAAGCATTGAATATTTATAATCATTTTAAGTTGTATATAAAGTGCAATCTCTCCAAAGCAACACCCTTTGGGAGTAGAAAAAATATGTTGTTGTTGAATGGTTAATTGCTCTAGAGAGGTTAAATTATTAGTTAAATAGTGCAGTGGGGAAGGGAGTTGAAGGGAGTAGTTGCTCAATAGAGGGCCGCTCTGGAGAGGTTGCACTGTATATACACCAGTATCATTTACCATTGTGATAGTGCAAACAGCTTAGTGTGCATTAATAGTTACAGAACAATCACATTAGGCGTGAATGACTAGGCACTTGTCCCTACGTTACAAGCTGCTCAATAGTTTATTTTTTATTTGTACATGTGCTAGCGGCTTTCCGGGGGAAACAGGCCATTCCTTTAAAAACCATACTGATTATTTAGAACAAAAATCCAACTTCGAATAAAGGTAACATTATGTCTTTCCCCTTGGGCGACCTTTGTTTGATTGTATATTAGTTTTCTAAGTATACTTTGGACAATAGAAAAAGCTAACAACGCACTCCAGGTGAACCATAGATTCATTTCGTTTTATCCTTATTCAACTGTCTTGCATTTAAATTGATTTATAAGGGGTTTTGCTTGGGAACAAATTCGTCACGGTATCCGACACTTCACTTTTCATGTTTTACTGTCACATTCTGATGGTTTACTTACACATTATTTCATGTTTGTCCCATTATCTATAACTAATCTTTAAGCATTGTTAAATGTCAGTTCTACTGTACCAATTCTGATATCATGAAATACGTAAATTATATTTAAATGGATTAGTTCAATATTTTCGTACACCAGTTTAATCTTTGGATTATCCCTGACAAACCTTTATCCAGTGAGAACTCCTTTATTATTTATCGTTGAATAGAAATTGACCCTGTTAAAGTAATAAACGGTGTCAAGGTGTCACATATTAATAAACCTATGCAGTACATAATAAGTTCATGAACGAGTTTGTTAACTTATTTGAATGATTTGTTTTTATTACAATTCTAATACGTATTTAATATAGTTTTATTGCCAAATCGTGTCGACTTTTATTGGATTATTTTAATCTTAAAATAAATCTCGGTTCCGAATTGTCTGTTCCGGTTATTTGTACTCCGACAATGCTTTGTGCGTTAAATTCTATGACACGCAACGATTTAAAGTTGCATACTAATGAGGGATTAGTCTCATTTCGATATTTTGGTGTGACAGGTAAACCCGGTAACCGTTATAGATAAGATAGAGAAAACATAAATACAAATGCCTCAGTAACGTAACCATTGGTTCGAACCTGGTAAATATCATTTTATAACTATATTTTGTATGGGTTATTTCATTCTTATTCTAAATCCTTTTATTTTGTATTTATTATTATTTTTTTCATTATTTTATTATATCATTTCAAAACAATTATTTTAAATAAATAATAATTATTGTAAATTCAACACGCATCATCACATTCACTCGATGTTATAGTACACATTATTGTGTATACATGAAACAAGATATTAATTTTGATTTTTACAATTTGAAGGGTAATTCTTGATAGTCGAAATGACATTGCAGTTTCGAATACTATATATGTAATAAAAAAATAAATTAAAGCATTGTGGCAGTTTTGAACTCGTGGCCACCACTGATAAAAACATAGTCTTTCCCTCTGAGCCACGGCGGGATACAATGGTGGTCTGTTTAAAGTACAAAAATGTATTATAATATAAAGTCATTTCAACCGGTAAATAACCTGATCTACCTGAAAAAAATGTAAATGTTTACAACGGTTATCATTTAACTTTAAATCGACTGTACACCCAGGCCAATACCCACATCAACCTTTGTAACATGACTAACATCGTGCTTTGAATACCGAAGCCGCAGGTAACAATTCCGTTAGCTACAATAGCCATTCCTTTACTTTTACGAGTTCTTATAATAAAACACATTTCATCTTAGATGCGGCAGATGCGCGTATGATATCATTGTCCAGGTAACTGTTCAATAAAAAAAACACCATAGTCCAAGCATCGTTCCTAGACCGGTACATATGTACAAAACACAAGGAGTGCAACGACTCCTACGAGCCCACCCAATAAAATAACAAAACACAACCTCGGAGGTTTGATGAGCCTAAAGTATACAGGACACATAAATAAACAGATTACAGAAGAAAAGCACACTCACAAACAGAAGAAAACGCGTATTGTCTTGCAGTTTCTTGCATATTCGTTTTTCATGGCCACACCATTCTAAGAAACTGCATGTAAATATGATTAGACTTAGATTTATTCTGTTAAAGATACACATGTACATGAATACAAAACATGGTAGCAAATATGAAAATTAGGCCAATGAAACCCCGCGGCTGTTTTTTTAAAGCAAATATCCGTTGTTTTAGTGGGTGGGGTAGTAAAAGTATTTGCACTCCTTGTGCTTTTATATAAGTATCGGTTTATGTACCAGTATCGTGTCTTTGCCTTCGAAAACACGCACGAAGCCGTGATATATTGATGGTGGATTAATGATATTTCAATATGCGAACAAGGGGAATCTTCTTTTGTAGATATCATGTCGGCGAGTATGAAATCTTAGTACCGGCGCCCTATACTTGTCGTGTCTTCGCATCGGAAGGCAACAGACGAAGACACAGTAACCGATCAGGACGAAGAAAGCTCGCATGAAAATGAAGGGATCGACAAGATTCTTTTTCGAAATCTAAAAATTCTAGCCAGGGGACAAAACCAGTCATTAAATGTGTGAAAATGAATTATCATTTTCATAATTGGCATCTTTAGAACAAAAATAAAATCATGTTATTGTGATTTCCTCCTTTATATTAGTACAAAAGATTTAAGGAAAAAAAGGCGAATTTAAGGAAAAATATAACTTAAGTTAGAAGATAACTTAAAATGCTTTGTGAATACGGACCCAGGGACCATTTACTTCACGCATGATATATGAAATGTTGTCAACCTCCTTTACTTACAAAGAAGAAATAAGAATGACTTCTGTATTAACTTGTTTACTAATTTGGCGGAGGGAAAAAATATACGACTCTTGGGCATTTACAAGTTATATTATCAAACATGTTACTCGTTATGCTTTAAAAAGGGATTTCACTTTATACTCTCAATTTAAGCCCCATTTTAGCCATTTCAGCAAACTAAATATTTAAGACAGGAAATAATGATGAACACCGTTAAGAACAATAAAAAAATAATCCTTATATATAGATATAATTATACACAAAATCTCACATAATTGTTCAGCATAAAATACAATACAAATGGATGATGACCTAGTATTTTTTAAAGAATTCGGAAACCAAAATAGACTTTAAAAAACGGTGATGGTGTCCAAGATTTTAAGCTTCTAAACAACGGCGATATGAATACAACCTTCGCCAAATTTGTATCATCCTTAAAATACAACCTTCTCCAAATTACTCCACACCCAACCCACTTAACACAAAGAAACAAACGAAACACGGAAGATAAAACATAGTCTACCTGGGATACCGACTTGTAAGAGTAACTGTTTGTAGCAAAGCTGAAAGAAGATATAAACTTGGTTAGTGGACCTAGCCTCACACTTTGCTTCACCAACTTGCTTTTGCATTCCGACTTCCCTCCTGCTTGGCACATTTCACCTTTGATTTCAGCCTCCGTCTAGCATTGTAGCCAAATCTATAAACAGCTTTAAACTGTAGCCTGAAATTTTGTCTTGGGACTGTTGCCATATTTACCAAACTGAAGGAATAATGTCAGATTAACGCCATACATTGTTACAATATGTATTTTTTTGGTACAAAACAGACTCCGGTGTTCCCGGTTGATGTAAACTTGACTCTTCAATCATCCATAGAGTAGATAATGTAAGGAAAATAAGATGGCTTGGCACTGTAGTCCGCTAACATACAAACGATTTCATGGTTTCACAGCGTGCTAGAAAAAACGGCTTAGCTACTGACGGAGATCCTATAGTTCGTGAAAAGCTTATATTTCCCACCTTCGACTGGCGTATGTTTCATAAAATTCGGTGAAGAAATAAAATACGGCTATTTTCGTTTTCTAAGCGGAGCAAATGTTTACAATTTCGTCTTGGATATGATGCATTTAGTGACGTCAGAGTCACGTGGTATTGCTATATTGAGTACAAGTGCAAATCTAGGGAGGGACTGAAATGTCGTTACGAAGTATCGCTTTTTCGGAGTTCCACACATCGAACTTTTGCATTTCTGCATGTACAATCAAACGGGTGTATAACTCTTACGAGGTGGATTGACGGTCAAGTGAACTCCTGTCCATACATGTACGTACTTATTCATGGAGTAATCTAGATGTACTTTAAAACACAAAGTGATACACCAATTAACACACAATGTCTGATCACCATAGTTAGTGAAGACGGTTTCCTTAGATAAATAACCATTTTATCCTCGGCTTCGCCTCGGACAAATTGGTTGTTTATCTAAGCGAACCGTCTTCTTACGTCTGTAAGAAGACACTTTTGAAGAAAAACTCGTACTGTATCTATTACGTAGCTGGTATTATTCCTCAATTAAGTGTGTTCGATCTAAATACATTTTAAATCATGTTATCGTCGATATATATCGGAGAGCTTTTTTCACGCGTATACAGATAACACACAGATTTTCAATTTGCATTTAGTCAAAAACAAAAAGCAGAATATTAAAAGCAAAATCATGGGACATCTTAGTAGTGATCTTACTAAAATGCGCTGTAAGCATTAGCGGGAGATGACTATTAAAGACGGAATCAATTACGAAAATCCTGTGTTGTCTGGTCAAAATGGCGACTTCTTCAAAATCTCTCAAATTCATGTACATTTTTGTGCCATAATTACTTAGCATCGGAAAAATATGAGGCACTTTAACAACCTTTGAGCACTCAAAAATAATCTCGACTACCTAAGAAGGTTGTATTTGCTTAGGAAAAATGCACACTGCGCCGCGTTAATAAAACGTGTCCCGATCATTCAATTGAAAGACCCTGATCTAAATAAGCGCATGTCGTAAAATACATGACATATTAAAATGCGTAGAATTAAACCCGCGTATCCACTAGCCAATGATATATCGCGCCTGCTTTGCTGTTTTGCATGTCGAGTTTCCGTAAAAATAGTTCCACCGTTTCGGTTTTCGTTTGATTGGTCTGTAATTTCTGACATTTGTGTATGCTTTTGCAATAAACTACCATCGGCGGATACATGTGTTTTGTGCCTTTTTAACATTACCTTGATATTACAGGATGAATTATTATATAATCGTATTGATTTATACTTTACATTAAATGGCGACGTCAACATCGAGTTCATGTCGGGTAACCTGTGGAGATCGAATGTCTAAACTGCGGCTTACGAATAATAATTCGAGTCGCTCAATACGAACGTAAAATACTGATAAAAAAAACGTAAAATTGATAGAGATTTCTTTTTGCGCAAGAATATCGAGAATTACGTTATCACGTCTGAATCTCGTGCAACGGGTTTACTATAGGCCCTACTCTATTGTGTCAGGGTATTTTTTGAGTGACCCTGATTGTGAGAAACAGTTTTTATCAATTTCATTAATTGTCTTTAATTAATGTACTTTTAAACTTTACAATAAGTTTCTTTCTTTTTTAATGTTCAGAGAGTAAAGAGACTAGTAAAGCGTATCTCCTACACATACATATATATGACTTGCATTATATATAAATGAAAAGTCGGTCCGTTAGTATAAATGTTTGCATGGGCACGAACGTTGTGGGTACACTTTCTCTTTTTTACTTCGTATGGAAAAAATCACGTTCCGTCATTTCTATAGATATTACCGCTTTGAGTACATGTAACTTTACATTAAAATTCAGTTATATTCGTACATATCGAAAAATGTTTTATTGACTCGTTTTATGTAAGAAGCATGTCTGAACAGTTTCCATTGTGCAGTATTTCCAGGAATAGTTGGGACGCTTCAATGTTTACGCATTGACTAAGCTATGGAAACACGTTTCCTTCAGTTTTAAAGAAAGGTAAGTAAGTAGTTTTTATTTAAAGCCGTCAAGAGACATAACAATAAAACACAAGCTCTTATTAGCATTTTCAACATAGTAAACATTCTAACAAAATAATAGCAGCTATAAAAGAATTTGACAAAGAAATTGCATTATCGAATAAGCACATAAGCAACTAAAGAAAAAAGCACATATGATAATTAAAAGGACTAATAGTACAAAGCAAAGCACAGCTAATGAAAGCAGAATAGATGAACTAAAACAGACAAGGCAAGCACATAAACTGCATCACATACAAAAGTACATGTACAATAATATAAGCAACCAAAAGAGCCAAGAGTACAAAAAAGAGCAAACTAAAGCAAATTGAATGACCTGATATAGACAAGCATGTAAAACATAGATCACAAATATGAAAATTACACGAGTTGCATAAGCTATGTTAAGAGAACCAAGTGCACAAATCAAAGAAAACTAAAACAACTTAAATTATCTAAAAATAGACTAGGCAAGCATTTAAAATACATCACATACAAAAGTACATATACATTAAGGTAGTTCGCGGTGTTGCTCGGCGAAAAAGAAAGTTTGTTCGAATGACATGAAATTTAGAGGAATTATACACGAAGTAGCAGCGCTTAAAACGCCATCTAGCGGCACCAGCTATGTGAACGACTCGTTGTACTAGTTGCTAGGTTACCGACGTCAAACTGTCAAAAGAACACGATTTTCATAAGCGCTGCTACTTTGGGTATAATTCCTCCAAATTTCATGTCATTCGAACAAACTTTCTTTTTCGCCGAGCAACACCGCGAACTACCTTAATTGAAGCATCCAAAACAGCTATATATAAGAAAACAAAAAGGCTTACACCGGTCCTACAGGACTAAGTGCTAAGGGTTGCATGCAGCACAAGCGCAATCCCGACCATTACAGAAGGAGACCATCTTCCTGAAATGGTCGGAACTTACTGCCTACCTAAACTCGTCCGATGGCGAGTTCCATAGGACCGGAGCAGCACATCTGAACCAAACATTCTTGTCTTAATACGTGGAATCTGTAAAATATTGGAATAATCTAAAATCATAAGAATATTCATTTTTTGCATAAAAGATCTTAATACATGTGGGACTAATTCATTTAGCATATTAAAAGTTTCTAAAGCCATGATTCTAATTCTTCTGGTATGCAAGGATGGTAATTCAGATTTGTCCAGTAGTTCTTCATAAGTACATAAGTAATCATTATAAACAAAACGTAGAGCTCTTTCTTGTACCTTTTTAGTTGTATTACTATTTGTACAGAAATGCCAAACCAATGGGCAAAAGTTAAAATTTGACAACATGAATGAATGGAAGATTGTTAAATCTATTTAGCTTACTTACATTCTTTTAAAAATATTTAATTGTTGGTAAGTTTTTTTGTAGATATTCTGTATGTGAGTATCAACATTCAAGTTAAAGTCTATATCTACACCCAGTAATCAAACTTTAAACTGGGCCACGATTGTATTACATTAAATGTGTGAATTGTTTGTTTATCTTTTGTCCACTGTCGAACACAAGGGGTATGCAGTTCAGAGAGAGAGAGAGAGAGAGAGAGAGGGGGAGGTCTGTATTCTTCGTAAATCAGAAAGCTAAAAGGAGCAGAAACGGCTGTGGCTGTCTTATTAGAAATAACACCCAAATATGCATTCTAACAAGACGTACGGAAAATTCACCTCCCGTCAGTACTTTCAGTACTTTGATTAGTTTAAATCCAGGTTTGTCCTTATTTTTGCAACGTTTGATCTTCCTTGGATTTTCATGTTGTTTTAGATTTGCAGTAAATTCCTAACGTTATACAGACCCACTGATGCGATTCGTTTTCTTAGTACTACATGATATCACTCAAAATAGCCAAAATGATTAAGGCCTAAAATTCATCCAAAACTCATCAATACATGAATATACAAAAATGGAGAACAATTTACAATTTATCTAAGGGTGCAACCATGGCACGGTCAACAAAAAAGCTCCATTGCTAACTATGTATGAGGCAGAGTATGTATGCTTATGGTGCGTATTGTCTATACATTAACGAATTCTAGTAACGAAAGATAGAACTAATCGGACTTCAGATCACAGACGTCGTAAATCTAAACTGAACTATAGAATTTGAGACAAGGGGAATTTATCATGAAACAAGACTACAAGAAAGACCAAAATTCTCAGCCGCACGTACAACCAAACAATATGAATAGTACTAACCTGTCCCACGTTTTATATCAGATTATCTGTATCTACTCCCGCCTCTCACTCAGTGTTTGACGACTCTAAAATGACCTAGACCTGTTTGATAAAAAAGACAACCGAGACCCACATTATAATTCAGGTTTTGCTGATACGAGATAACGTTTGTACCACATAACTTGTACGTGTTTAATAGTCATGAACTTATAACTTTGTCGTTCTCGCTTTTAACAATACATTAAAAGTAGTGAAAAATAATTATGTTTAATTTTATTGGAAGGAAGATATTGGTAACGGGTGCTGGACGAGGCATTGGGCGAGGTATCGCTGAGAAGATATCTGAGTGTGGAGGTACAGTGTATGCTTTAAGTAGATCAATGAAACCTCTGGATAGTTTAGTCTCAAGTCATGAGCGGATTATTCCAATTCAGGCGAATGTTGAAAACTGGGATGAAATCAGAACGAAACTGAGCAACATAGAAACGCTTGATGGTTTAGTAAACAACGCTTACATGATAGATACTAACCTCCGGTCTGTGTTTGAATATAATGAGGCGGATTTAATGGCATCCGTTAAGGGAAATATGTTTGGAGCGACCAATATTTCTCAGATCGTCGGTAAGAAAATGGTTAAAGCAAAAAGAGGATCAATTGTTAACATTTCATCCGTGCTTTCACTTCAAGCGTACCCTAATAATTTACCCTATTGTATGACAAAGGCAGGACTTGACATGATAACAAAACAGTTTGCGCTTGAACTTGGACCATACAATATCCGTGTTAATTCTGTAAATCCTACACTGGTGATGACGGATATCGCACAGGAAGCTTTAGATAAAGGAGTTTCGTCTACTGGTTCATTTGTGTCCAAAACACCAATGAAGAGGATAGCCACTGTAGAAGAGGTCGTCTACCCAGTACTCTATCTACTTAGTGATGGATCAGAAATGGTATCAGGAACTATCAACGTTGTTGATGGAGGAAGGTTGTCTTCGTTCAGTACTGAACTATAAACATTTGACGATAATGCTTATGAGCAGAGATTGTATATGACAGGAATGCAACCCTTAATACAGTACGGGAAACTTCCCGATCGGGAAATCACTAAATGGGTTTTCCCCTATTTCCCGAACGGGAAATCTGTAATAAAACTGTTACTAAATATAGTAACAGATTTCCCGTTCAGGAAATAAAATCACTGCTTTTGTACTAGTTTTACTCAAAACCACCGGTGCATAAGAATACGCACCCGATCTTTAAAATGAATATACCATATTAAACTTAAAATATATATCTAACTCTCTACCGTTCAGATTTTTTAAATGTTCTAGTTATTTTTTAATTGTACACTGAAATTGCAAAAAAAGCAATATTTCCCGATTTGGAAACTTAATTTGTGAATTAAAATTTCATGGTCAACCATCCATATGCTTTCTGTAAGTCAAGATAAACAGCTCCTATATGCTTACCCGTGTCTATGTCTCTGAGCCATGTATTTATCAACCGTGTAAGGGCTGTATGATACGAGTGTTTTAGTCGGAACCCAGACTGTGTGACATGAATAATGCCAGTGCCATGAAAAAAAATGAATAGAGTTGTAGAGTCATATGACGTTCAAAGACTTTAGAGATTGTAGGTAGAATTGATAGAGGGCGGTAATTTGAGGGATCAGATTTTGAACCGTTTTAAATATAGGAATTACTAAAGCTTCTTTCAATGTGTCTGAAAATACACCGTTTCGAATGCTTAAATGAATTTTATGTGATATTGCAGGTGTGATAAAATATTCACAATATTTCAATATTTTTGGACCTATTCCATCTTGACCTGTAGATTTGTAACTGTTAAGTTTATCTATAATCTCTTTCACCTCGTAAGGAGTGATACAATCAATATCAAACCTTCTGTGCATTAATTTTTCATTCAGAATATGTTCTACTTTTACAAAGTTTTCTTTAGCATGTATAATATTGGCAATGTTGACAAAGTGATAGTTTTAAGCATTTGATATATTGCTTTCTCCCTCGATGTAACTATCATTAAATTTTACAAGTCATATTTTGGGAATCGATATATCATTCTTTACATTATCACTATTACATATTGTTCTGAATGTTTTCCACTAATTAGATGTACTTCTATTATTCCTCATTGTATCATTGTATGAATTTGTCTCGCTTTTTTTAATCAAAGACGTTACTTTATTTCGCTTTTCTTTGTATTCATCAAAGTTTTTGTCTTTGTATAGCTTATTTCTTTCTAAAATAGCATTTTTTACGTCGTCATTAATCCGCCCTGGCTGAGATAACCGCTTTATTCCTTTCTCTTTAAACGGAGCGTGTTTTGACAAAACGTCATTACCTATTCTATAAAGAGGGACAAAAGCAATGTTTGGATCATTACTCGATTCTATTACGTATATTGTAGACATAGATAGGCTGACTTGAAATACAGCTTCATCAAATTGTTTGAAGCAACGGTATCGAATATGGTTGTGACCATCTTTTTTCATGTGCTGAGGTTTAGTAATTCGAGTGCAACATACAGGATAGTGATCACTTATACTGTAAAGCGACACATGATTGTTGGTCAATTGATTCGAATTGGTTATGTAAATGTGATCAATGGTATTGGAACTAGACTTGGTAGTTCTTCTTGGTGTATCAATCAGTTGTTCAAGATCAAAGTTTTCAAGACAAGATTGTCAACGAGTATTATCATATTGGACAGTGTCAGCATTTTGAAAGTATTTAAAGTTGACATCACCTAATATATTGATTTTCTGAGCAAATAGTGTCAGCTATATTAAATGCTGATTCGTACGAACTTATCCAATTTTGAGGCGAATTAGGAGGTCTTTAAATGAAATTCAACAACAAATGGCTTACAACCTTTAATGTTTACTTGAATCCAAATTGATTCTACACTATCTAATTCAATATCTTAACGTCGTCTTTATGAAATTGATTCTGATATATATTAACAATTAGAACACCGCCTTTACCATCTCTATCTTTTCTCTCAAGTACAAAATTAGTTATACTTAAAGAGCTGTCGCAAGTCTTTTTTATCAAAAATGTTTCAGATAAACCAACAATCTTGGGCTTGTTATTTTGTATTCAGTGGAATTTGATTCCGTCTAATTTAGGCCATATATGTTGAATATTTAGGCTAGTAATTTGTGTCCCTTTATTACTATTGGAAAATTTTATGTTTATACATATCATTTTTGATTGACTACCGTTTGATGTATCATTGTTACAGTTATTCAGTAAAACAAGGTCATTATTAGAGCTGTTATTTATTATAACTGCATTTATAGGAGCAGCATCATTAGTAGAGCTGTTATTTAATAAAAACAGAATCGTTATCAGAGCTGTCAGTTAGTCTTAATTTGCAACTAATCTCAGTGATTAGATGTACAAAAATGCACATGTAATATATTATTATGTCACTTACAATGCGTTTAACCACAATACATTTGTGATTTGCTTTATGAATAAGTTCATGTATCATGATCCCATATTTAATCAGCATCTAATATGATTAATTATGCACAGAAGTTAATTGTTCAATGAAGTCATCGACAATATATTTGAATAAAAATGTGTATATTGATATCATGTCTTCATTGTACATACAAGAACTTAGTGTATGTAAATAACCTATATATGTAACTATGCCCCGTTTTGAAATAATGGGGTATATTAATTGATTTGCACGTGTCGTTAGTCCGTCCGTAACCAAACCTTGTCTGGGCAATAACTAGATAATTATTCAGCATATGCTCCTCAGATTTGGTTTAGAGGTTGGTCATCACATTTAGATGACCCCTATTGATTTTAGGTCAGTAGGTCAAGGTCATACTATCAATCTGGCCTTTAGTGGACATTCGGGCTTCAAAAACACTTCTTGTTTTAGGTTACTATGAACTTCGAAACACAAGTTAGTTTAATAAAAATATACTGCTGTGTTTAGTTTATCGGTCGGTTTCTAACGAGCTGGAAAGAATAAAAATCATAGATAACATAACTGTGTCAGTGAAATTATACTCGCAGTTGTGGAACTTTATTACAAGATAAATAAAAATGTTTTGTTTTTAAATGAATTCTGTGTATATTAATAAACTGATTACTAACAGTGAGGGTTACAGATCTGTCTTAAACTCATTTTCTGAAAATGTCCACATTAGAAAATTAGTTTCTGTATTTTGTCAAAAAAATTGTCTTCCGTTTTGAGAAAAATGTTATTTGTTATTCGAGAAGGAATTAATGTATTAAAACATAAATATAATTGTGTATAAAATATGCATTATCACACATTTGGCGTAAAGTAAAAATAATCTTCCCATGTGTCCGCGTCGACCCAGACTTTATACAAACATGGACTTCGTTCCAAGCGACAGTCAGCAAACACTGAAATAAGTTTTCGTAATATAATCCTAGAAACTTTAGATCATTTCGTCCTTGAAAATTATTTTTGCATGCAAGCGTAACTGTGTCATCCTTTAGTATAACGATTGTATTTTGTCAACTGTGCTACCTACACGTGAATGACCAGATGGCCGGATTTGCCCCTGACTGTTCCATGTGGTCAAAATTCACCAGCTTGTGATTGAGTTCTGAAACTATAAATAAATTGTATAATGGTTCAGATACTACTTAATACGTTGTTCATTAAATATACTGAAAACAAAACTGTGTGTATTAATACAAGTTCGGTAACAATAGGTTGAATAACATAAAACATACATGATGTACATATGTAACTATGAACTACAACATGCATTACCACGATGCTCCGTGACTTGTAATGTACTTTCTTGTATGCACAAACACTTTTATCACACTTATTTGTTTCATGAAATAATAACTTGTTTACAACGACACATGATAAAATGAAAGGTTACAAACACCAATTGACTCATTCTAACTGTCGATTAGATCATAATAATCATTTTGAACTTTCGAATCTTATTATACAAATGTATTGCAAGAACAAATCTACTTAATACGTTCCGCATGGAAACTAATTTGAAAATAGGTGGATATTCGCCAGGACTAATAAACGACTACGAACATTCGTACCACTTCGATCTTTTGAAATTCAACTGGTTTTCAATAAATAATTTATTCCGACCAAATTTCCATCTTCTGATCTCATACCTTTGTCTGTCAGTAGTAGATGTATCTTTCAGAGAAGATAATTACAAACATGTGCAAATAAATTATCGCAGAATTCACATTACTATTTCTCTTAGAGCATTAAGCTATATGCTTCAAAGCTTTTCCAGAATCCAGAGATTTTATTAAACCATTATTGTCACACGCGTCAAGGGCAAGCCCTATTTCATTCCACAACCTGTAACAGCTGTAAGTGGCAGAATGTTTAAGGTAGTGCTTTTATCTTTGGACAATCAGAACAGAACAAAAATTGTATTGACATGAGCATAAAAGCTCATCGTCGTAACATAATTATATACTTATAAAAAAGTTTTAAATTAGCAAGTTTGGAAATTGTTTTGTAATCGAAGAAAAGTTAACAAAATCCTATATAAACCTTTTCTACCGATTCAATAATACTATCTCTGCAGAATTATATCAACTTCTTCACACGATGATGCTCCGTTAGGAAAAAACGGAACGTTGAAAAAGGTAAGGGTCAGACACAAAATTCACATGTCAGTATCGTGCATGGCCACCATTAACAGCCAAAACGGTCAAACAACGTCTTCACATGCTACAAATAAAATTCCTTATGATATATAGAGGGATTCTTGCACATTCCTCAAGATTGTAAAGCACGCTCAATGTCACGAAGGTTATTGACGTTTTCACGTTCTCTAACCTTACGTCTCAGATGATCCCATGATAGTTCAATAGGCGAGAGATCCGGCGATTTGGCGGGTCACTGAAGCACATTAACATTATTTTGGCGTAACACATCCTGTATATGCCTAGCAGAGTGCGGACGGGTGTTATCCTGTTGGAAAGTTGTTGCAGAAACAGCACAACTTACCATCTTATCATGTCTTACCATCATGGTAAATTCCTGCCCATACCATTACGCTACCACTACCTTAACGATCATGATTTATGACGTTTCAGCATCAAACCTCTCACCGCTTCTCTTTCAAACACAAATACTACCATAAAAGGGGCTGGCCAATTAATTTGAAGAAACTAGGTAGATGTCCATCAGACAATGCTACATACAAAATATCTCAGCTTTAGAAATTGTAGTTTCTGACAAGAATATTTTTTAAATGTCCCTATATAAGTCTATGTACAATCAAGTGACCCCTGGCACGTGGCCAATTTTGACCCTAGGGATATAATTTCCCGAATAGTTGCGTCTTCTTTAAGATTTTGTGTACATTTATATCTGTATCAATATCACGAATTATGCAGTTATATAACCTAAGCCTAGAGAAATAAGTGAACAAATCAAAGCAAACTAAAACAACTTAAATTATCTAAAAATAGTCTAGGCAAGCATTTAAAATACATCACATACAAAAGTACTTATACATTAATTGAAGCATCTAAAACAGCTATATATAAAATACAAAAAGGCTTACACAGGTCCTACAGGACTAAGTGCTAAAGGTTAAGGTTGCATGCAACACAAGCGCAATCCCGACCATTACAGAAGGAGACCATCTTCCTGAAATGGTCGAAACTTACTGTCTGCCTGAACTCGTCCGGTCTTAATACGTGGAATCTGTAAAATATTGGAATAATCTAAAATTATAAGAATATTCATTTTTTGCATAAAAGATCTTAATACATGTGGGACTAATTCATTTAGCATATTAAAAGTTTCTAAAGCCATGATTCTAATTCTTCTGGTATGCAAGGATGGTAATTCAGATTTGTCCAGTAGTTCTTCATAAGTACATAAGTAATCATTATAAACAAAACGTGGAGCTCTTTCTTGTACCTTTTTAGTTGTATTACTATTTGTACAGAAATGCCAAGCCATTGGGCAAAAGTTAAAATTTGACAACATGAATGAATGGAAGATTGTTTAATCTATTTAGCTTACTTAAATTCTTCTAAAAATATTTAATTGTTGGTAAGTTTTTTTGCAGATAATCTGTATGTGAGTATCAACATTCAAGTTAAAATCTATATCTACACCTAGTAATCAAACTTGAAACTGGGCCACGATTGTATTACATTAAATGTGTGAATTGTTTGTTTATCTTTTGTCCACTGTTTATTCGAACACAAGGGGTATGCAGTTCAGAGAGAGAGAGAGAGAGGAGGGGGGTCTGTATTCTTCGTAAATCAGAAAGCTAAAAGGAGCGGAAACGGCTGTGGCTGTCTTATTAGAAATAACACCCAAATATGCATTCTAACAAGACGTACGGAAAATTCACCTCCCGTCAGTACTTTCAGTACTTTGATTAGTTTAAATCCAGGTTTGTCCTTATTTTTGCAACGTTTGATCTTCCTTGGATTTTCATGTTGTTTTAGATTTGCAGTAAATTCCTAACGTTATACAGACCCACTGATGCGATTCGTTTTCTTAGTACTACATGATATCACTCAAAATAGCCAAAATGATTAAGGCCTAAAATTCATCCAAAACTCATCAATACATGAATATACAAAAATGGAGAACAATTTACAATTTATCTAAGGGTGCAACCATGGCACGGTCAACAAAAAAGCTCCATTGCTAACTATGTATGAGGCAGAGTATGTATGCTTATGGTGCGTATTGTCTATACATTAACGAATTCTAGTAACGAAAGATAGAACTAATCGGACTTCAGATCACAGACGTCGTAAATCTAAACTGAACTATAGAATTTGAGACAAGGGGAATTTATCATGAAACAAGACTACAAGAAAGACCAAAATTCTCAGCCGCACGTACAACCAAACAATATGAATAGTACTAACCTGTCCCACGTTTTATATCAGATTATCTGTATCTACTCCCGCCTCTCACTCAGTGTTTGACGACTCTAAAATGACCTAGACCTGTTTGATAAAAAAGACAACCGAGACCCACATTATAATTCAGGTTTTGCTGATACGAGATAACGTTTGTACCACATAACTTGTACGTGTTTAATAGTCATGAACTTATAACTTTGTCGTTCTCGCTTTTAACAATACATTAAAAGTAGTGAAAAATAATTATGTTTAATTTTATTGGAAGGAAGATATTGGTAACGGGTGCTGGACGAGGCATTGGGCGAGGTATCGCTGAGAAGATATCTGAGTGTGGAGGTACAGTGTATGCTGTAAGTAGATCAATGAAACCTCTGGATAGTTTAGTCTCAAGTCATGAGCGGATTATTCCAATTCAGGCGAATGTTGAAAACTGGGATGAAATCAGAACGAAACTGAGCAACATAGAAACGCTTGATGGTTTAGTAAACAACGCTTACATGATAGATACTAACCTCCGGTCTGTGTTTGAATATAATGAGGCGGATTTAATGGCATCCGTTAAGGGAAATATGTTTGGAGCGACCAATATTTCTCAGATCGTCGGTAAGAAAATGGTTAAAGCAAAAAGAGGATCAATTGTTAACATTTCATCCGTGCTTTCACTTCAAGCGTACCCTAATAATTTACCCTATTGTATGACAAAGGCAGGACTTGACATGATAACAAAACAGTTTGCGCTTGAACTTGGACCATACAATATCCGTGTTAATTCTGTAAATCCTACACTGGTGATGACGGATATCGCACAGGAAGCTTTAGATAAAGGAGTTTCGTCTACTGGTGCATTTGTGTCCAAAACACCAATGAAGAGGATAGCCACTGTAGAAGAGGTCGTCTACCCAGTACTCTATCTACTTAGTGATGGATCAGAAATGGTATCAGGAACTATCAACGTTGTTGATGGAGGAAGGTTGTCTTCGTTCAGTACTGAACTATAAACATTTGACGATAATGCTTATGAGCAGAGATTGTATATGACAGGAATGCAACCCTTAATACAGTACGGGAAACTTCCCGATCGGGAAATCACTAAATGGGTTTTCCCCTATTTCCCGAACGGGAAATCTGTAATAAAACTGTTACTAAATATAGTAACAGATTTCCCGTTCAGGAAATAAAATCACTGCTTTTGTACTAGTTTTACTCAAAACCACCGGTGCATAAGAATACGCACCCGATCTTTAAAATGAATATACCATATTAAACTTAAAATATATATCTAACTCTCTACCGTTCAGATTTTTTAAATGTTCTAGTTATTTTTTAATTGTACACTGAAATTGCAAAAAAAGCAATATTTCCCGATTTGGAAACTTAATTTGTGAATTAAAATTTCATGGTCAACCATCCATATGCTTTCTGTAAGTCAAGATAAACAGCTCCTATATGCTTACCCGTGTCTATGTCTCTGAGCCATGTATTTATCAACCGTGTAAGGGCTGTATGATACGAGTGTTTTAGTCGGAACCCAGACTGTGTGACATGAATAATGCCAGTGCCATGAAAAAAAATGAATAGAGTTGTAGAGTCATATGACGTTCAAAGACTTTAGAGATTGTAGGTAGAATTGATAGAGGGCGGTAATTTGAGGGATCAGATTTTGAACCGTTTTAAATATAGGAATTACTAAAGCTTCTTTCAATGTGTCTGAAAATACACCGTTTCGAATGCTTAAATGAATTTTATGTGATATTGCAGGTGTGATAAAATATTCACAATATTTCAATATTTTTGGACCTATTCCATCTTGACCTGTAGATTTGTAACTGTTAAGTTTATCTATAATCTCTTTCACCTCGTAAGGAGTGATACAATCAATATCAAACCTTCTGTGCATTAATTTTTCATTCAGAATATGTTCTACTTTTACAAAGTTTTCTTTAGCATGTATAATATTGGCAATGTTGACAAAGTGATAGTTTTAAGCATTTGATATATTGCTTTCTCCCTCGATGTAACTATCATTAAATTTTACAAGTCATATTTTGGGAATCGATATATCATTCTTTACATTATCACTATTACATATTGTTCTGAATGTTTTCCACTAATTAGATGTACTTCTATTATTCCTCATTGTATCATTGTATGAATTTGTCTCGCTTTTTTTAATCAAAGACGTTACTTTATTTCGCTTTTCTTTGTATTCATCAAAGTTTTTGTCTTTGTATAGCTTATTTCTTTCTAAAATAGCATTTTTTACGTCGTCATTAATCCGCCCTGGCTGAGATAACCGCTTTATTCCTTTCTCTTTAAACGGAGCGTGTTTTGACAAAACGTCATTACCTATTCTATAAAGAGGGACAAAAGCAATGTTTGGATCATTACTCGATTCTATTACGTATATTGTAGACATAGATAGGCTGACTTGAAATACAGCTTCATCAAATTGTTTGAAGCAACGGTATCGAATATGGTTGTGACCATCTTTTTTCATGTGCTGAGGTTTAGTAATTCGAGTGCAACATACAGGATAGTGATCACTTACACTGTAAAGCGACACATGATTGTTGGTCAATTGATTCGAATTGGTTATGTAAATGTGATCAATGGTATTGGAACTAGACTTGGTAGTTCTTCTTGGTGTATCAATCAGTTGTTCAAGATCAAAGTTTTCAAGACAAGATTGTCAACGAGTATTATCATATTGGACAGTGTCAGCATTTTGAAAGTATTTAAAGTTGACATCACCTAATATATTGATTTTCTGAGCAAATAGTGTCAGCTATATTAAATGCTGATTCGTACGAACTTATCCAATTTTGAGGCGAATTAGGAGGTCTTTAAATGAAATTCAACAACAAATGGCTTACAACCTTTAATGTTTACTTGAATCCAAATTGATTCTACACTATCTAATTCAATATCTTAACGTCGTCTTTATGAAATTGATTCTGATATATATTAACAATTAGAACACCGCCTTTACCATCTCTATCTTTTCTCTCAAGTACAAAATTAGTTATACTTAAAGAGCTGTCGCAAGTCTTTTTTATCAAAAATGTTTCAGATAAACCAACAATCTTGGGCTTGTTATTTTGTATTCAGTGGAATTTGATTCCGTCTAATTTAGGCCATATATGTTGAATATTTAGGCTAGTAATTTGTGTCCCTTTATTACTATTGGAAAATTTTATGTTTATACATATCATTTTTGATTGACTACCGTTTGATGTATCATTGTTACAGTTATTCAGTAAAACAGGGTCATTATTAGAGCTGTTATTTATTATAACTGCATTTATAGGAGCAGCATCATTAGTAGAGCTGTTATTTAATAAAAACAGAATCGTTATCAGAGCTGTCAGTTAGTCTTAATTTGCAACTAATCTCAGTGATTAGATGTACAAAAATGTACATGTAATATATTATTATGTCACTTACAATGCGTTTAACCACAATACATTTGTGATTTGCTTTATGAATAAGTTCATGTATCATGATCCCATATTTAATCAGCATCTAATATGATTAATTATGCACAGAAGTTAATTGTTCAATGAAGTCATCGACAATATATTTGAATAAAAATGTGTATATTGATATCATGTCTTCATTGTACATACAAGAACTTAGTGTATGTAAATAACCTATATATGTAACTATGCCCCGTTTTGAAATAATGGGGTATATTAATTGATTTGCACGTGTCGTTAGTCCGTCCGTAACCAAACCTTGTCTGGGCAATAACTAGATAATTATTCAGCATATGCTCCTCAGATTTGGTTTAGAGGTTGGTCATCACATTTAGATGACCCCTATTGATTTTAGGTCAGTAGGTCAAGGTCATACTATCAATCTGGCCTTTAGTGGACATTCGGGCTTCAAAAACACTTCTTGTTTTAGGTTACTATGAACTTCGAAACACAAGTTAGTTTAATAAAAATATACTGCTGTGTTTAGTTTATCGGTCGGTTTCTAACGAGCTGGAAAGAATAAAAATCATAGATAACATAACTGTGTCAGTGAAATTATACTCGCAGATGTGGAACTTTATTACAAGATAAATAAAAATGTTTTGTTTTTAAATGAATTCTGTGTATATTAATAAACTGATTACTAACAGTGAGGGTTACAGATCTGTCTTAAACTCATTTTCTGAAAATGTCCACATTAGAAAATTAGTTTCTGTATTTTGTCAAAAAAATTGTCTTCCGTTTTGAGAAAAATGTTATTTGTTATTCGAGAAGGAATTAATGTATTAAAACATAAATATAATTGTGTATAAAATATGCATTATCACACATTTGGCGTAAAGTAAAAATAATCTTCCCATGTGTCCGCGTCGACCCAGACTTTATACAAACATGGACTTCGTTCCAAGCGACAGTCAGCAAACACTGAAATAAGTTTTCGTAATATAATCCTAGAAACTTTAGATCATTTCGTCCTTGAAAATTATTTTTGCATGCAAGCGTAACTGTGTCATCCTTTAGTATAACGATTGTATTTTGTCAACTGTGCTACCTACACGTGAATGACCAGATGGCCGGATTTGCCCCTGACTGTTCCATGTGGTCAAAATTCACCAGCTTGTGATTGAGTTCTGAAACTATAAATAAATTGTATAATGGTTCAGATACTACTTAATACGTTGTTCATTAAATATACTGAAAACAAAACTGTGTGTATTAATACAAGTTCGGTAACAATAGGTTGAATAACATAAAACATACATGATGTACATATGTAACTATGAACTACAACATGCATTACCACGATGCTCCGTGACTTGTAATGTACTTTCTTGTATGCACAAAC
The DNA here is from genome assembly GCA_964023205.1 of Lutraria lutraria. Taxonomy (NCBI): domain Eukaryota; kingdom Metazoa; phylum Mollusca; class Bivalvia; order Venerida; family Mactridae; genus Lutraria; species Lutraria lutraria. The sequence continues at coordinate 4,600,759 of OZ026848.1, forward strand.
ACTTTTATCACACTTATTTGTTTCATGAAATAATAACTTGTTTACAACGACACATGATAAAATGAAAGGTTACAAACACCAATTGACTCATTCTAACTGTCGATTAGATCATAATAATCATTTTGAACTTTCGAATCTTATTATACAAATGTATTGCAAGAACAAATCTACTTAATACGTTCCGCATGGAAACTAATTTGAAAATAGGTGGATATTCGCCAGGACTAATAAACGACTACGAACATTCGTACCACTTCGATCTTTTGAAATTCAACTGGTTTTCAATAAATAATTTATTCCGACCAAATTTCCATCTTCTGATCTCATACCTTTGTCTGTCAGTAGTAGATGTATCTTTCAGAGAAGATAATTACAAACATGTGCAAATAAATTATCGCAGAATTCACATTACTATTTCTCTTAGAGCATTAAGCTATATGCTTCAAAGCTTTTCCAGAATCCAGAGATTTTATTAAACCATTATTGTCACACGCGTCAAGGGCAAGCCCTATTTCATTCCACAACCTGTAACAGCTGTAAGTGGCAGAATGTTTAAGGTAGTGCTTTTATCTTTGGACAATCAGAACAGAACAAAAATTGTATTGACATGAGCATAAAAGCTCATCGTCGTAACATAATTATATACTTATAAAAAAGTTTTAAATTAGCAAGTTTGGAAATTGTTTTGTAATCGAAGAAAAGTTAACAAAATCCTATATAAACCTTTTCTACCGATTCAATAATACTATCTCTGCAGAATTATATCAACTTCTTCACACGATGATGTTCCGTTAGGAAAAAACGGAACGTTGAAAAAGGTAAGGGTCAGACACAAAATTCACATGTCAGTATCGTGCATGGCCACCATTAACAGCCAAAACGGTCAAACAACGTCTTCACATGCTACAAATAAAATTCCTTATGATATATAGAGGGATTCTTGCACATTCCTCAAGATTGTAAAGCACGCTCAATGTCACGAAGGTTATTGACGTTTTCACGTTCTCTAACCTTACGTCTCAGATGATCCCATGATAGTTCAATAGGCGAGAGATCCGGCGATTTGGCGGGTCACTGAAGCACATTAACATTATTTTGGCGTAACACATCCTGTATATGCCTAGCAGAGTGCGGACGGGTGTTATCCTGTTGGAAAGTTGTTGCAGAAACAGCACAACTTACCATCTTATCATGTCTTACCATCATGGTAAATTCCTGCCCATACCATTACGCTACCACTACCTTAACGATCATGATTTATGACGTTTCAGCATCAAACCTCTCACCGCTTCTCTTTCAAACACAAATACTACCATAAAAGGGGCTGGCCAATTAATTTGAAGAAACTAGGTAGATGTCCATCAGACAATGCTACATACAAAATATCTCAGCTTTAGAAATTGTAGTTTCTGACAAGAATATTTTTTAAATGTCCCTATATAAGTCTATGTACAATCAAGTGACCCCTGGCACGTGGCCAATTTTGACCCTAGGGATATAATTTCCCGAATAGTTGCGTCTTCTTTAAGATTTTGTGTACATTTATATCTGTATCAATATCACGAATTATGCAGTTATATAACCTAAGCCTAGAGAAATAAGTGAACAAATCAAAGCAAACTAAAACAACTTAAATTATCTAAAAATAGTCTAGGCAAGCATTTAAAATACATCACATACAAAAGTACTTATACATTAATTGAAGCATCTAAAACAGCTATATATAAAATACAAAAAGGCTTACACAGGTCCTACAGGACTAAGTGCTAAAGGTTAAGGTTGCATGCAACACAAGCGCAATCCCGACCATTACAGAAGGAGACCATCTTCCTGAAATGGTCGAAACTTACTGTCTGCCTGAACTCGTCCGGTCTTAATACGTGGAATCTGTAAAATATTGGAATAATCTAAAATTATAAGAATATTCATTTTTTGCATAAAAGATCTTAATACATGTGGGACTAATTCATTTAGCATATTAAAAGTTTCTAAAGCCATGATTCTAATTCTTCTGGTATGCAAGGATGGTAATTCAGATTTGTCCAGTAGTTCTTCATAAGTACATAAGTAATCATTATAAACAAAACGTGGAGCTCTTTCTTGTACCTTTTTAGTTGTATTACTATTTGTACAGAAATGCCAAGCCATTGGGCAAAAGTTAAAATTTGACAACATGAATGAATGGAAGATTGTTTAATCTATTTAGCTTACTTAAATTCTTCTAAAAATATTTAATTGTTGGTAAGTTTTTTTGCAGATAATCTGTATGTGAGTATCAACATTCAAGTTAAAATCTATATCTACACCTAGTAATCAAACTTGAAACTGGGCCACGATTGTATTACATTAAATGTGTGAATTGTTTGTTTATCTTTTGTCCACTGTTTATTCGAACACAAGGGGTATGCAGTTCAGAGAGAGAGAGAGAGAGGAGGGGGGTCTGTATTCTTCGTAAATCAGAAAGCTAAAAGGAGCGGAAACGGCTGTGGCTGTCTTATTAGAAATAACACCCAAATATGCATTCTAACAAGACGTACGGAAAATTCACCTCCCGTCAGTACTTTCAGTACTTTGATTAGTTTAAATCCAGGTTTGTCCTTATTTTTGCAACGTTTGATCTTCCTTGGATTTTCATGTTGTTTTAGATTTGCAGTAAATTCCTAACGTTATACAGACCCACTGATGCGATTCGTTTTCTTAGTACTACATGATATCACCCAAAATAGCCAAAATGATTAAGGCCTAAAATTCATCCAAAACTCATCAATACATGAATATACAAAAATGGAGAACAATTTACAATTTATCTAAGGGTGCAACCATGGCACGGTCAACAAAAAAGCTCCATTGCTAACTATGTATGAGGCAGAGTATGTATGCTTATGGTGCGTATTGTCTATACATTAACGAATTCTAGTAACGAAAGATAGAACTAATCGGACTTCAGATCACAGACGTCGTAAATCTAAACTGAACTATAGAATTTGAGACAAGGGGAATTTATCATGAAACAAGACTACAAGAAAGACCAAAATTCTCAGCCGCACGTACAACCAAACAATATGAATAGTACTAACCTGTCCCACGTTTTATATCAGATTATCTGTATCTACTCCCGCCTCTCACTCAGTGTTTGACGACTCTAAAATGACCTAGACCTGTTTGATAAAAAAGACAACCGAGACCCACATTATAATTCAGGTTTTGCTGATACGAGATAACGTTTGTACCACATAACTTGTACGTGTTTAATAGTCATGAACTTATAACTTTGTCGTTCTCGCTTTTAACAATACATTAAAAGTAGTGAAAAATAATTATGTTTAATTTTATTGGAAGGAAGATATTGGTAACGGGTGCTGGACGAGGCATTGGGCGAGGTATCGCTGAGAAGATATCTGAGTGTGGAGGTACAGTGTATGCTTTAAGTAGATCAATGAAACCTCTGGATAGTTTAGTCTCAAGTCATGAGCGGATTATTCCAATTCAGGCGAATGTTGAAAACTGGGATGAAATCAGAACGAAACTGAGCAACATAGAAACGCTTGATGGTTTAGTAAACAACGCTTACATGATAGATACTAACCTCCGGTCTGTGTTTGAATATAATGAGGCGGATTTAATGGCATCCGTTAAGGGAAATATGTTTGGAGCGACCAATATTTCTCAGATCGTCGGTAAGAAAATGGTTAAAGCAAAAAGAGGATCAATTGTTAACATTTCATCCGTGCTTTCACTTCAAGCGTACCCTAATAATTTACCCTATTGTATGACAAAGGCAGGACTTGACATGATAACAAAACAGTTTGCGCTTGAGCTTGGACCATACAATATCCGTGTTAATTCTGTAAATCCTACACTGGTGATGACGGATCTCGTACAGGGAGCTTTAGATAAAGGAGTTACGTTTACTGGTGCATTTGTGTCCAAAACACCAATGAAGAGGATAGCCACTGTAGAAGAGGTCGTCTACCCAGTACTCTATCTACTTAGTGATGGATCAGAAATGGTATCAGGAACTATCAACGTTGTTGATGGAGGAAGGTTGTCTTCGTTCAGTACTGAACTATAAACATTTGACGATAATGCTTATGAGCAGAGATTGTATATGACAGGAATGCAACCCTTAATACAGTACGGGAAACTTCCCGATCGGGAAATCACTAAATGGGTTTTCCCCTATTTCCCGAACGGGAAATCTGTAATAAAACTGTTAGTAAATATAGTAACAGATTTCCCGTTCAGGAAATAAAATCACTACTTTTGTACTAGTTTTACACAAAACCGCCGGTGCATTAGAATACGCACCCGATCTTTAAAATGAATATACCATATTAAACTTAAAGGGGCATGCCCTGGAACTGAAGCGTCTCGAATATAAATCAAATTGGTATCATTTGAATGCCAAAATCAATTAATGAAAGTCCTGTAAAATATTTACGAAATGTCCCGCTATTTGACTCAAAATACACATTTCAAGATTTACCAAACCTGCCGAATACGCCTTAGAAAATATTCGTCATTTTCATAACTCGACCCTTTCGGGATCTGTCAAAAGCGGAAAAAATGTCAACAAACTGTGAAATGGTAAGTATTGCTCATGTCATGTTCATTGTTTGCGACATAAAGCTTATCTATCGATCAATTATAGGTAAATATCATTGTTTTGCTGCTTGAAAGGCAGCGCGCACGCTAAGTTAAATTCTCAGACGAATCGGAAATATCGTTGTCGTCAATAAAAGGCTTGTAAGCCTTTTATTTAAACCGGCATATAAATACCCACGCGTGCGTTATAGGGCCATTTTTGAAGGCACATTCTTCTTTGACTTTTCGGTAATAATTGTTTTTACAAGTGATAAACGCATTTTTGGTGTATAAAACCCAAGACACAGCAGTTCCTGGGCATGCCCCTTTAAAATATATATCTAACTTTCTACCGTTCAGATTTTTTAAAATGTTCTAGTTATTTTTTAATAGAACACTGAAATTGCAAAAAAGCAATATTTCCCGACTTGGAAACTTAATTTGTGAATTAAAATTTCATGGTCAACCATCCATAATTATGCTTTCTGTAAGTCAAGATAAACAGCTCCTATATACTTACCCGTGTCTATGTCTCTGAGCCATGTATTTATCAACCGTGTAAGGGCTGTATGACACGAGTGTTTTAGTCGGAACCCAGACTGTGTTACATGAATAATGCCAGTGTCATGAAAAAACAATTAATATAATAGAGTTGTAGAGCCATATGACGTTCAAAGACTTTAGAGATTGTAGGTAGAATTGATAGAGGGCGGTAATTTGAGGGATCAGATTTTGAACCGTTTTAAATATCGGAATTACTAAAGCTTCTTTCAATGTGTCTGAAAATACACCGTTTCGATTGCTTAAATGAATTATATGTGATATTGCAGGTGTGATAAAATATTCACAATATTTCAATATTTTTGGACCTATTCCATCTTGACCTGTAGATTTGTAAATGTTAAGTTCATCTATAATCTGTTTCACCCCGTAAGGAGTGATACAATCAATATCAAACCTTCTGTGCATTAATTTTTCATTCAGAATCTGTTCTACTTTTACAAAGTTGACAGAGTGATAGTTTAAGGCATTTAATATATTGCTTTCTCACTCGATGTAACTATCATTAAATTTTACAAGTCATGTTTTGGGAATCGATATATCATTCTTTACATTATCACTATTACATATTGTTCTCAATGTTTTCCACAAATTAGATGTACTTCTATTATTCCTTATTGTATCATTGTATGAATTTGTCTCGCTTTTTTTAATCAAAGACGTTACTTTATTTCGCTTTTCTTTGTATTCATCAAAGTTTTTGTCTTTGTGTAGCTTATTTCGTTCTAAAATAGCATTTTTACGTCGTCATTAATCCGCCCTGGCTGAGAAAACCGCTTTATTCCTTTCTCTTTAAACGGAGCGTGTTTTGACAAAACGTCACTACCTATTCTATAAAGAGGGACAAACGCAATGTTTGGATCATTACTCGATTCTATTACGTATATTGTAGACATAGATAGGCTGACTTGAAATACAGCTTCATCAAATTGTTTGAAGCAACGGTATCGAATATGGTTGTGACCATCTTTTTTCATGTGCTGAGGTTTAGTAATTCGAGTGCAACATACAGGATAGTGATCACTTACACTGTAAAGCGACACGTGAATGTTGGTCAATTGATTCGAATTGGTTATGTAAATGTGATCAATGGTATTGGAACTAGACTTGGTAGTTCTTCTTGGTGTATCAATCAGTTGTTCAAGATCAAAGTTTTCAAGACAAGATTGTCAACGAGTATTATCGTATTGGACAGTGTCAGCATTTTGAAAGTATTTAAAGTTGACATCACCTAATATATTGATTTTCTGAGCAAATAGTGTCAGCTATATTTAATTCTGATTCGTACGAACTTAATCCATTTTGAGGCGAATTAGGAGGTTCAACAACAAATGGCTTACAACCTTTAATGTTTACTTGAATCCAAATTGATTCTACACTATCTAATTCAATATCTTAACGTCGTCTTTATGAAATTGATTCTGATATATAAACAATTAGGACACCGCCTTTACCATCTCTATCTTTTCTCTCAAATACAAAATTAGTTATACTTAAAGAGCTGTCGCAAGTCTTTTCTATCAAAAATGTTTCAGATAAACCAACAATCTTGGGCTTGCTATTTTGTATTCAGTAGAATTTGATTCCGTCTAGTTTAGGCCATATATGTTGAATATTTAGGCTAGTAATTTGTGTCCCTTTATTACTATTGGAAAATTTTATGTTTATACATATCATTTTTGATTGACTACCGTTTGATGTATCATTGTTATTGTTATTCAGTAAAACATGATCATTATTAGAGCTGTTATTTATTATAACTGCATCATTATCAGAGCTGTCATTTATAGGAGCAGCATCATTATCAGAGCTGTTATTTAATAAAAACAAAATCGTTATCAGAGCTGTCAGTTAGTCTTAATTGGCAACTAATCTCAGTAATTAGATGAACAAAAATGTACATGTAATATATTATTATTTTACTAACAATGCGTTTAACCACAATACATTTGAAATTTGCTTTATGAATAAGTTCATGTATCATGATCCCGTATTTAATCAGCATATAATATAATTAATTATGCACTGAAGTTAAATGTTCAATGAAGTCATCAACAGAATATTTGAATAAAAATGTGTATATTGATATCATGTCTTCATTGTACATACAAGAACTTAATGTATGTGAATTACCTAAATATGTAACTATGTCCCGTTTTGAAATAAGGGGTTATATTAATTGATTTGCACGTGTCGTTAGTCCGTCCGTAACCAAACCTTGTCTGGGCAATAACTAGATAATTATTCAGCATATGCTCCTCAGATTTGGTTTAGAGGTTGGTCATCACATTTAGATGACCCCTATTGATTTTAGGTCAGTAGGTCAAGGTCATACTATCAATCTGGCCTTTAGTGGACATCCGGGCTTTAAACTTTATTACAAGATACATAAAAATGTATTCTTGTTTTTAAATGAATTCTGTGTATATTAATAAACTGATTACTAACAGTGAAGCTGTAACTCATTTTCTGAAAATGTCCACATTAGAAAATGAGTTTCTGTATTTTGTTAAAAGAAATGTCTTCCGTTTTGAGAAAAATGTTATTCGAGAAAGAATTAATGTATTAAAACATAAATATAATTATGTATAAAATATGCATTATCACACATTTGGCGTAAAGTGAAAATAATCTTCCCATGTGTCCGCGTCGACCCAGATTTTATACAAACATGGACTTCGTTCCAAGCGACAGTAAGCGAACACTGGAATAATTCTTCGTAATATAACCCTTGAAACATTGGATCATTTCTTCCATGGAAATTAGTTTTGCTTGCATGCGTAACTGTGTCATCCAAAGTATAACGATTGTATTTTGTCAACTGTGCTACTTACACGTGAATGCCCGGATGGCCGGATTTGCCCCTGACTGTTCCATGTGGTCAAAATTCACCAGCTTGTGATTGAATTCTGAAACTAAAAATAAATTGTATAATGGTTCAGATACTACTTAATACGTTGTTCATTAAATATACTGAAAACAAAACTGTGTGTATTAATACAAGTTCGGTAACAATAGGTTGAATAGCATAAAACAAACATGGTGTGCATATGTAACTATGAACTACAACATGCATTACCACGATGCTCCGTGACTTGTAATGTACTTTCTTGTATGCACAAACACTTTCTCACACTTATTTGTTTCATGAAATAATAACTTGTTTACAACGACACATGGTAAAATGAAAGGTTACAAACATCAATTGACTCATTCTAACATAATAATCATTTTGAACTTTCGAATCTTATTATATTGCAAGAACAAATCTACTTAATGTTTGTTACGATTCGTTCCGCATGGAAACTAATTTGAAAATAGGTGGATATTCGCCAGGACTAATAAACGACTACGAACATTCGTACCACTTCGATCTTTTGAAATTCAACTGTATTTCAATAAATATTTTTATTCCGACCAAATTATCATCTTCTGATCTCATACCTTTGTCTGTCAGTAGTAGATGTATCTTTCAGAGAGGATAATTACAAAAGTGTGCAAATAAATTATCGCAGAATGCACATTATCTCAGAACATTAAGCTATATGCTTCAAAGTTTTTCCAGAATTCAGAGATTTTATTAAACCATTATTGTCACACGCGTCAATCGCAAGCCCTATTTCATTATTTCATTCCACAACCTGTAACAGCTTTGCTTCAGATTATAAGTGGCAGAATGTTTAAGGTAGTGCTTTTATCTTTGGACTATCAGAACAGAACAGAAATTGTATTGACGTGAGCATAAAAGCTCATCGTAGTAGCATAATTATATACTTATAAAAAAAGTTTAGCAAGTTTGGAAATAACTGTTTTGTAATCGAAGAAAAGTTAACAAAATCCTAAATAAACCTTTTCTACCGATTCAATAATACTATCTCTGCAGAATTATATCAACTTTTTTTCACGATGATGCTGCGTTAGGAAAAAAAACGGAACGTTGAAAAGGGTAAGAGTCAGACACAAAATTCACATATCAGTATCGTGTATGGCCACCATTAACAGCCAAAACGGTCAAACAACGTCTTCTCATGCTACAAATAAACTTCCTTATGATATATAGAGGGATTCTGGCTCATTCCTCTTGTAAAGCACGCTCAATGTCACGAAGGTTATTGACGTTTTCACGTTCTCTAACCTTACGTCCCAGATGATCCCATAATAGTTCAATAGGCGAGAGATCCGGCGATTTGGCGGGTCACTGAAGCACATTAACATTATTTTGGCGTAACACATCCTGTATATGCCTAGCAGAGTGCGGACGGGCGTTATCCTGTTGGAAAGTAGTGATGTTACGTTGTTGCAGAAACAGCACAACTTACCATCTTACCATGTCTTACCATCATGGTAAATTCCTGCCCATACCATTACGCTACCACTACTTTAACGATCATGATTTATGACGTTTCAGCATCAAGCCTATCACCCCTTCTTCTTCAAACACAAATACTACCATCATCAAATGACAGTTTAAATCGTGACTCATCACTAAATACTTAGTAGAGGAACGTCATTCCATTGTCTGCGTGACCACCTGCGATGAATATGAGCTCACTGAACACGCGCCTGACAATATGTGAACGACTCGTTGTACTTTTCCCTTCACATCTTTGCTATAAATTGTTATAAATTGAAAATTCGAACATTGCGGATGAGCGAATGCAGTTGTCTACCGAGTGATCATCACCAATTCATGAAATCAATGAATCTGACGCACCACATTTAAATTTGATAGCCAATCAACATTATGTTTACGGTTCAATAATTAAAACCACGCACAGGTTTGATTAGTAAGAGATTTTACAACAAATTTTTGTCATTAATGAATCAGTAGTATCATATCGTACCAATACAAAGCACATTACTTTAGAGATGTTTAACGCTGATCAGGTAAAGTCGATAAAGGGGTGCAGTATTTATCGCAATAAAGCACCATTTTTGAGCGTTCAGTTAGAATTTTTTGTTGTATGATATTTAATCTTTGTAAATAACGTAAAATATCATTCTACATTATTTTAGCAATTTTAACCAAACCAGATACATTAAACATTTCATTATTTACTATACTAAGCATATGCTATAGCTCGACCATGCGTTTTGAGCCGTGACGAAATTATTCAGAATAATCCACTAAGTGAAATAGAGGATGTGGATATTCGGAACAAATTGACTAAAACATATTGATAAGCTAATTCAATATGCTCAATAAATGTCTGTAATGCTGACGCAATAGGTAGAGCGCATTAGCTCATGCTGTCGTTTTAAATTAGGTCCGAGTTCAATTCCAGTCACCTGCCCTTTTATAAAAAACGTTTTATATAAATCTTATCATGATAAATTCTGAGTTTTTGAAGTCAAAAAGCTTGATATTTTAAAAATATGTTTGATTATTGATTTGTTATCACGGCTGGGTTACACGCAGTTTCGGCCACAGACTGGTTCCAGTGTACTGAACATGTACGAAATATCGAACAAAGATATTGCTGTCGACGAGTTTCCCGAACCAATTATCATTGAGCTCGACTTTGATTCAGGCTCCCTATCTGACTCAGAGACAGCTACAGCTATAGGGTCATCGACAGTCACAGCGAGTGAAGTAGGAGATATGTGGTTAACTGTATTGTGCAATATGAAGTTACATTGTATTTATTTACATAAAACCAAAATAAAAGATAAAAAGATAACAAAAACAATAAAAAATCAACAGAAACAATAAAAATAAAATATACAGTGTAAAACATGTTCATAATTATGTACCTGAAGTTTTACAATAATGTTTAAACATACTTTTCAAAAATATATGCAATGTAATATGCCCGAAAAGAGTATGGTGCATTCTGGAATTGAACTCGTGCCTGTTGGCTCATACTGAATACGTACGTACTTACTCAAACGTTGTTCTAAATTACATGTATATTCAATATCATATGTTCCGAAATTCCGCACCCCCCAGTTGATTTAGTGTATTCTTCCGACAAGACTTAAAACTCATGGTCGAGCTATACATGTAGCTCGAATACACAGATTCAAGAAAATTCGCTAGACTGAAAAGAAATTTACTAGCCGCGGACTGTGGGCTGGTGGGTTAGCGTGAAACTAAATATGGTAACTGAAATCATCATTTCTCAATTGTGTAGTGTAGTCTTATGTACTTGATATTATGAGGTTTTAAGACCATAATGTCAACTTTCTCAATAATAGTCATCTGAGCATATTCTACAAAAACATTACAACTTTATTAAATAATTTTTAATAAATACCAAATTATAATTACTACATGACTTTGTACATATAATTTGAATTAGATAGACATTTAATTGATTTAAAAGAATAAAAAATAAGGGAAGATTAAGTTAATCATCATAGAAAGTAATTCACTTATCAATAAATGACATCAAAAAAATAATAATAGATAAATAAGATGGAATATAATAGAAGACTCACCTGCCATATTTTGTCAGCATATTACTGTTGTAAGTCAGTTGTAAACCGGAAATAAATTTACTTATATTCCTTATTACAACAAAATATTTATCAATATAAAAGTCAGCAAGCAAAGATGTGAAATTTACATTTATTTCTAACTCAGACTTAGACTCTGACTCTGTCAGTTGTGGACCGAGCCGACCGGACTGTTAATGACTAGTGGGAATTACTTTTCAGCGATGACCCTATTGATGGATTGGAATCCTAAAAAAGGATCATAGACAACATTTTTCACAACAAACATGAGTAATAACTCACATTAAAAAGATAATCTAGAACTAAAATGTGACTAATTTATGTGTAGGCCCTCTACTTTTTGCTTTTCTTGTCCAAACCGTTTGACAGTGTTATGAAAATGAACGTTATTTTTACAAGAAAAATTTAGAAAACGGTTTGGACAAGAAAAGTAAACAAGTAGAGGGCCTTCAGGGACAAAATTCTGAACCGAAGGTAGCCCTTTATATAAGGAGTTGCAACAGTTATGTGGCTTTAGAAGAAAACAAAAAATAATGCACTTGCGTGATGTTTTCTTAGTTTGAATGACAGAAAATGCGCTTGTAACGATAACATTGTGACGTCACTAGGTCACGTGGATTCCCCACACTGATAAAAGGACAGTTTTCAAAATTATTCATCCGGCAATCAGTTTGTTGTATTTTCTAAAATCGCATATAAAATTCGTGTCTGTTTCATTGCTGTAGCCATACGTGAAATATATTATCTCCTTTTGAAGAGTACACTGCAACTATATACCCAACTGGATTTATCTACCAGTGCTAACGTTACATGAAGGACATTATGGACAAAGAAGTTGGGGACAAACTTGAGACGTTTATTTGGCAAATTTATACTTTTAACTATAGACTTATTTTGTACAAATATACTTTTTTGAAATGTAATATTTTGCTTTCATACATGAATTATAATACAACGTATTTCATCTAGTTACAATCATGCAAGTTTAATTTTAGGTAGATGAGTATGCATTTCATCAAAAATTGAAAAGGACAGCTTTTCGGGTGAAATCTGATATTGGCTCATCTGTAAATACCATTAACTAATATTATATACTTCAATTATGTATGAATAAATACTAAATACAAATGTTGTGATTATAGAGTCTGGTAAATCCGTTGATAAAGCGCATTTGATGAACGTACAATGTATCATCCTACGGAGCCGTCGTTGATGATGTCGTTGGCAACGGTTTGACAGCATGACAGGAGAGCCTTGTAACCAGTTTCCCTGGTCGGTATTCTAAGCAATACTTACTTACCATTCCACTAGGATCCGGTAATTGCTCTACATTAGGAGGAAAATCGACATTAACACAACGAACATGCTTATTTTCGCCAATATTCGCGAATGGAAGGCCCCGCGAATTCATAATTCCGCGTAAATTTATTAATATAACGTAATTACTATCCGAAGATCATTGTCCGAAACTTTCATTATTAAATGTGTAGACAGACTGATAAATAAACAGAAGAACAGAACAGAACAGAACAGAACTTTATTCTCTCAGGTATGTAACATACAGTATGAGGAAAACAAAAAACATGGATGAATATACATGTATGTTTGATGAGGGGGAATAACTCTAACTGTCAAGATAATTGGACTGCTGTAGTATAAATATAAACGAAACTAATGTATAAGTATAACAACATTAAAGAACAGGTAACTCATTGCGATAGTAATGTCATTTAACATAAATTACCATAGTATGCAATTTATGACGGATATATTTGTTTATTTGCTGGACGAGAATAAATACGATGGACTGTATTATAAATTATAGACGTACATATAAGACAGAGAAATTGAACAAAATGTGGTAATGAGAGTAAATCACAAGACATGGATCAATTGAGATGCTTAGATATGCTTATGGAATCACATGATTCGATTTCTAAAATGTTTAAGTCAACTATCTGAATTTTTTCATTATTAGTGCGCCTAGGCGGGCGATACTTCTTAAGACAGGGTATGCATTCGACTGGAGGAGTGATTTAAAGCAATGCGAATTATTTATGATATTAATGTCTAAAGTACTCAGGAATTTTATCCTCTCACGCGCGAAATATGGACAAGCTAACAAATAATGTTTTTCTGAGCCTATGTCGTCAGTGTCACAAAAATTGCATTTTCGATCATCAAAAAGAGTACCGTCCCAACGACCGATTTCCACGGGTAAGTTGTGATTTGCTGTACGGAATTTAAATAAACACAGAGCGTCGTACTGGGATAGTATATTAAAATAAGTTTCAAATTCAAGATTACTTTTAAAAACATTGTAAGATAGACCTTTGTTTGATAATTGCAATTGTCCGTGCCAGTTCTGTTTATATTGATCAATGAGTGTGTGTTTGATGAGATAATTCAGGTTACGCGTGATATTTATCGCGTTCTGATGAAGCCAAATATCAGTGCGACCTACTGAGTCTAAAATTTGTTTAATGCAGGATATCCATTTAAACTGTTGGTTATTTTGATTAAGCATGTACATGTAAATACGATATGATAATTTGTTAACATTTCCGGATAATAGTCGTGACCAAAAACCATCATGTGGCTTTTTATGGTGACAGATACAGGATATCTTCCTAATTCGCCGTGAAGCATATAAATAGGAGTACTTTTACGAGCATTCACTAATCTACGAAGGAATTTATTGTGAACAGATTCGATCATTTCTAAATTTTTCCAACCCGAAAATTTCGGAGCCATAGGTAAGTATTGGTAGTACGGTGTGATCAAAAAGTTTAAGGCTAAGGTCTACTGGGAGGTCAGCATTTCTTATTTTCGTGAACAATAAAAACATTGCTTTTTTGGCTTGTTCTACGATGTGTTTGCGAGCATTAAGGAAAGAACCGGTACTAGAGAACGTTACGCCTAGATAATGATATTTGTTTGTAAGCTCGATTGAGTGATCGCCGAGTTTAAAATCATAATTATTTGTATTTCTTGCTCCAAAGGCTACAATTTTCGTTTTACTCAAATTTACATTAAGGTGCCATAGTTTACAGTAGTCGTTAAAGGCGTCCAGGCAGGTCTGGAAATCACGCGGACAGTCTGAAATGATAATTGTATCATCTGTGTAAAGCATGAGTAAAAGTTTAAGCCATACAGTATTATCTAAGTTATCTGAAAGCTTTATGCCGTTACCGCCGCGTGATTCTATATGTGACTGCATGTCATTGACAAATAATGAGAATAAAAGCGGTAAGAGGTTCTCGCCTTGGCGGACGCCAGTTGAACATGAAAAGAACGATGACATACTGCCATTATGTGAAACACAAGACTTAATGGTACAATACATATTATAGATAACATGGAAAACTTTGCCATTGATATTATTTTGTAAGAGTTTCTGCCAGAGACTTATTCTATGTACGTTATCAAATGCAGCGGAAAAAAATCGATAAATGCGCAAAATAATTTATTTTTCTTAGATCTTAGGATATCAATAATTGAATGTAGCGTGAAAATATGATCTTGAAACGAGTACCCCTTCCTGAAACCCGCTTGATTTGGCTGTAATATATTACTAGACTCGAGAAATTCAGTAAGTCGTGAGTTTAGGACAGATGTAAATAATTTACCTAAGCAGCTTAGTATTGTTATAGGTCTATAGTTAGAGGTTACTTTAGGATCCCCTTTGTTTTTATAGATTGGCACAATGACACCGTTAAGCCAAGACTCGGGCATGATTCCGGTATCTAAAACGCAGTTAAATAGTTTGGTATATATTGGTAATAGATGGTCTTGGGTGTTTTTTATATATTCATTTAGTATGTTATCTGTCGGACTGGAGGCTTTACCGTTATTAAGACATTTTATACGTTTTATAATTTCATCGCGTTCAATCGGTGAGTTCAGTGCAATATTATCCGGTTCATGTTGAGGTAATATAAAATCAGCAACTGCCTCAGGTGCTGCATTCAAATTATTGAAGTGTTCAAAGAACTCTTGTAAGTTGGGAGTAGAATTATTATTACGTTTAGGTTTTAACCTATTTAAAAAAATTCCAGTATTGTTTAGGATTACTTGTCTGTAAATTTCTCAGTTTTGTAGCTTGTTTGTGTTTAAAATCACGTACGTAATAATGAATTGTTCGTTTATAGGCCTTGCTAGCACTTGTGAGTAAACTTTTATTGTAAGCACTTGGTTGACGGTTATATTTTTTCTTAGCGCGGTGATATATTTTCTGTGCGCGGCGGCAAGTAGGACCAAACCACGGTCTCTTATTATTAAACTTACGTCGTGCACGTGGTTCATTAATAAGTGTTTTCTCCGACGCGTCTGAAAATATTGCAGTAAGCTCCAATGTGATGTGATCAATGGTAGCTTGCGATTGTGGGTAGGTACTTAATTGATCGTTAATTTCTCTTAACCGCGATAAATCAATATTGTCTTGAAATGCCGTGGACTTGTTATTGTCCCAGCGCGCACGTGGTAATTGCTTGTCGGTTATGAACTCCGGGGCATGTTTTTTTTTGGCAACTAAAGTTAAATTTATAACACTGTGTCCGTCCGATATTAGACTATCTGTGTCGCTTACGTCGAAGTTTGACACATGCTCGAAGCATTCGGCCGAAGCTATTATATAATCAATCACGGATTTATCTTTAAATGTAAAATTACCGTCTATGTCATTTCCCATGCGTCCGTTTAAAATAAACAAATTATTACTACGACACAATTCTATACCATGGGCATTCGTTTTAAGGTCTTTGGATTTCCTATTTAATGGAATCGCTAATTTTTCGAGTATTAATTGTTTGTCGAAATCCAACTGAATTTCAGAATCTAGATTTAAGTAAATCATTAAAGAATGGGTCAGAGGGTACAAAATCCCTGAGCATTGCAATTCTCGAGTTAAAATCACCTGCTAAGGATATAGTAATGATTTTTGGCGTTCTATGAAATTAAGAACTACGAAAAAGGCAGAAATACAGCGATTTCATTGGATGACAAATAAAGCTGCACACTAATAGGATGTATTGGTACAATCTACACATTTCTGTTATGGTGTTTTCAAAACAATCAAAATCGTCAGCAGTAAAAAAACGTGAATTGTCGGGTGGTATATAGATAGCACAGAGTAATACATTTCAGGACAATTCAAAATTGATTTATCAATACACAAACATAAAATGAAATCATTATAAGTTTGTTCAATTTTCACATAGTTTGATAGAGAAGATTTAACATATATCCCTATACCACCTGACTTGCGTTTGTATGCTTTAGTCACAGGTGGCTGTATCAGTGTTCGGGCCACACACAAAAAAAAATCCCGTCACTGAGCTTATCATACTATCAAGGTAAAAAGCCTACTATATGTCAATACGCCAAACAATGTGGAACATTGCATCTCGTTGTTTCAGCATAAAAGATGTGCGCTGAAGGAAAATTGCTACACATGTCATTCAAATAAACTATAAGATATTCATTCCTATCGAAAATCTCATTCAATTACATCTAATAACTGAAACGGTAAAATTTTGTTCCTTTCGTTATTTAACTTCGCTGCAAGCCATTTTGAGTCAAGCGCGAGTGATGTATCAAGCGATCTGATTGGTCGGCATGAAATGAACAGTCTATTGTACACACATATCCGACCAATCAGATCGCTTGATACATGTGTAGCTATTTTCCTTCAGCGCACGTATTTCATGCTGAAATGTTCCACATTGTTTGGCGTATAGACATATAGTAGGCTTTTTACCTTGATAGTATAATAAGCTCAGTGACGGGATTTTTTGTGTGTGTGGCCCGAACACTGATACAGCCACCTGTGGCTTTAGTCCGTGGTTTTGAGAAGAATAAATAGCCCGGAATATCAACACAATCACAAATGTCGAGATGGGTTTCGGACACGCATTAAATATCATATTGCCTTACAATATTAATGAATTCCGGATGGTCAAGTTTTTGCTTTAAGTCACACACGTTAACACTTCCTATTTTCAGAGTTGCAGTATCACTTGAAATTGTATTCCCCCTATTGTTCTAATGGTTGGTTGAAGTGTTACGTTGATGTTCAGAGTTGTTGTTGTTCGTCCAAGGGCGGCGGATGCCGCTGTCGTCCCTTTTGGACTGCGCTCGGACCGGTACGTGGGCTGTTCGGCCTGAGGACGCAGACTTGTTGTTGCCATGGTTACTACTTGTGCGCATAGCCGGTCTACGTTGACGAATAGGCGCGTGAGCATGCGCACGACGGGAGCTGGACCGTGACTGTCGTCTGCCTAATGACGTAGGCTTGGTTGACGAGCGACTAGATACGTTCGAGTGACAGCTATCACTACGAGAGTGTTCACGAATAAGAACCCCGTCAGTCTGTTCTCCCCGTGCACGTGCGTTTTGATAATCCACTTTGGTGGTGGGTCGATTGTTTTGGCGAGAGTGATTCAGTCGACTGCCCTGCATTATATCATCCCGGTATGGGAATGCGTCAGTCATTATTTGTCCATTCATAACGATTTTAGCAGGGTATGCTAGTGAGATGCGCTTGTCTGGGTGTTCATCTTTCAATGCTTTATATTGCGGCCATAGCTTTTTTCTGGCACTAACAATTTCAGGTGGGAAATCTCTATTAATGCTTATATTCGACCCCTTGAGCTTGTATGCGTTAGACAAAATTTCCTGCGTAGCAGTGAAGTCCCTGAATGCAACAATTATTGGTCTTGTATAGTTGTGTCTGAATCTACCTAATCTGTGTGCACGGTCGATGCAGACTTCACGATTTACAAGAAGTGTATTTAGGATGACATTTTGTATCATATTGGTGCAGTTTTCATCTCTGGTTTCGGGAAATCCAACAAATATCAGATTATTTCGTCGGCTGCGTGCTTCAATATCTATTGATTTAAATTCAAGTAAGGTCATACGTTTCTCGTGGTTATCGAGCATATATTGCATTACTGTTACGGTTTTGTGTACGGTCTCGTGGGCGTGTAGACACTTGTCCAATTTGTCCTCAATTTTGACCATGGACTGATTTTGTATATTGAACTGAGAGAATAAAACAGATAGTTTATCATCGACTGGAAGGGATTTATACTTCTCT
The DNA here is from genome assembly GCA_964023205.1 of Lutraria lutraria. Lineage (NCBI taxonomy): Eukaryota > Metazoa > Mollusca > Bivalvia > Venerida > Mactridae > Lutraria > Lutraria lutraria. Next base: position 4,619,462 of record OZ026848.1, read on the forward strand.
AATGAAACCTCGTTGGCGTTTGCTGTGCTACTGTTACTGCCGCTAAAGTGAAATTTCCTTTTTTTGTTTTGTATTTGTGACCATTCAGATATCTGGTCAAAAACTTCATCGTTGCCGCCATGATCGCCGCCATTAAGGGGACACAATTCTCAACTTTCAAAATAATACATAGGAAATAGTCATATGGCCAATTGAAATAATTACTTGGGAAGTCTATACAAAAGTATTGGTAAGTTGTTAAAACATTAGTGTAGACATGTTATATTCACTATTTGAAGAATATAGACCAGCTACCACTGATTAATCAAGAAAACAACACCGTTAAAAACGGTTTATGAAAGTACATTCAAACTCAAAATGTAACGAACAGTTCGTGAACCAAATTAGTTTTTGGACTTTTTTTATCAAAATCAAGTCCTTTGTAATCGTTGACTTATATTTGTCGCTGGACTCCATAACAGCTTGGTTAAAAGAATGCCACATAAAGGAAATAGTGCGCAACTAAATGGTATGTTTATATAGAAGTATCTGGAATCTTTCCCCAATTAAGTGTGTCAGATCTAAATACATTTCAAATCATTCTATTGTAACTACATGGAAAGAGTCATGTATCTAAATAAGTGCTTGTCGGCAGATACATGAGATTTTCAAATGCGTAGAATTAAAACCGCGTATTCACTGTCCAATAAAATATCTTGCCGTAAAAGTAGTTCTACTTTCGGTCTTCGTTCGATAGTTCAGAAAAATCTCCACGGACGTATTCATGCATTTGCAACAATCTACCATCGATGTGTGTGTTTTGTGCCTTTCTAACATTTCTTAATATTACAAAGCGAATTCTCATTTAATCGTATTCACCAACTAGTGTCATTTTGATGACGGAATCGCTATTTATAGACTCACTAGTAGCAAAGCGTAACCGATGTGGGGAGTTTGATTTATCGAAGGTTGAATGTTAAAACTGCGGCTTAACAATAATAATTCCAGTCGCTAAATACGAACGTAAATTACTGGATACGTGCTTTTAAAATTTACTGTTTAAGAGTTCCTTTTACGCCAGATTATTTAGAATTACATAATCACGTCTGAATTTCATGCAACATCGGGTTAACTATAGGTCATATAGGTCTTACTCTATTGTGTCAGGACCTTTTTGATTTGAGTGACCCTGAATGTGTTCAATGCGACGATGTTCTGTTGTGTTAAAACCAGAAGAATCAATGTTTGTATTTACTGTTACTGAAGTGTTGTTTACTAGTTTTGTACAATAAAGAGTTTTTAATGCAATTAAATCGTCCTCAATTAATGTGCTAATCATTAAACTTTCCAATATCAGGCTTTTTCATTTTAAAATTTTAGCAAAGGGACTATAGTAAAGCCCTAGCTTATGTCATTTACCTATATGCATATGACCTGCATTACAATATGAATGAAAAATCGGTCCGTAATTTTAAATGTTAAAATATTTGTATGGGCTCGAACGATGTGGGTACACATTTCTCTCTTTTGTCTCGTATGGTAAAAATCAAGTCCGACAGTACTTTCAGTACTTTGATTAAACAATACGAAGTAATATTCATTTCACGCGGTTCGATAGTATAGCGTGAAATATTTGTCTTTTCGCGTTGCATATTATTAAGGGTGTTTTATACTGAAGAGCACGAAAACCTCGTGCGCGTAATGTTTAAAACTGTGGAATGATGTGTAATTGGTCATTCTACCGGATAGCTCTTCACAAGTTCAATTTCAGTAGTATTCAAAATTTAGATGTCAGAAATAATTTCGGTTATCATGATTATGTATATTTTTGTATAATTACTATACTGTCGAACTTTCATATCGCATTTGTAAAGAGTGTGGCCCCATATGTTCTGCAATCTGAAATTTGACATGGGGTACAGGTTTCCAGAGAAATTTTTCCCTACAGGGTTTTGATCTCTGGTTGTTCCTGGGCGATTCAGTTTGCACACTAAGGTTTTTCAATGTTACGACTGGGTTATGTACTCGTATACCATGATTGATACCATTGTACATGTACAAACATTCTATGTTCAATTCATTTGCTGCTTTCGTGGTCGCCAAATAAACACCGCACAGTCCGGTATTGCAAATAAGTGAAGTTGTTTGTGTTTGTTTGTAATATACAAGTAATGGTAAAGCATAGACCACTGAACATTGTGCGAATCCATTTTTTGGTTGACATAATCGCGTTTACTGAAACGACCAAACAAACATTCGACATGTGACATAAATTTCGACAGGACGCCATTTTTCCATTCGTTAAAATGTAAACAAAACAAATATCTGTGCGATTAGACATTTAAAGCTGTGGCAACACATGGTAAGTAATGCATAACGTAGCTAAGACATATGGGATTCTCCATTAAGACGGTAAGTCTAAAACACTTCTTTGATTTCTGGTTCTTCCTATTTGAATTATGGTTAATTGTAAAATGTTTACGATCACTTTCATTCTCCCACGGCTTCTGACCGATTCACTAAAACTAATTCGTCCGCGAAAGGAACGGTAACTCGAATTATACTAAACAGGTGGTGGCACGTGCATTTTTTTATATTAAACGACAAGGATTTTTGAAAGAATATCGTTTATTTACCAACATTAGAAAATATACTTATATCCGTGTAAAGATTAGAAGTTTTATTCGCTTAGGGGAAAAAATAATTAAATAATGGACTATGTTTCCGATCGAAGACATTTCCGTTTTCAGTTGTGAAGCAATTCCGCTATAAATTTCGAAAAGTAAACAAAACAAATAAGGAGACCAAAATTGCGATAATGAGTAATCAGTACGCAGATCAAAGTAAGTATTAACGCCAAAACATTATGCTTTCATGTATTTACTTTTTGTCGTAGGCACATGCCATGTCTTCAACTTTATAAAGGTAAGTGCATGAAATATGTGGTTTTACTATCGCACTGACCCAATTTATCGAAATCCCGTGCAAAGCGTCCTTGAGATATCAGTAAATAGTATGGTGTCTGTGAAGGGATACTGTAGGAAATAAAAATATACGTAAAGTTCAGTATTAATTGCTATCATAATGTATAAAGTGTCTTGTTATCTCTGGTAACCTTTTTTATTTTTTATATGTTTATCCAGGTTTTCCAAGACAAAGGCTATTTTATTGGCGAATGTCGGCGCACGGACAGGCGGGCGGGTTGCAGGGCGAACTTCCACAATTTCTTCTGGACGCAACCTCTCCTACAATTCTGAATGGATTTCAACCAAACTTTTACACATAAATATTTTGTAGTACCCCTATGCATTCTAGGGATTTTGTGATATGATCCCTTTTGGCCGATCTATGATCTCGTGTTTTATTGTGTGCATAACCTATGTGATATATACAGTATATATGGGGAAATACTCTACAGGACGCAACTCCTTTAATTCTGAAGGGACTTCGACCAAATTTTCACAGAACTACTTTGATCAAGTATCAAATCGTTTTTGAACTTCTTTTTTTCTAGTAAACGATTACATGGCCATTTTGCCCCTCGATCGATCTTGTTTATTGTTATTTTATTGATCCTTAATATATATATTGATTAATAAATACTATGAACGAATATTGAATTTGTGATTATTGTACACAGAACTGGCTCAATAAGCTTAACATGAAACTTATCAGAAAATATGATACACTTTAAATGACAAGGGGAAATTCTAACTATTGACTGTTTTGTTCCATGGCACGTTTGACCACCATACCTTTTTATCTGTACTACTTTATGAGCAAAACAGATCGTGTTTTTACCTGGTAGTGTGTGTAATAAAATGAAGTTAGCAGTGTTATTTCTCATTATTTCAAATAAATTTCACTCGTACAACATTGATAAATGTTTTGACATTGTGTAGTGCATAATACTTATTTGAAATATGAATTAATATTTGTGTTTGAATGTACGCGAGAATTTGTTCTTATATCCACATTAGCTTTGCCATTTTATCCTTTTTTTCTCCATTCTGGTCAACATTCCTTTCAGTGCAAATATGATTTGAAATTACATTGATTTCTTTTACTTAAATACAAGCCTATTCTTAATTTTTAATTCTTACCATACCCCACCCGCTTTAGATAATTGTCAGAAATTGTGTCCCCTTAATTTCAATGTCACTTTCCTCCAGCACACTGAACCTATTAAAATCCACATTTTCACTTGGTTTGGAACAAGTTTTTGTTTTTTGAATAGAATCTAGGTTCATGGTTTAAATAATCATTCCAGTTAGTTTGTTAAATTATCAAAAGCTATTGTTAATAGTCCGAAATCTGTTAGCACTAAAAAACGCCGCCCTCACCAAACAAACCGGAAACGGAAAAAAAGACCACTTGTCTGTATGTACACTATACATGTATATTGTGTTTTGTTAACATATTATGCAGTTGTGCTAATTGGTGTGCCTAAAACACATCAAACCAACAAACAATGTGTGTGTTGCCTGAGGGACAATGTTTGGTATAATGATCTGTTTAAACACATTTCTTAAGATAACAATAGGGATTAACAGTTCGTCACTTTTCTATATTCAATACTGTATTGATTGTGACAAGTTTTGGTGATTTAATTTTTACAGGTAATGCATGATATAAGTTTCACCCGTTTTATTTATCTATTTTTTTTATAATTCAAAGCCTTCGCGAAATTTAAATTAAGAGCGTTCAGACGCGAATTCATAAATACGCGAATATATTCAGAGTAGGCAAAAACGCGAAATAAAGATCACGCGAATATAAAGTGATTTACAGTATATGGATCCTATATGGGCAGTTTTTGGGCAAGCCTGTGTGGGTTTTGCCCTTATTGGACCCACATGGAGCCTATGTGGACAAACCCATGTCCTGTATGGGCTGTTTCTGGGCAAGCACATGTTGGTATGCCCATATTAGACCCATATGGGACCTATGTGGACACGCATTCCCTGGAATTGCTATCATTCTTGCAAAGTTTTCAATGGAAGTACGAATGTATATTGATCTGCAGCTCCCTAACCAATGGACCACGGTCGCGGCCTGATTTGATTGTGATCACTTTTGTTTTGAATAATAGAATACAAATCATTCAAAATATTTCCTATCTCAATAGCTTCTAAAAAATCATCATCCTGGTCTAATGAGATATTATCATCTACCAAGGCATTAATGACATAAACATTCATTCACTAACATTAGAAATGGAATCATTTACTAATTTATTTATCTGTTGTTTAAACGGTCCATTTGGCGGCACTGCAATGGTCATTTCAGGGTCGCACCGGAGAAAGGGTTGAAAAGAGACGACATAACCGGTCATTTATATTCGAACACTTTTCAAACAGTACTTCCTGGTTCTCTATCGCCCCAGTTCAAAGCATTTGTACATACATCGCCCTCTTTCCCGGTGATTTTCTAGACACAGTACTTGGCTCGGTAGTTGGGATGGGGATGGGGAAAAGTGTCCCTGAGAAATTCTAAAGGCGGAGCCGAGAATCGAACCCATTACCATTCGTTTTGTAGTTCAGTGCGTTACTTACCACTCGACCACCGATTATGGTTAGACGATTAAATTTCTGAGAACTCCCACACTAATGACAATGTACCGCTTTTCTTGAAATAATTCCACTACGAAAATATCTCAAATGTATATTTGAACTTATCTGGATACCTGCCTCTGAAGTCTACACGCCGATGATCAGGCTATGCATGAAATATTGATAAATGGTGTTCTTAAGTCATTTATGCCAACACCACATCATTTTTCATTGATATAAGACTGATAGGCGTGTTAACACCTTTTTTCAAGATGTTGCTGGACGTATTTTTGCAATTATGTATATCATTCCAGCTTTTCCTGTGCCACAGCTTGTAGTACGTTACAACTTTTTGTGTCGATTGAAAAATGTATGCTTATACAGGCCTTTTTTTATTACGAAATTTACATCAATGTGCACATGTATAGAACACATTATGTACGTTATACATGTATATACATGTAGTTTATTTCAAGATAATAGGCCTTTGGCCTAGGAATCTACATCATATAATAACTTGACATACATTTCATATATACGTGTTAATACATAGCACACGATACATAAATTACTTTGATTTAACATTTAACATACTGTTTATAATGCATATAAATTTTACCAATATGTATATACATTTATAACATATAAACGTTCGTACAAGAACAAAATATAAATTTATAATAGAAATGTATGTACATGAGTACACAGTACGACATGTATAAAATATATATTGCTAAATGTGTTCCGGGTGGTCACGTTATTTTCAATCAGTAAATTAATGCAATGAACGTTTCATAGAATAAACAATCATGTTCTTATTGTTTGATGGATGAAACAAAAGCAGAAAAATAAGTAAGTAGAAAAATAAAAAAGGATTGAAAATAAGAGAAAAGCTGTAGGTATACATTGTTACCAAAGACGTACACATAATGATAAGTGAGTGGAGAAAAGTTAGTTAAAGTAGTATAAGCTATCTCTTCTTTCAAAACTTTTTAGTACGTATGTAGATAAAGTTTTAACAGTATTTTCATTCGATGAAGAGATCAATTCAATAAATTTTGGGATACTTGGTTTTTTCCAAAAGTATTGTTTAATAAAAAAATTCCGTAGGTCATAGTATAATGGACATTCTAGAACAAAATGAAATTCGTCTTCTAATTTATTACATAATTGACATTATCGGTCTGATCTTGGAATTTTGTTTGGTTTATGCCATCGTCCTGTTTCTATTTCTAATCTATGGGATGATAATCTTAGTTTTGATAAAGCATGTCTGAATTTACAAATCTTTACTAAATCAAGATATTGTTTAAAGCCAAATTCTGAGAATAAAATGTATGAGCTTGCTCTAGTAGAATTATTGATTTGTCCATGCCAATCTTGAATAAATACATCAATAACTCTTTGTTTAAGAACTTTTAAGAAATGATTAACGTTAGTAACTCCAAACATCATTAAAACCTAAGTTTTCTAACAGTGTTTTTATTTGTGGTGCCCGGTTGATTTTATTCGGTAAAAGTACATTATCGTTTAACATCATATTATAAATTAATTTGATGTATTTTCTATCATCATTACAGACACTTGTGATTTTCAGCCAAAAACGTACCATATTAACTATTCTCATTAATATTAAAGGTGTACGACCCAATTCACCATATATAAAACTGTTTTGTGTAGAAAGTTTAACTCCTAGTAGATTTTTAAGAAATTTAGATGAGTTCGTTCCAAAACCTCAGCATTTGCAAAGCCCCATATTTCAGATCCATAGTTCAGAATTGGAGTTATTAATTTATCGAATAATGATAATATGTGACTAATAGATAACGTTGGGAACTTGATTAAGTATGATTTAAGTTTGAATATTGCTTTATAGGCTTGGCCGTTCAGTGCTTCAAATGTCCTGTTAAATGACCCTGTAGTATATAAATATCACATCCCACATAGGGTGATAGAACGTAATGTTCACCCGAGACAAGTAATGTCGACCGAGGCGTTAGCATTACTTTGTCAAGGGTGAATATTACGTTCTATCACCCTATGTGGGATGTGATATTTATTTTATTATACCGAACAAAACAATAATTAAGAAAGAAAAGAATGTAACAAATATGCTAACAATTATGCGGTTCTTTTCGTACTGGTTGAGTAAAAACACTAAGTCTTCTTCAGAGACTGAAACGAAGCATATATAGTTATGTTCGCTGTCAAATTGTCTGGTAAACGGGATTTCAAATTATGAGTGGATTTGATAATCGCCTATAAAAACGTCTAGGATATAGAACAGATTGACTAAAACACGGCACCCGGTAATATCGCGTCAGCGCGTGAGGGCAGTTTCGTTATGGCAAGCGGGCCGAAATGTAATGTCACAGGGTAACATTACGGATTGTCACCCTCTGACGCCACATAAGGCTATAGAGTAAATAAGTCACGTGAGGTATAATAATACTAAATGTTATGCCTAAGTATGTGAAATTATTTACTATTTGTAATTGTTCGTTATTATAAAATAACTTCAAATCACGTTTCAATTGTCCGCCTTTCCTAAAGACCATAACTTTTGTTTTTTGTACATTAACAACTAATTTCCACTTCATACAATAATCTTTATAATACATGTATATATGTGGGAAATATACGACGTCGACATATGGACGTCGTTTACGTTAGTTCTTGTTTTGTATGAATTAAGTCAATTTTTCATACGATGTTGTATAATTATATACATTGTACGATAATATGGTGGACTTGCATGTCCTTAAACCGAATGCTGACTAAAACATTAATGTAATTACAGGTATATTAATGATTTCATTTTTTAATGCTCCGGATGCACGTTACCGTGGTAATATAATTGTGGCGTCATTACCGGAATATGGTCGAACATTTTTTGTCAAAATTCATAAAAATCAAGCAGATTGGATAGCAGTTTGAAAATATGTTTAGTCATTAACAATTGAACCATAGGTTTTGCCAAGTGCACGATATATTTAGGATCATCCCTCGTATGTAGGCGTAACCTGCCCGTTTATGGCGAAACACAAGTGAGGAAGCAGTCCAGCTGGCTTACAGAAGGTAGTTGATTCTTTCTAAGTATCCGCATGGGTTCATCCTCCATCGTTAAAACTCGAAAAGTAGCTTAGTGACCCAGGCTGATGATGCCATGTAAAACCCAATAAAAAAAAATTGTTGTCAGGCACAGCATATCCTTGTTTATTAAATCGTATTTTTGGGTAGAAACATGTGATGCAGACTACAAAAAGTATTCAAAGTCGAGATTTTGCAGCAGTACACATTTTGTATTGACATAAGTCATGCATTATAATTACTGTAATTGACACCATAGACAAAAAATCATCTTTTAAAATATCAAGAGGAGTAAATCAAATGATTAAATTTCACCGTGCAAGTAAATGCATTATACGCATTGAAATGTCCATGAAGTGAATACATATAATTATGTAAAATATATCCGACCGATAAATAGACAGGCAGTAGAAAGCGTTTTACGATTAAATGAGCAAATACGTGCAATTGATTCAAGGGTTCTACATTGATATGATATACTAGTAATATGATTGATACGATGATATGCCATTGATACAAAACATCCAATGTGAGCACATTTCTCGATTAATTGCAAAATGTATTGGAAACATCATTAAACATCGCGACCAGCAGAAGTACAAACAAAGCCGAAATGACGCCACTAGTGTGGCTGAGACATGTCCCTGAGTTCACAGGGTTGTCGATCAATGTAGCAAAGATTCGAGCAGGGCTACCACTTCCGTCATAAAGTTTAAAAGGCGCGACATAAACAATGGAGCCAGCTTCCGGTATCGCATCCAGATTAGCTACGTTTTCTACGCCACTGATATTAGCTGATCCCAAAATTACATGAACTGGATATGTTGTCGATTGGCCATAATCATTCGAAGGCGTGTCCGTTCCGATAACATTCACATTTCTGTTTTTGACCAACCATTCTGCCGCTTCCTCGTGCCATCCAGGAAAGTGGAATGTACTTGGTTCATCTACAGACTGTGTTCCAAAGGTAAGTGCTTTTTTTGGATAGTGATATGTCCATCCAGAATTCATGATAACAACAGCACCATCTGGTATTTTACCATATGTTGTTTCCCAAGACATAAGATCTTCAATGGCAACACGGTAGTCAGGATTGGCTGCAGCCTTAATCTGGAAAAAGAAACAGAACTATTTGTCCTTTTTTTCTCTGAGGTTGAACTTAAATATCGCACTCACAGTCATTGTCGGTGGTTGACGACATATTTATATTTTGCTATCGAGAAAGACCCAAGTTTACACCATGGGAGAAACATGGATCTTCCGTTCTCGAGATGCATCGATGCTTCTTCACAATGGAAATTTAGTCTTTGAAGTCTTTGAAATAACGACCTTTCATTTACGCCCTTACTAATGAAACAAATTATGTATGCATTTGCACTTAGTTTATTTACCTTTACATCAATTATGACGCCTGGTCCGATGAGATTTCCAATAGATATCTGCTGGGTTCTCTTCGAATTCTCTGCAAAATGGGCTGGAGCATCCAGATGGGTACCACCATGTTCTGCTGTTTGCAATTTATTCGATTCATACCTAAAATTGCATTCAGAGAAAAACAATTAAAACTGAACTATTCCCTAGAAGAGCTTAACAGCAATGTCAATAGAAACTGAGCTGTATGGCTGCAAATATAAATCACACTCATAAGACAGCGTGTACCGGCAAATAGGACGCAAGTCCTCATGACCGAGTCGTGGTTCGAACTGATAAACCTAAGATCCGTAGATTAAACTTTCCATCTACCACCATTGAGCTGAGCCCGCGGATTTGGATGTATAATTCGACATGCTATCATAGACATCGAAGCAATCTTAACCGAAAAAAAATGTTGCAGAACAGAACATATTATTATTATTAAGTTATGTATACGTACATGTGTCTAGTTACAAACTTACGCAAAAACAGTGTATTTAAATATTGTTTTGAGCCCATGTCATGAGGTCTGTTGTTACAACGATTTCCTAAAATTTGACTTCGTGACCTTATTGTTAAGTATAGGATAGATCACGAGTAACTGTTGTCTATGAAATTTAGAGGCGAGCGCAGCGAGCCGTAAATTTCATAGACAACAATTACGAGAGATCTATCTGACTTAGACCACAGGTAATACTGAATGTTTTTACAACAGCTAACTGTGATCTACGTGTTTTAGAAAACACTTTTTCTGTCCTGTGATTGGTCAGTTGGAGTCAACTGTGGCCTAAACCCAAATGACCAATTATCGAAGTCGTCTAAGATTTTCTAAATATAAATATTCTTACAGACTTTTGATAAAATCTAACTATAAATGTGGCCTCTATTGAGTTCACAAGGCAAACGTTGACGACGCACGACGCCCGACCCAGGACGACGGACAAAGACCGCCCACGAAAGCTCACCGAGGGCACTTCGTGCGAGTGTGACCTAAAAACTAAACCATACTTATATCCTTAAATAAATCTATAGAACAAGACGGTTGCAAGTGTTTTGAAACAAATTTCATATTTGGTTGGTCCTTTGTAAACCAATGTCGCATTTCGTATACCACAACAATAATATGTACATGGCCGAAATGCCTTAAAATGGCCCCAATTAGACAATGACTTCGCGAGTTTGAATACCACAATTTACGTTATTCAGAGCTAGTATAATACTATACATAATGGCTAATGTTTCCTAATGTTTATATATTAATTGTATCTACATGTATATGAAAATCGTGATTTATAACGATAACATTGAACGTTTATTTTGCGTTAAATTACACCTACTCAGTTAACTAAATGAATGCAATTAAGATGTTATTTGGCCGTTTCTAAATTTATGCTATTGCTTTTGTATATACTGCAAAAATGTCAATATTTGTATGCATACAAATTGCATAACTTAATTCATTACGCCTGGCTTCACTGATTATTGTAACTAATAAAATTATAACTCTGATCTATATTTTCTGATCATTTTATATAAACAAAGAAGTATTTATTTTCTTTAATATGTTATTGCTATGAAGCAAGTTTTCCATGTATCTTGTTTACTATAAAGTACTTTTTATTTGTTTATGTTTGTTTATATATTTGTAAATAAAAAATGTATTATAACTCTCTATCCTACGGTGGCATAAAAGGGACATAGGAAATATTTTATTTACCGTGTGCGCACGTAGTAGCTACGGCGTGCGCACCTGATAGCTACTGCGTGCGCACGTGACAATTACCACGTGAGTACGTGATAGCTACTGCGTGCGTACGTGAAAGCTACTGCGTGCGCACGTGATAGCTACTACGTACTCACGCGTTAGCTGACCAATAAACATGTCCAACTTTGGCGGACATGGCCTTATCGAGTATCTGATCAATTTTCAAGGGAAACAACTACAATTTAGGGGTTTATATACAGTCTAAACTGGTTCCCGTTCCATGATGCAGTGCACCAAAGGAACAGGTACGGTCTAAATTTTCCAGCGTTCTAATTGGTCAACTCGTTTTAGCTATTTCATTGGTTGCCGTTCATTCGAGAAACATCGGGGATTTCCGTACATCTGATAATGTACGCGGAGATGATAGTGCTAATGTTTGAATACCTCATGGATACCCTTTATTCAAAATAAAAAAATAGATACTAGAAGATACTATGTGAATATTCGTTATAGTATAGTCATATAACATATAAAAGATACATATCTTGAAAATATCAAGTAATGCCTTGATTTATTTTTTTATTGTTGTTAAATGATTTTCTTTTTTAAAAATCATATGTATAAATATATGCATAGTTCGGTCTAATATGTATTAATTCTTTAAAACATATTTTTCTTTATATACAATTAAAATATATATCTTATATACAAAGTGTATATCAGTATATGTCAAGTGACGTTTTAAGTAATTCTTTTGTTACTTAATTTCTTTTCGTTAACATCTGACTTCACAGAACTGAATTAAATTAGGAGTAATTAAGATTATGATCTATGCTGTATATTGTAAATTTAACATGGTATCAGACACAAGTGCTAAAGAACATATTGACCCCCTTCGGTGAAACGATGCATAAAATATTTCTCCCTTATAAGGTACAGGAAGTGAGACGGTCGTGTTATGTAATATTGCATAACAACTTCTTAATTGGCTACTTATCTTGATTTTATCAATGCATGTATTAAAATTGAGACAATGATAGATACGGGTCAATTGATGATCAACTATACTGTTTGCATTAATTGATTTTAAAACACGTAGTCCAGAATCAGATTGGGCACGACTTTTAAATTTATTATTAGCATCGCATATTTATATGAATTTTATAAGAATATAAAATCAGGTTGTAACACTCAAAAAAGTTGCAATTGTGTACGGTGATTAATGTTATTTGACAGTTCAACGAATAATAATAAAAAATATAAAAATCTACATAAGTGAAAAAAAATTCTCCCACACCGACCGTGATCGAGTACTCGATTTTAAAAATATTTCTTAAATATATATATTTTTTAAGGGTCGGTATTCTATTTCAAAATACATTTAAGTACGTTGTGTGTATTTGAATGCTACTTTATTAAGTGTTCCAACGACCAAGATCAGAAAATAACTATCCAGTTCCCTAATCTTTATCAATTATTTAAATTACGCGCGAAATGTGCATCGATAATGCAAAGTCTCGCGAGATCCCCCGGGCAGAATTCTGCCCGGATTCCGATCGAAATTGACCAATCAGCGTCCTGGAAATTTTAGGCCGTACCTGTTGGCTTTGTACACACAAGTCAACGGGAACCAGTTAATATACAGTCTACCTATTGTTACCCTCCTTGCTTGCGTTATGCTGACTTTATTAGGGGTCATAAAGTAATAAAGTCAGTCACGCGTAACAGATAAAATATGTTATCTTAATTGATCCAAAAATCGATATTTCACTGTATAACTTTTGGATTTCAAGAGCATGTCCCAACTATTATGTACGTCGTTAAAATGGACAGAAACGTATGATATTGACATTAATTTGTTTCATCAGTAAAATTAATTTTGCAAATGCGAATATTATGAAAAGAAAAAATTCAAGAATCCTAGTTATAATTTTGTTATTGTATGCACAGTCAAATAGTAATTTGATTCTATTCTGCATATAAACACATTAGCTTACAATACATTTATTCTCACTACTGAAACATGGCTGTATAATGTTTCATCCACAACTGAACATCAATGGTTAATAACAAAAACATCTTTCAGTTGTGCAGCATTTATTTCAAATTCATACAAATGCATTTTATTTTAAAGTTTACTGATATCATTTACTTCACTGAATTCATATTACCAAGGCCTGATACAATTGCATGTTTACTGGTAGTTTTAAAATAGCTTATACCTGCATCCATTTTCGTTTTGTTTTTATCTAAGTTAAGACACCTCGTACCTTGACTAAACTTTTAAGATAAAAATCGTCGATCTAAGAATTTTTCTAAGAATGTTTTTCACTCTAAGACGAAAGTTAAGAACAATCTTACAAAGTTAGCAAAACTTGGCGAAAACTAAGATAATTTCGGGATTCTTAGATAATTTTTCATCTTAGTTGGTTTGTGAATACGGGCCCTGGTGTATATAAACAGTACAATCAATTTCTGCAATTTGATTGAAATGATATCTAACAAATATAACTCGACGTGCCCAATTGTTTGTGAGTCAATGTGAGATGCGTATAAAAAATCAATAATCAGGTAAAGTTAGCAACCATATAAAGGGATCTCAAAAATATGATTTTATTATCCGTCCTTTGTTTACACATCATTGAAAATATAGATATACAAAGTAGGTAATCTATATTATTTTATGACATGTTTTTATAAGTGACATGTGGACGTATGCCAAAATGATATATTTAGCATATAATTATATTATCAAAAATGAATTAATAATAAATTTCATTTAATGAAATGTCATCGTCTATTTAAGGTCAATTAGAACAATAGATGAAAACATTAGAACAATCGTAAAATATAAGAAATACACATGTATATATTACTTGAGCTGTAAAAATATTTACATTATGCCTTCCATTAGGCATATCTCATAAAATAGGTGTCAGATGCCTTTTCTTATTTTTTGCAACATTATTAAAAAATACTGTGCTGTATTTCTATATATTCTTTGTGATAAAAAAATTGGAACGTTTTTATTGCAAGTAAAAGTCAGTTTCACATTTGTCTAGGTAAAATAAGACCTACTTCAATTTTAACATCCAAAAAGCTAATGGGGCTTTAACAATAGTGAAAACCATTTTTCTATTTATGTTATTTTTTTATAATATCAACAAATTTGGTTATAAATATCGATTTTGCTTTTATACGGAAGTAAAGTAAAATATTTCACATATTCTAATATTTCATCCATGTTGTAATATGTTTTAGTCTTCAACCTCAATTATCCTAAAACTTGATTCAACGCGTCCAATGTTTATTACCCTGTATAATACGAATGTCAGATGTTATGTACCACTGCCTTTATGTACCAGGTCTTAATGTACCACTTATGAGACTTAATGTACCACCTATATGATATATAGGAGAACCATATTTAAACTGTGTATATGTGTACTATGTACTAAATATTGCATATATAATGTATATTTTTTAATATTTAAATTTATTTTGATGTATTTATTGTATTAGATTATAGTAGCAGACATAAAAAAAGGAAAGAAAATACTTTAGGGGAAAATAGTATCACCAAATTTCCATCCATATATATATCCATTTATTTTTTAACAATACTTTAAATCCAGATTTATTGTTTCATGGTTTAAGTCACAATAAAACATATGAATGTTTTAGCTGAGATATATTTTTTTATTGCATATGGCTTAAGATTAGTTACAATAAATTAAATAATTAACACTTACAAGTATGTCTGTTTAACAATACAAATTAGGTTCAATTAGCAGAATGATTGGAGATATTGTTGTTTATTGCACTAGGATTAAGTTCATTTATTATAATTAACATTTACAAGTGTGTTTGTCAAATTGGGTTAATTTAGCAGGAATTTTAATTGGAAACATGAATATCTAACAATGCAGTTTTATTTTCTTTTGTATATATTAATTTATTTGACAAATCAATTTTAATCATTATTAATTGGCAATTATAAGGAACAAACTATGAAACAATTAGTGTCAAAACTGCAATGAGCACTTAATTGTGCTTAATGTATATAAACCGGATATTTTAAATGGTGCATCAGTCAAGTTAGACTACACCATAACTATGTCTGTTTTTCCGTGCATCTCCTGTGCTATCAACGTAACCAGTAGAAGCCATGCTATACAGTGTGATACATGTGAACAATGGCAACATCGCAAATGCAATACTGATAAGTTACTTTATTCTCCTATTTAAAATCTTTGTTTAACTTTGTACCTCATTTTTATTAAATAATGATTTATTGTAATAGTCAATAATTCCCTGTTTTGGAAAAATGATGAATAAATGGGATGGTAAAAATGGCTTCAAACATGAATATAAGGTTCAATGTTTTAATGTATGAAAATAGAAGTTCATAAAACTGTAACTATGTATATATACTACTGTATCGCCATTTTCAGAATAAATGCATGTTGTACTACAGTACAGGTCCAAAATTGATCTTTTACTGGCAAAGTTAAGGCTACAAATCTTATTTTACTGTATTTTTTCAATTTTAAATTGAAATACTTTCATCTTTATGTACTCTTAATAATTTGTTTTTAATAACAATGTGCTATCATTTTCATCATGAAATTAAGTTATTCTAAATAAAATATTTTACTTGTTGAAACCTCATATTTGCTTTGTTCTTCTTTGTCCTTAGCTGACATAAGGTGTTGTTAACACCTAATTATCACCTCTCAAGGTACTGTCCATTTTGAACAATAGACACACTATAATTCATGTGTGGTACATTAAGGCATAAAATGGTACATAAAGGCAGTGGTACATTTGTGAAATGGTACATTACGTCTTGCACCCGTATAATACATCATGCTGTGGCTGTATATACATAGATACCTAATCAGCAGATATGATCTTCGCCAAATGATCGTTGTTTCCGTAAACGTACGTAAATGTCCGAGCTTTGCCGAACGACTGACGAATTGAACTTAACAAAATCTAAGGGGTAGTTTTAAAAATCATCAAAAGGGTCGAAGAAGATATTATTTGATTGTTTTCATATTTTACACGGTGAAAGAAATTAAATTTTCAAAACGAATGCAATGAGTACAAATTAGATCACATTTCCCCCAAAAAAGTTATGATGCTGAAAACATCAAATTTTCATTGAAAAATCTACCAATTTTACGCTTTTTACATTGAATATAGAGGAAATCGATAGGTGTCTTTTTCAAACGCAAAAGGGTCGAAGAAAGAATTAATTCAAAATAATAAAAAATACACCATTAGAAAGATAAAAGATTAATTAAACTTTTGTGATGAGTACAAATTTCGTATTTTAAATAGAATAAAAGTTATGACGATTATAGTGAAAACCCCCTTCTTTGTTTAATGTATTTTTTTTATCGATTTTCCTAATCAGCATGTCCGCGAAAGTTGGGTATGAATACGTGTTAGCTCTGTCATTTTGATAATGGACAGAGAATCGCTAATTTGTAGTAGCTATTGTAACGTGCGCACGCAGTAGCTATCACGTGCGCACGCAGTAGCTATCACGTACGCACGCCGTAGCTACTACGTGCGCACGCGGTAAAAATAATATTTCCTTTGTCCCCTTTATGCCACCGTACTATCCACAATGGACTATTAAATTACAGGAAACATCCGTAAGTAACGCGAATACCATTGTATGTATTATAAAATTTAATATATTATATATTAAGCTATATAATTATGTACGGCATCGTAAACTTATTATTGTTAATGTTGGTAAAATGTTGTTTATTAACGCATGTAATATCATCAATATTTTTTTGTATATTTACAAGGACACTTATAACTGTTTGATAAATCTTTGTTATCGCATATTTGTATTCCAGTGTTTGAATACATTTCGTCTACACTTGGTTAGATCTATACGATTTCAACCAATTTACTGGTTACTTGGTGTGAGTCTTTGCTATAATGTGACCTCGACTGCATACTTAAGAATGTCATTTGAACAGTTTCGATTTGCGGTGGAAAATATACACCCGCTTTAAAATAGATGCACGGAAACCTCGAGCAAAACATGATAAGAAAAAAAGGCAAAATTTAGTATACGAATCCACACCATTCATTTCAATAATTACTTTTTCAGCGCACAGTTTTCCTACGTAGTCATTTTATATGACAGTGTCATTGTATTACTTGTCGAGCTGGACAATCATTGGCCTTTCGACACACCCCACTGCTTGAGTTCTATATATACACTGTATAACACAGCTTTTATTGTTAACCGGAAAAAGTAAGCATATGTGTATAGGACAGATCACGAGAAACTGTTGTCTATGAAATATAGAAACGAGCGCAGCGAGTCGTAAATTTCATAAGTCAACAGTTACGAGATATCTATCCGATTTAGACCGCAGGTAAAACAGAATGTTTTTACGAAGGCTATCTGTGATGTACGTGTTAAGATATTTATTCCTATCGAAAATCTCATTCAATTACATCTAATTACTGTGAAACGGTAAAATTGTGTTCCTTTCGTTATTTAACTTCGCTGCAAGCAATTTTGAGTCAAGCGCGAGTGATGTATCAAGCGATCTGATTGGTCGGCATGAAATGAACAGACAATTGTAATCATATATCCAACCAATCTATATTAATACAGATACACAAATTCTTACAGAATACGCAAATTTTCGGGAAATCGGGACTTAAACTTTTGAATAGAAATTTCTTTATCATACACCGCCATGTCACTATAGACCCGACTATAAACAATATCAACCAATAAGAAATCACGTAACATTTATAATAGCTATATATATAAATATGGCGGTGAACGATAAAGAAATGCCTATTCGAAAGTTAAGTTTAAGTTGAACAGTATTAGATTTAGGTTCTTGTGTATGATTCGTATCACGCACAGTTATTCTGCGAAATATACGACAGTCAAATATAGCTTAATACATCTTAAAAGCGTTACGCTTCAAAACATTTATTAACATTTTACTTGGAATTAAATAGTAAATAATCATTAAAAAACGATTAACATCTTTACGGAAGATGACTTTAAAGTGAAAGTTTAACACACCAGAAACAAAAGCCGCAAACCATAACTATTTTCGCATAGAGCATGGTTAAATACGGTATTACATTTCACGATTTTTTTAGATTTATTAACACTAACAATAAAGTGCTGAGCCATTTGATAACAATCAATGGTACACACGACCATTCATAATACTTGTATAATGAAACATACATGTATGCAATCATACATGTTATATTGATTCATACAATCAAGCATACTTCTAATGATTATATATGTACATACAATCATGCAGAATATAGTGATAGTATACATACATACAATCATATACATATTAATATAATGATAACATGCATACATACAATCACATACATATTAATATAATGATAACATGCATACATACAATCATATACATATTAATATAATGATAACATGCATACATACAATCACATACATATTAATATAATGATAACATGCATACATACAATCATATACATATTAATATAATGATAACATGCATACATGATACAATGATAACATGCATACATACATTCATATACATATTAATATAATGATAACATGCATACATACAATCACATACATATTAATATAATGATAACATGCATACATACAATCATGTACATATTAATATAATGATAACATGCATACATGATACAATGATAACATGCATACATACATTCATATACATATTAATATAATGATAACATGCATACATACAATCATATACATATTAATATAATGATAACATGCATACATACAATCATATACATATTAATATAATGATAACATGCATACATGATACAATGATAACATGCATACATACAATCATATACATATTAATATAATGATAACATGCATACATACAATCATATACATAGTATTACAATGATAACATGCATAAAAACAATCATACACAATAGAATGATAACATACATGCAAACAATCATACATAACAGAATGATAACACGTATACATACAACAATATAGACATAGCAAACATATACACTAAAGTACTACATTATAAGTTAAAGACGCATTGAAAATTCTTTTAGGAATTTCATAGGATTTGCATTTAAATTTCGCATACAAAAATGTATTGAAAACAGAAGAATATTTATCCACACTGACAAACGATTTAGATCAGTCGTAGGATTTCGAGCTTTCGATATTTATCTGAATAAGACCGTTTTTACACTGTTTAGAATATGTCTTAGAAACAATTCATATAATGACTCTGTCTATATATATATTTCATAGAATATGTCCAAGAGATAGATACTGTATTAAATACTAACCAATATCCTTTGTCATTTCTTCCCCTGTAGAGTATAGTAAAGTTGAACTTCGGGTTTCCTGGCCAGTAAATAGTGTCTTCGTTTTGCTCATGCGTTAGGTCGACCACTGTCAAACATTGCACTAAACATGTCATACATAACGCAACAAAAGTAACTCCGATCACATTCGTCCGTCCGTAAGTTGTCATCAAAATTATCATCATCAAAATAGAATAAGCCTTCGATTAAAATTATACCGTTTTATGTACTACTCGACCTTTTACACAAATAGAATCCAAACGTATGTGTTAACCAACTCCCTATATATAGCAAGTAAATATCATTGGTATAGTGTTTATATAGGACGTGTAACTGAATAAACAACGAATACTGCAAGATGTTTTCTACCGTGGTCTGGTGTTAGGTCAGCGATGTTTAATGGGAAGATCCCATATCTAAATGTAAAGGTAACACGAATACTAATTGAACATACAAAAATGTAGTTGTAGAGACATGTTATTATTATACATGTGCAGTTATTGATCACAGGTGGCATTGATAAATAACGTTATGATAAATTAAGGAAATTCATACTGGCAGTGTTATTTGTCCGAAGTTCACTGTGTTGGCATGGGTCGAACGTTAGTATCACAGCTGACCGCGGACAAACAACTCGGCAACATATTTCACTGTTTGATAAGTATTTTATTAATAACTGTTCAATATTCGTTTGATAAAATAGATCACACTGAGGTACAATTGATTGGCTGCTCATGTTGGAACGTTAAATGAAAAAAATGGCAGCTTTATGCCCTCATATTGTGGCGAGTTTCAACAACTGGTGAAAAGCCCGCATTTCATAATTCCACATATTGTCATATCGGCTGAGTTTTTTAACCAATGGGAATGCATGGAATATCATATTGTCGAGTTTTGTCCGTATTGGCTGACTTTTATTTACTCGTGTTTCTTCTACCCCCCCCCCCCCCCCCCCTCCCTCTAGTATTAGATTGTGAGACAGAATGCAATATTGACCGAGATGAATGACTCGCTGATTAACAACTGTTCTATTATATGAAAAGTCTTTGATTTAAAACAATTGAAATGTGCAATTTTGTAATTTTGATTGGGGAGTACACCAATTACATGTATATATTTAATAGAGGGAAAATTTGTATGTACATGTATACATTAAGAATGGGTACGTATAAAAAATTATAACGTTAATATGTACCGATAATATCACTGAATTTACAGTAAATGCTTATAAAACTGAACATGGACTTGAAATAAACTGAAAGAAACACACCAGAGAGGAAATCTGAGTTACTGTTCTCTCGCTATTCAACGTGTATTCATACATGTAACAAGACCTAAATAGATCAACCAATGATTTTTAAACAAATGAACATATATGTATATAATTAAGATGATTAGGAAAATGTTTTTAACTGAGCTCGAACCACTCACATCAGATCTGCACATGATATAAAAGGTTGTGTAAGTAGACTTCGTGCTACCTTGTCTTCTTTAAAACGATTTTATCAATAAAATATGCTGCATCCTTTACTTTATTATGGTATCGTCCAATATTCGACCTTGACTATAACATTTTTAACTGTTTATTCGTTCCTCTTGGAAGGTGAAAAGAGAAAAAATAGAGAAGAAATGCATTAAAATTTTCTGATGTGTGTCTCAATTCGATCCTTGCCTTAGTTTATATGCATGAATTCGCAAATACAATTGCTATATTTACCTAAGTACAAAACTGGTTTCTACTTTCTATATAATTACGCCAGAATCAAAATGCTATGTGCATGCTAAATACCGACATAATTATGAGGTAATTGAATTTATTTTTTGTTCACGAGACAATTTATACTTAATTTTGTAAACGTTTATAAAAAGATGGAGAAAAAAACGTTCAGTAAAATGAAAAATAATGTCCAAAAATCAGACACAGTGCTCAATAATCATGTCAATTCAAACCTGCGCAATCACTGTCATTATACCTTGAATCACTATTATAGTGCGATTTTATTAAACTGTCAAAGCTAAATAATTACACGGTCGCTGAATGCGATTATTTTAGCTTCGTACCACAGTAGATACTTTTCGTTCACTTTACCATTAGGGAATGTCCCTTTCCACATGTTTATATAGTATAACAAAGATTATCGTATCACTTACGAAATTAATCGAAGCTAAAATTAAATGCAAGCAAAGACCGTGAAATTATGCAGCTTTGACAGTTTAATAAAATCACACTGTACATAGTCCATATTACAACAATGTTTTGTCCCACCAGGGCGTTTTTTAGGCAAAGTAGATATTTTATCCACACTCAAGTGTGTACAAATCCATAGTGAATCATAGGGTATTACATACACAGTTTGTCCGACCAGTAACAGTTACTATATGGACATGGCTTATCAGTAAATCTATTTTTAGCATATTGGCTGACTGTGAATCTCTCCTATTCACGAACTGCGATCCAGTATGAGTCTGCGATTTAATTAGCGAACTGCATGCGTTCTAGAATGCAGTTCGCAATCAAGTCAAAATGTTTGAGATGAAAATCACAGGATTTATAGTTTACAGTATGTACCAATTTCTTGCCCAACGAAATATCCGTAATTCATTTTAAAGTTATAAAATATATTGCATAACATGTGCCGAGAACCTGGTATGGAGAAAATACGTCACTTATTATATCTGAATATACAAACTTTAGAGTGAACTGTAAATCAGTTACACATTGCGTATGTCGTTCAAATTTCGAATTTTGAGGCAACATATTTCTGCGTTCCGCTTGGTCTGGTTCCCTGCCTTATATAACTACGATATAAGTGTTAGGGGCAGGTAACTCCAGACTACGTTCCGCTCCGCGTCGCCTGTGATGATTTATATGGCTAATGCATGTATAAAGACTTACAAACACAATATGCTATGCTATCTTATCAGTCACCAACTTCACCAAGTACAAAACCCGGATCGTGTTTTGAGTAGACGTTCGGTAGATGTTACGGCCTGTCCAAGTTACAAAGTCTCATATTTCTTTTAAAAAACTGTATAGTACACAATAGGAAAACACTTTAAATGTAACTAAAGTAGCCGTGAAGATTTGAAAAATTCAAAACCAACAACATTAACATTAAAAGATAATACAGGTAGATTATTTTACTGACTAGACTATAGGCTATATGTATTGTGCTTAAGCTTTTCTAAATGGGCTTATCCATACGTGACTTAAGATCTAGGTGAGTCATAAATGAAATGATCTTTGAAAATACATGTAGTATATACCTATCTACATAATGTCATGTACTTACGTCAGAGTTTCTTTTTTTTCTTCACATACTGGAACGAAACATCGCAAATATGCATGAGCATGCATATTAAATCAAAATAAACGTAAACAGCAATTCCGGGAAAATGTGAATATTCATATGATTCATGTACGCATGTATTTAAGATAAGATTCAGTCTTGTTTTTTTATGAAATCAAGTTCATCTGGATCAAGCTTATGTCTTCTGTACTTAACTGATACATGTGATACAATACAAACATTTTCTGAAGTAAACATACTCGTAATATGTGCAACAAATGAAATTAACAATTTATGACTATTAGCAATAATTAAAGTACCACCAGTAATCATTGTGGAACTGAATGTCCATGTTGGAACATATTGATATCATACCCTGTATGTGTTGCTTCATTTATTGTACAAATAATGACTTTAACCCCATTGAGACAATAATGGGGCTCAACTTATTAAGATAGTGTCTACTGAGGCCAATTGGGTCCTAATTGGGCCAGAATTCATTGTCTCTGAGAATTGGACTTATAGGTACTTAACTTTTATATTTTTACAGTCCTCTAAGAACGGTTCACTTTACTGGGAAAACTATCCACTACATCCTGGGGGCGCACACACACTCCTCTCCAGATCTACCCCTGGAAATGCACGACAGTTTCGTGCAACAGACCCAAAGGTTCTATCAAAGACCCGTACTCATGGAGACACAATATTGGGTGTGAACATTTTCAGACATACACTGTAAATACAATAATCAATAGTCATAGTTCCAAGTTAATATAATGGTATATTAAATGTATAATATCACGTTGAGGTGTATGTATTTGTCTCTTTGGAATCGCCCTTCTTTCCCAGTGTGACAGTACAAATGTGTATGTTTACACTGTAATAAGTCGACACTGAGTGTCTATTTTACATCGATTGTAGAGCTGCAGTGATAATGGCTAATTTCAGATGTTCTTTAATAAGCACATTAGTGCATATTTACAGATTTCAATTTCTTAAATCAATTTGTCTTTAACAGTGCATGATCAGCAAATAAGAGACCCATCAACAAGACAGATGCCTTTAAGTGTTCACATCGAAAAATGCTCTAAATCAGTCTTTAAATATTCTATTTTTCCTTTTAATAAATTTCACAATAATGATGTTTCAGCTAGGTAGTCCATAGAACGTTATTTGATTATTGATATAGTTGTACCGAAATTAACACACTTTGGTGACGTTACAATTTTGACGTTGTGTACGCATTTAAATTAATGTGACGTTGCTATTAGTATTATTGCCCTGATGAGTCTAAAGTAATGACGAAACCGGTCGGCTACTTAATAATATATAATACCAATGGAATGTTGATTATTTTTCATTATATATATATCAGTATAGTGAAAAGTTTGAAATTCACGGTATACTACAACTACATGTATATTGATTTTAATAAGAAATAAAGTTAGCAAAGAGACCGGAACATTTTTTCTTTAATTAGATATACATGTATATATTAAAGAAATGTCTTATTTTCTTTTTCTTTTGTATATATTTATCACTATTCACAGTCTTCGAAGTCAATGCACATGTATGAAAAAAAATTGAGTTGAATGGGATGTGCATATATATTAAATAAGTATAGTGATACAAAATATTTTGATATTAAGCGTATATGGAAATTGTGAATGTTATATCATCATCACATTCCGGCTTGTGTTATGTTGACTATCTTATATTGTTTATGGAAGTTATTTATAGCTTTAATTGTTAGTAAACATCAAATCAAAATGGGGGAATTATATATGTTCGTGTCCGGCTCTTAACTTTGTCATGCATGATTAGATTTTGTTACCATTTTGGCACACATGATCATGATAACGTGTCATGCGCAAAAACTGTGTCGCTTGCTCAAAGGTCAAGGTCATAGTGGACTCTTAATTTTTTTGTGCATACGTTATTTTGAAATAGTGAAAGCAACTTGACTTGTTCTATTTTGTATTCACATAATGTCTGCCACATAAGTTGTGACATAACACACTCATTTCTGTGTACATTTACGGTGTGATTTAGTGGGGGCATCCGTGTCCTACGGGCACATTTCAAGTTGAAATTTATGTAGCATATATCTTGTCAGCTTTAAAGACTTAAATATTTTCTTTTTCCCTGTTGATTCACGTGAATATTGTTATATGACATTGTGACTATGTACTAGTTGTACTTGTCTAAATAAAAATATGTTCTGTTTTGTTTAATGTAAATCCTTCCCGGATTTTACCTAGAATAATTTCAATATCAGAGATCCTCCCTAGCAGACTTCGTACCGAACAATTGTCAATCCGACGATCCACAACAGAATAATATAAGTACGTGAAGAACAAAACTAGGCTGGTATGCAGAGGAAAACATGCTTGTCATGGGGACAAAGCAACAGGACACGGAGTTGAGAACGTTATGCAAAAATGAAACATGTAATAACAGTCTAACCTTTGAATAACAGCCACCCTTTGTAAAGACAAAACGTGGCCTTTATTGACAGATGGTGCGTTTATTCAGAGGACTTTGTTCTAAATATTTAATATATATTCACATGATGGTCTGTATCAAATGGTGGCTACAAACACAGCTTTGACTGTTTATGGAAGAAAACAATTAGGGACGATAAAGCTCACCCAACCGAGAAAAATAAATGAGCAACAGCTAGCTAGCCTCTCAACAACGACATAAATTTGCTTCTTACAAAGGGTGTTGGTTTGTAGAGGCTGCACTGTAGATAAATTCAGGCAAGAACCAGACAAAAAATTCTAGGAGTATTTTGATATTTTTTTACAAACGT
This sequence comes from Lutraria lutraria, assembly GCA_964023205.1. Lineage (NCBI taxonomy): Eukaryota > Metazoa > Mollusca > Bivalvia > Venerida > Mactridae > Lutraria > Lutraria lutraria. The sequence goes on from OZ026848.1 coordinate 4,645,679, forward strand.
ATGAAATGAAAAGGAAGGTTGGAATGTTACATGCTCAATTGAAAATAGTATACTAGGCAGGTGAGAACGAACAACAACTCTTGTTAGATAGGTTTATAAACCGGTTCCCGTTCCATGGTTTTTATAGAAACAAGTAAACGGGAACCAGTTCATTATGGCCAGAGTTGTACGTGCGACACTTGACTTTATCCAATCCGGATGTAATTATCACCTGGTTCCCGTTCCATGTTGCAGTGCACCAACTAAAGGCTTTTTGTACAGACAACTGATATGTCGACGAGAACCAGTAACATAAACAACAAATACGTACATTTAAACATCGCTGATAAGCTACAGTTTGGATTTTCAAATGGCTGATGATGGTAATAAACTTTATTGTACATACACTCTATTGTATATTATATTATTATTATTATACATCGTAGTTTAATTTATACGGTTGAGTGACTTGACAGATTTCGTAAATGAATGACGGTCTCAGAAGACTTAAAAAAGGTTGGATAATTCGCGACTTTCCAGTTAAGCGCCCCCTAGCGGTACACCGCTATATGGGAAAACAAAATGGCAGCGTATGGGGTCATATGCTTATCATTACATGTGCTTGACATATTTTTCTTGTTTGTAGTTTACGGCGATTGATAGGCATTGATATAATAACCGTTAGTCTCTGAAATGATGTTGTATTTATATAGATTACGCATCCCATTTTCTTTCAATTAAATATTGACCCATTTGTCCGTTTTAACCATATTTTATGTACGTATTAGTAATATATACGGGCATTTGAAGTTAGAATGTCTGTCAGCATGTTTATGTATTTGTATACATGCATCAGAAGTACACGCTTTTCGGTAAATAGTTAATTTACATGTATATTATATGTTATCAAAAACTTGTTGAATGTGATGATTGAATAAATATTTTGACAAAACTTTGACTTGTTTATGATATTTAACTATTGTTTCCACTTGAGCGAAAAGTGGAGTCCATGCAGTCTTATGTCCATATATAATACAATTTTTAATCATATACTATACAAAAAAAATACAACTATATGCCTCCAAGTTTTATATTAGGTGGGGTCATCATCGTGTATACTTACATATTAATACATGTTTCCCAAAAAACATATCTTAATTCTGATCGCGATAGATAAGATGATATATAATATTATAATCAAATGTATAGCTCTCAATACCTCTCCTACTGTAAATACATTCTTATTAATATATATGGTTTTGAATGCATCAATAAACAACGTTTTACAGCATATCAAATGTAACAGCTGAAACAGATTCAATAAAACAGTACATATGGTTAATTATTAACTTTATAAGGTGAGTATATTTTCATTGTGATAATTATCATTAGTCACAAAATAATTGTCAAAATCTATAAGTGGAATAAATAAGCATTCACGTACAAACAGTTGTTAATTTTCTACTAATAATTTATATTTTCAGCGTAACACAAATCAAAACCTTAATATATATATATTATATACGTACCCTTGAAATACATATTATATTTTATAAAGACACATTTATCATGTAATTATCATTTATGATTTAACAAATATAACAAATCGCTTCTTTACTATTTACGTTTTAATAAAAGTTTATTAGATCATAACCGAAATTATTACTATAAATGTTTTGTTCAAATGATTAAAGCAAGTTCAAACAGACATTACAGTACAGGCCGGGTGTCAATTTAATTCACAACTTCGTATGTGAATAAAAACTGTGATAAATATACAGCTTATCGATTTGAAGTTATCACAATATCTGGTACTAATTAATGTGATCCCAGTCACAATTTAAAACAAGCAGTTATACAAGTGATAAAGTAATAAACAGTATCGCCCTTTGTGCGGTATCTAGATATATATACATCAAGCTGTTTTATCAGACCCCTTATCAGTTTTATGGTGTCTGACACAGTTGGATACCAATATACTTCCTGTCAGTATAAACAGCATAAGCTGCATTGACATTTTAAAATAGGTTGTTGTCTTTTTTATATTTTTAAACAAGATCCAAACTGGGTTCATGTAAGCACCATATATAGTGACAGAAATATGCGTGCGTACGTTTATAAACAACAGTTTTTTCCATATTGAATATAACAGAACAAAATTATAATTTTTCAAGCAGGTCATGATTATTTAATAGGCTAGCTTATAATTAGTTTATAATTAAGTATGCTTTCATTGTGATTAAAGAAGTAAATAACAAAATAATTGTCACAGTCAGAAACCATCATAAGTAGAAAAAATAAGCATTCTCGTACAAACAGCTGAACATTCATTTCTAATATATATTTATATTTTCAGTTTGACACCACAAATCAATATAGTGTAAAACTAATCCTACGTACTATATAGGTCGCATTCTACATATACTCATGAAATAATTATATACTCGTACATGTATTTTGTACGGTAGCATAAAGACACATTTATACAAGATGGTATTCATCTTCAATATCATTTCACAATAGAACAAATTTGACAAATCTTTTCATTACTTATGTTTCAATAAAAAGTTTATTAGTACGCGAGTTCAAACAGACATTACATTACCGGCCGGTGTTAAGTTCATATTAATTTGAAGTGTATATTCGCACCCACGTTTGTGACTATAAAAACTGTGACAAATATACAGTTTATCGACTTCATATTACCACAATCAGGGACTAATTAATGTGATCCCAGCCACAATTTTAACCAATTATAAAAATAATAAACAGTATCGCTCTTTGTGCACTATCTAGATATACATCAAGCTGACATAAGACCCCCTATCAGTTTTATGATGTCCGACACAGTGGGAGACCAATATACTTCCTGCCAATAAGCGTTATAAAAGCCTGACATTTTATATTTAAATGAACGCCTTTATATTGCCTTTTTCATATTTTTGTATTACTAAACAGGATCCAAACTGGGGTCATGTAAGCAAAAGATGGTGACAGCAAATACTAATTGAAAAACACAATATAACATCATAAAAGATCCGAGATATATGTGTGCACATATTAGGACATGCCTAGATCTTTTAATATAATTATAACATTAATTTTAGCACACCATTATAACGAGCCTGTATATGTGTTACTGACGATTATATATTTTCTGAAATATACCAGGATTTTTTATGATTTTAAGTTTTTCTTATCTGAGAAGAATATTGTACAATAGATTTACGCACAAGCTATATATGAATTTTTATTTATATTTGTCTGTGTCTCTACATTAAGGGGACATATATAAAGACTATATATGTGTTTTTAACGATATGCATGAACATCTAAAGCTTTGTAATATACCGTATACTATACTAACTTAATATAATATGATAAATTTATAGCCTACTTTTAACAGTTTTCAACTTTAGGTTATCCATTTTACACATTTAACATATGGGTTTAAAGAGGCTTAAACCCGTATCCACGTCGATCTAAACTATAAAAGTATGAACAAATGTTTATACATGTATTTCTATAACAAACTGAAAAATAGTCAAGACTGTAATGATCGACCCGGGGAGTATTTCACCAGTTTTAAAACGTATACATTTGGTCATTTGTTTTACAAAATGTTTTTGAAGTGTGGATAAAAAGAATGCACTTTTAACTACAAGTTAATCGTATTGTTTTATAAACTCACAGCTGAGAGCATTTCTACAGGATCATTCATTATAGACCCTGATTTCTATAAGCAAATATAATCATGTCTGTTTGATGTAGTTTAGTCTACTAAAACTATCTGATGTAATATATTATCTATGTGTAGATGTGCGATTTAAATAATACATGTATATAAGCATGAAATTTGTGGCACATATAAGAAATGACTGTTCAATTCGTATATGTTTTTGTAGAAAATAACTCTCAGTAGATGATAAAATATATCCACTTCCCACTGCTTTCCGCATGACCCCATACGCTGCCATTTTGTTTCACCATATAGCGGTGTACCGCTAGGGGGCGCTTAACTGGAAATCGGCGAATTCTAAATTCGTGCTTTTTTGTTTCTTTTTGTTGACCATTGATGAAGCCAAGGACTTACACGAGTCCTTCTTGAAGCATACTAAAAGTTGACATCGTCAAAGACTTAATTAATTTCGACTATGTTGGGTATAGACAATATTTTTTATTAACTTTGAGGAATATTATGAATTATTAGTTTATGGTTTGCACGGGTCTCAATAAAACCAAGGACTTATATACATACATATAAGTCCTTGATAAAACTACCTGCGTTTGCAACATTTTTCCATAGTCATAACTTAGCCAAATATTTATTAAAATATGCATAGTCTGTTTTTAAGCTAAAAGATTATCATTGGTACACACAGAGACGTATAATACAAGAGATAGGCAACTCGTTCTTTGAGATAAGGAAATACCGGGAAATCTCGTATGCGCCGCGGGATTTCTCACGCGATCAACAACCGCAACCGTCGTCCGCCATTTTGTATAATTGAGATACGGTTGCTTACGTCTCTGTTTATCAACTTCACTTCACAAATATCGAACACTAGCTGAATGCATAAAATTTAGAAAATTATTATTAGATCATTTCGTGTGTGTGTGTATATATATATTTATATACATACTCAACGAGTTCATTGAAATAAACAAGTAGAGTACTGTACTGAGTGGAGATGCGTTGTAACTTGCGGTGGGTGGGGAAGGCCAGAACATCAAAACTGTACTCGCTAAAACTCGAGAACTAATTGCTGGATTTAAATAATTAAAGTTATTTTAACTTTGTTAATACATGATTGATGGTTGCCCGAAGTTTCAATGCTCTCAGATTAGATTATATATCTTAATTTATGTTTAAACTGATGTCACCCTTAAAGTCTGATTATTCGAGTGAAATTCTAGTCCTAGCAAATACATCAAAACTGTACTCGCTAAAACCTCAGAACTATTAGTTTGATTTCTATGATTCAAGTTATTTTAACTTTGTTGATATGTGGTTGATGGTTGCCGGAAGTTTCAACCCTCTCAAATGAGGATAATTACCTCAGAATTAAAATCAAAATGGTTACGCTTTAAAGACTGAACGTTTCAGTGAAATTCCTGGCCGAGTCATAATATTAAAACTGTACTCGCTAAAACTCGAGAACTAATTGCTGGATTTAAATAATTAAAGTTATTTTAACTTTGTTAATACATGATTGATGGTTGCCCGAAGTTTCAATGCTCTCAGATTAGATTATATATCTTAATTTATGTTTAAACTGATGTCACCCTTAAAGTCTGATTATTCGAGTGAAATTCTAGTCCTAGCAAATACATCAAAACTGTACTCATTAAAACCTCAGAACTATTAGTTTGATTTCTATGATTCAAGTTATTTTAACTTTGTTGATATGTGGTTGATGGTTGCCGGAAGTTTCAATCCTCTCAAATGAGGATAATTACCTCAGAATTAAAATCAAAATGGTTACGCTTTAAAGACTGAACGTTTCAGTGAAATTCCTGGCCGAGTCATAATATTAAAACTGTACTCGCTAAAACTCGAAAACTTATTGCTGGATTTCAAAAATTCAATTTATTTTTACTTTGTTGATACAAGATTGATGGTTGCCCGAAGTTTCAATGCTCTCAGATTTGATTATATGTCTTAATTTATGTTTAAAGACTGATGTCACCCTTAAAGTCTGATTATTCGAGTGAAATTCTAGGCCTAGCAAATACATCAAAACTGTACTCGCTAAAACTTTAAAACTATTCGTTTGATTTCTATGATTCAAGTTATTTTGACTTTGTTGATATGTGGTTGATGGTTGCCCAAAGTTTCAACACTCAAATGAGGATATTTGCCTCAGAATTCAAATTTAAAATGGTTACGCTTTAAAGACTGAAAGTTTCAGTGAAATTCCTGGCCGATTCATAACATCAAAACTGTACTCGCTAAAACTTGAGAACTATTAGCTTTATTTCTATAAATCCATTATTTTAGACTGTGATAATGTGTGATTGATGGTTGCCCGAAGTTTCAACACTCTAAAATGAGGATATTTGCCTCAGAATTAAAATATAAATTGGCTACCCTTTAAAGACTGAAAGTTTCAGTTAAATTCTAGGCCGGGTCATAACATCAAAACTGTAGTAGCTAAAACTTGAGAACCAATCGTTTGATTTCTTTAATTTCAGTATTTTAGACTGTGATAATCTGTAATTGATGGTTGCCAGCAGTTTCAACACTTAAATGAGGATATTTGTATCGCAATTCAAATTTAAAATGGTCAATTCTTTTTCGCAAACACATTGTTTTTTTAAATAATTGATTTTTCATTCTTGAATGTTATCTGATTGTACACATATATTAGTCTTGAAGTGTCACAGATGTCAGCTGTAATAAACAATGCATGACCATAAAACTTTTGGTGACACATGTTTCTGATGATATCTATGGACCCATACTGTTCTGGGACCAGTAATTCCCTTGACTGCATAATCCCTAATATGGTAAACAAAACAAATTTTCACACAAGATAGCCACTTGATGTTAACTTCAAAGGCCTGCCAAAATAACAAAATGTATGACATTGAAAAAAAAAATACCGGGGGGGGGGGTAAAATCATATTTGTTAGTATTTTTTTTCAATATGGTTCATGTTGATATTAATATTATTATGCGATGACATATTAATAGATAAGCAACGCGCCAAACATCTATATGCAGCATTAGTAACAAAATTCCACAAAAAAATAAAATCCATAGATCTGTCATCTTTAAGATGATTCAGCCATACATGTTTTTGGTGACATTGTCAGTTTCCAACTGTTGTTTGTTGGAAACAGATTAATTGTTTCCATAATCGGTATATTCACCATAAGTAATCTTAAATCTAGACATTCGTCATGCCATGAGAGAAAGTCTGAGGAAGACGTGATGTAAGTACTAGTGTTACTCAGAAAATAAATTACAGAGACAGAGAAAAAATATAATTGGCAACTGCATGTCGTGTTTATATAAGGACAATATACCAACTTCACACCTTCAAAAATAAGTGAGAGGTATTGACTGATAAACAAAGAATGAGGTCTATAAATTTCATTTTTTCAGGGATGCTATATTACATTATATATAGCATCCCTGATTTTTTTAAGGAAATTATTTTATGTCGCTAAACAGAATAATCCACATTGTACCCAAGCATTAATAAAAAATCGGTCATATTGTATAGTCGAAAACAGCATAGATATATTAAAGACACTAAATTCTGACAGTCTTTTTGTTTTCGATAATGTCACTCGCATGCCCTTTCCGAATTGCCATTATTTATAAATACTGTATAATTGACAACACTATCCGGACTCGTACCGTGTAGACGTACTATATACCGAACTGAGCGATCACGCTAAATATCGCGATTGACATACGAGATATTGGGAGATTTCGCGTAGTTGCCTATCTCTTGTATTATACGTCTCTGGTACACATCATAAAATAACATTAACAGTTTAACACGCCCATTTAACTCAAAACGAGTTCAATATAATTATATATCCTTCGGCAAGGACTTATATACATGGATTCGCAACTTCCGTATTAACAGTTTAAAGTAATCAAATCCCGCGATAATAAGACGTGAATCAACGGGAATACAAGCTATTGTTTACAAAAGCGAAAATACGAAAAAATCCGTGATATCCGAATGATAATAACAGCGAAAATATCCGTGGTATTCCGAATGTTTAATCTCGGAGACGAAAGGATTATAATAGATGTCCGCCATCTTGGAATTTAAAATGTTCGACTGATGCCTTTTTCGATGCTTATACTTAGACTTTGTGGATTATAAATGTATCTTAATATATTTAAGGAATTTGTTGCATCCTATACCAATTTCCCGTGCCCAATTGCCAGAGTTTTATTAGTATAATCAAATTCGTAAACACCCAAATACAGCTGTCGGACATTGCCGAGTATATAGCAATGCATTGTGGGATCGCCTAACAATATCTTTTGATCTATTTTTAGCAGTTGCGAATCCATGTATGTATATAAGTCCTTGCCTTCGGTAAAAATGTTGTGAGGAACTTCCGCCCTCGTTATGAGCACAAACTGTACGACTCAGTCACTCGGGTGGCTTGAAAACATGAATGAACTTCTCGCGTGACAAAATATAACATATAATACATCAATCCTGATCATTATCTTTACATGTGCGTACTCAGAAAACCCATAGCTAGCCAACTGCATTTTGATATTTTTACACAAAGGCCTATATTCATCATATTTTTGGAAAGACTTTCCTTGTACCAAGTTATAAATACGAATTGGAAATTAATATCATATGAGGATGGAAAGTTCACCTAAGCATCGATCCTGGGAAGAACCAGTACTAGACTCCCAACCTCCGTAAAGCAACTACCTACTTTTTCACATAAAGTGACATGGTCGGTAGCGGGGCTCAAACCCACGACCATCCATCCATGAGAGGTTATGTACAGTGAATTGATTTGAAGTCAGCAACACCAACCACGGAGGTGCATGATTTGCATTTCAGAGTCATTCTAAATCTAAAATGTGATTAACCACAACCAGGAATGCTATATACAGTGTTCTCAATTAGTTTGTGGCCAACAGGCCTGCTAGGGGGGGTTCTAGGCATTTTCTAGCAATATTTTATCAACTTTTGAGATTCCTAACCGGCCCAAACACATTTCTAAGTGGCTAAATTGGCCTGCAGCCTGCTGTTATTGAGAACCCTGTATATATAGCATCCCTGTCACAACTAAACAAAACTTACTATAAAAGGATGATCTTGAGAAAAAAATATATAACCAACATAAATAATTAGAGCTGGGAGGTTTTATCGGTATATCGCGATATCAGCTAGACAATATCAATATCACAATATTTTTTCAGCATACCGATATATCGGGTTAAGCTTGAATAACTAAACTTTATGTTTATTATTGTAAAAAAAGTTCATACATTGTGGTAAAGTGTTATTTATGTCTAAATGCTGGTCAATCTTGTAATATTATTAACTGTGAACACATACATATTTAAATTATTATATCTATACATGTACATGCATTAATAGTTTCAACACTGCTAAAACAGAACAAATTATTTGAAATGTGAAAATACACTGTGAGCTATTGTATGTATTATTACCCAATGCATTATATAAATGTTTATTGGTAATGTTTTTCTGTAAATTTACCATTTATATATATCGCGATACCTATCCCGATACAGCATGAACTATTGTGATATATCGTGATACGCTTTTAAGGACCGATACCCAGCTCTATAAATAATCATGTCTTCCTTACAAAATAAAACCTTGCAGGCCCAGGTTTCTCTGTATTCACAAGTATATATTGCTTCATATATTATTTGATTTATTTATGACAGCTAATGAAGAAGGAAAGGCCAAAGCCTTAAAATGTTACAAGATCATTGCTGGAATCCAGGGAACACTAGGTTTGGGAATGTTGATCTGTGGAATTATTGCTACTCTTAATATAGATGAAGACATTTATGGACCTCCTTATTTTGTTGGTGGATATGTGGTTGGCATCATGGTATGTTGTTTTCTTTCATAACTCTTTTAAATATTCCTTCTGTGGGACTGTCAATTGGCTTTCTTACTGATTTAAAGTCTTTCTAAGAAATATCAATGCACTTATTGATGTTTTCCCTTTAGAGGAAGGGTATATAGAGGAATAAGTCATTTGTGGAATATAGCTGTCAAATTTCCCTCCCATGTGCAGATATTCCTGTCTAACTTTTTGGGGTTCTGGTTGTCTGTTCAATGTAAAATGTCCCTATGATAGGTTTTAGTTCACATGAACTCTTGTGCTCAGGGTGAGCTTTTGTGATCAGGGTGAGCTTTTGTGATCAGTCGTCGTCCGGCATCATGCGTCCTCAAACTTTTACCTTGTGAACACACTAGGGGCCACATTTTTAGCTCAATTTTCGCAAAACTGGGTCAGAATGTTAATATCAACAAAATCTCGAATGAGTTCGATTATGGGTTATTTGGGGACGGGTAAAAAATTAAGTCACCAGGGCCAAATAAGGTAAAACTTGTGAAGACTCCAGAAATCACTATTTTGATTGGATCTTCATGAAACTTAGTCAGAATGTTTATTTTATCTGCGGTCAAAAACTAGGTAGTCATGGCAAATTGATGGAAAAGCTTGTGAACTCTAGAAGTCACCTTTTAGGTTTGATCATCATGTAACCTTGTCAGAAAGTTTGTCCTTATAATATCTTGGACAGTTTTTGAAAATGGGTCATCTGGGGTCAAAACCTAGGTTGCTATGTCAAATCTTATGAAAACCATGTTAACACTATAGATTTCACAGTTATAATTTGATCTTCACCAATCTTAGTGAAATTGTTTGTTTAAATGATATAATGGTCAAGTAAAAATATGGGTCATCTGTGGTCAATTACTAGGTTACTAGGTCAAATCTTAGGAAAATTTGTTTACAAGTTGTATATGTCACAGATTTGTTAGATCTTCACCAGACCTTGTCAGAGTGTTTGCCTCCATGATATGTGGGTCAAGGTCGAACATGGTTCAGCCAGGGTAAAAAACTAGGTCACCAGGTCAAATTTTAGGTAAAAACCTTGTTAAGCACTATATGTCTGTACCTAGGGTCAAAAACTAGGTCTCGAGATCAAATCTTAGGAAAAACTTATAAACACTAGGGCTGTCCCGATATAGCTGCGTACCGGTACGTACCGGTACAGTGCTGAACGATATGCGTATCGTAACGGAAGGTCCCGTATCGGCCGTATCGCGGTTTTTAGCTCACATGTCACAAAGTGACAAAGTGAGCTATTAGGATCACTCTCCGTCCGGCGTCGTCAAACTTTTTGTTGTGACCACACTAGGGGCCACATTTTTGGCTCAATTTTAGCAAAACTGGGTCAGAACGTTAATATCAACAAAATCTCGGACGAGTTCGATATTGGGCCATTTGGGGTCGAAAACTAGGTCACCAGGGCCAAATAAGGGAAAACCTTGTGAACACTTTAGAAATCACTGTTTTGAATTTATCTTCATGAAACTTTGTCAGAATGTTTATTTTAATAATATGTAGGTCAAGTTTGAAAATGGGTAATTTCTGTAGTAAAATTAGGTCACTAGGGCAAATTGCTGGAAAACCTTGTGAACACTCTAGAAGTCACTGTTTTGATTGGATGATCATGAAACCTTGTCAGAATGTTTGTCTTTATAATATCTTGGACGAGTTCGAACATGGGTCATCTTGGGTCAAAAACTAGGTCGCTAGGTCAAATCTTATGAAAAACCATGTTAACACTGTATATTTCACAGTTATTATTGGATCTTCACCAAACTTTGTCAAATCGTTTGTTTTAATGATATAACGGTCAAGTATAAATATGGGTCATCTAGGGTCAATAACTAGGTCACCAGGTCAAATCTTAGGAAAACTTTGTTAACACTGTAGATGTCACAGTTTTAATTGGATCTTCACCAAACCTTGTCAAAATGTTTGCCTCAATGATATGTGGGTCAAGGATGAACATGGGTCAGCCGGGTTCAAAAACTTGGTCACAAGGTCAAATCTTAGGTAAAAATTTTGTAAAAGCTCTAAATGTCATGGTTTTGATTGGATCTTGGCCAAACCTTGTCAGATTGTTTGTCTTAATGATATTAAGGACAAGTTCAAAATGTTTGCCTCAATGATATGTGTAGATGTCAAATTTTCATCATATCTTCACCAAACCTAGTCAGACTGTTTGTCTTAATGATATGTAAGACAAATTCGAACATAGGTCGTCTGGGGTCAAAAATTAGGTCACCGGTTCAAAACAATGTTTTAATGAGTGAACAGTGATTGTCATGTGAGCGATATAGGGCCATCTTGGCCCTCTTGTTTATTTTATATTAAAAAACTCTTAGAATCACGGTTGAACAACTGAACTAGATTTGCGAATTTACTCTCATATCATCATCGACAATGCTTACTCAACTAATTTCCGGGCTTCCATACTCTACTTATAGACATTAGCAACGTGAGGTAAAGCTAGACAACGAATTTGATTCGAATATTCAGATTTTGTCAAGTAGATATTGACTTATAAATTGTATTACGCCATTATGTAATGTTACATAAAAATATGTCAGTATTTTGGTTTGCCGATTAATGATACAAAGAAGCACATAGATGTCAACGCGATGTCAAGTATAGTGGTGGGACTAGCAACCTTAGAACACATAATTGTGTCTCGTCATCATAACATCCAAGTTGAAGGTTTCAGAAGTTCATTATTAATTTAGTATTTTTAATCAATTTGACAATCATAACCCTGATTCTTTAAACAATTTTATATGGCTAGGTTCTATTCTTGATATAAGGCCATTTATGGGACAGATTGCTTCTGTTATAATAACATTTCTCATAATTATTTAATTTCCATAATATCAACTAACATATGTGCATCAAATTGATGACCTTAAGTACAAGACAATTTTAGTTTTACACCTTTTTAACAGTTAATTAGGACTTTCTTGCACCAAACAAGTGTGCAGTGTTCCCAAAAAACACTAATATTGCAAGGTTTTTCATTACTTTGAAATATTTTTATATCGTATCGTTGATATCGCATATCGCTGGTACCGTATCGCAATACGTATCGTATCGCCTGAGATCTGTATCGGGACAGCCCTAATAAACACTGTAGCGTAAATGTCAATTTATGATTGGTTCTTGACCAAACCTTGTCAGAATGTTTGTCTTAATAATATGATTGTATGAGAAATGTGTTATCTCGGGTCAAAAACTAGTTCACAAGGTCAAATCTTAAGAAAACCTTGTCTTTGCTGTAAGTGTCATGGTTTTGATTGGATCTTCACCAAACCTTGGCAGTAGGTTTGTCTTATATATATGTAGCACTAGTTTTAACATGGGTCATCTGGGGTCAAAAACTAGTTCAAAACAATGTTTTGATGAGTAAACATTGATTGTCATGTGAGCGATATAGGGCAATCCTGACCCTCTTGTATTTATGTACAATTTATCATAACCAGACTTTGCAAAAGGTGTCAGACTGGCGGACTTGGCTGATATATTGTATGTTGGTCCAATAAAGAATCTTATGTCATCGGACCAGCTGTCTGGTGACTTATTTACCTGATGTACCGGTATATGAATTTTATGATTTATACTTAAAAAGTCTTTTTTCAGTCTGACAGAACTTTCAAACTTGTCAGAACCAAATATCCAGCTGATGTTTTTGTCCTTTGCAAAGTCTGTTAGTCATCGTTATAAACAAAAAATATCATTGCTTATTTTTGTAGACCAGACAAGACATAAAATTTAGAATTTTATCATAAATGTATACACTATGTACATGTATTAAAGAAATTGTCTCTCTTTTTCCATAGTCTTTGATGGCTTCAGTGATTTGTACATGCGTGATCATGAAAGCACCTGATGCCAACAGTGATGTAAAGAAGCAAGAACTTGGATGTGTAGTATGTGTATTTTATGATTTACTATCTAGCAATAATCAGTTTTGTTAGGGAGGCACCATGGTGAAGGGTAGAGCATTGGACTCCAAACCTGGTGGTTGCAGATTCGAATCCCATCAATGGCAGTATTTGATCAGAACCTTCACAATCCCTTCTTGCGGCACCAGTACTGGTTAGAATCCAGAAAGCAGTCATCGAGAGTAGTTAATTATATAAGTTGTAAGAACAATTGATGTAAAAATAAATAAGTCCAAATTATTAGTATTTTTAGCATGTGCTTAGAGATAAAAATTTGAGGCTGTAGTCTGGTATTATCTACACTTGTCCACAATGAAATGGATGTATTTGAAAAGTTGTACGTATTATCTTTTGTCATTTATTTTTAGCTCACATGAGCACTTGTGCTCAGGGTGAGCTTTTGTGATCAGTCTTTGTCCGGCGTCTTACGTCTACAGGTGCATCATGTGTCATCTAACTTTTACCTTGTGAACACACTAGGGGCCACATTTTTAGCTCAATTTTCGTAAAACTGGGTCAGAATGTTAATATCGATAAAATCTCTGACGAGTTTGATAATAAGTCATTTGGGGTAAAAAACTAGGTCAGCAGGACCAAATAAGGGAAAACTTGTGAACACTCTGGAAATCATTGTTTAGATTAAATCTTCATGAAACTTATGGTATTAAGGACAAGTTCAAATATGGGTCACCTAGGGTAAAAAACTAGGTCCCAAGGTAAAATCTTAGGAAAGCCTTATAAACACTGTAGATGTAAAATTTTGTTTGAATCTTCACCAAACCTTGTCAGAATGTTTGTCTTTATATTATGTAAGACATGTTCGAACATGGGTTATCTGGGGTCAAAAACTAGGTCATTAGGTCAAATCTTGAGGAAACTTTGTCTATGCTGTAGTTGTCATGGTTTTGATTGGATCTTGAATCATCTCTTGTATTATTTAGATATAGATATAATGAAATAGAAAGCTGGAACAAAAAAAAAATACTAAACATTTTTATACGCCCAAAGGGACGTACACAATGTATTATGTTATGACATCAGTCTGTCTGTTAGCAAGTTTGTGTCTGCTCTGTAACTCTTTATGTCTGCAAAGGATTTTGAAAAAAGCTTACTCAAATGTTCAGCCCATTGAGACGACGTGCAGAGTGCACGTTTCAGAAGGCTCGCTTCAATGTCAAGGTCACTTAGGGATTAAAAATGAGTTATTTCGTGTTTTATGATGGTGAGCTTTTTGATCAGTCTTTCCCCGGTGTCGTGCGACGTCAACTTTTACCTTGTTAAACTAGGGACTAAATTTTTCGTTCAATTGTTACAAAACTGTGTTAGAATGTTAATATCATCAAAATCTCTGACGAGTTCAATAATGGGTCACTTAGGGTCAAAAACAAGGTCACCAGGGCAAATTAAGGGGAAACCTTTTGAACACTAGACATCATTGTTTTCATTGGATCTTCATGAAACTTTGTTAGAATGTTTATTTTAATGATATTTGGACAAGGTTGATAATGGGTCACCTGTGGTCAAAAACCAGACCAAAGTGCTGGAAACCTAGTGAACACACTAGAAATCACTGTTTTGATTGGATCTTCATGAAGCCTAGTCAGAATGTATGTCTTCATAATATCTTAGACAGGTTCGAACATGGGTGTGTTAATGAATAAACAATGATTGCCACGTGAGCGATTACAGTATTAAATATACCTTCAGGCATAATTGCTCTGCCTGGCAATCATTCTGTCTAGGTTTTCATTTAATGAATCTGTCAAGTAGCAGCAAACCAATATTGTTTTAAGGATGAATTGTTTTGTTTTCTGTACTTTCAGATACGTGGCCACTATAATGTGTCGATGTTAATGATAATGGGCTGTTTCATAGGGACCGTGTTGACTGGGCTTGGTGGATTTGGTTTCGAAAATGATAGGAGTGAAATTAATGAAGTTTTGGCTTATGTTATAATTATTGGTTGTATATCTGGTGTAGTCATTACCATTGGCTCTTTATGTATTATGTGTACCTATGGCACATATTTTGGTGTTTCATTAGCACAAAGACGCCGAGGTAGAATGATGAATGTGAACACGAATACCATAGGAGGGACAGAGTTCGATGGTATAGATACAAATCAGGTTTTGTTCCAATCAGACCCTGAAGCGAGTGCCATGAGTGCTCAGATAAGTCAACTTGAACGACAGAATCAACTTCTACAGCAACAGTTGGATCTTCAGCAACAGCTTAATGAGCAACAACAGCAGCAGCAACAACAGTATGGTGGTGGATTTTCTCAGCCACCGCCGCCACCCATGTACGGTACAGGACCTGCATACCCACCCACAGCTCCACCACCAAGTTATAATGATGTCAAGTAATATTCTGCTGTTCATTTTACTGGGGAGACAATATTGCGGATATATCCAGAACAATTCAGATTTATCTGTCCTGAAAAAAGCTATGATATCTTAGAAAAATAAAAGTTATTTGATGAAAATATCTCTAGAAGTAGCGAAGTTATGGTCAATTTCATCTGCTTTGAAGGATTTTCATTAATACAAACTTAGGTAAATATGGAAACAATGCAGTTGAAGGCCTCTTCTTTGGTAAAAATGGTCTGCTATGTATGATTTTCAGGATCTTCAATTTTACTATATTGACACCCCTAATTTTACTTTATGCGATAATTATCCTGTTTACTTATTGTTGGCCTTGTGGTTTCTCATAATTGTCCACAGAATAGATTCGCTGTTTGTTACCTGTCATGAT
This sequence comes from Lutraria lutraria, assembly GCA_964023205.1. Taxonomy (NCBI): domain Eukaryota; kingdom Metazoa; phylum Mollusca; class Bivalvia; order Venerida; family Mactridae; genus Lutraria; species Lutraria lutraria. The sequence continues at coordinate 4,661,950 of OZ026848.1, forward strand.
GCATTTTAGCTCACCAAGGCACAAAGTGCTTAAGGAGCTATAGTGTCGCATGTTGTCTGTCGTCAGTGCGTGCGTCAGTCTGTCCTTAAGGTATTAGATGTATAATGCATTACCTCCATTCTGAAGAGTACTCAAGTTCATGAAGTTTATGTACAATTGACAAATTCCTTGAGGGTCATGGGTTCAAACCCCACTGGGACCATATTTTTTTTTTTAGTTTTAAGGTAATGTTTTGTACTTTAAACATGAATTTACACAATAATATGAAGGAAAATAATTATTCCAAAATATCTTGTTTAGATTATAGGAATTTATACATCGTTAATTAACGAAAATCAAGTAACCATGGTTTTCTGATACACATCTTTTCAAAAAGGGATGGTGAAACTTTTTAAAATTTGCTATAGACATTGTACATACATACATGTAGTAGTTAATTTTGAGAAAATTTCAGGTATTGCCCCGCTTTAGATTTTATCTTAGTGATACTTATTAATTTGTTACTTTTTGGTAATAGGCAAAAATCTTAAAGGGGCTGGGTTACATTTTTCTCTTTTCTGCAACATAGTAGTTCCAAACATCATATTCATGCTTTGGATTGATTAAATATTGGTTTCCCTTAGACTTACACATAATTTTGCATTAATTGTATTATCTGTTATAGAGGTAGATCAATTTTTATACAGGTGTCTTCATTAGATATTAAGGTACTATTTTACGTTGGGGGTAAAGGAACAAAAGTGGTCGTAACTCTCTTAACTGATGGTGAAAGTTTTTAAAAATTCACCTTTGAGTGTACTAATGGATATATACAAAAGAATGACAATATCTAAAATACAATCCTCAACACTTCATATTATACATCTGACACCTTAAGCAGTCGGCCAATTTCAATGAAACTTTACAGGGATGTATGAATTTCTACCAAAGTTGTTCAGAAAATTAAATTGCATTAAAAACTCTGGTTGCCATGGCAACCAATATGAAAAAAAACTTTAAAGATCTTCTTGTCAGAAACCATGGGGCCTAGAGCTTAGATATTTTGTATGTAGCATTGTCTAGTGGACCTCTACTATATTTGTTCAAATTTTGATCCTGATTATGAAAATTGGTCCTGCTTCGTGTGTCACTTGATTCATACTGGCTTATATAGGAAATATTTTTAAAATCATCTTGTTCAAAACCACAAGGCCTACAGCTTAGATATTTAGTGTGTAGCATTGTCTAATGAACCTCTACCATGTTTGTTCACATTATTGCCATTGGGTAAAAATTGGCGCCGCCCCTGGGTCACTTGATTTTACATAAGCTCATACAGTGATAAGCTCATACAGGGAAAAAATGAATGTTTTTTTTTTTTGGTGAGAGATATAGGGCCATCATGGCCCTCTTGTTTATATGCAGTGGAAAAACTGTTTTATTCATGCGTTTATTACCATTAATTTATACATCTACAGGTTAATAGTTTGTTTTTTTACCATGGACATTCTCAGTTTCTAGTGACAATTGCCAGTGTTTTCTTTAGTTTTAATTTGTTTAGAAAGTTTATCTGATGGAATACTGTGCTTTTTATTTGTTTAAGCTCTTAATAAGTGAATTGATCTTATTATATATAAGTCTTTCATTGGTTAACCCTGTTACCTTAAGTTAAAGTATATGATGTACAGCCTTTCACTGGCTTTATAGCTCTGTTACATTAAAGTGTATGATGTACAGCCTTTCACTGGCTTTATAGCCCTGTTACTTTTAAGTGTATTGTATATGGCCTTTCACTGGTTTTATAAACCTGTTACATTTAAGTGTATTGTATATGGCCTTTCACTGGTTTTATAACCCTGTTACATTTAAGTGTATTGTATATGGCCTTTCACTGGTTTTATAACTTTAACCCTGTTGCCTTTAAGTGTATTGTATATGGCCTTTCGCTGGTTTTATAACTTTAACCCTGTTGCCTTTAAGTGTATTGTATATGGCCTTTCACTGGTTTTATAACTTTAACCCTGTTACCTTTAAGTGAGTTGTATATGACCTTTCACTTGTTTTATAACTTTAACCCTGTTGCATTTAAGTGTATTGTATATTGCCTTTCACTGGTTTTATAACTTTAACCCTGTTACCTTTAAGTGAGTTGTATATGACCTTTCACTTGTTTTATAACTTTAACCCTGTTACATTTAAGTGTATTGTATATTGCCTTTCACTGGTTTTATAACTTTAACCCTGTTGCCTTTAAGTGTATTGTATATGGTATTTCATTGGTTTTATAACCCTGTTACATTTAAGTGTATTGTATATGGCCTTTCACTGGTTTTATAACCCTGTTACATTTAAGTGTATTGTATATGGTATTTCATTGGTTTTATAACCCTGTTACATTTAAGTGTATTGTATATGACCTTTCATTTGTTTTGTAATGCATTACATGACTTCAAATTTTGAACAACCGTACCCAGTATTCAAACCAACATCTTTTTCAATGAGGTGTAAATATTTTGTTTAATCTGTAAATGTATCTTTGATATTGTTTATATAAAATACTGCTGTGAGTTCAAACTTCCAGGACCAGACATATTTCAGTGTGAGAAAGTTAGTGAAATGTAAAATGTATTAATTCTCTACTATTGTTGTCCATGTTAGACATCTTATACAATTTGACAGTCAGCTCTGTGTTAGCTGCCATGTTTGAGTAAAGGCGGCTGTGTGAATAAAGGACATTATTTAAAAAAACTGTCTTTTCCAAGGGTGGCCTTTGTTCACAGGTTTGACTGTATATATAGGTATATACATGTGTATATTAATATTACGGGTATGATACTTACAACCAAGTATATTTTAGTCTTCATTTTACATTTTGTAATTTCTTAATGTCATTTACTTTTAGACAATCTTTTGAATGTATTTATTTGTACCAAATAGAGATTTTATAAAACAGTATATGTGTTCAATTCTCTTTTGTATCTGTATATACATGTATATTTACAATGTATATGTTTTTCTTAGGGCAGTGATCAGTGCTATATATTAGATCCTTAATGACAGGACAAACTGTTTTCTGTAATTGTGTTGCAGGGATGATCAGTTACCTGGTGGTAATGTGCCAGACTACTGAACAAAAGGTCATGGTTCGAATCTCAACACCGCCTTCGGAAGCTTTTTCATAGACCCAGTCCTAAACAGGGAGCCGATGGTTTTATTAACACTGTATTTGGCTCCCGGGGGTCACTTAATTTACATAGGCTTATATAGGAAAAAAACTTTGTCTGAAACCACAGGGCTTAGAGCTTACATATTTTGTATGTAGCTTTGTCTGGTGGACCTCTACCAAGTTTGTTCAAATTATTGCCCTAGGGTCAAAATTGGCCCCGTCCCCGAGTCACTTGATTTTACATAATTTTTTGTGCATTCGTTTTATTGAAAGCAACTTGTTCTATGTTGTATTCACATAATATCTGCCACACAACCCTCATTTCTGTGTACAGTGTGATTTAGCGCGGGCATCCGTGTCCTACGGGCACATTTCTAATTGAAATTTATGTAGCATATATAGCTATTGTCAGCTAAAGTTTTATAGACTTAAATATTTCACTATAATGATATCTGTTTATTAATCTACTGTGTCTTGAAAACCAAATATATAAACATCCACTGATGTAAGATGGAAAGAAATCAGTGCATATTGCCATATTATGAAGTGTTCTTAGTCGAAACTAACGAGCAGGCCTGTGTGGCTTTGTTTTAGCTAAATGGGCTGTGACTACTGATGCTATCTAAACTGGTTCCCGTTCCGTGTTGTAGTGTACAGAGACCAGTTTTGGCCATTTCACAGCGATAGAAAATCAAGGGAAGCTGTTGGTAAATTAGAATAAGAAATTGGCGTTGCTTTTTTATATAAAAATGTTTGTGACTTCAACATTTTTAAGGTGAATCTAACCAAAAAAGACAATGCGTACGTACACACCGATTTCGATTACTTTCATTTTCGTTGAAATTACATGTAATAAGTACCGCTTTTAATGAAAATTGAATGTCCTATGTGGGGAATATAAACCAAATCTACTGAGCTAGAATGCAATCTTCTTCAATGGTACAATGTACACGTCAATATTAGGAGGATCAAAGCACTGAGAGTACTGTCAGGAAAGAAGTTTACATGTGTTAAATAAAACCATTCGTAAAAAATAAAGGCCTGTCCCTGGCGAGAATTTGATGAACAGTTCTAGAAATGTTACTCAGTTTATCCATGAATTTATTCATGAATGTATTCATGACCTACACATTGGACATAAAAGTTCATGAACAAGTGTCCATGAACTAATTTATTAACCTTAGGTTCATGAATTACTGATGAAATATTTTGATGAACTTTGATGAACAAATCATGAAACGTCCTGAACGGATCGTGAACTTATGATGTTCATGAACAGTTCATTAAGTTTCATGAATTGTTCACGGACTTCAGTTGATGAACAGTTCATTAAGTTTCATGACTTGTTCACGGACTTCAGTTGATGAACAGTTCATTAAACTAAGCTTAGGTTCATGAACTGTTGGTGAGTAATATTGATGAACCTTTGATTAACTTTGATGAACAATTCATGAAATTTCATTAACTGTTTAACAAATTCTCAACAGGGGTGTCATCTTAATTATGAATTAGAATTTGAGGGTCAAGTATATAGTCTTGATAAAATGTGCATCTTTAAGCCAATTATAACCACAAATACCAAGGAAAAGCTACACTCAAAAAGTCATGACGTACAGTGAGAAGTTACTAGCTGAAAACCCAAACAAATTGAGCACCTTCGATCAGCGCTTTGATTTGTATACACACATTGAACTGTATAAACCGTCTGTACTGAACTTCTGACCCTATATGGAATCATATTCATGGCCCTCTTGTTTAAATATTGATGTCCTGCTTCACATGATGGCCTGTATTAAATGGTGGCTACAAACACAGCTTTGACTGTTTATGGAAGAAAAAAATTAGGGACGATAAAGCTCATCCAACCGAGAAAAATAAATGAGCAACAGCTAGCTAGCCTCTCAACAACGACATAAATTTGCTTCTTACAAATGGTGTTGGTTTGTAGAGGCTGCACTGTAGATAAATTCAGACAAGAACAAAAAAAAATTCTAGGAGTATTTTTGATATTTTTTTACAAACGTATGAAATGAAAAGGAATTTTGGAATGTTAATTATATGCTTATCAAAAATAGTATACTAGGCAGTAAACTGGTTCCCGTTGACTTGTGTGTACACAGACGATGGACAACACGCGATCACTATAGCTCACCTTAAGCATTTTGGTGCACTGCAACATGGAAGGGAACCAGCTTACATCGATAGTGGTATTGAATAAAGTTCGTACTATACAGTACGGTCCCGGCCGTATTTTCCGAAAATTGCTATACACTAAATTACTTTATATTAAACCACGTTTTGATAGTTTTTATGGAATATTTACGACTTATCATGTTGCATAAAGCATTATGACCAACAAAATATCAAAGACTAACTAATTTTCAAGAACGGTCGTTACTTTTTTTCATGAAGTGTACGGATTTTCGGTCGACAAAAAGTTCGGGTAACAGCACTACACGTTGCAAGCACACGTCATCTAATGGGTATTTGATGTAAACCTGTTCTAGTTGTGTTATCTTATCCTTGATACTTATCATGTGGCACACATTCATGATGAAATCTCCATTTGCCAGAACAGCAGTGATAGTCTTATGAAAATCCTAATTCAATTAAATTTATAAAAAAAGTTTCAATTTTAATGTTATTGCAGCTCAACAAGATAAAGGAGTAAGAGCCAAAGAAATTGAAGTAACAATCTATATATTTTTTTTAAATATTGATTGATCCTTTCCTACCAAACGACACAACTCACAAACAATTTAATGTCACGATATGCCTTAATTTGGCCGGGGAGGTAGGCCTAGATGGTTTCCAGACAAAATCTGAGCCACCAAATGTGATTAAAACTGACCTAGATAGACTATACACATAGAAAAGATTATTTTTAAAAATCAGATTATATAGTACAGCTGTTAATATGATAGGTGATTTGAACATGTTGATTTTTGTTCCGGCAACCTAGATTTTCAAGTCTACTTATCTGGTGATGAGTAGAAAGATATGATATTTCCATACCTCTCCTTGTACCATATAGAACACTAAATTAAGCATATCTTTTCCTGTTCATTTTTACATACATGAATAGATACACATTATGTCCCAATTACACTGGAAATTGTGTCTTTGCATGACTGTATATGAAATGAAAAAAAAATCAATATCCGGGAGGGGCACCCCTTCCGGACCCCCCCCCCCCCCCTTTATGTAATTCATGCTAATGTGGCGAAAAATATATAATGGTCAGTGGAAAATATGCACAGTTTATGTTTTAAGCTAAAAATTATCATTGGTACTTATCATGATATATTCATAAACAGTCTAAGCAATAATCATTTCTCAATACTAGTGAATACTGAGTGGTACTAAATTAAATTACAACCATTAAAAAGTCTGGACACTTCTCAGGCTGGTACCATGTGCATATTCTTATCCACATTCTTATCAAACAACATCAAAGGTTGAGACATGATGTGATTAATACATACAAAATTGTACATACAGTAAAACCTAAAATATACGAAGACAGATTATCCGATTACCCGGTTATAAATACGAATTAAATTTTACGATCATATGAGGTGGACAGTTCACCTAACCATCGCTCCTGCGAAGAACCAGTACTAGACTTCCATCCTCCGTAAGCAACTACATGTACCTACTTTTTCATATAAAGAGACATGGTCGGTAGCGGGTCTCAAATCCACGACTATCCATCAATGAGAGGTTACATTGATTTGAAGTCAGTAACATCAACCACAGAGGTGGGTGATTTGCATTTCAGAGTCATTCTAAATCTAAAAAGTGATTAATCACAACTAAACAAAACTAACTACAATAGGATGATATTGAGAAAGAAAATAATTATGTATAACCAACATAAAAATCATGTCTTCCTTACAAAATAAAACCTAGCTGGCCCAGGTTTTGCTGTATCCACAAATATATATTATTTGATTTATTTTTAACAGCTAATGAAGAAGGAAATGCCAAGGCATTAATATATTATAAGATCATTGCTGGACTCCAGGGAACTCTAGGTGTGGGAATGTTGATCTCTGGAATTATTGCAATTGTTAATATAGATGAAGACATTTTTGGGCCTCCTTATTTTGTCGGTGGATATGTGGTTGGCACTCTTTTAAATATTCCTTCTGTGGACTGTCAGTTGGCTTTCTTACTGATTTAAAATCTTTCTAAGAAATATCAATGCACTATAATTGAAGTTTTCCCTTTCGAGAGAAGGGGGGGGGGGTTATATAGAGGAATAAGACATTTGTGGAATATAGCTGTCAAATTTCCCTCCCATGTGCAGATATTCCTGTCTAATTTCTTGGGGGTTTTGGTGGTTCTGATGTCAAATGTCCCTATGTTAGTTTTTTATTATCGCACTTAAAAATAGCACATCATGAAAATAGGCGATTGTCTTAAGGTATCAGGCTTGGTTAAAATCGCTTAAATAACGTAAAATGATATGTTACGTTATTTACAAAGATTAATTATCGTACTTAAATACCAAGCAACAAAAATTCTAACCGAACGCTCAAAAATGGTGTTTTATTGGTATAAATACTGCAACCCTTTATCAACTTTTCCTTATCAGTGTTAAATATCTCTAACGTAATATGCATTATATTGGTACGATATTATACTATTCATTCATTAATGACAAAAAATTGTTATAGAATCTCTTACTAGACATCAAACCTGGGTGTGGTTTAAGTTATTGAACCGTAAACATAAACGATTTTGATTGACCATCAAAATTGAATAGGGTGCGTCATATTCGTTGATTTCATGAGACGATTATGATCCGACACTCTAATTGTTAATTGATCAGCTTAAAAAACACAGTGGGTGTCATTTTCGAATTAACATTACCGTCTTTAATATTTGATGACGGATTTCTAAGCGGTTTTCGGTATTTTAGAGCGGAAATGTTAACCGTGCCTTAGAATATTGATACTTGTTTTCATTTTTTATCTATGACGTATTACGTAATAAACAGCGGGGTTCTGGGCATGGAATTTCTTTATAGTTAAGTATCTGACGAACGGAGGACTTTATCAAAAAAATGATGCACGGTTCCCTGCTTTATACATTTATAGTAATTTTAAGGCTACTTGTTGTAAAATACATGTATATTCCTATACAGAGTAGTTATCGTTGTTTGTAAATTACGTGCGATATTGGTTTAAAGAAGACCAATCAAATGTAATATTTGTTTCAAATTACTTGCAATGTACTTTATACAGTGTGACTGTTTATTCTAATATATAATTATGGTTTAGTTTTTAAATCTATAAATTGGTGAAACTTGATTTGACCTGACAGATACGTTAATTCCTGTCATCGGTCTATGAAATACAGACCAAGTCTATTTTCTACTCCATGTGATGGTCCAATTATAAAATTCCCATATATCGGAAAAGTCTTCCTTTCTAATTCCCCTTGTATCCCCGCCGCCCTCCCCACTCTTGGGATAAACATTGATAAGTGCATAATATCACATTTTAGTTGTTATCAATTGTGGGGTTCCATGATTGTGTGGTTACGGATTCTAGTTCATGCTCATTAAAATTTGGGAAGGTAGGTTGGGATTGTTCATCCTTTTTAGCTTCCATGAGAACTTTTGCTCATGGTGAGCTTTTGTGACCAGTCTTCGTCCGGCGTCGCGCGTCCTCATTCTTTTACCTTGTGAACACACTAGGGGCCACATTTTTAGCTCAATATTCGCAAAACTGGGTCAGAATATTAATATCGACAAAATCTCGGACAAGTTCGATAATGGGCCATTTGGGGTAAAAACTAGGTCGCCAGGGCCAAAATAAGGGAAAACCTTGTGAACACTCTAAAAACCACAGTTTTGATTGGACATGGGTCATCTGGGGTAAAAAAGTAGGTTGCTAGGTCAAATCAGATTTCACAGTTATAATTGGATCTTCACCAAACTATGTCAAATTGTTTGTTTTAATGATATAAAGTTCAAGTACAAATATGGGTCATTTGGAGTCAATATCTAGGTCACTAGCCTAAGGTTAAATCTTAGGAAAATATTGTTAACACTGTAGATGTCTCAGTTCTGATTGGATCTTCTCCAAACCTTGTCAGAATGTTTGCCTCAATGATATGTGGGTCAAGGTCGAATATGCATCAACCGGGGTAAAGAACTAGGTCACCAGGTCAAATCTTACATATGAACCTTGTTAAAGCTCTATATGTAACGGTTTTAATTGGAGTTCAAGTATGGGTTGAGTCAAAAACTAGGTCACGAGGTCAAATCTTAAGAAAAACTTATTAACACTGTAGATGTCAATTTTTGATTGGATCTTCACCAAACCTTGTCAGAATGTTTGTCTTAATGATATGTAAGACAAATTACAACATGGGTCATCTGGGGTCAAAAACGAGGTCTCGAGATCAAATCCTAAGAAAACCTTGTCTATACTGTAGTTGTCATGGTTTTGATTGGATCTTCACTAAAACTTGTCAGAATGTTTGTCTTAGTGATATGTAAGACAGGTTACAACATGTGTCATCTGGGGTCAAAAACTAGGTTATGAGGTCAAATCCTTAGAAAACCTTGTCTATACTGCAGTTGTCATGGTTTTGTCAGAATGTTTGTCTAATATATATGTAGGACAAGTTCTAACATGGGTCATCTGGGGTAAAAAAACTAGGTCACAGGTTCAAAACAATGTTTTTAATGAGTAAACAATGATTGTCATATGGGCGATATATAGGGCCATCTTGGCCCTATTGTATTAATGTACAATTTATCATATCCATGCAGACTTAGCGTACGGTGTAAGACTGGCGGACTTGTCCAATAGATTGTGTGTTGGTCCAATAAAGAATCTCATCTAATCGGTCCGGCGATTAATTTACCTGATGTAGACACATTTTATGATTCATACATGCTTGCTTAAAACGTCTTGTTTCGGTCTGATAGAATGTTTAAGCTTGTTAGACCAAATATCCTTTTATATAAAGATTCTTTTGTCTTTTGCAAAGTCTGTTAGTCATTGTTATAAACAAAGAATATATTGCTTATTTTTGTAGACCGGGAAAGACTTAAACATTTGAATTTAATCATAAATGTATGTACTATGTATTAAAGAAGTGTCTCTCTTTTTCCATAGTCTTTGATGGCTTCAGTAATTTGAACATGTGTGATTATGAGAGCACCTGATGCCAACAGTGATGTAAAGAAACAAAAACTTGGATGTGCAGTATGTGTATTTTATGATTTACTTCTTAGCATTAGTTTCGTTAGGGAGGCACCATGGTGAAGGGTAGAGTATTGGACTCCGAATCTGGAGGTTGCGGGTTCGAATCCCATCAGTTGCAGAATTTGACCGGAACCTTCGCAATCCCTTCTTGCGGCACGAGTACTGGTTAGAATCCAGGAAGCAGTCGTGCGCAGTAAGAGTAGTTAATATAAGTTGTAAGAACAATTGATGTAAAAATAAATTAGTGCTTAGAGATTAAAAATTTGCGGCTGTAGTCTAGTATTATCTACACACACCCACAATGAAATGGACGTATTTGATAAGTTGTACGCGTTATCATTTGTCATTTATTTTCATGGGTTCTGTGCTGTTAGATATAGATTGGCAGTAAAAACAATATTAATTGCTGTAATGATCATTGACTATTTGACTGGTTTGTAACATCTTGATAAACAAACCACCTCTGTATAATTATAAGGACCCACTTTTCTGGTCCCAACGGTTATTTTGATATCAATATTTACTGCTATCCAAACTGTAAACAGTAAGCAGGCAGGTTGGCATTTATTATGCCCCCTTTCGAAGAAAATGGTATATTGTCGTGCACATGTCAGTCGGTCTGTCTGTAACCAAACATTTGGGTAATAACTAGAAAACTATTTAGCCTAAGCTCCTCAAATTTGGTTGGGAAGTTTGTCATCACGTCTAGATGACTCCTATTAATTTTGAGGTCAAAGGTCAAGGTAATGCTATCTAGTTAATATTTAAGTGGCATCCGTGTTTCATAAGCACTTCTGTTTTATTATTTAGATATAGACATGGTGAAATAGACAGCTGGAACAAAAATAAATACTGCACATTTTTAACGCCCAAAGAGACGTACAGTAAAACCCCGATTATTCGAATGTCGTTGGGCCCTGAAAAATCATTCGGATAATCCATGGTTTCGAATAATCCATTTTAGTATGATGTACCGGTTGAAAACGATAAATTCCGTACTGTCCGTATATTACAAGGGAGTTAACTCTCGTATGCAAACATGACGTTCTTGAGTGATAATAAGAATAAAATAAAATGTATAACAAACACTTATTATTGGTTTATCTGTGTTTTATGAATGTTCATATGAGTTGACAAATGAAACATTAATTCTTGTTTTATAAATACCCGCGCATTTATGGAATATGCAGAACACAATCCGACACAATAATATGTCATTCTCACTTCACTTACTAACGATCGACTAGGCATCGCTATCGTCACATTCTCAAACAATTAAAAGAATCGAAGACGTAACGTTTTTATGTTTGGAACATTGTTCACTAAATCATCATATTCTAGTTAGTTTTGTTTAATTGTTTTCAAATCAGTTTTTAAATTTTGAAAGACGCTGAAATGCAAATAATTTCATACAAATCACCAGGTACGTACACGTATTAACTTATTATACCCGAGATCATTGTGAAATATTCGTCGGGATTAGTATAAAATCGTAACAAACAATATGGTCAAATTAACAATAATTAAATTGTTGACACGCTTCGTGTATGAATTGATGTTACACATTGTTTGTCACACGACATTTGATTCTCAATCGGCCATTGTTATCAATTGACGATTCGAATAATAGGTGTGAAAATACGCGCATTCGTAACTTTAGGGACCTAATAATGTATTCGGATTACACCAGGTATTCGTAAAATCCGATTCGTATAACCGGGGTTCGTTGCAGTTGAAATATATAGAGACTTAATCGGGACCGTAGAATTTATTCGGATAATACCGGGTATTCGGATAATCGGTGTTCGGATAATCGAGGTTTTACTGTATTATATTATGACGCTGGCGTCCGTCTGTTCGTTTTTCGTGTCTGCTCTGTAACTCTGTAAGCATGAAAAGGATTTTGAAGAAATTTTAAACAAATGTACACCCCATAGAGCTGACGTGCAGAGTATATGTTTGGGAAGGCTCTCTTCAAGGTCAAGGCCACACATAGGGGTTAAATATTACTTATTTATAAAGTGCTCATGGTGAGCTTTTGCCTTTTGAACACACTGGGGACTGTATTTTTCGTTATACTATCTCAAAACTGGGTCAGAATGTTAATATACAAGTAGACAAAATCTCGGAATATTTCGATGAGGGGTCATTTGGGGTCAAAATCAAGGTCACCAGGGCAAATTAAGGAAAACCTTTTGAACACTCTAGAAATCACTGTTTTGATGGGACCTTCATGAAACCTTGTCAGAATGTAATGTCTTTATAATATCTTAGAGATGTTCGGACATGGGTCATCTTGGGTAAATAACTAGGTCACTGTGTCAAATCTTATGAAAAAACATTTTAACACTTTAGATGTCACGGTTATACTGGATATTCACCAAACATGTCAAATTGTTCGTTTTAATGATACGTAGGTTAACGACGAATTTGGGTCATTTAGGGTCAATAACTAGGTCACCAGGTAAAACATTGTCAACACTGTAGATGTCACAGTTTTGATATGATCTTCGCCAAACCTTTTCAGATTGTTTGTCTTAATTATATTAAGGATAATCCCGAATATGGGTTACCTGGGATCAAAACCTAGGTCACCGGGTCAAATCTTAGGAAAACCTTTTTAACAATGCAGATGTCAAGTTTCGATTGGATCTTAACCAAACCTGCGTTTGTCTTAATGATATGTAAGACAAGTTTAAACATGGTCATCTGGTGACAGTTCAACACTTTACTAGGTCATAAGGTCAAATCTTACGAAAGCCTTGTTTACGCTGTAGTTGTCAAGGTTTTGATTGGAGTTTCACCAAACCTTGTCAGAATGTTATTCTTATTGATATGTAGGACAAGTTCGAACATATGAGTCATCTGAAGTCAAAACCTAGGTTACTAAGTCAAATCTTTGGAAAATTTTATTAACATTGTAGATGTCACAGTCTTGATTGGATATTCACCAAATCTTGTTAGTATGTTTGTCTCAATGATTTGTAGGACAAGGTCGAACATGGGTCAGATGGGGTTAAAAACTAAGTCACCAGGTCAAATCACAGAAAAACCTTGATATCAACAGACCTTATGACACAGGTTCAAAACAATGTTCTAATGAGTGAACAATTATTGTCATGTGAGCGATATAGGGCTATCTTGGCCCCCTTTTACAGTATCAAATATACCTTCAGGCATTAATGCTCTGTTTGGCGATCATTCTGTATCGGTTTTCATTTAATGAATCTGTCAAGTAGCAGCAAACCATTGTTGTTTTAAGGATGACCTGTTTTGTTTTCTGTTCTTTCAGTTACGTGGCCACTATAATGTGTCGATGTTCATGATATTTGGCTGTTTCATAGGGACCGTGTTGGCTGCACCAGGATTGGCGTATTCGGTTTCGAAAATGAAAGGAGTGAAATTAACAAAGCTTTTGCTGTTGTTATACTTGGTGGATGTATATTTGGAATATTCATTACCATTGGCTCTTTATGTATTAAGTATACCTATGTCACATATTTTGGTGTTGCAATAACACAAGGACGCCGAGGCTGGATGATGATTGTGAACACAAATACCACAGGAGGGACAGAGTTCGATGTTATAGATACAAATCAAATTTTGTTCAAATCAGACCCTGAATCGAGTGCCTTGAATGCTCAGATAAGTCAACTTGAACGACAGAATCTACTTCTGCAGCAACAGTTGGATCTTCAGCAACAGTTTATGAACAACAACAGCAGCAGCAGCAGCACCAGTATTTAGGTGGATTTTCTCAGTCACCACCGCCACCCATGTACGGCACTGGACCTGCCTATCCACCCACAGCCCACCATCAAGTTATAATGATGTCAAGTAATAATCAGCAGTTCATTTTACTGGGGTGACAATTAATATTCCTGATATATCCAGAACAATCCATCTATCTGTCCTGAAAAAGCTATGGTTTCTTAGTACAATGAAAATTATTTGATTGAAATATCTCTAGAAATAGCGAAGTTATGGTCAATTTGATATGCTGCATAGGATTTTCTTTAATACAAACAGAACAGTTGAAGGCCTCTCCTTTGGCAGAAATGGTGGGCTACCTATGATTTTCAGGATCTTTAAGTTGACTTTATTGACACCCCTAATTTATCTTCATGCGATAATTATCATGTTACTTATTGTTGGCCATAATAATTGTCCACAGAATATATTCGCTATCTGTTACTTATCATGATGCATTTTTAGCTCATCAGAGCACAAAGTGCTTTTAGGTATTATGATTTTGTGATTGCGGGTTGTCCGTTTTCCGTGCGTGCGTGCGTGCGTCCGTCAGTCTGTCCGTCCGTCCGTCAGTGCGTCAGCAATTGCTTTAATTTCATGAAACGTTACAGGGATGTTTCTTGTATGAAGCTCTACCAAAGTTGTTCAAAAAATTAAATTACATAAACAACTCTGGTTTCCATTGCAACAAACATTAAAAATCTTCTTGTCAGAAACCATGGGGCCTAGAGCTTATATATTTTTTATTTAGCATTGTCTTGTGGACCTCTACTAACTTTGTTCAAATTATGGCCCTGGGGTAAAAATTGGCCCTGCCCCGGTGTCACTTGATTTTACATAGGCTCATTTAGGTTTTACCATCATTTTGTCTTTCCCAAGGGTGACCTTTGTTCACAGGTTTGACTGTATAGCTATATACATTTGTATATTACTATTACGGGTTTGATACTTACAACCAATTATATTTAGTCTTCATTTTACATTTTGTAATTTCTTAATGTCATTTACTTTTAGACTATCTTTTCAATGTATTTATAATATCTGTACCGAATAGATGAACCGGTCCATCTCGCAAATAAGAATTTCATTTCCATTTCTAAATCCCCACCCTAGAGACAGCCGTATTCGTCTAAATCCCCATCTTAGAGCCTACTTGGTCTATCAAATGCGACATGAATGTAAAATCCGGCCAAAGTCTATTTCCGGGACACGGAGTCATTAATTACATGCATATGGTGGCCTGTATTCAGATGTGACTGCTAGCACAGGTTTGCCTTTTTTGGAGGAAAAATTAGGGACAATAAAGCTCATCCAACCGTGGAAAATAAATTACTGTGCAACCTCTACACAGCAACAGCCTCACAACACCGACATGAATTCGCTTCTAATAAAGGTACGTGTTAAATTGGTTTGTAGAAGTTGCACAGTCGACAAATTCAGGCAAGAACTAGACAAAATAATTTCTAGGAGTATTTTTATTCTTTTAATTACACACGTATGATTTGAAAAGGACGGTCTGGTATCGTGAAGAAAACAAAGATGGTTGGTTACATCAAGGACTTATATACATACATGTATGTATATAAGTCCTTGGTTACATGCTCATCAAAAAATTATATATACAAGGCAGGTGAGAGATAACGAACGACAACTCTGGATAGATATGTCTCTTTAAACTGGTTCCTGTTCCATGATGCAGTGCACCAAAAGCTTTGTACACACAATTAAACGGGAACCAGTTTAGAGTTGGACTTTATCCAATCCGGATGTAAATACTTCATATTTATCTATTAACAAAAACAACACGTACATTTCAACATCGCTGATAAACAACAGTTTGGAAATTTTCAAATCAAACTCGTGATGGCTGATGATGGTAATAAATTTATTAATACGTTGTTGTATATACATTTTTTGTGTATTATGTATTTTTTTACACTTTATACTATAAACGGGTGCAAGACGTTTGTCTGTGTACCATTTCACAAACGTACCACGCACTGCCTTTATCATTAACTTTATGTACCAATTTATGCCTTAATGTACCACAATTATAGTGTGTCTATTGTTCAAAATGGACAGTACCTTGAGAGGTGATAATTAGGTGTTAACAACACCTTGTCGCAGCTATCAAAACTAATATTTTGATAAATAAGTTAGGCTTCAAGTTAAACTTGGGGCGTTTTGACCTGCTACCGCTAAATTGGTATTTTTTATTTCGCTTTGTTGATGCTTGATGAACTGCAATGTACTGCATACTTCAAGTTCATCATCAAAGACTTTCAACTATGTAAGTTGGACGTATAGACCATTGTTGATTAACTTTGGAGAAAGGGCATATTACAAGTATTATTATGGTTCACAACATTTTTCCATAGTAATCAGTGATTTTTTTTCGCTATATTTACTGCCGAATATGGGCAGTTTCCCCTAGTAAAATTTCCTTCATTTTCCCCCTAAAATGGCCAAAATTTTCCTCTAACAAGAAGTGTTTTCCACATGATCATGTAAAAAGAAGAAAAATACAACAGTTTTCTCACCATTGTCACCAATTACACTGTAATTTACAGTGTAGTAATATTATATATTTATGATTTAAACAACTAAATAATCACATATAACATAGAAATAAATGTTATTATATATTCCCATTTTGAAATTTGTTGTGCTAAATTTCCCCTTTTTTGATGTGCATGGGAATTGAGAAAATTTTGGGAAAAAATCACTGGTAATGCCTTACATGTAGCTAGCTTTTAAAATGTCTTCATTATGTGCCCATTTTATAATGTGACAGGAAGGGTATGAAAGGCAAAATATCAAGGACTTTTATACATACATGGATTCGCAACTTCCGTATTAACAGTTTAAAGTAATCAAATCCCGCGATAATAAGACGTGAATCAACGGGAATACATGCTATTGTTTACAAAAGCGAAAATACGAAAATATCCGTGATAATCCGAATGTTAATAACAGCGAAAATATCCGTGGTATTCCGAATGTTTAATCTCGGAGACGAAACGATTATAATAGATGTCCGCCATCTTGGAATTTAAAATGTTCGACTGATGCCTTTTTCAATGCTTATACTTGGACTTTGTGGAATATAAATGTATCTCAATATCTTTAAGGAATTTGTTGCATCCTTTACCAATTTCCCGTGCCCAATTGCCAGAGTTTTTTAGTATAATCAAATTCGTAAACAAACAGTTACAGCTGTCGGACATTGCCGAGTATATAGCAATGCATTGTGGGATCGTCGAACGATATCGTTTGAACTATTTTTAGCAGTTGCGAATCCATGTATGTATATAAGTCCTTGAAAATATTAAGCGGCTTTTAAAGTTTTGGAAGTCAGAACTAACATGTAACTAAATTTTTATGACACGCACAATTTATTTTGAGCTAAAAATTATCATTTCGCAATTCTGAATGATAATATGCTAATGAACACTGAGTGGTACTCATCATATCAATAATAACAATAAAGGCTTTATTTTAAGAGGCTACACATTTGGGGTTCCACAATCTTCCATGTGGGCCTCTCAACAAACATGAAAACAGAATTATACAATGAATATTAAACATAAATGAAAATCATTAAAACAGCAACATATCAAGATAATTGAATACATGTATTTGGTTAGGATGCTAACATCTAGAATTGGTGTTGATCATAAAACTGTAAAATAACATATACTTAATATTGTAAAGTGAATTTTATTCACTAGAGAACTTCCACTCAAGATATAACTTTTTGAAAGCTTTCAATGACGTTTGTTTTCTGATTTGAATATGGATGTTGTTCCATAATTTAGGTCCTTCATTATCCAGAGACTTTCTAAAAAATTAAATCCTTTATTTTGGAATATTAAGTTGTTCTTGAATTGATAAACGTAAATTAGCATTATTGGTATATTTGAATTTTTCAGTTAAGTAAATTTTGGGTCAGTCATAGGGTTGCCAAGGTTGTCATTGATAAAATTGATTGATGAGTTTTAGTTTTACCTGATAAATCTTTTAGATTTTTCCATAGTTCTTTTGGATTGTTTTTGTTAGAATTGATTGATTGTTCATAATGAATAAAAGTCTATTTTAGATTTTTTTATCAAAGTTTTAACTTTCCAGCATTTGTTTGTATGTATCCTCATTATTTGATCTCTTAGCTTAGTCACATGATTTGATTGCATTGGCAATGTCTTCATTTAATCATAACACTGTTAAACAGTCTAGACTGTTGACACTTCACAGACTGGTACCATGTACATATTCTTATCTGCAATATTTAACTCTTGGATGATTGAGTTTAAACAATATCAAAGGTTGAGACATATATGACTGATATACAGTAAAACCTCAATCATTCGACAACAGAAATCTCTATATAATATAATCTCAAATACAATTAACAAACATCAGCTGAAGATCTATACATACTGGATTTTACGAATATCTGGTGTCTTTAATCCAAATACATTGTTTATTCCCTAAACTTATAAAGTCACAAATGTGTGTTTTTTAACACCTGTAGCAGTGTGGTAACCGTAACTTGTATTTTTAAATTGGCTTGGATATTCACCAGTCCAATTAGCTCAATTGGTAGAGCATCTGACTTGCAAGCAGGAGGTTGCGGACTTGAGCACCGCATCAAGTACATTATTTTCCTCCAATTACATTTGGTGCCATGTGTGTGTGACTATTCTTGGAATCCTTGAGCTAGGGTGAAACAAAGGCTGGGTTAGCATGTGGTTGTCTTGATTAATTACTTTGAATAAAAATGAAGCAGGAATGTAGTGGTGAGGTATAATTGTATTTATAAATTGGCTGGGAAATTCACCAGCCCAATTAGCTCATTTGATAGAGCATCTGACTAGCAGGCAGGAGGTTGCGGGTTCGAGCCCTACATCGGGTACATTATATTCCTCCTCCTATTCTCACCAATTTTTCGACTGGCGTGTGACAAATTATGTGTGGTATTAATTCATATGTTAAGCATGTCATATGCAACAGTTTAATTGTTCAAATTAATGATGGGTTGCCATAAAATATGCATTGTTGTTAAAGTTGATTGTATTGATTGTTATGATTTTATACTATGCCACAAACATTTCAATGTAATCTGTAGGAAATGATTTACATAAATTCAAAGTCATTCTAAATTTAAAAACTGATTCTAACCTGGGACCATTTTACACATATATTTTTTTTGAACCCAACAAATTTGAATAAACAGGATTTTACTGTATATATATATGCTATTGGTGTGGTCTCCTTTATTATAAGTGGACATTATCTGGAGTCAGTCTTAGTGTTGAGAGTTCACTGTATCCACAAATATATTGCTTTATATATTGCTTGATTTATTTGTAACAGCTAATGAAGAAGGAAAGGCCAAAGCCTTAAAATATTACAAGATCATGGCTGGACTCCAGGGAACACTAGGTGTAGGAATGTTGATCTGTGGAATTATTGCTACTGCTAATGTAGATGAAGACATTTTTGGACCTCCTTATTTTGTCGGTGGATATGTGGTTGGCATCATGGTATGTTGTTTTTCTAATCTTTCATAACTCCATTGAAAATCCCTTCCGTAGACCATCAATTGTTTATCTTACTGATTCAAAGCCTTCCTAAGATATAATATCACACATTTAGTTCTTGAATATAAATGTTGCTGAATTTAGAGCTCGATGATTATGGCCTCTGACTTTGTAAGGCCTAAAAAACTTTTCTTGTTATATCTGCTCGTGAAAATTAGGGAATGTAGGTTGTGATTTTTGTGTTATTTTTTACTTATTTTGGCTCTTGAAAAGGTAAAAAAGGGAGAAAGTGGATGTATTGTTCCTAGGCTGCCTAACAAAAAGTCTAGGGTCTCTGGGAAGAAATAGGGTTACCTGTAGGTCAGGTAACCAGAAACAAACTCTTTCTTTTACGCCTTTACCTGTAGCCCCTTAATTACTGTTTTAAGCCTATTAAGGTAGTTTGCGGTGTTGCTCGTCAAAAAAGAAAGTTTGTTTGAATGGCATGAAATTCGGAGGAATTATACCTGAAGTAGCAGCGCTTACTAAAATATTGTTCTTTTTACAGTTTGACGTCGGTAACCTAGCAACTAAACGGCGTTAAAACGCCACCTAGCGGCACCAGCCACCTACTTGTTGTACTTTTCCCTTCATATCTCTGCTATGAATTGTCATAAATTGAAAATTCAAACTTTGTGAATGAGCGAATGCAGTCGTCTACCGAGTGATCATCATCAATGCTTTGAATATCCATGACCGCCCGTTGTGTCGGAAATTAATCGACGTCCAAACGTCATTATGGGGACATTTTTTTAGACATAAAATATTCAGATAAATGCAAATGTAGCTTAAACGCTGTGGTAGAAGTTTTTCAAAAATTAACATTATGTAAAACATTCATTTATCTACACATTAAGCAAAAAATTAAATTGATAGGGATCACTTATCCTATGTTTGAATAATCGTACATGCTATGCATAATATATGTAGTGCATCCTCTGGGAAGCAACACTCTTTGAGAGTAGCAAAATTATGTTGTTGTTGAGAGGTTGTTGTTCTAGAGAGGTTAAATTAATAGGTAAATCGTGCATTTGGAAAAAATCTTCCTGTTATTGCTGGGAGGTTGTTGCTCAGGAGAGGGCCGCTCTGGAGAGGTTGTACTGTATACACTGATATGCTTCAATGAACATCATTTGTTTCATTTATTTACACAGGCATATGATGTACTAGAATAACTAAGTTTTAATCAAACCTAATCATCAGTACTGAGTAGTATTGAAATTATGATTTGTTTTTATCAATTTTCAATTCATCATTACCAGACTTTCCTTAAGGCGTCGGACTGGCGGACTTGTCTGATAGGTTGTATGTTGGTCCAATAAAGAACCTTATCTCATTGAACCGGCTCTCCGGTGGCTCTGACAGGATTTTCAAGCTTGTCAGACCAAATGCCCAGCAGATTCTTTTTCTTTTGCAAAGTCTGTTAGTCATCATAGACAAAAAATATATTGCACATTTTTGTGGAACCGGACAAGACTTAAATTAAAATTAAGTTTGTTTGTCCTTTACCGACCGAACCGAAAAAATCATGCCGGCTCAAAAGATTTTATTGCAAAATCTGGGAGAACTTTATTTTTATACTAGGGAAAATATAAATGTACTAGGTGCTTTCGATAAACATTTAAAGTAGGTATCATTTGAAGTAATGAAGGAAAACAATAATGTGTGTTAAGGCACTGAGTACATGTTTATGGTTGATTAAAGCACACAATAAATGGTTGTATGGTAGCGGAATACATAAAATGAATAGATAGAAGTTCAAAGGTAAAAAATCTAGAAATAAAATAATATATTTTTCCTACCTACCGACCCTCTTCTAAAACTCGGGGTCGGTCAAGGGCAAACAAACATATTTTTAATTTAGGCCCAGGACTTAAAAATTATAATTTAATCATAAATGTATACACTATGTACATGTATTAAAAAAATTGTCTCTCTTTTTCCATAGTCTTTGATGGCTTCAGTGATTTGTACATGTGTGATCATGAAAGCACCTGATACCAACAGTGATGTAAAGAAGCAAGAACTTGGCTGTGCAGTATGTGTATTTTATGATTTACTATCTAGCATAATTTGTTTTGTTAGGGAGGCACAGTGGTGAAGTGTAGAGCATGGGACTCCTAACCTGGGGTTGCATGTTCGAATCCCGACAGTTGCAGAATTTGACCGGAAACTTCACAACCCCTTCTTTGTTATGAGTACTGGTTAGAATCCAGGGAGCAGTCATCGAGAGTAGTTAAAAAAAGTTAAAAAAGAACTTGCTCTTCAATTGATGTAAAAATAAATAAGTTTTAAACTATTAGTTTTGTTAGCATGCACTTAGAGATTAGAAGTGTGCAGCTGTAGTCTAGTATTATTTATACTCATTCACAAATTGAAATGGACATATTTCAAATTGACAAGTGATATATTTTTGTCTTTCATTTTCGTGGGTTCTGTGCTGTTACATGTAGATAGACAGTAAAATCTCACCTTATGACAGGGGTGAAAATATTTGGGATTATCGGTCCAGAAAGAGCTAAGATTTCAGAGCAAAATAAAAGTTATTTGATGAAAATATCTCAAGAAATAGCAAAGTTATGGTCTATTTAATCTGCTCTAAGGATAATACAAACTAAGCTAAATATGGAAACATTGAATGTGGTTGAAGGCCTTTTGTCTGACAAAAATGATTGACTGGATTTGATTTTCAGGATTTTAATTTGGCTCTATTGACACCCCTGTAATGACCTTTCTATATTAAGATCACCTTGCTATAACGACCATTGACTATTTGACTGGTTTGCAATGTTTTAATAAACAGACCACCTAACTATATAATGACCCTCTTTTCTGGTCTCTAAGATGATGTTGATATCAAGGTTTTACTGCTATTTAAACAGTAAACAGTGGGCAGGTAGGTATAGGCATTTATTATGCCCCCTTTCGAAGAAAAGCGTATATTGCTGTGTACATGTCAGTTGGTCTGTCCACAACCAAACATTGTCTGGGCAATAACTAGAGATGTATTTGGCCTGAGCTCCTCAGATTAGGTTGAGAGGTTTGTATCACATGTAGATGACCCCTGTTGATTTTGAGGTCTGTAGGTCATAGGTCATGGTCATACTATCCAGTTGGCCTTAATGGGGCATCCATGTTTCACAAATGCTTTTTGTTTTATAATTAAGATATATTATTTCAATGAAATATAAAGCTGGAATATATAAATATATGCTAAATAGATTTCTTTTAATAAATCAAGTAACAGCAAACTGATATTGTTTTAAGGATGGCTTTACCTGGAGTGATTTCTGTTCTTTCAGATACGAGGCCACTATATGTTGTCGATGTTCATGATAATGGGCTGTTTTATAGGGACCGTGTTGGCTGGGATTGGTGGATTTGGTGGATTTGGTTCCAATAACGATAGGAGCAGCATTAACAAAGCTTTGGCTGTTGTTATACTTCTTGGTTGTATATTTGGTGTATTTGTTACCATCGGCTCTTTATGTATTGTGTGTACCTATGGCACATATTTTGGTGTTGTAATAACACAAGGACGCCGAGGTAGAATGGTGATTTTGAACACAAATACCACAGGAGGGAATCAGTTCGGTGTTATGCATACAAATCCGGTTGTATTCCAAACAAACCCTGATGCGGGTGCCACTAATGCTCAGATAAGTCAACTTGAACGACAGAATCAACTTCTGCAGCAACAGTTGGATCTGCAGCGACAGCTTAATGAGCAACAACAGCAGCAGCAACAGTATGGTGGTGGATTTTCTCAGCCACCGCCGCCACCCATGTACAGCACAGGACCTGCTTATCCACCAACGGCCCCACCGCCAAGTTATAGTGATGTCAAGTAATAATCTGCTATACATTTTTCTTCGTGTGATAATTATCCTGTTTACTTAGTGTTGGCCTATATGTTTCCAATATTTGTTCACTAAACAGAATTTTTCGCTCTTTGTTACCTATCATGATGGATTTTTTATATGCAGTGGCAGAAACTGTTTTATTTATGCGTTTATAACCATTATGCATCCACTTGTTAATTAATAACTGTTTTCTTTACCATGGAGATCAGTTTCTAGTGACAATTGCCAGTGTTTTCTTTTAGTTTTATTTTTTTAGAAAGTTTATCTGAGGGAATACTGTGCTTTTTATTTTTTAAGCTCTTAAAGGGCATGCCCAGGAACTGCTGTGTCTTGGGTTTCATACACCACAAATGTGTTTATCACGTGTAAAACCAATTATTACCGAAAAATCAAAGAAGAATGTGTGTTCCAAAATGACTTTATATAACGCGTGCGTCGGTATGTGTATGTCGATTTAAATGAAAGGCATGTCCCTTTAATAGTGAATTGATCTTTGCTTCATCATGTTTATACAGATTACTTGGACAATTTGTTATTATATATTCTTGGATGTAATATTTTCTGTAATCTATGTCAATAATTATTACCCCGCAAGCGAAGTTTGAGAGGGGGTATATTGGAGTCACTCTGTCTGTCAGTTGGTTGGTCCGTCGGTCCGCATATAGTTCATGGAGCGAACTACTTCCACATTTTTAAGCGATTGCAATGAAACTTGAAATATGTCATCACCATCAAGTGCAGATATGCAAGACACAATTTTCATGCCCTGCAATTCATTCATTGCAGAGTTATGTCCTCTTGAACTTAGCTGTATATGTGTACTGTAGCATTCTTAGTGTCAAGGCGGTGGCGGGTATTAGTCACCTCTGTGACAGCTGTGGTTAGAATTTACTGGGTCATAATCGATTCTTCATCCTTTTTAGTGTATGGCCTTTCACTGGTTTTATAACCCTATTACCCTGAAGTGTATTATGTATGGCCTTTCATTGGTTTTAATTTATAACCCTGTTACCTTGGCTTAATGTGTACGATGGTTGACCTTTTATTGGTTAATGTGATTTGTAATCTGGTGATCCTGACTTGATAGCAGTAGGTCATGAAACTTTGATTACAATCTCGATTTAACTCCACATGTGAGAAGTTACTGGGTCCTTGTGGAAGGGTAAATTAGTACTGGTCAGAATACAGTCCAGGAAAACTGGTTAGGTGAATCAACCACTGTATATAACTGAAAAATATTTGAAAAACAGCATTATACCCAAATAAGTAAAAATGACCATCTACTGTATTTTCATTTACCCTGTAAAGTGTATTGTATATGACCCTTCATTTGTTTTGTAATGCATTACATGACTTTAAACAACCATACCCCGTATTCAAACCAACATCTTTTTCAAAAAGATGGAAACATTTTTTTAATACACAAATGTATATTTGACTTTTTTTTGCAAATGTATATTTGACTTTTATTTTTGGGGCCTGTCTGTCTGTTCGTACCAAACTTTAACCTTGCCTATAAAATCAAAACACTTCCACATGCAATAATCAAACTTCATAAATTATGTAGGTTTCTCATGAAAACCTCTACAGGACCTGTGCATTTTCAGGTCAAAGGTCACAAGGTCATTGTGTTTTTAAAAAATCCTAGATTTCTTTTAGGATACAACTCCTACATTTCTCAAGGGATTTGATGAAACTTTCACAAACTTGTTGTTACCAAAAAACCCAACACATGTTCTGGGTTTTGTGATTAAATCATTTTTGACAGAATTATGGCAAGTTTGTTTATTTTGTGAGATTATAATAGAGAAGTACTCTTGTTTGTTCTTTTTTTCAAGGAATTTTGACCAAACTCTGTCAGAATTATTGTCACCAAGTACCCCAGCACATATTGTCAGGTTTTTTTTGTGATTTAATCATTTTTAGCAGATTTATGGCCCGTCGTTTGTATATACCAAACTTTAACCATGCCTATGTACTCAAAAGGTTTTCACCTACAATCATCAAACTACATAATATTTATTATGTTGGTTCATGTGATAATCTCTACAGGACTTGCACATTTTCAGGCCAAAGGTCATCAGGAGGTGGCATTATGTTATTAAAACACATCTTGTTGTTTATATAAAATACTTCAAATCCATCAAAGACCAGACACATTTCGCATATGAGACAATACAGTGGAAGGTTTAACTGATTGTTTACTAGTGTTTTGTTCTGTTAAAGCAGGTCCTTGTTGGGACTGTTAAACAATTTAACAGTCAGCTCTGTTTTAGTTAAGACCTATTACAGTCAAACCTGGGTTAGTGGCCACCTGAATAAATGCCATTCTTAGAATTAAGGCCATTGTTTAAAGAAACGTCATTTTGTCTTTCCCAAGGGTGGCCTTTGTTCACAGGTTTGACTGTATATGGGTATATACATTTGTATATTAATATTACGGGTATGATACTTACAACTAATTATATTTTAGTCTTAATTTTACATTTTGTGATTTCTTGATGTCATTTACGACTATCTTTTCAATGTATTTATTTGTCATATGCTTTATTAGTACCAAATATATACCAAACTATAAAACAGCACATGTGTTCAATTCTCATTTGTATCTATGTTTTGCTTAGTGTCTTAATGACAGGGCAAACTGGTTCCTGTAATTGTGTTGCAGGGATGATCAGTGATCTAGTGGTAACGTGCCAGACTACTGAATAAAAGGTCCTGGTTCGAATCTCGACACCGCCTTCCGAATTTTCAGGGAAGCTTTTTCATAGTCCCCATCCCAAATAGGGAGCTGATGATTTTATTAACACAGTATTTGGCTAACTAGTCGGGTTTGTGATACTGAAAAAGCGTCCCTGAAAATTTGGAAGGAGGAGTCAAGATAATGAATGACCTGTTCAGTAGACCAGCATGTTACCACTACATGCACTAGACAACCCATCACCCCCATGCAAATTCTTTAGAATGTACGGTTTCATACATCATAGAGATCATCAGTCCAGCAGTTGGAATGTCATGAACTGTACTAAATTATAATCATAAGAAATTGTAATAATTCAAGCAAAAGGAGGTACATGTAACAGCATACATTTTGTATTGCATGCGGTCTATTATGGAGTTGTCTCTCTTCATTTAGTATATAGTCTTCAATGTAGTAAGATTTTCATCAATTTTAGACCAATTTGTGTATCACGAAGGTTAATATATTTGTGATGTAATGTTACCATTTGAGTTTTATAGACAGTGGAATATGCTACATAAAAAAAATTGTGTTTCGGTTTCACGACAGTCCCAATTTTTTGGCACTGAAACCCTTGATCAAATTTTATAAAATCGCAACCAATCTAGGCATAATTAACGAAATAATTTGTTCACAAATTGTGGTTCTAAGTATGACAGATATGCTTTGGGGGGGAAATCGAACAGTTTTGTGATCTACCAACCCTTTTTGTCGATGTTTCATTTGATTTAAGGCAGCAATAAAATCAGTACTATACGGGCAGCCAATTATCTAACCAGTTTTCCTGGACTGTATTCTAACCAGTACTAACTAACCTTCCACAAGAAGCTGGCAACTTCTCCAAATATGGAGGAATATCGACTTTTTTGTCGTATTTTCATGGAAGGCTATGATCTGCTGCGACCGAGATTCGAACCTGGATAGCCGAGTAAGTCCAGCGCTCTCTAACTATTGGACCACAATCACATACATTTTTAGCTTGCATGTCACAAAGTGACGGGGTGAGCTTTTGTGATCAGTCTTCGTGCGGCGTCGTGCGTCATCAACCTTTTACCTTGTGAACACACTAGGGGCCACATTTTTGGCTCAATTTTCGCAAAACTGGCTCAGAATGTTAATATCAACAAAATCTCGGACGAGTTTGATAATGGGCCATTTGGGGTCAAAAACTAAAGTCACCAGGCCAAATAAGGGAAAACCTTGTGAACATTCTAGAAATTACTGTTTTGATTGGATCTTCATGAAACTTTGTCTGAATATTTATTTCAATTATATTAAGGTCAAGTTTGATAATGGTCATTTCCGGTGAAAAACTAGGTCACTAGGGCAAATTGCTGGAAAACCTTGTGAACACTCTAGAAGTCACGGTTTATATTGGATCATCATGAAATAATATCTTGGACAAGTTCGAACATGGGTCATCTGGGGTAAAAAACTAGGTCGAATCTTAAGAAAAGGCATGTTAACACTATAGATTTCACAATTTTGATTGGATCTTCACCAAACCTTGTCAGAATGTTGCCTAAATGAGATGTAGGTCAAGGTCAAATATGGGTCACATAGGGTCAAAAAGTAGGTCACGAGGTCAAATCTTAGGAAAACCTTCTTATTAACACTGTAGATGTCAAATTTTGATTGGATCTTCACAAACCTTGTCAGAATGTTTGCCTAAATGACATGTAGGTCAAGGTCAAATATGGGTCACATAGGGTCAAAAAGTAGGTCACGAGGTCAAATCTTAGGAAAACCTTATTAACACTGTAGATGTCAAATTTTAATTGGATCTTCACAAACCTTGTCAGAATGTTTGTCTTAATGATATGTAAGAGAAATTCGAACATGGGTCACCTGGGGTCAAAAACTAGGTCACGAGGTCAAATCTTAGGAAAACCTTGTCTATGCTGTAGTTTTCATGGTTTTGATTGGATCTTCACCAGACCTTGTCAGAATGTTTGTCTTATTTATATGTAGGAAAAGTTATAATATGGGTCATCCGAGGTCAAAAACTAGGTCATCGGTTCAAAACAATGTTTTAATGAGTGAACAGTGATTGTCATGTGAGCGATATAGAGTCATATTGGCCCTCTTGTTTTTTTTTGTGTTTGTTTCTGTTTTGTTTTAGGCAACATTATCAAAAATAGAGTAGATAGATATAGCCTTTTTTGGCTCTTGAAAGCATGAAAGCGTAAAGGTAAAAAACTAAGTGGATTGTCCGTTCAAAAATGGCTAGGGTCAGGGGGGGGGGAATTAGGGTTGGTCGGGTAACCAGAAACATAATTTAGGCCCAACTGAAAATATTTTGTTATTTCTTGTTGATAGTTTTCGTCCTTTTTTCGAAATTTACTATAATTTATTATACATGTATGTAATTATCACAAATTACTTGCCCAATTCTTGATATAATTTCATTTAAAAAGCAACGTATCTGAGTTGTTACGCAATTAATGATAATTACATAGGCTTAATTTACCCACTGAAAACCTGGAGTAATACCCAGTCTTTACTTTGTAGGTTACTGAGTTTAAAACTTGTTGTTATTTTTTTATCAAGATACCATTTTTTACTTTAATCATTCTATAAATAACGTCTGTGTCATTAAGTTTTTAATACACATTACTTGGTTTGCCCTTAAACGACAATAACTTTATTTTAACATCGCTCACAAACTGTACTGATGGCGGATATTGATGCCAATCCAGGGATGACTGATGATGGTAATTGATTTATTTATATATACGTGACGTACAGAAACTCTTTGCATGTACATGTTTGGTGTACTTTTAAGCAAACAGTGCAATCTCTTACAGTCTTCTTACTAGCTCGGAAATAGACTTCTGCCTTCGGAATAGTCTTTGAACATTCTAAACTCTAAACAGTCTTCGGACCAGCTGGGCAATAGACTTGAAAGTCTTCGGACTAGCTTGGCAAAAGTCTTTGAACAATCTTCTAAATGGCTGAGCAATAAACTTGTTCAATCTTGTTACTAGCTGGGCACTAGACTTCAGTCGTCGGACTTGCAGGACAATATGTTTTTGCCTTTGTTTCAGTTGAATCATGCAGTTGGAAAACTATGCTGTTGTTGAAGGGTGGTTGTTGCTGAAAATAGGGTCGCTCTGGAGAGATTATTGTGTACATTTAACAATTATATCATAAAATGTACTTTAATGTCGTTAACATGATGAAAGATTTTGTGTGAGTGTATCTTATTATAATAAACGTGTTCAGACATATTTTTTCATATTTTCATGATTAAAGTTGGACCCATGTTGGTGATCGATCAAATTTGGTTTACAAATTAATTTATTACACAATTTCTAGTTACAAGTTTAGCCATTATTACTTTTTATTTGTATCTATGTTATCAATGTGCTCTAAATGACAATGCTTGAAATGCGCCTTAAACCAAAGATTTATACTTTACAAAATCGGTCTTTGCCTAGAAACTGAATTAAATATTTTGGTTTGTGTTCTAAAAAGGTGCATAATTAACATTACGGTTTACAACATTTCTCCCTAATAACTGAGCTAAATGTTTATTATATGCATAGTTAATGTTGAGCTATGGTTGATTATTTTGCAATTCTGAATGATAACGCTAGTGAATGGTGAGTTGTACTCATATACATTGCATGATATCAGTTATAAACAGGATGATACATCCGGATTCGCAATGTTTAACTTTGTGATAATTAAGGTCTAAGGTTGGTAAGTGATATGATTAATATGTGCTATATTTGTACTTTGCTTTGTTTCGAGAGCTAGTTTTGATAAAAAAATAATACATGTAGGTGAATAAAGTTTTGATAAAAAAATAATACATGTAGGTGAATAAAGTTTTGATAAAAAAATAATACATGTAGGTAAATAAAGTTTTGATAAAAAAATAATACATGTAGGTGAATAAAGTTTTGATAAAAAAATAATACATGTAGGTGAATAAAGTTTTGATAAAAAAATAATACATGTAGGTGAATAAAGTTTTGATAAAAAAATAATACATGTAGGTGAATAAAGTTTTGATAAAAAAATAATACATGTAGGTGAATAAAGTTTTGATAAAAAAATAATACATGTAGGTGAATAAAGAAAACACAAAGCATTTCAGCTTGAACCTGATAATAACCGAGCACAAATTATGCAGCCCTTTTGAGGGGTTTTAGTGGACGATGTCAGGTACTATTAAAGGGGGGGGGGGGTATTCCAGATAGATAAACAATATCAATAAACACAGTATTCATTCTGTACACTAAATTACAAGGCAATATATCTTATCTGACACTTTGAATTTTCATTAATAACATCTATGTTCCCTAGTCAACATGTTTAACATATTCCAGCCAATTCTTTTTCTTACGCTATAAAGTTACTACTGATTTTCATTTTCTTAATGGGATGTATAACTAGATAAAAGTTGATGAAAATATTTACTTTTTCATTATTATTAGGGCAATAATGATGTATTAAAACAGCCAGATTCATTTTGTGAATTTCAAACTTGGCGGAAGGCCCTATGTGTAGAACCACGGACATTCCATAAGCTGGCTGGATAATTTCCCCATGTATGAAATTTGGTCATGTGTGGGATTACAACTCACAACTGGGAGGGAAAAATTATTCCTAGTCAGAGACCATAATCACTTGACAATGGTGTCTCCGCAACATATTGCATTTTGTGCATAAGGTAAATGCAAAAAAGAAATTTCTGTTGTTTATATACTGTGGAATCATAATTTTTCGTTGGGTTCAATTTTCGTGGTTTTTACTAAAAAGGCTATTTCGTGGGGACATAAATTCGTGGAATTTGATTTTTGAAAAGAAATGCCTTATCTCCGCATTTGAATTCGTGGGGATTTGATTTCGTGGATGAGTCGAATCACGAAACCCACGAAATTAAATCCCCAACGAAAATTAATGATTCCATGTAGTATATAATTATCGTTACATTTACAGCCAGGCTAACTTGGCTTCTTTCCAGCTTCATACTGGAAGAAGAACTCTATGCCCACATTATAGTAGAACCATATTCCTGGTGTAGCCATTCCATGATAAAATCTAAAGAGTAGCCAAAATTAGCCCGGCTGTTGGTGCAACGACCAACCCCATTGAATGAAAGCACTGAACGTACTGATGGGAAGGCTTTGTACAGATTTGTTGAGAATTTGTCAGTGGTTATAGTTGAATAAACAACAGATTGAAGTAGGATCCATTTAGAATCCTATGCCCAGTTATAAAATATTCAGTAACAACCCTAAACACTCTCCGAAAAATGATAAGACCGAAACCTGAGCAATGCAACAGTGTCGGAACAAGCCGTGGGCGTTGTCTGGCTCCCGATTTTGCTTATTTCCAAGCAATGTCAGTGATAGGGGTAGTCACTCCAGACTAGCCATGGGCGGAGTTATTAATTATATATTATGGGTGGAGCGATACCTATACAGAGACATTAATTTACATCCGCGTGTTACAAATAACGATGTGGCGAATAATTATAAATGTATACGAAAATTCGAACTGCATTAATTGGTCAGCGTTATGTCGGTGTCTTCATTAAACTATGGTAACTGACTAATTTGATTTGTTTATGAAAACAACCGTTGCAGGGAATAGACGATTGCATTGCGCTGATTTTCGGAAATTAGTAATTTAAGTCCGGCCATCCGCTGATCGCGTTGATCGGTGTGTACATGTTCGGATGTTTTGTTTCTTCTAAGAAATAAAAGCACACTAACCATATTTCTTCCCTAAAACATAAACAAAACATTAACACATATCACAACGGGTTTTAATTTATGAAAGCCGGCGAATAGCGCTGTATATGTTCATAAAATGATGGAATTATTTTTCGGTCTATATTATAACCGTGGAAGTAAGAGATTTGGTAATAACCTCGAATGACATTTTCCCATAGTACATGTAATTAGCATGATAGGCCAAAGTCTTCCATAAAATAGACTCTCCTGATGTATCATGTGCTTACTCACGGTGGTTAACCGATGGTTGATCGAGCAAAGGACTTTTAATGAATAATTTCTTAAAACCAATGGACAAACATCCTGATTCAGGCGCAAAAACACGTAAGAATTTTACAATTTCAGTACCACGGAACTTTAAAACGTCTGTTCTTTCCATACATTCAAAATAATTAACAATTTCTTGTAAATATTCTTTACATCAAGAAAAAGTTGCCAAGGTGTTTTAGTCAAACGTGGGTCTTTCAGATATCAAATTATCAGTTGTTAACGATCCAAATTTAAGGAACTGATCATAACTAGTCCGTTTCCATGATCACTAGAAGTCCTTCGCTGCTAAGTTTGTGTTTTTTTTCTCTTTAACAACAATGAACCGACGTTTGACTGGATAAATACCCAATAAGTAACCTTTGATTAATTGTTATTATTCAGTTCAGTAACGATATCGATTGAAAAACATGAAAACTTGTAGAAATTGACATTTCATTCCTTCACTCGACAGTTTCGCCCAATCTCGCGAGGGAAAATACAGTTTGGTTAACATTTCTGCATAGACTATATTCTCTGTGATGCTGATTTAACATTATTTTCTTTGTTAATATACATTTGTGCTGTTCCGTCGCACATAAATAGTTAGAATAAAATAAGTATCTAGAACATATAAAATATCAAATATTTTGAACACACCTGTCTAAACATTTAACTTGATATTCAGTAAAAGTCCTTTGCTCGATCAAAAATAGTCTGGGGACGCTGATTTGATCCAAAAGAGTCCGAGCCGGTTAACCACCGTGTTACTACCTTTCCTTACAATGCTTTGAACAGTATATTAACACCTCAATACGAAGTCAACATAAGTAGGGCCAAGGGCAATTTTGCTTAGTATTGATATGGTCTAGTTATCAAGTGGAACTGTAAACAGGGTAAATAATGAACACCAGTCCCCTAAAAAGTGGTCATTATACTAAGACATGAGATGGTCTTAATACGGGATGGTTTTGATATTTAGGTTTTGCTGCACCCACAAGTATAGTGCTTTAACTCTATTTATTTATAACAGAGGTCAAAGAAGGTAAGGCACAGGCCTTGAAATATTTCAAGATCTTGGCCGTAATTCAGGGAACGCTAGGTGCCGGAATGTTGATCTGTGGAGTTATTGCTTCTGCAAATACTGACGAATACGTTGATGATTTTCCTTATTTTGTTGGTGGATATGTACTTGGCGTCATGGTATGTATTTTTTCTGTCGTGACACTATTGAAAATTCCCTCTGTGGACTGTCGAATGGTTAGCATACTGGTTCAGATTCACTATGATATCAGACATTACAGTTTATATAATGATATCATTAACAAGGTGAATTCGTGGAATTTGATTTTTGAAAAGAAATGCCTTATCTCCGCATTTGAATTCGTGGGGATTCGATTTCGTGGATGAGTCGAATCACGAAATCCACGAAATTAAATCCCCAACGAAAATTAATGATTCCACAGTATATAATTATCGTTACATTTACAGCCAGGCTAACTTGGCTTCTTTCCAGCTTCATACTGGAAGAAGAACTCTATGCCCACATTATAGTAGAACCATATTCCTGGTGTAGCCATTCCATGATAAAATCTAAAGAGTAGCCAAAATTAGCCCGGCTGTTGGTGCAACGACCAACCCCATTGAATGAAAGCACTGAACGTACTGATGGGAAGGCTTTGTACAGATTTGTTGAGAATTTGTCAGTGGTTATAGCTGAATAAACAACAGATTGAAGTAGGAGCCATTTAGAATCCTATGCCCAGTTATAAAATAATCAGTAACAACCCTAAACACTCTCCGAAAAATAATAAGACCGAAACCTGAGCAATGCAACAGTGTCGGAACAAGCCGTGGGCGTTGTCTGGCTCCCAATTTTGCTTATTTCCAAGCAATGTCAGTGATAGGGGTAGTCACTCCAGACTAGCCATGGGCGGAGTTATTAATTATATATTATGGGTGGAGCGATACCTATACAGAGACATTGATTTACATCAGCGTGTTACAAATAACGATGTGGCGAATACTTATAAATGTATACGAAAATTCGAAAACAAAAAGTAACCTGCATTAATTGGTCAGCGTTATGTCGGTGTCTTCATTAAACTATCGTAACTGACTAATTTGATTTGTTTGTGAAAACAACCGTTGCAGGGAATAGACGATTGCATTGCGTTGATTTTCGGAAATTAGTAATTTAAGTCCGGCCATCCGCTGATCGCGTTGATCGGTGTGTACATGTTCGGATGTTTTGTTTCTTCTAAGAAATAAAAGCACACTAACCATATTTCTTCCCTAAAACATAAACAAAACATTAACACATATCACAACGGGTTTTAATTTATGAAAGCCGGCGAATAGCGCTGTATATGTTCATAAAATGATGGAATTATTTTTCGGTCTATATTATAACCGTGGAAGTAAGAGATTTGGTAATAACCTCGAATGACATTTTCCCATAGTACATGTAATTAGCATGATAGGCCAAAGTCTTCCATAAAATAGACTCTCCTGATGTATCATGTGCTTACTCACGGTGGTTAACCGATGGTTGATCGAGCAAAGGACTTTTAATGAATAATTTCTTAAAACCAATGGACAAACATCCTGATTCAGGCGCAAAAACACGTAAGAATTTTACAATTTCAGTACCACGGAACTTTAAAACGTCTGTTCTTTCCATACATTCAAAATAATTAACAATTTCTTGTAAATATTCTTTACATCAAGAAAAAGTTGCCAAGGTGTTTTAGTCAAACGTGGGTCTTTCAGATATCAAATTATCAGTTGTTAACGATCCAAATTTAAGGAACTGATCATAACTAGTCCGTTTCCATGATCACTAGAAGTCCTTCGCTGCTAAGTTTGTGTTTTTTTTCTCTTTAACAACAATGAACCGACGTTTGACTGGATAAATACCCAATAAGTAACCTTTGATTAATTGTTATTATTCAGTTCAGTAACGATATCGATTGAAAAACATGAAAACTTGTAGAAATTGACATTTCATTCCTTCACTCGACAGTTTCGCCCAATCTCGCGAGGGAAAATACAGTTTGGTTAACATTTCTGCATAGACTATATTCTCTGTGATGCTGATTTAACATTATTTTCTTTGTTAATATACATTTGTGCTGTTCCGTCGCACATAAATAGTTAGAATAAAATAAGTATCTAGAACATATAAAATATCAAATATTTTGAACACACCTGTCTAAACATTTAACTTGATATTCAGTAAAAGTCCTTTGCTCGATCAAAAATAGTCTGGGGACGCTGATTTGATCCAAAAGAGTCCGAGCCGGTTAACCACCGTGTTACTACCTTTCCTTACAATGCTTTGAACAGTATATTAACACCTCAATACGAAGTCAACATAAGTAGGGCCAAGGGCAATTTTGCTTAGTATTGATATGGTCTAGTTATCAAGTGGAACTGTAAACAGGGTAAATAATGAACACCAGTCCCCTAAAAAGTGGTCATTATACTAAGACATGAGATGGTCTTAATACGGGATGGTTTTGATATTTAGGTTTTGCTGCACCCACAAGTATAGTGCTTTAACTCTATTTATTTATAACAGAGGTCAAAGAAGGTAAGGCACAGGCCTTGAAATATTTCAAGATCTTGGCCGTAATTCAGGGAACGCTAGGTGCCGGAATGTTGATCTGTGGAGTTATTGCTTCTGCAAATACTGACGAATACGTTGATGATTTTCCTTATTTTGTTGGTGGATATGTACTTGGCGTCATGGTATGTATTTTTTCTGTCGTGACACTATTGAAAATTCCCTCTGTGGACTGTCGAATGGTTAGCATACTGGTTCAGATTCACTATGATATCAGACATTACAGTTTATATAATGATATCATTAACAAGGTGAATTCGTGGAATTTGATTTTTGAAAAGAAATGCCTTATCTCCGCATTTGAATTCGTGGGGATTCGATTTCGTGGATGAGTCGAATCACGAAATCCACGAAATTAAATCCCCAACGAAAATTAATGATTCCACAGTATATAATTATCGTTACATTTACAGCCAGGCTAACTTGGCTTCTTTCCAGCTTCATACTGGAAGAAGAACTCTATGCCCACATTATAGTAGAACCATATTCCTGGTGTAGCCATTCCATGATAAAATCTAAAGAGTAGCCAAAATTAGCCCGGCTGTTGGTGCAACGACCAACCCCATTGAATGAAAGCACTGAACGTACTGATGGGAAGGCTTTGTACAGATTTGTTGAGAATTTGTCAGTGGTTATAGCTGAATAAACAACAGATTGAAGTAGGAGCCATTTAGAATCCTATGCCCAGTTATAAAATAATCAGTAACAACCCTAAACACTCTCCGAAAAATAATAAGACCGAAACCTGAGCAATGCAACAGTGTCGGAACAAGCCGTGGGCGTTGTCTGGCTCCCAATTTTGCTTATTTCCAAGCAATGTCAGTGATAGGGGTAGTCACTCCAGACTAGCCATGGGCGGAGTTATTAATTATATATTATGGGTGGAGCGATACCTATACAGAGACATTGATTTACATCAGCGTGTTACAAATAACGATGTGGCGAATACTTATAAATGTATACGAAAATTCGAAAACAAAAAGTAACCTGCATTAATTGGTCAGCGTTATGTCGGTGTCTTCATTAAACTATCGTAACTGACTAATTTGATTTGTTTGTGAAAACAACCGTTGCAGGGAATAGACGATTGCATTGCGTTGATTTTCGGAAATTAGTAATTTAAGTCCGGCCATCCGCTGATCGCGTTGATCGGTGTGTACATGTTCGGATGTTTTGTTTCTTCTAAGAAATAAAAGCACACTAACCATATTTCTTCCCTAAAACATAAACAAAACATTAAATCACATATCACAACGGGTTTTAATTTATGAAAGCCGGCGAATAGCGCTGTATATGTTCATAAAATGATGGAATTATTTTTCGGTCTATATTATAACCGTGGAAGTAAGAGATTTGGTAATAACCTCGAATGACATTTTCCCATAGTACATGTAATTAGTATGATAGGCCAAAGTCATCTATAAAATAGACTCTCCTGATGTATCATGTGCTTACTCACGGTGGTTAACCGATGGTTGATCGAGCAAAGGACCTTTAATGATTAATTTCTTAAAACCAATGGACAAACATCCTGATTCAGGCGCAAAAACACGTAAGAATTTTACAATTTCAGTACCACGGAACTTTAGCATGTCTGTTCTTTCCATACATTCAAAATAATTAACAATCTCTTGTAAATTTATTCTTTACACCAAGAAAAAGTTGCCAAGGTGTTTTAGTCAAACGTGGGTCTTTCAGATATCAAATTATCAGTTGTTAACGATCCAAATTTAAGGAACTGATTATAACTAGTCCGTTTCCATGATCACTAGAAGTCCTTCGCTGCTAAGTTTGTGTTTTTTTCTCTTTAACAACAATAAACCGAATTTTGACTGGATAAATACCCGATAAGTAACCTTTGATAAATTGTTATTATTCAGTTCAGTAACGATATCGATTGAAAAACATGAAAACTTGTAGAAATTGACATTTTATTCCTTCACTCGACAGTTTCGCCCAATCTCGCGAGGGAAAATACAGTTTGATTAACATTTCTGCATAGACTATATTCTCTGTGATGCTGATTTAACTTTATTTTCTTGTTAATATACATTTGTGCTGTTCCGTCGAACATAAATAGTTAGAATAAAATAAGTAGGACATATAAAATATCAAATATTTTGAACACACCTGTCTAAACATTTAACTTGATATTCAGTAAAAGTCCTTTGCTCGATAAAAATAGTCTGGGGACGCTGATTTGATCCAAAAGTGTCCGAGCCTGTTAACCACCGTGTTACTACCTTTCCTTACAATGCTTTGAACAGTATATTAACACCTCAATACGAAGTCAACATAAGTAGGGCCAAGGGCAATTTTGCTTAGTATTGATATGGTCTAGTTATCAAGTGGAACTGTACACATGGTAAATAATGAACACCAGTCCCCTAAAAAGTGGTCATTTTACTAAGAAATGAGATGGTCTTAATACGGGATGGTTTTGATATTTAGGTTTTGCTGCACCCACAAGTATAGTGCTTTAACTCTATTTATTTATAACAGAGGTCAAAGAAGGTAAGGCACAGGCCTTGAAATATTTCAAGATCTTGGCCGTAATTCAGGGAACGCTAGGTGCCGGAATGTTGATCTGTGGAGTTATTGCTTCTGCAAATACTGACGAATACGTTGATGATTTTCCTTATTTTGTTGGTGGATATCGACGCCTCAGTGCTATAACGGCGTAAGTGGTACTTACGCCCTTTTTACCAAAACGCAGATTTAGAGGTTCAGGCTTTCTGCGCATGTGCTGTGAAAATTTCAGCTCCATATTGTTAATATTGACGTCATAACTACGCATTTACTGTAGGTCGTAAGTGTACGGGGTCTTTGTGCAACCAAATAAAAGGTTGTATCTACAACATCATCTTATTTTAGAAGGTCTTAACTGCCAGTTACGACCTTTTAATATTATGTTCTGTAAAACAGAAAGGGGCTTAAGCGGCAGATAATACCTTTTAGAATTTGACTTCACTAGCATATAATATAAGCAGAGTAGAGGTTACCTGTCACTTAAGACCCTATTGATTAACTGGTATAGTGTATATAAGTACTTTCTGTTTCATTACTCTCAGTACTTTCTTTTGCCATTTTCACTTAGTATTGTAAACAAACAAAAATCCAGAAATAGTTTCACTTTTCTTTTTGTTGATAAATAAATTAGACAATGTTGTGAATCTTCAATTGTACTCGGACATAATTTCAAATAAAAAAAAAATTCACTAAGAGAAAATACATGTACTCTTGAGGAGTCATCAAAATAGACAAACAGCTCCTTATAACCAAGTGCTCGTAATAACGAGGTTATTATGCCTTTGTTGAAAATTGATGGTACATCAAGAACACCTCGAGATAGACTAGGTGCTCGTGATATTGATGCTCATAATAAAGACGATTTACTCTATTTTGTAGTACAGCATTGATCAGAATGTTTTGAACTGCTTTGAGAACGCCTCATGAATTTGACTTCTATTTTTGAATAAGATGTATTGCGCAAGGATTTTACTTTGATACCACAGTTATAGACATTTGCGAAATCAAACCATTGGAACATATTTCAGATATAAAGATATTATTTAAAATAAATGTAATGGTTAGAATGTAATTTTATTTAACACAACAAATAATCATACCTATTGACAAACTTGTACATTTTCTAACGAGGGATGTTAGCTAAGTCTTTCGAATGACTAGAATTGACATACATATAATTTAATCAGTAATGAAGTCATTGTACTTTTCATTAGATATATAACATAAGATTGTTAATACAAATGAAATAATGTATACATGAAGCATGTGTACGGTTTGTACTATCAAATGAAAACAATATTTGTTGGATACTTCTTCTCGAATGAGCAAGATATGTTATTAATCTAGACTGAGTTTTAAATGGCATAAAAGATAAACAAGATCGAAGAACTAATTGAATA
Source organism: Lutraria lutraria (assembly GCA_964023205.1). Taxonomy (NCBI): domain Eukaryota; kingdom Metazoa; phylum Mollusca; class Bivalvia; order Venerida; family Mactridae; genus Lutraria; species Lutraria lutraria. Next base: position 4,701,809 of record OZ026848.1, read on the forward strand.
CATTAGCGTGCTGATACAATGAAATGCAAGTTCCCTTTAGAAATGGATAATTCAAGAAGCGAATATGATGCAGATGATAATTTAATTACCATTATATGAACTGATAAGGAAAATGCAGCGTTACACCAAACAAATGAGTTTTGCAATAGATGATAAAATGACAATGTTTTAACAAGGGTACGTCGTCAAAGTATAATCCGAAGAAACAGAAACTGAAACGGGGTATTAACCAATGAAGGATTGTTGCTTGCATTACAGATTGACTTGAATGAAACAACAGAGTTAGGGATAGGACAAGAATTTATTTATGGTATACAGTTAAATATATAGATATTTCCATAGAAAGTTGAATAGAAATTAGTTTGGTCGAGTATGATAATGAAAAAATCTTAGAATCATTGTCTTTTATGGACGAGGGTATTGAAACTGGAAAAGGTGGAAACATCCGGATCAAAATATATATCATCTGATAAAGTCTTATTTATCATCTGAAACACATTAAGATAGATATAAACAAAAATGAGGGACACACAATGGTAACGGGCAAAGACAGCAAGAGGGGTAGAAAAGTGAAATACACAAGTTAACAAAGATGATACTAGTAAACGGTCAAGCGAAAGAAAGATATAAAATCATAGAAAAGAACATCACAAAACGACGACACCACAACGGCAAGGATTATGAAAATGCCAAAAGAATCTGAGTATCTATGGAAAACCCAACATATACAATATTATGTAAATGTAAATTCAGGTGTAATTCAAACTTAGATAAAGAAAAACAAGACAGAACATTCCAACACTGTTAGACTATGAAAGTCAGAGAAGCTACATATTACACCATGTTCGGAAAAAAGAGGAACATACTAGGAGACAAAATGTCGAGAAGAAAGTATTCTTATGAATATTATTTTGCATCCGATTTTGAAGAGAGGGTCCAAGTGTGCATGCAGGTTGTCCTTAACACATTATAAGATATAAAATAGAAAAAAGGGAGCAATATGTATCAAAAGATAAACGATTGTAAACACACGAAAAACTATTCCTGAACGTCCATGAGACGTAATAAGACGACACATAAACAGTCTTCAACCATAAATACACACCACTGTAAAAACACCAAACGAAGATATCTCGACAAAACTGAGCGTCAAAAAATGCACAAAATCTCTATATAGAAAAACGCTTTTACAAAATGAACCTAGTAAATAGAAACCGTGACTGTATGGTCCGTATTTTCTGCTTTTTAATTGTTTTGTATTGTCTGAAGTTTTTTATAACAATGTTTTTTTGACAGACGACTGTTATTGCAGAATTAACTTTACTGCTTTATTTTCCCACAGTGTTTTTGAAGAACTATCCCTAATACATCTGTTATAAAATTAAAGACAGGTAAATGTTAACCGGAATATAGATTGATACAAAATGTATTTTTTATTTCATTTCAATCAATTAAAGCATACAAATAAAATTTATAATCCGTCTAAATCAAAATACCAGATAGCTTCATGCACTATATATAACAAAACTAATAAGGTTGTAAGTGGTACATACAACCTTTTGTATACATTTTTTCCCTACTTTAAAGGTCTTATCTGGTACATACGTCGTTTCTCATGTAAAGAAACGCAATTGATGGTAATAATATAATAAGATTGTAACTGAAAAAATCGAATTATCTGACAACATTAAGACAATGATTGCGAAATAATTATCACAGTAAAATCATTGATTTGCTTCTAATTTGATTTGAAAATTTTATTAATATTCATCAAAAACTGTAATGGTAGTCAGTTTTTTTCGATTCCTGAAAAGTTGTGAAAATACACTTACGCCGTTATAGCACTGAGGCGTCGATGTACTTGGCGTCATGGTATGTATTTTTCTGTCGTGACACTATTGAAAATTCCCTCTGTGGACTGTCGAATGGTTAGCATACTGGTTCAGATTCACTATGATATCAGACATTACAGTTTATATAATGATATCATTAACAAGGTGAATCGTAAGAGTACAAATATTAGTCAAAATGGCCGCCTAACACTTTGCTATGTATCATAAAAATGGCATTGTTCAATAATTACTGAAAATACATATATAACTGACATGAGTTATCACCAATAGCATATGTTTTAACGTACATTTCTGTATCAGTAAAATATTATTTAATGATTTACTATTCTTTATTTCTCACCTGAACTTATGTTAATTCCTTTCGTAAAAATAATGTACATTGTATTAGAAAATCAAATTGATTTTCACTAATATGTCAAACAATTACTTCAGTGTGTCATTGAAGGTTTCCATACACTATGTTTTCAGTTTTATATGTTTTTCTATACTTATGTTCAATTTTGAACACAATCCCCAACTTTGTACATTGTTAGTGAATTTTTAGAAAACAATTTTTGAAGATTCTCCTCATAAATTTTGCATTTTTAACAGTAGAAGTAATTATCCGAAATTATCCGTAAAGCTAAAGCTTTGTATTATAACCCAAAGAAAATTATTAATAATCTCTCAAAAAATGAGCAAAAGTCGTTAAACTTTTGGAAATATGTTGATAAGTTTTTAAAAGATCCAAAAGTAAGATATCAAATGACATCAGTTCATGTGATTTCATGACCTGTTTTGCAATCCTATCGTATGGTAATGATACTACACAATCTGATTTTCTGTAGGATTTGATAGGTTCAATGTTTGGTACATTTGTGATCATAAAAGTCCCTGATGCCAACAGTGAGGTTAAAAAACAAGCACTTGGATGCGCAGTATGTTTTGTGATATTCAATCTGATAATAGCTTTGTTAGCATGCATGAAAGAGTCACATTTAATGTGTGGCTGTGTTATAGCCTGTTATTATTTATGACCGTCCACATTGAAACTGACAAAAAAATCAAACCTGTGTTAGCTTCGACCTCTGGTGAACGATTTTAGTGTCATCATGGCCCTCTTGTTTTCCAAATACGGCGGATAGGTCTGTGACAAGTTCTAGTTTCATTTCCAGCTAGTTATTTACTTAGTAGATTTAGATACAAACATTGCTGTCTTATTTGATGACGGATTTCAAAGCGGTTTTCGGTATTTTGTAGCGGAAATGTAAATCTAGGGAATCGTGCCTCAGAATTTTAATACTAGTTTTCATTTTTTATCTATGGCGTATTACGTAATAACTAGCTGGGTTCTTGGTACGGAATTCAAGTATGTAACGAACGAAGGACGTTATCAAAAAACTGAGGCCCGGTGCCTTCCATTATACGTTTATACTTTATAGTCATTTAAAGGCTATTTATTGTAATAATATTTCTTTATACAGAGTAATTATCGTTGTTCTAAAAAAATGTAAATTACGTGCGATATTGGTTCATAGAAGACCAATCAAATGTAATATTTGTTTCAAATCACTTGCAATGCACTTTATACAGTGGGTTTATTTTAGTTTATAATTATGGTTTAGTTTTAAATCTATAAATTGGTGAAACTTGATTTGACCGGACATCCAAGCCTGATACCTCAGTTCTATAAAAACCATCATACAACTTAGGCCATCTTAAAAAAAAAATTGTTACAACTGCTAACAATGGGTGAGTAGGTAGGTTGGCATGTCATAACGGTACATGTAAACAATTTTAAATAAAATTTTCTAAAACATTTGTGTGGTGATGATTTGTATTAAAAAATCAGTTATGTAATAAAAAATCAGTAATGTAATAAAAAATCAGTAATGTATTAAAAAATCAGTTATGTAATAAAAATCAAGAATTTATTAAGAATGGCATTACCTGTTGTGATTCCTTTTTTCTTTTAGTTACGAGGCCTCTATGTGTTGTCGTTTTTGATGGTATTTGGCTGTTTTGCTGGAATCGTGTTGGCTGGGATTGGCGGTTTGATTTCCGAAAACGATGGAAGTAGTATTATTAACAAAGCTCTGGCAATTGTCATACTTCTAGGTTGTATTTTTAATATTTTTGTCATAATTAGCGCTTTGTATAGTGCATATACATGTGGTACATACTTTGGTGTGGAGATAATACGGGGACAAAGCGGTAATATGATGATTGTTAACACGAATGCCACAGGAGGGACACAGTGCGATGCTATGGATACAAATCAGTTTGTATCTCAAGCAAACCCTGCTGTGGGTGCCATTAATGCTCAAATAAGTCAACTTGAACGCCAGAACCAGCTTCTGCAGCAACAGTTGGATCTTCAGCGACAGCTTTATAAGCAACAACAACAACAGCAGCAGCAACAGTATGGTGGTGGATTTTATCAGCCACACCCACCATCCATGTATGACACTGGACCTTCTAACTCTCCAACAGCCCCACCATCAAGTCATAGTGAAGTATGGCAATAAAAACTGCCGTATGTTTCATAATTATACAATTTCATGAGACACTTATTCTCTTAATGTTGGGATTTATCCATGGTTTCCAATACTTGTTCACTAAAACAAAATATGTTCGCAAGTAGAATAATTATTATTGCTAACTGTTATGATTTAAAGGCAAAGAATAGTATAGGAGAATACTATGCCTTTTTAAGGTCCTAATTGATATTTGCTTCATCATATTCATACAAATAACCTTGACAACATATTATCATGTATTCTTGGTTACAATACTTTCTGTAATTTATAACCCTGTTACCTTTAATAGTTTGATGTATGACCTTTTATTGTTTTTATAAACCTGTCACCTTTAATAGTATGGTGTACATGACCTTTCACTGGTTTTACATTCCCTTTAACATTAAGTGCATGGTGTATAACCTTTCATAAGTTTTATAACCCTGTTACCATTTAGTGTATGGTATTTTTCCTTGGTTTTATAACCCTGTAACCTTTAAGTATATGGTGTATGGCCTTTCACTGGTTTAATAACCCTGTTGCCGTTAAGTTAAATATAAGGAATATGTTTGATTTGCACTAAAACAATATTTACATGATACCATAATTTAGCCTCATCTCGTGAAAATGTTGTCAGTTGCTTTTTCTTATGTTTGCAATACAAATCTTTCTACATGTACCTCGTGAAAAAAGAAAACTCGGAATGTTTTTATTGCAAGTAAAGACATCTTTCTAGGAAAAATGAGACCTACTTCGTGTTACCGTCCAAAATTGTGACGGTCTTTAATACTATTCTAACTTCATAATTATATTTAGGACGCTTTTTTATTTACACATAGATACTCGTACGTTTGTTAATTTGAGAAGCAAAACTAATGAACACAATATCTTGTACTTCGCGATCTGTTCTTTGTCAAACAGAAAAGGTTTCAACTGTTTAAATTTATAATAAAATACGAATTCTTGCGTCCTGCAGTTCAAAAGTCCGGCACTTGTCAATAACATGACAATAAAGCGTGTAAAGGGAGGTAACTGCGTACAATATCTATTGTTTGTGGTCTATTATAGAGTTGTCTCTCTTTTAATTTAGTATAATCATCAATGCAGTTTTGACCAACCGTTGTGTATCTGTAGCTATATATTTGCAATGAAATCAAGCGACTAAATGTTATCATTATTTTATTTGAGTTCCATAGACAGTGAAAATGCTCTAGAGAACTTCAAGTTAAAACTAGAAAAGAAACTACAAACAGTAATTCGGTTATGCGACCGTCGACATTTCTTGAAGCTGAAACCCTAAGGCCTAAGCAAATTGTTTGTTACTGGTTACCCGATCTACCGTAATTTCCTCCTTGACTCTAAACTTTAATAAAGCCACAGGAACAGTACACCCACTTTCTCAAAAGCAAAAAGTCTCCGAAACCTAGACTACCTACCGTACTTTTAATGAACCTGTAACCAGAAACAAAACTATTTTTACACCCAAGATTCTAATACTAGTAGCAGATTCAAAAAGATTCTCCACCAATCTTTGCAAAATTATTATTTTGGGACGAGCCGTGGCTCAAAAGATCGAAAGATAAGCTGAGGAAAAAAATAGGAGCGTTTTCTTTTTTCTTTTGTCATTGATGGCTCTCGTATTGATCAAATTTTCCATATTTTTATTTATGTATTTCTAATTATAAGCACAATAGGAAATAGGAAAACATAACTCAAAGTAGCAACGCGTTACGTAATTTAATACTTCGTCAAGCGACTTGTGTATTACAGTTGTAAGCATAACATTTTTGTTGTTTACTAGCTCGTAAAATCCGAGTAGGTAGGTCGGGACTTTGGGCTCTGGTATGAAACCGTGTAGAAAAGTATACGTAACAAGTGAGAAATTGATGGTACCGTTTCTTGTGCCTACTAAAAATATATGATCGGCGGGGGGGGGGGGATAAGTGTCGACCGAATAACCAGAAAAAAAATTATTATGTTGTCGTTATTTCGTGTGTGTTTGTGTATACATGTTCAGTTTTCTTTTGATAGACAACATACATGTCTTTGATAAAAGTATGTTCTGTTCTATTCTGTTTAGATAATTGATGCATGTGAATACTTTTATCAGTATAAGAACTGTATATATTGTGTCTTTTCTGCTCTAACTAAATTCTTTGCACTTGGTAACGTTTTTTTATCATTATTAACGACGTTGGGAAATGGCAAATTTAATTACATGTCCTGCTAAAATGCCTAGACATCGTATTGTGTAATTATATTTGAGAATACGTAAATATGTGTATAATTGGACCATCACGGTATTAAGAAAAAAAACATTGGATCATATTACACACTAGACCGATATAAAACTGTTTTCTTGATAGAGTCTGTGTCATCGTTCATGAGATCCATATCGGTTTCATTTCGTTCCGACGCGACTTATGCAATTATTTTATTAGAATTAAAACATTTCCATTTCACCTTAACTTTGCGAGGCGGCAATCAGACGAAAGTGTACATGCTGTACACACTCTCCAGAGCGGCCCTCTCTTGAGCAACACCCACCCTGCAACAACAGCACGATTTTTCCCACTGCAAGATTTAACTATAATTTTAACCTCTCTAGAGCAATAACCTCTCAACAACAACATAAGTTTGTTACTCACAAAGGGTGTTATTGTGGAAAGGTTTCACTGTATTGATATCTACATCCTAGTATAAGATTATTGACTATATTAATACGTACGTGACTTGCTCTCGATGTTAGGTTTTTTAGATGTTTGACTTAATCAAAGAGTAGGAACTGCTGATGTTTTTATTTGTGCATGTAGTTTAAGCAACGCTTATACGATTATAACTTGCAAACGTGGATCGAACGTAATGGCAATTATGATACATCTATATTATGTAAAGAAATAATGTATTTTGGCTTACAAAAATTTTGAGTGCCTTATACCTAAATTACGATTGTTTCATTGCTTAATTTGAACATAGAATCTGGTAGAATTATATATAGACAGAGTATTGTACATATTTTGTTGGTTTAAGATTGTTTGTATATTTGTAACTGTGTATACATTTGTTACTTTCCAATGGACCATAAAAATGTACAGGATTTATGTGTAATAAATTAAGTTTATGTATACATTTATATGTCCTAGTCACCAACCAATCATCAGCGGATCCAGGCGAGAAGTTGTGATCACAATATTATGTATGTGCTGGATGTAATCGCAAAATTATGCATGCTGTCTTGGATACCAATTTATTCATTGATGATAAATGAACAATAACGTAACATATTGAACATTTTGACGGAGATTTGCAATAGCAGAGTGTATTCTAATAACATTATGAATGTAGAATGCATGCACACTAAATGTAATAAAAATTATTCTTGCATTTATGACAATATTTCTGCTATATTCCAGCAGGCAGTTAACGAGTCAGTTTTTGGAAACTACACGATATTTCAGATTTCCATAGCCACACTCGCTCGGTGCGCATGAATTTAGATGCGGACCAAAATACTACGTTTTTCTACAGCCACTATGCAATTGTTAAAGTAGTCCCCGTTCCATGTTGCATTGCAATTCTAATTAAGTTCAGTTTTCATGAGTACGTTTAGTACTTTGATTCAGATTCTGTGCCAGATTTGATATCATTCCCCAGAAGTAACTGTGTTCTTTTCCATATGATTCACCCTGATCAGCGATGGAGGTTGCATGACTTGACGACATGTAATTAACCAAAAAGTTGCAAGGAGCGCATGCCGTGTCCTAGGTTCGAATTTACAAACCCGAACACAGATTTATAGATTTATTTCGACATAAAATGAATATTTACACGGCAATCATAATATTAAAACATACAAATACAGTAAATCGATACATGTGTAAGCATGAATTAATAAAATAGTAATATCAAATCAACATTAAATGTCAAGGATAACACAGGAAAGGGTTAAGATGAACCCTTATTTCCACTGTAAACAGTAACACTAAATACTTAACACAACACTTATAATTATACCATCATTAGAACGTTAAAGCCCAATTAGCCTTTTTGGTGTTAAAATTAAAGTCGGTCTTACTTTACCTAGAAAGACAGCTCAACAGTGAAACTGATTTTTACTTGCAAGAAAAACACTGCGAAATTTTACTCATGAAGTACATACAGAAATATAGCACCGTTACTCTATTTTTTCAATGATATTGCAAAAAAAGAAAAGCACATGACAACATCTTTGCAAGATGTGGCGAAAGGAAGGCAATGGGTAAATAATTTTTTAGAGGAAATTATTATCTATTGTTTTGTATTACTAAATTGAAAAAAGGCTAATGTGTCTTTTAAAAATTTAAAGTTGTAGTTACAACAGGAAATATTCATCTTGTTGTCCAATTGGTGTATGTGATATAGAGATAGTACGTCACAATGAAGAATAATTATAGGGAAATGACACTTAACATTATTGCTTCAATTGAAGATACCCAATCGTGTACATTGTATTAATTCCTCTCAAGAAGTGAAGATCACTTAAACCAAGTACTGGAAATAACCGACGAATTGTTCATTGACAGCCCGATGTACGGGCTCTATTTTAGAACCATATTATTTTATGTCATTTTGTAAGACGATTCGACGCAATTAGGACTTAATTGTACCTTGCCAGACAAAAAGCTTGTATTACGAGAATATACATTAACCGTTAATATACATGTATGTGGTTAGAAGAATCAGATGACGTGTGTCTTGCATAAATAACACAGACTAAAGAACCAGTCATCGCATAGAACCGAAACATGGTTGGAAAACGGCGTTAAACCCACTGGTTAATCAAAGTGCTGAAAGTATTAGTGTGTTATTTTATCTGTCTTTAAACGGTCCACTCTATAGCTATGGTCATTTCAGAGAGAGAGAGAGAGAGAGAGAGAGAGAGAGAGAGAGAGATGGAGAGAGAGAGAGAGAGAGAGAGAGAGATGGAGAGAGAGAGAGAGAGAGAAAAGAGAGAGAGAGAGAGAGAGAGAAAAGAGAGAAGAGAGAGAGAGAGAGAGAGAGAGAGAGAGAGAGAGAGAGAGAGAGAGAGAGAGGATGAGGTACAGGAGAAATGGGCATTCTACTTTTATTTCGAATATCATATTTCTGGTTCCTTTTCGTACCAAGCACAGATACACATCTCACTCTCCCCCGTGATCTTCTAGACATAACATTGTTCGGATGGGGACACTGAAAAGGCGTTCCTGAAATATCGGAAGGCGGAGCCTCGATTCGAACCCATGACATTCCGATTAGTAGAACACTACACTCCTCGGTCCATCCCACATTGATAAGCAAGTTTTAACATATTGAATACACGGTCAATTGTATTAAGTTCACGATGAACTTATATCTAATCAGAATGTGCTATTGAATCAATTGAAACATGCCACCATTCTCCACCGAGGTCAATAACCACGGACTATTGTCATATTTACATTGGTAACCCAGGGCTGTTAGTTTTGCTTAAAAACTGCTTGGTCACCACACCAGCTGACTAATGGCAGCATTAGAAAATAAGTATCAATCATTGATACCATTTTTCTACACAATACATTTCAATTTAGACAAATTATTTCAATGGTGAGAATTCATAATTTATACATGGTACATGTATATAATAATCATGGTATGTAGTTGCGGTTGATAATAATAACAATTATGTTTAAAACATGTTATCATTCAAAAAGAAGTCATGTTTGTCTAGATAAAATAAGATTTAACAAAATCCGCGTCGTAGTAATGTGCATTGTGACGCAGTTTCAATTAGCAAATAATGTAATAATCCAAATATTCTGAGACTTTAAATAATATCAAAATGTTTTTTTCGTCAAACAACCCAGCAACATCGGTTCGATCAATTTTCCAGCTTTCCTTTTTAAGTGCAAGAATAAGCTATGATATTGACAAAAGTGAGTACCTATGTCAAGCCCCATTAGCTTTTTGCTGTAGAAAAATATATGCAAAAACATTGAATTGCTGTTATTATCCCATGATAATTATTACCGACGAAACAAGCCCTTTTTTGTCTGAAAACACTCATTCACTGTGTCTTTTGCTTTTCTAAACTTGAAATATGTAGAGCGCGTGGCGTCACTTTACTCCGTGGGCATAGCATGACTGCGGGAAAACACAGGACAGTGGTGTTCTATATATAAATAGTATTTATTTCAATGATTTTCGAAAACATTTTTCCTTGCTATTAAGTATCCACGGGAGGAAAACACACCGGATTCCTCTGTTATAGAACAAACAGAAACTATTAGGACCAATGCATTTATAAGCTTATGGGACTTTAATCTAATGTTTAAAGCTTGGGTCTCGGAATTGCCGCAATAAAAAATACTTAATAATGACTTTGTCGAGAATTAATAGTGATTTTGTCGCGTTTCAAATCGCTCAAAAGCGAGGGTAATGGTACGCTGTCACACCCTATAGGGATCCTCCCCGGGGAACTATATTCGAGAGGGTCCCTATAGGGCGTGACAGCGAGCTCGATCAGAAACTGGTAAAAAGCAAAACATATCATCCATAAACATGTTTAAAATATATCCTTGCGTTACAAGTCTTACATATAATAGCGTAGTTAAAATCAATCAACCAACCAGCTCTGTGCCGCAGTAGTGTGATATATCATTGAACATTCTATCATAATTCACAGACAGAGGAAATAACTATTACAAAATCCATTCAGAATGTTTTATTTACGAGGTATTCACACGTGACCAGACGGATTATTCGAGCTTTTAACCACTTCCCGTGAAACCCTGTGTTTAATGTTATCGCGGATATTGTCTGAACGGTTGCGATTGTAATTTTAGGCACCATTGTTAAAAATCCATTATTACATTACCATTGTTCTTATACAACAAATGCATCTGCTCGTTCGTAGTGCTCAGCGCTTACATAAGTCCTCCCGAATTGCACAGTCCTAAGATCACAGTGCACTAAACCTGGAAGATGTTTAATTTTCGTTTAGATTTTAGGACTTTCAAATTTAATTCAACCCGGTTTTGTTTACTTAATAGTATGATTATTTATAATTATAATATTATGTACATGCATGTACATCATACTTTATTTAGCAGTGATCTCCCTTTATTTTCGAATACAACAGCCTAGATTTCCTTTACCATGTATTTTCCGAAACCGTGACTGGATTATCCGAAACCATGGATTATCCGAAATAATATTCAGTTGGTCGAGACGATTTGGGATAATCGAGGCTTTTCACATTACAAAATCTGGCATTAGTTTAGTCAAATATCAGACATAATCATTAACAATTTGTATTTTATGTGACTTTAACGAACTGTGGTATAATGTAAGTAATGGAGTGTAACTGAGATATCTGTCTAGAAATTCCCATAATGCAGACGTTCATTGACCAGCAAGAGCACGTTCTATACATAGCGTGACGTCACTACGTTTGTCTAACCTCTATACATAAAACTGATTACTATATACATTTAGATAGTTATACATACGCTAAAAGTATAGTTCCGCGGAAGGATTAAAAATGTCAAAACAACCATATCGGTTGTATGTTATTAACAAATTTGTTTAGTTATGTAAAATGAATACGTAGTACCATTTCTATTCTTATGCTTTCGTCAATAACACTCATTATTCAATGAAACGCAATGTTGAAGTACGCTTGGCTCCAATGTGTACCATACGGTGACGTCACGCTATGTTATTGTTTATAATTTCCATTTTTGTAAGTAGTTCCTGCAAATACCCATAATGCCCCCAGCAGAATAACACAGATCAGTGCATAGCGCTACCGTAGTGTACACATTGGCAAGAGCATTATTTCTTTTTATTTTAATCCAGACTGTTCAATTCGGAAGGGTCTCAGTCACTAAAATCAGACAGGAATTAAGTATTCATTGTATCACATTTCGTTAGACAGATTATTCCACAAATTTAGCGATGTGAACATAAGCACTCGACTGCACTTGATGCAGGTAGTTAATCACGTGAACTTAACCACTCGACTGTACTAAGTGCAGATAGTTAAACATGTGACCTTAATCATTCAACTGCACTTGATGCAGATATTTAATCATGTGACCTTAATCACTCGTCTGCACTTTGTGCAGGTAGTTTATCATGTGAACTTTTATCAGTACGGGAAATAAACAAAGTAATGTAAGTTTCGTTTCGACTGGTTGTAACATTGTAAGGGGTGGACGATGTTTTAAGGTGGTAATGTGGTAACGCGCAGGACTACTGAATGAAAGGTCGTGGGTTCTATTCTGTGCTCCGCCTGTGGAATATCTCAGAGACGTTTTTTAGTGTCCCTATCTTAACGACCGAGCCAAGTAACTGTGTCTACAAAACCACAGGAATATGGCGAAGCGTATATCTGCGTTTTACACCGGGCACGACAAAGAACCAGGAAAACGTACGATTCAAATGAGAAGGGATATTAAATGCCCAGTTCTCCAGTATCTGTTCTTCCCTCTCTTTGTAGCGGCTCTGAAATGATCATAGCTGTCGAATGGGCCGTTAAACAACAGACGAATCATAACCGTTAAGTCTGGGTCCGTATTCACAAAGCATCTTAAGATTTTCTTTAACTTAAGTCGAAATTTTTACTTTTTTCATGGTAAAAGTTTGTAAACCAATCATCAAAAGTGTGAAAATGATTTATCATTTTCATAATTGGCATCTTTAGAACAAAGATAAAATCATATTATTGTGATTTCCTCCTTTATATTAGTACAAAAGAGTTAAGGAAAAAGTCGAATTTAAGGAAAAATATCACTTAAGTTAAAAAATTACTTAAGATGCTTTGTGAATACGGACCCTGGCATAAGTGGTTTGAAACATATTTGGTGTCAAATGCAATTACCGATAGGTTTTTGGTGTCGAATTAAATCTTTAGTTGGTTCACAAACATACTAGTGTTACATGGTACATCTATATTTATACTTTAAATGTCCGGCAACCTGTCGTCTCAATTATCTATATAAGAGCTCTTGTACAAACAAGAAGTTGTATCCAACATGGAATTAATGACGTTTAAGTGCTCCACCTGTCAAATGAAGAATCGTAAACGGTTGAAGTTTAAGATAAGTGTATATCATTAACCCAGGTGTTTATTGTTCGATCTCCCAAAGCGTCACCGTCACATGTTTTTAAATAACAGTTACATACTAGTATACAAACTGTATTACCTAATTGTATTCAATTGTTAATGAACGTATATTTTTAGTTATATCAAGATTATGTAAAATGCCATTTGAATACTATTTACGTGGTCTGTGTGAAGTGTTAGATGCAACATGTACTTGATTTACCACGAACACTGGCCACCTGGACGTAATCGGTCAAGTAGGTGCTTCAAATACCAATTCAATTAACATATAATCTGGTCTGAATAGAGTCTAGGTAAGTTTAAACAAAGTTTGGTGTTACCCCAAGCATCCAAATAATCAAATATGTGTGTTTTATAATATTTATTTATTTTGTGTTTCTAATTTAATGGGATACAAAGTGGTTTTACGTGGATGTACCAATTCAACCATTTCTTATGAATGTTATTTTTAATGCTCGCTATTTAAAAGCACGCTTGCGTTCATTTTATCTTTGTTGTTTGAATATAGTTAGGTATTGTCGAGTTTCTGTATTTTGTAAAAACATAAATGTGTAGGAAAATTTGTCATAATGATGTAATTTTACGAAACATCAAGTGAACTGTATGTTAATAAATTCAAACAGTAATGATACAGAAATTCATTCTTTTTTCGAAATGTTTGGATCCTTTGACTCTTTGGATCAGTTATTTTATTTTGTGAATGTTTCAAAATGCAGTAGAGTTCATTAACATTTACTAAAGGAATTGACTTGTACTTAATGGTGACTGAGGCAAGTCTTTTTTTATTTACGTGAGTGTTACAAGTTGCTTCAAAATAAATATCTCTATTAAAAATAGGGACAGACATTACAAATGCTAGATGACATACGGGCATAGGTTTTAATTAAAAGGTAAGTGTGCTTGATTTAATTTTAATTTGTAATACATTTATATCAAGTTAAATTATGTATGTAATAAAGTATAAGTGATATCGTGGTGTGATTTCATATGCTATATATATTATATTGGTTAAATATATTTAAATAAGATATAGAAAGATACATTAAAACTCCTGAACACCGGACTTCCAGAAAACCGGAATTCTCTGAAAATCGAACGCTTTTTTGAGTCCCATTATTTTCGAAAAAAATATCAAATTATCCATTATTATCAAAAGTTCTCTGAAAACCGTAATTCTCAAAAAACCGGACTTTTGGCATTGGTCCAGAAGGGGTCCGGTATTCAGGTTTTTTACAGTATTATGAAACGTTCAGTGTTGTGATTATATCAATGTTTTTTATACAATTTCTCGCCGATTTCTGCAGGTAAACTTTAATCTGTTTACTAATTTACTTTGAACTTTTTAATCACTAAGCATTTTACTGCCCAAATGACAAGCACATAGTAAACAACGATTTAAAAATATATATTTTGAACGCACTTCACATTTAATATTGACCCGTAGATATTGAATAAAACTAGGGAAAATATAGTGTCACTGACAAACTAATTGACGGGGTGAAATGGATTACAATTCAAATTATCTCATTCAATTATAAGACGGACCACGGTGGTCGAGTGGTTTTGGCCTCCGCAATGGTAAATCACTGACCATTGATCGCTTAGAATTTGAGGTCGAATCCCATTCAAAGCCAGACAATTTTCACACAGGAAACTGGTTCCACTCAGGTGTATTCATGAGGACTTCATACAATGTTAAAGCTGGAAATGTTACCATATGACCCGGCTTAATTGGCGCTACTGTATAAGATAGATCTTACAGTAATTAGAATCTTGTAGAATGATTCTCTGATAATTGTTTCAGCCGGATTATTATCGTCCATCAAACTTGATATTATTATACGGGAGGATCCTATTAAATGTCAGATGTTTTACTTTATACCTTTATTCCAGCGATATAGCCTTAAACGTATTGAGACAATAGTTGTTGCTAAGCGTCTGGTAACTAAGCACGTGACATTTGTTGACACAGTTCCGAGTTCATGACCCTTGTATTTCTATAAATAGAACATTCTCTGGATTAGACAAATAATTGGTGTCTCGCTTATTGCCTTAAGAAGTCCACTTGATGCGGGGAAACTAAATAATTAAACGGTCATGGACGTGGATAAAGTTCAATCGCACGCCCTTCGAAATAATACACTTCTCGGTGAAGTGTTTCTTAGAATTCTACTTTAGTAATGGACGTTTTATTCAATAAGGACGGGACACACTGGAAGTAATGTTTTACTGGCTATACATGTAGCGACGTATCTTGAAATTATTGACTTTTGTATAAAAGAAAAGAACGAGATATGTTCTTATTTAGGACATGCAAGTAATACTATAAGTATACTCCGCAAAAGAAATATGAAATAAAGATTTTCACTCAAATAAAACGTTAAAATTAATAACGTTAATGACACTAAATGATTTTATTCTGATATAAAATTAGACATTTTTCTCTCTTTAGAAGCTTAATTATATTCAGTGCAATAAAGTCAACTAAAAGAATTACCCTATCATTATTATTACTTCCTATAAATGATTTGATGAAGAACTAAACAAATAAGACCTTGTACTGCTTGTATAATTCCGTCTAAATGACAACAATTAAAGGATTCAGTACAAGAAGGTCCTAATATCCTTCTATGTTAAGATAGAGATAGGTCCTTCTTATACTCACCCATAGAATGTGCTTCACCCTGAAGCGTACGTAGTAAATACAAGCAGTAACTTCTTTGAGTAAAAATTGAACCCTGAGTATATTTGGAAACCGATAGATAGGTCAGCTTTCCATAGACGTCACTCGCTCTGTACGCATGAATTTTTATGCGGACCAAAGTGCTACGTTTATCTTCATTCACCATGCAATTGTTAAACTACATGACTTTGTAGTTCCCGTTTCATGTTTCATGTTCAGTTTCCATGAGTACTTTCAGTGCTTTGATTTATGTGCCAAACAAAATGGGACGGGCCATGCCAGGCTCTGACGGATATTTTGACGAATTCAAGGGTGGTAACTCTGGGTAACAGGGTATGAAATGGTCTGGTTCCCTGAGTTATATATCTTAAACTGGTCCCAGTCCCATATTAATGACTGCAGCTTTAAATAAGATAAAGATGTATTAATTAGTCGTGGTAAAACCGTGGCAACTTTGTTGAATAAACTTTAAGGTGTATTTTTGCGTACGTTAGCGAAGTAGGCTTCTACTTAATACTTATAAATATGTACAGCAAAATCTCAGTTTTACAACGCCTTCGAATCACCTAAAAAACGGTCCAGATGATAAGAGCGGTGTCCAGATCGGTCGTCAAGTGGTTACGCTCTGAACTACAAACTGAACAGTCGTGGGTTCGAACCTTGGTTCCGGCTTCCGATATTTCAGGATGCCTTTTCAGTGTTATCAACCCCACTATACATAGTTCCCACATCTACAATATTTACCTCCCTTGGCGGCCATCTTAGTTGGCAAATTTCTTATACGCTTAATAGAAAAAAATCAGAAAATTGGTTATTAAACAACTCTGTTTATAGGAGAATACTTAATCATGAAGTCGTTAAAGCCTTAAATACATCAGGTTTAAGAAAATGTTGTTGTCACATATGAATATCCTATATTTAGAATTATCAAAACAAAAATTAAGTATCAATGCTTGTTGAATTCGCTAAGATGGCCGCCAAGGGAGGTAAATATTGTAGATGTGGAAACTATGTATAGAACCCAGTTCTGTGTTTAGAAAATCACAGGGAACTGTTGAGGTGAGTAGCGGTGCTTTACAACGTGAAAACTATACGATAGGAGTATGGATAATACTAGTATAGTACAGTTCAATATCTCCAGAGCGGCCCTCTGTAGAGCGACAACTTCTCTAAAACAACACCTTCAAAATTTCTCTATGCTGATATTTACTATACATATAACCTCTGTTGAACAACAACCTCTAAACAACGGCTCCCACAGGGTGTTGCTCTACAGAGGTTGTACTGTTTATCATGTCCCTCCCCCTCCCTCATTCTCTGTGTATGGTAGCTCTCTGATACTTCTATCAAATATAATAGAAAAAAGAAGGCCAAAGTCTCATGGTTAGGCCATCGGTTCACAATGTTGGTTTGTTGAAATTAATTGCTTGTATTGAAAAAAATGGATTATTTTAAAGAGCGTAAAACTATTAAAAATTGTATTTTTATTTTTTTCAAAATCGCTGAAAACAATCAGGTTTGAATGATGTTTGAATGAGTTGATGGCGTAACAGCAAACATGCATTTTCTAGGGACTGCCTGGAGTCTAACTGTATACGCTGCATCATATCCGCCTAGTAACAGAACTCGCTCAATTAATTTCTTAGCGCTTTATTGTATATTCTTATATTCTCACCCACCGGTTAAAGACCTCGTTCTGTCCGTGACTTAGAAGGAACTAATTATTCAACCAATTTAGTGAGCTATATCGAGGAATTTTTACGATAAATTAATTTTATGGTTTAATTCGGTACCATAATTTGCTAGACTATTTAAAGGTTCCTTTATGACTCTTTCTAGAAAGCAGTAATCTCCATTTTCTCAGTGATTAGACGTTAACATGGAAACTGGTTAGGAAAACTGCCCAACACAATATAACTGAAATAATGTTGAAAATGGACCTAAATGCGATGAAATAAATAAATAACATAGGGACCTCCGTGGTGGAGTGCTGCTTGTCTTTGACAAGTTGTCAACAGTGCATTTGGACCGATGTTCACTAGACCAAGGCGATGCTTAACTTAACTGTACAATAATCATATTCAAGGTTTGAATAATTTATACTTTATTCAGACGTTGTAAGTGTATTATATCATGCTTTAAGCGTTTACTAGCTCGATACACAAAAAATTAATACACAAGTGACAGATGAATACAAAGTACATATACTTCGGATAATGCTTTTTTGAGTTTTTCGTCTACGAAGGAAATTTGCATTTTAAGCCGTGAACAACATCATGGCTGTATTCAGCGTAATCGTGTTACAGGGATTGAAATAATGAGTCGTGCATTGTTAGAAACAAGTGCTATCATTAACGCCATTCAAGGGAGTTGCATGTTGAAGTGCAACAGGAAATTGCAATATCCTAGGGCGTGCTATAAAACGACATGCTATGAATTCATTATGCGCCCAACTCGACTAAAGAGAGTTTTAGATGCAAATAATTGACAACTTTGATAGCATGACATATCTTATGACGAAACATTTCCATAATTTGAGATCGGCTCAGTACTAAGTTGAACAAAAAGAAGAAATGCAGACCGAAAAAGAAATGGTCCGAAGATATATGGACTTTATAAAGAGATGGACGTAACATTGTCCGAAAAGGTTTTTAAATTTAAGTTTGCTGTGTTAAACCATTTCAATCAATATACCGTAAAACATTTGAAAACTAGATTCCCAGAAAATCGAAATTCCCTGAAGCTAATACAGAACAAGGTCTTTAAGCAAGCTAAGATGAGTTGTTGTTGAACATTTACTAGACTAAATCATCTACTTTCAAACAAGGAAGAAGCTGCAATCATATCAACAACAAAACTATTGTTACGGCTTCTTCCTTTTACAGTTTTCAAAAAAATATCGCATCCAATACTGAACATTTACTGCAGAAAAAACTGGATTTAACAATGTAAGAATGTAAAAATAAAGCTCGTGTTATATTTAGAAAGCATTCCATGGCAGTCACTCGTATGTTGAAAGTGGTCGTTGGCCGAACCTAATACAGCTCACAAAAAAAATAAGAAAATGTAAATTTTGTAATGATATAAAAGATGAATTTCACTTTATACCAGGATATCCTTTATGTACAAAATTAAACCTTATAATTATATTAAGACCTAATAAACAAAATTCAAAGTCATGTCGAACGAAAGTTTCAGAGTCACTAAAATCTAGCCTTTGACTCAAATTAAGAACAGAACTGACCAAAATTGATTAAGTTACGTATGCATTAAGTATCTTGTTACAAACATAATATTAATTACAATGTCATACACGTGAAAAAGAGATTGCACAGTGTAAAATCAGTTAAATGTACTTTTCCTTAGATATCTGCTCATATGTACTGCCTTTTCAACTTTTAATACCTATTGTATTGCTCACACATGATTAGTGATTTATATCGATTGTGAATTCAATTGTACATTTTGTATGCAACATGTCACACTGTTGAGCGTTATGCTTCATGTTGTAATATCTATCTAAAAACATTATATTTTTTTATTGTGGTAACATTTAGAAATTATTTCATATCATATCGAACACAAAGTATTCTTTAAAAATTATTAGCTTCATGTATTGTTTGTTGGTCTATTTGGGTTTGTTAAAAATTAAGCTGGAACAAATCGTTTTCGTCCATCGAATGCTTGAATACACTAGTGAGTACCCGGACAGATTTATAGACATGACATAAAAACGGAGTGGTTGTTGACATTCGTTTGTGAAATCAATATTTATGAGACTTGGCAGAAACCTTAAGCTCATTATTTTCTTGTTTATCAACATCATCTGCTATTACATTTGTATCAGCGAATCCCTTATGCTCAATAGTATTAGAGAATATGGTGACTGAGTTAACAGTGAGTGTAATCTAATTAGTTCGAGGTCTTGCAAAGGTTTACGTGATGGAAAAACGGTGACATTGAACTCGTCTTGTCACCATTCTGTAGACCAAAGTTTGTTTTTGTAAATAATAACATCATTTACATTCTTGGAATAATTTGTTGTTGTTTTCATAAAGCATGATTACTATCTAATTAAAGAGACATTTCTAAATTCATCTAGAGTCTCTATTCAAGTGGAATTTGTCGAAAATCAGAGCCTTCATTTGAAATACTTGTTTTTGCCACACTACCCGGATCCGGACCACTTCAGATTTATGCCAACAGTGTTGCGCATTGGAGCTCCGTGGTCGAGTGAGTATGGTCTCAGTCTATAGAAATCACTAGCCATTTACCGTTGTGAGTTCGAATCCCACATATTGCACATGCGAGGAAGATGTCAATGCGGCTTACGGTAAGTCTAGTCTGTGGTAGTACCCTGGTCTTCCTCTAGCGTTATATCTAGAAGCGTTGCTAAATGGCTTAGGTCATAGGAACGACTTTAAACCACAGAGGAAAAAAATATCCTTCGCATAAGTATACTATCATTTCTGTAGGCGTGTTCTGGTGTCTTAATGTGTCTGACATTACGTTAATGAACAATTTTGACCATAAAGTCGTCATAATGGACACTCATAATATCATGACCCACGTGATCGGTCCACTGAACATAGATATAGCATAAATCAATTGGACACATCTTTAACTGTGAAAGAAATGGATATGTCCACAATAAAAAAGTAAGTTATTTTGCAATATTGAGTACTAAACGTAACTTAGGCATTATTTATAATGGCAATTCATAAGTTTTGTAATTTTTCGCGTCATATGGTAAGATGACTTACATAAGACTATTCGACGTCGAGCAATACAGCGACACTTATTTTCGACGTCGAGCAATACAGCGACACTAATTAGAGGTTAGAAATTGTAGTAATGTTTAAATAATAAGATAGGTCGGCTGATTCTATTGGTCTACAAATACCTTTCGCTGATCTGTTCGGTCAGTCGCATTGCGTCTGTGTTACCTGCATTTTAAGTCGGAATCACGCTCACACGCTGAAGCATCTATGACACGAGCGAAAAATCTGCCGATAATGGTATTTTTCCACCGTAATTTATGAATGATTTACCGTGACAGACTTTGAGGTATTGTTAACTATATCACTTGCTTTCAGTTTCCATTTGATACACAAAATTACATTTTTATTTTTTTCTAAATGGGCGTTTGTTGTCATTTGTATTGTACGAAAAAATGTTGGGAACCATTTGTGTCAGTATTGTTTGGTTTAGTTACATGAGTCTTGCAAAAGCTAGACTTTGACAGAGATGCGATAACTCTATATAGAGATTGGTGGCCATAACTAATGGTTTGAATAACTGAATAATGAATATGATCCCATTCTTAATACTAGTAAGTTAATAAAATATAGACAGGAGTTTGACAAAGATAACGTACGTAAACATACAGTATAAGCTTTCCAATGCAACTCCCTTTGGGAGATGCATAATTGTGTTGTTGTTGAGGGGTTGTTTCTATATATTAATAGATTAATTATTAAATCGAGCAGTGGGAAAAGCATGCTGTTGTTGAAAGGAGAATGTTGCTCGGGAGAGGGCCGCTCTAGAGAGTGGTTGTACAGCGTTCGTAACCACAATGTCATCTGAATAAAGTTCATCCTAGCAATAAAGTTCATTTTTTAAAACTCTCATTGTTTAACTAGATGAAAACGGGCTCCGAATAAAAGCCACCTGTCAATGAAGACCTCGTTTCATTTTCCAAGAATGACCTTTGTTCACATAATTGACTGTATGCGCAGGTTAGGATACTCATTCCCTAATTTTTTTGTGGTTATTTGAGAAAAATCGCCAGCATATTGTGAGTTATTATTTCATTAAAAGGTCACACGTCTGGACAAATAAGTATAATTGGGTATAAACGTCTATCAATCATTATGATACATTATTATATACACTGGTGTTACTGTCTCAATTATTGTGACACTTTCCTTACCTCTTTACTAGAAGCCACTACTGATTAGGGTGATGTCTCTTGAACGAGTTGTGTGCAATCTATCTAAACCAAGGATGTGCTCTCCATTATTTTATGTCCCAATGTGTTGGATCTGAAGGGGTTCTTAGGTTCACGAAGAATATTGGGTTTTGTTGGGTGATTTGTAGGTGTTTTTTCTTTGTATCCTTTTTCAGATCTCGCCAGTTTTTACTACGCGTTTAGTCGACGTAAATGTAACAAACTGACATAAAATATATAATTACGCGTTATTAACTAGCTGAGCAACATAACAATGAAAGAAACAATGTTAATGAAGTAACACAAAAAATCATTGTACATGATATACTGGCAATTCTCAAGGCTTGACTTGGTCGCCTTCAAGCAATGGAATAATAAATTCCGATTTCAAAATCAGCTCCATACTTTATACAGTGTCTATGGGCTCTGACTGAGAGTTCAAATTCTATCCGGGATCGGACGAATTTAAAATAATAAAAAGCTTGCCTGTAAGCTTACGGAAGTTCGTTGGCTTATATCAGGTGTACGCATAGGATCCTACTCCACCGTTAACCTGGAAACATCGCCAAATTACCCTGGTTGGTGATGCGATATTACACTCCAACAGAATTATATTTTAAAGCAAAGAATGATCATATTGAAATTGTGGTTAAAAAACTTGGAACGCAGTTCGCGATTCAATTTTATTTTGAATCGCGGACAGCAGACTAGAATGCAGTCCGCAATTTAACAAAAAAATAAATAGCGAACTGCGTTCTAGTCTGCAGTCCGCGATTCAAAATAAAATTGAATCGCGAACTGCGAACTGCATTCCAACCTCAAACAACCTGAGACTTTCCTGTTCAGTCAATGCATAGTGTCTTATAATCAGCGCATACGTTAAATATAAAGTATCAGGCCAACTTTAAAACTATTATTAGTTTTTTATGACACGACCCAAACGTTTAAGCAGTGGGCAGGTAGGTACACCTTATACTGAAAAACCAAAAAGTTGAAATAAAAAATGAAAACAACAAAGAATGATCACAATTGCTAAAACATTATGCAATTGTAAAACTAAATTTTTAGGGATATTCTTGCTATAATCAATTATATTACATGTGCAATGTAATTAAAATCCCAGTTTAATAAGATTAAATATGGCTTCCGTATTTTATAATACTCTTGTATTATTAGAAAATATCTCACGATAATAGGGACTTACTGAAACGTTGCAGCTATCAAGAGATTGACGAGAAAAGTAATCCTAGACAAAATGGAAAAACCCAAACTACAAAACAAACCTTACCCATGGAAAAAAGGAAAAACCCAAACTTAAAAAAAAACCACCTAACACATGGAAAAAAGGAAAAACCCAAACTTCAACAAAACCCACCTAACACATGGAAAAAAGGAAAAACCCAAACTTCAACAAAACCCATTTGGACAAAAAATCGCTTGGGATTCGGGCTTGGTACTCTGTGCTCAAAAAGTGTTTCATAAGCCAACTTGGCTGGCATTTTCATTAAGGGCGACACTTTAATAAGCAAACCTTATACCTATACATGTATAAACGGATGCTCAAAATGGCAACAAGTATGAACAACGCAATACGCGTAGTGGTTATTTGTGGTTTATTACAAAATAATCTGAAGAATATTGTTAGACATTCTATAAAACCAACGACCAACTAATTGTATGGGAAAATAAATTACTAACCTTATTAAATTAGAAATACTTGGAAAACTAGAGCAATTGGTAATTTTGGCATTATTTCGCTTTTGTAGGATGTTAATAATAGTTTTGTTTGTATTGAAGTATTGTTTTGAACTTTTTATTTATTTAAGATTTTGTATTGTACTAACTATGCTATACTGCAATTACCTTGATAACAAAATGTTGAAAATTATCCTGATATTGAACAGAACATAATTTATTCGGCATTAAAATGCATATTAATCATAGATCATAGATTATTATCAAGTTAAATTTTTAGGATAAATACAGATGGCGCGAATAATTAGTGTTCTTTAATTAAATCAAATCTTTTGTCTAATTAATAAAGCAGTCCGTAAAGTATATTTTACTGTAAGACACATCGCTCGGTCATTATTTCAGCCTTCACTGTGGTACTTTTCTGTCGCTATGTCATAGTTTCGGTTTATTTGTTATTACATTTTTCACCTTCTAACCTCTGGGAACAAACTAATTCTGTCTTAAACTCTTTAACTGTCGATAATCGGTCAAGAAGCTACTTGCCCTGTCATTTTATTAACCAGCCTTGGTGTAAGAGTGTATTTACTTTAATAAGTGTATTATATATGAATAGAATGTAAGTTTTATACGGATCATGTTTTATAAATTACCTCTTCATGGAAGTACCAGTAAATAGCTCAGACTGCTTTTAAGGTCACATAATGTCTTGTTTATTCTTTTCATTTCAAATCAATAGATCCAAATTGTGCATGGTCACATATGTTAAGTCATACATTTTGCCACCATTTTAAATTAAAAATCATCGGTGTAAAGTTAATCCATTATATAAAAATATTTCATTTGACAATGTATTCAAAGCAACTTCTGAATGCGGAACTCTCTGCAGTCCCGAAACTTCTACCCGAACCATTTTCCTGGTAAAAAGTCACGTCTGTATTAGTAACACTTACGTGTCATTTATCTTTTGTAAGTTATTTAGATGTGATCTGTCATGGATTTATAGTCGCCATAGCTCATTGGTGGTAACATCGAAATTATATATCTCTATTTGTATACATGGATTGAATATTGTAATTATTATAATTTATACAGAGTTTTAAACAAAATGCAGATATTACAAAAATATTTCTATCTCTGTCTGGTCGTTGCTATTGGAGGTTATGCGGCATAAATAAACGAGAAACCACTGTTTATCAGTGTACCATCTTGTTTATTGCACTCGAAATGAGTATCTCTGGGTGACAATAAATCCCATATCAGGATGTTTCTGCAAGCAAAAGCCTGCATTGATACGATGTGTTTTCCTATTGGTTTAAGAGGCACGTTAGCATTTTGAATTTAGTAAAACAGAACAGTAGATAGTCTAGTAAGAATGATAGTAAAATATAAGATTTTTTTATTTGCTTTAAAACAATACTTACGTAATGAATTTCTTTAGCCTCATCTCATAAAAATGTTGTCAGATGCTTTTTCTTATTTTTGGCAATATCATTGAAAAAATACTGTGCTACATTTCTTATAAGACTTCCTATTTTTAATCCAACATCCAATGAAAGCTCTGAATGTTCTGCTGTTGTTCGGAACTACAAAGTAGACAAAAGTTGAACTTTTTTTAGAGTGAGGTAATGAGTTTTGGAAACCGATAGTAAGCGAATGAATTTTGATGCAGAACAAAGGAACTACGCTTTTCTACACCCGCCATGTAATTTTTAAAGTTATTCCCGTTCCATGTGCTTTCAGTACTTTGATTTAAGTTACCAAAAGTAGTTCAGCAATTAGCATTTATGTCTGCATTACCTGCCCCTTCGTATACTCAAATTATGCAGAATGTTATATCTCATAAATGAAGGCATGCTCAATGGAAATGTTACACATTATAAGCATTAAATTAATCGATTATAATTTCCCGATGAACCACTTTTTTAAATATCTGGTGTCTCACAGTTATCATCACATCGACCACGAATTCAATGATCACTTCTATTTGTTTACAAACCAGACTAAACTAGCATATACAGCACGTGAAATATGACCATCCTTCCTTGAAATGTGTGTACTGATGGTAAATAGTGTTATAGTGCGATTTTATTTAACTGACAAACCTGCTTAATTATACGGTCAATGATTGCATTTATGTTTAGCTTCGGCGAGGTTCGATTACTTTCGTAAGTTGAACGATAATGTTCGTTTTACCGTTTTATCAACACTTTGATTGGAACATTCCATAACGGTAAAATAAACGATAATTATCGACTGTGCTACGAAGCTAAAAATAATCGTATCCAACAACCGTGTAATTATTCAGCTTTGACAGGTTAATAAAATCGCACTATACCAGTAGTAATCCGAGGTTTACGACTGTTTTGTATTGCTCGTTTACGATTTCGCATAGCCTTGAATGTACGTAATAGTTGAATTTGTATTTATGCCATTGAACTGAAAAATTGGAACTATGTTTGTAGGCGGAAGGTTAATGGAAGCTTTTCGGTATGCAGGAAAAAAATTAAGACCGACCGACTGTTGAGAAATGGTCTTAACTTTGTGTTCGTACCGAACAGCAAAAACCTAGTGGGACTTTAACTCGTCGCCCAAAAAGTCATTGTCTGTTTTCAACTTCTCCAGTTTTAAAGAAAGATCCCACAGGCAGGAAAAGCGCCGACCTTCTGTAAGCTAGCTCGACATATCCATAAAATATGAAATCTGATTGATCCTGGGTGCGAGTCGGATTCACGACAGTGAAGGTTTAGAAATTACTAGTCTGAGGTCACACCCACTCGACCACGGCAGCCAATGGCTTGAATACAGATTCATATATTCGAACGAATTAAACTTTAAAACAAAGCGCCTTACTTTCCCACCTATAAGGGACCAATAGAAAGCATATGACTTATTAGATTGTTTTCATTTTGAAATAAAAAACAATAAGGTTTCTTTGTTCACATATATAGGTTTTAATATCCGCCTTAATACATCTTGTTGAACGTATATTCTAGTTTACGTTCATTTTCATGACAGTTTGTCGTACGGAACAACACGAGTACACTGGAACTAAAAGGGAAACATATTTTGATGTCAGATTGTAGATATACCTATCAGGAAGCAAGGTGGAGCAATACAGCTACACGTGATATTAAGTGTGTTATCTATTAACAAAAAACAATTTCAATGAAAAGTTTGAAGTTGATTGTAAACACTTAGATGTTTTGAAAGTTCACATGGACGGGACGTACAAAAATATTAACAGGATCAATAATTGAAACATTTCAAGAAACAATTCAACATTATATCGGTTTTATATCGATTGTCAGTTACATGATCACGTGACTGGCATGCACAGCTTTTTTCGCTCACACCAAATATCGGTCCGACATAGAGCGTATTGCACTTGTAGGTTTAAAGAAAGAAAGAAATAATGAGTCAATCTCGCCTTTCGCTATGTATGCCCATAAACTGTCTATAGGCATCGTAGTGGGATTCGTGAACAACTAATATTTTCTTGAACTGTTTTTGCATACTTAGTGAATATTTCTTGAAGTATGAATATAATTATGTTTGACAGGGGAGCGGATAGCAAAAGTGATATGTGTACTATGTATGTTTGGTTGTAGATAATCCTATGCACCAGATGAACAGACAATTTTAAAATAGAAATGTAGTTGTTAGAAAATTTGCTGGTTTTTTTTGGTTTGTTTTTATTTCAACAAAAAGTTTTCACTTATCGACTTGTGTGGAGATATTGGTTAGTGTTTTAAAATAAAATAAAAATAAAATAGGTGAGTGAATGAACTTAAGTACATGCTCAGTACGAACAATGCTTAATTTTGGATGGATTTCAGTCTGCAGGATATGAATTTTCAAATCATATCCATGTTTCAGTTACCCGGCCTGACCTTATTCCCCCCCCCCTCGCCCATAAACTTTTTATCTGGCCCGATCCACGGTACAATCACTCTGCTTTCCAAGTGCCAAAATAAATAAATAAAAAGAAAATTCCTAACCTATAGCTACCTACTCTATTCTTAATGAGCATGTAACCAGAAACAACTTCAGACCTTATTTTTATTGACTTATCAAAATCACTAAAGTAGTCTCTGACTACTTGATTGTGTTCTAATGTATTAAAGGTCTATTAGTGCTCGTTAGCATGGTCTGTGTATGCATCGATGACAAAATCTGTCTGTCACGTTTCCGTGAAAGGAACATTTGCGGCGCATCGATTCCGATGGTTTATACAATGAGTTTGTGATGAACAGTGAAAACCTCTAGTTGAAAATAACATTTTCAAGAATATGACTTTACAGCACCATGGAGATTTGCATTGTGACAAGTACTGGCCATATTCGTAGGAGGTAATGCGATTTATGGACTTAAAGTACGACGTTGTACCAGGATAACACGTTTTATTCCATATGGAATAGAGTGGTCAGTTAATTTAAACAAAAATAAACCAATTCCTAGGTTACTGCTAACATAATGTGAATCAAGTAAATGTATCTTTCGTTCTTGTAAACCAATTGTCGGGATGATTGAATTTTACACACAGTTCTACTAAAGCATTGTATATTCTTACATGTGAACAATCTTGGCCAATAATTTAACTTTTTCTTTGAAGTAATTCATAATTTAAGCATCTATTTTTCTCAAACTGACAGAAAATAAGCATCTAATTCGCATGAAATGCCCTTTGCAAAGTATGCAATATCATTATCCACCCAGGCGAACATAGCCAAAAGTTTACAATCATGACTAATTAACTTTGATTTTTAATCAATTTAAAATGCAGTCACCATGTTTCAATTGAACTTGACTCTGACAAAATGTCGCATTGCCCGATGTCGATGTAAGCTTGTTATTTCTAAACACTAAAATGCGTAAAGATCTATTGTTTTATTCAAAAATAAATGTGGTAAAACATTCATCTAATTAACTTTTCATATTCCCGGTAAAAATCTACGCAAACTTGTTGAAATCAAATCTTATTTGTAACAAGCAAATCTTCACTACTGTGGAAGTTTTCCTCTTATCTGTTCAGAGGGGGGGGGGGGGGGGGGAGCAAAACAAGTTGTTCACAAGCGTGTATATTTAATTTATTAAACCCTTAAATTAACATTAATATAGAAGAAGGAAGCAGTAAAGCAATATGATAGTGCTAAACCTGTGAAATCAAGAAGATAGAAAGTGAATACAATACTTATAAATTCTAATATAACCATCATTATAAGTATGTCAAAGTGATCGGCAAAATCTGTAAAAATTCTAAGACATCAATTGTTCAGACACGCAGGCGAAGAAAAACAGAAACAAACAAAACAATACGGCTTACACTGGTCAACGCCCCCACAAAAACCACGTACAGCAGAGCTAATTAATCAAATGGGCTTAAAAACACAGGAGTCAGTTCTTCATTCTGTAAGTTCTATTACTCCTTCGCCAAATTAACTTCCGTCACCTCCGTAATGTGGTAAGTGTGAACTCATGTGATCTTTAAGATCTAATTGTGAATTACATGTTACTCTGTCATTAAACTATCGTTTTTCCATCACATGATTATTTGAATTTCTCAACTTGCCAACGTCACACATTTCCATCGGACAAACACTGGTCGTGAACTTTGTATCTAAGGCGATTAGTGGTAACTAAATCGGACGTTGGACTGGGAAAAGGACATTGTCGATCCCACACTGTATATTCAGTGTCCAAATATGTAAAAACAATTAGTGTTTTGTTCTAACATTCCTTTCGGCAAATTCGTCTGCCTTGTCTAAAGGGACAGTTCTTCAGCAAAATTAATTCAGTTCATAACTAATCACATGACCAATATTGTTCATTTTATAGTCACGATGTAAGATTGGCAAAGGTGATAACAAATTCCAAACGGTGATAAGAGACATGCTTAAGGTAGGGTTTCAAAGAATCATTCCTTAAAACAAAAACAGGAGTGGTAATTTAACCTGTAACATTTAGATTGTTTGCATTCACATCTATTGAATAATGCGAGTCCTCCTCCAAAAAGCTGAGGACATTTACCTGTCGCTTCATAAAGTTCACATTTTCGTCTATAAGACAGTTCGACTGGAATGATCTGCTACATATATACATGTATATAAACTCATGGTTGTTACTGATTTTTTTTTTTTTTTGATAATTTCTTTGGAATGTGACTAGCAACTACCTATAGCTTGTCTATAATTTGGCCACGAGATCGCACTTTTCTCTCCATTTTGTATGTTTCTTTGTGTTGGGGAATTGGTACGATGTATTTTGGAGAAGGAATAATTTTCATAGCCTAATAATAAAAGATGTAGTTCCGCCGACTTTTGGTTTAGTTTGTAACTTTATTGATTGTGTTTGTCTTTTTTTTATCTGATTGTTTGATTATGATACGAGAACATTAAGTCGAACACTAGAAATTCTGACTACAGGTCTAAGAATACAAACCATTCATTAAACTTCGTATTATCTTAATTTAATATAGGTAATAAAATGATTCCTAGAAAAATCAAAGTACTGAAAGTACTCATGGAAACTGAACTTACGCAGACTTGCACTGTAACATGAAACGGAAACAAGTTTTTAAAAAATGCGTGACGGATGTAGAAAAACGTAGGACTTTGGTCAGCAAAATTTCATACGCGCTGAGCGAGTGTCGGCTATTGAAAACTTAACTAACATTTAGTTTCCAAAAACCACAAATACTTCCTCTACAAATCTGTCAAGTAATACATAGGGCCATGCATATAAGTAGGACTAAACACGATTTCCGAAATTCGTTTTCGACAGAAGCGATAAATTAATAAACAGGTCTTACTGGACAGATTGATAATCTTGTTCAAGGTCGAGCACTTTTAACGCAAAAAGTTTATTGTTAAAGTTATCAGCTGGTCCCATCCCTTATCACACTATGAATCAAATAGCAGCTTATGCGTGGGTTAATATAATTACTATATATCTGTTGATGCCTTTCAAAAATTCAATTAACACTTAGGTGATAATATCATTACTAGTAACATAATTGATAAAAAATTGATTAAATGCAATTTTGATTAAAAAATAACTGAAGGGGCAGCCTATAAAGTATGAACTAGACAGAACATTTAGATAAATACTTTCAAACTGATTATTTTTTATTAATGTTTATATACGGTAGCTTACAGCAATATCTTAAACAAGCAATAACACGTATATTATTGTTTTTCACGCCAATATCTATTTGAACGTAAATCTTTATGTGTATTTAAAAGTCATATCAAAATTATAAAAACATTATCTTAATGTAATAAGGCGAAATAATGAATACCTTTCGATAACATCCACCAAACGTGTAAGGTCGATAGGTCAGCAAAATTTATTTTTTCAAGTATATCTTATACGGAGATAAAGTTCATACTATCTTCTAATTAGAACGGTAGAGGTATTGAGTCGGCAAATCAATTAGGTCGTACGGGTTAGCGGAAACCAGAAATAACCCACATCGTTTAGTTTCATGAATCGCGTAAATGCTTCAAACTAAAGAAAGAGTGCATGCGATGTTTATATAATTCATTCCAAAATACACATGAGACATTTCAATAATTTCCAACAACATTTTAACAAAATACATGTAATTGACCGGATTTGAAATTTCAAAATCTTTGTTATAAACAGTTGGTTAAATTGATCAATCGTCTTTTGAGCAGGTACCAATGAATTGCATAGAAAAAGGTTTGAATTATAAGTTGTGTTCAGTATACAAATCAGAGCGACCATAAGCGAAACAATTAATCAAGTGGTAAAGATCACTTTTTCATTGTATGTACTATTTCTAAATCCCCATCTTCCCGTTCGCATCAAATTTGTCCACAAAAAAACAGCAGCAAACAATACGTTGAGATTTATCATGTAAAAATAATGAACAATGGTAACATTGAAATAATTCAATTATGGTTAAATGCAACTATTCTTTGTATTATTGCAATGATATCAAACGAAAAACATTATACTCATCTTCAATATCTTACATATTGCACCATAAGCCCAATGGTAACATGCTCATTAATAATATTTTGGTTTAGTAGGTCGGGGCTTTTTGGCTTTTGAAAGCATCTGGAAAGAAAGGTTAAATGGCAAGACAGCGGATGCTCCGTTCTTCGGGACTAATAAAAATTCTATGCATGTCGCGGAGAATATTTTGGTAGACCAGGTAACCAGAAATAAATAAATTGTTTACGCCTGAACAGTATCTTTCATTTTCCTTAGTCTAATAATTTCACTATATTCACATGTGTAATGGGTTGTAGGTCATGCAGTCAATATTGTAGGACTTGTACGTGCACAATTGTGTTATAAATTATCTTCTGAAAATCATTTATTATAGCTTCTAATAAAAGCCGCATACTTATTTCACATACTTTTTTTTAGATCTGTGGTTTATGCTTATATTCAAGTCAATTTATGCCTGTATAATTATTTTATACTGATTCTAGGATTGCCTCTCATGTCACGTGGCACTTCGTGCAAAACATTTGTCATCAAACGGAACTAATATCCTATGAATGTTCAATTCTTCATCTTGTACGATAAATCTGTCACTTGACAGGAGATTTTCAAGTGCTTTTTGTCTGAATCCTATTATATGTTGTTTTTTATAATGGAGTTTAACATTTTAGATATGGATGAATAGGGGAACAGTTTTCTTAAAATTCAGTTAAATTCTGTGTTGTTTTTCGCTAACATTCAATATGATATGCGCATGCTACCTTAAAGTCCCATAATCAAATAAATTTATCGGTCGTAATAGTTTCTGTTTGTCTCATAACAGAAGAATCCGGGGCGTTTCCTCCCGTGCATGCTTTATAGCAAGAAAAAATGTTTTCAAAACCATTATCGTATTTTTTTCAATATCATTGAAATAAATACTATTTATAGAACAGCTATGTTTCCCGCAGTCATATTATGCACACGACATGAAGTGAGGTCACGCGCTCTATATAAAAGCAAAATTCCCAGCGAAATGAGTGTTTTTAGAAGAAAAGATGGTTGCTTCGTCGGTAATAATTATCCTTGGATAATATCAGCAATTGTTTGTTTTTTGCCTAAATTTTTTATAGCAAAAAGCTAATGGGGCTTTAAAGAGTGAGCATCCAGTTACTGTTAATAGACATGTAGGTGGAAAAACACGTCAAACTCCTTTGTCATGTGCCAGACTGGAGTCTTTCTTTACTTCTGTGAGCATAGTTACACGGGTTTCAGATGTCAAAAGAATGCATGAAATGTAAACTAGAATTCCAAATTGGTGTATAAAATGGCATCCTAAGTGATTGTTTTTTTTGTTTTATGACGAATTGATTAATACAAAATCATTATACAATTTCATTGTTTACAAGGCTTCTTTGATCCTCTTTCCTGGGTTGCTTCGTTTTCAGTCTTTCAGACGGCACACCTCTTTTGTCATGAATAAGATATTTATTTTATCTCTTTCTTTCATTATGTAAAGGATTGTTGCATTAAATGAGTTAATTATTGCAACTGATACTTTCACTGTGGCTCCAGAATGATTTCATCTCATAAGAATAGAAAGTCCTCCTTTGTATGTGTATTGCACTTTTGGTGACAGTAATCTTAGCTTGTTTCTCTCATTCATTTTTTGGCTCTTAGTCTACACTCAGTGAAGTGTCAACAAACATGATCTTTATAAATTAAATGTATCAGATACACATAAATGGCTGTCAGGGACTGAAAGAACTAAAACAAAACTGTCTTACAATGACATTATGAAAATATAAAAAGCATAAAACTGTCTAATAATGGCATTATGGAAATGTAACGTTTCAAGAAAGTGTTTAAGAGTGGGTAATACGTACGTCATAGTAATAGTAAAAGGACCGATAACTTCACTATTAGCGTAAATGAAATGTTCATGAAAGCACGAGGCTCTGCCGTTGTTCACAAACAATATCGTGTGCATGAGTAAAACAATTATTTTAAGTATTTATCTGTTGTTGAACGGCCCATTCGACAGCTATGGTCATTTCAGGCCCCTACAGAATGAGGAAATATAGGATACAGGAGAACTGGGCATTTTGTATCCCTTCTCGTTTTGAAAGTGTTTTCTCCTGGTTCTTTATCGTACCCCATGTAGAGCTTCGATATACGACTCACCTTTTTCTATTTTTTCTAGATACAGTTCATGGCTCGGTAGTTGGGTGAGGTACACTGGAAAAGTGTCGCGGAAAAAATTCAAAAGGCGGAGCCAAGAACCGAACCCACGACATTTCGTTTATTAGTCCAGCGCATTACATCTCGACTACCGAACACCCCTGAATAAAAAACAAAGTCTAAATTAATGTAGTACTGGTGCCATAGCATTACGCCATTTTACTTCCCCAAATATATGAGAATTCTGAAAATAAGAAAACAAAACAATGTTGAAGAACATGACATTATTGAGATGATTGTTTTCAAGTATATGAGTTATCCGTTCATATTGCCCCAATAACGCTTTGAAAACAATGGAAATAGGGTCGCATATGTCAATTTCGAGTATTGTGATAAAACTAATAACGAAGTGTTAAATGTCTTAGGAGAGTTCAAACTACGGGCAACTATTTAAGGAAAGTCATCAAAACAACTCGATTTTCCATGAGACTGTATTTCATTCATTTATTCCGTGTGACGGGACCACTTTGTCTCTCTAATAACGATTTGTTAGTTTTTGTTCATGCTGATATCTTGTATCGTGTATAAAGATTTTCAATTCCACCTCTATTCTCTTTGAAGTTATGTAACTTAGTGAATGAGCTTATTTGTTAATACTTGAGATGGTTGGTCTGTGGAGTCTTTTTCAGGAGTTATTCGATATTTAGATATTGCTCACAAAACCGTTAATATTCTAGTAAGAAAAAAAACAGACCCTCTTCATCTGGAATACAGACAAAGAATATTAAATGAATCGGACGCTTATTAAAAAATGAAACAAATTGAATGTGATGTCAAAGGGATTAACGACTGTAAAAGTTTGTCCACAATAGGATCGGTATATTTTAGGGGGGGGGGGGGGGGGGTAAGTGCAATATAAATAAAGTTCAATGGGTTACATGAAATAAAAAACCTGTTCATGTGTGTAATGCAAATTCTCGACAGAATTAACATTATTTTGATACGGTCCCTCGCGAATTAGCGTTTTGGAAACGAGTTTATAGGAATGACAGACATACAATGTTTTGACATGACTGAACAGCTAATGTTCTAACAATAGAACGAAATAATCAAATCGGGGAGAAAAGGATATATTTTCCAGTTTTTGGAATTGCTCATAAATGACGGGTTCATGGCTGAAAGTTTGACTAATTGAAGATTTTGTTTCTAAACAGGGACTTGATACTATTTTAGGTATAAAATGTAATGTTATGTACATGAGAAATGCTTCGATCTTGTTCACTAAGACCAAACAGCTATGATGGCTGGTGACATTAATGTGAAGTTTATTGTCAGTATCTTTAATTTATCCTGTTTTATATTGAATACAAATTATTCAACAGACATGGTAAACATCTAGTTGAGCTATCAATCAACACAAATTAAAGAGACGTAATATAGACATTGTCTTGTTATATTTTACATTCTATCCCATTTATTTATTAGTCCGGGGGAAACATAAGAATTTATTGCGCCGACGAGAAAATAATGTGCCTAGTGCAATGCTATTGTTTTTTAAGTTGTAATAAAGGACCAGCCATCAGTCAAACACTTTGTAAAGGAAATGTGGAATTTGGGCCAATTCGACTGTCCTCTGACAAAAACAGGGCCTATATCAAATCACTTAACTATTAACATATATATACATTCATGACATCATTGTATAGAAAGCGTGTTTGGTAAAAATGTACATCATCAATAATTTAGGACTTGTTCAACTCAATCACATAATTCGAAATATCTGTTTCAATCATGTCTGTTTGCCTGTAGAAATGTATACGTTCATGGTTCTTGGTTTGTCAAGAGGGAGACACAGGTATGATTATAGCACGGTCTAGAGATATTTATGCTATATAGAATAGAACAAAACATACGTTTATTAAACCTTGTGCAACAATGACACATTGATATTAACAATCATATATACATTGTACAAACAGTTTTCGGTTAATGTACATATTAATAAAATCACAATAATCATAATATGAATAAATATATATATACAAGATAAAGTAAAGACAAGAGAAATACAGTAGGTTTACACATATTATATTTGTAAGTTATTTATCCTAAAATATATATTTTTTTACGTTATTCTGTAAACGTATGACAAAGGAAATATTACTAATTAAGTGTTATTACAATTCTCTGACTGAGGCATTCGATCCGTTTTCCTTTGACTTCTTTTCCGCTCAAAGAAAGCATCGGTTAGTTATAAAAGTTAAGCTATCAAAGAAAACTCACACACATATTTGTATGAAATTGAGTAGCACTTGTTATTAACTGACAAACCTTTACGAAACATTAACTTACTGTAGTTATAATGTTTTCTACCCTTTTTAACCACCAAGCACTCCCTATATTTTTTTAATCAATATATTAAGTAAATACTAGTTCTTAGAAAAAAAACACACTTAATACTCATCCAAATTAAGCGATAAAAATAATCTAGTCTAATTGCAAGGTGAACGATCGTCGAGTGGTAGCGCGATGGACCACTAAACGAAAGGTCTCGGATTCGATTCTTGGCTACGCCTTTCGAATTTATTAAGAGACGCTTTCTTCAGTGTCTCCATCCAAATCAAAGCAGGCTCACAACACGTTCAGTAATAAAGGAAAATAGAACATGTAGAGAATGTCTTCAGAATGATGTTGAATACGAATATCACTTTTTCTTATGTTGGCCACTGTATAGTAATATTAGTCAACACTTTAGGGCATTTTTTCCTGGCCTAATATTAATACATTTTTCACATTTATGTCATCTAAGAAGTAAAATCAAAATTATAAAATTAGCAAAATATATTGCCAAGCTATATGACTCAAAGAAATAATACCCTAGAAATCTGACACTTTATGTGCGTATTGGTAATGTTAAATTTTATTCAAATGATTACTGTTTTTCTGTATATTTCTATAAGAGTACACAGTTTAATCAATACTATTATACATTTTGAGCAACACGAATTATGTCTTTGCCATAAACATAATAATTTATATTAAATTGTAAATGGTCAAAGGCAGTTTCATATTGTTTGTTATGCCAATAAACTTTGAAACTGGACATTAAAGCATTTCTTTTTTTAATTAATTACATTTCATATTTAATTAAATTTGATACTGTCTTGCAATCGATTAATTTAATTGCTCCTTTAATCTATAGAATTCAGTCATTACGTAAATATATCATTAAACTATTCTTTGACCTAAAATCAGCCAAAATTCAAATTCAAGGGCAGATAAGTAAAAAACGAGTTGGTCAACCCCTAATTTTTGTTCGCTTAAAATGTTTGTGTTATCATATGCTAAAATCATGCAAAGTTAAAAAAGAATCATTAAAGAGTTTTCATTTTCCCTGTATGTCTAACTGGAAACTGCAGCAAATGTCTTTGAATGTCATCTTATATTACAATGTAATTAAATAGTGATTAATTTAATATTTTAATTATAGAACCACGTTTATGATTATTCTCAATTCATTTTAACTTAACAGTTATTTGTTGTTTCTAACAAGATTATCTCTGAAGATTGCCTTCGTTTTTACGATGATTACTTTAACAACGTTGTGAGCCTTAATGCATCTCTTGAATTTTGAAATTCTGATGAATGTTAACTGCTAAGCCAGACATTTCTCTTTTGATAATAATAGGATCACAAGAATTGTAATTGTTTCTGCAACTCGTACATTTTAACTTTGTTATGATTTAAACTAAGATAAGTTTTAGCGGGTCTCCAGCGAATGAATTTGTGTTTAGATCTTAATGAATTTGCTCATATGTATGTATATATGGTGACGTGTTACTGTAAAAAAATCACATAAATTTGTGACACAAGAGAGCTATATTGTGATTTTAAGTTTGTAGATATTGATAAAATTATTAATAATAAATTATAAAACATGTTTCAAATATTTCAGTGGAACTATTTTAGTTTCCCTCATTTTCTTTTTTGCTGTAAACATCAACATAAAGTTACATGGTATCAGTGAAAATAGCAATCAACGGTGAGTATTACACCACCATATTCCGAACCAAACTCCACCAGGCTATGAAAGACAAGCGCACATAATTTGCCAGGTCGGGTTTTATTTACACCACGACAACATCCCCGTACATCTCACGATGACAGAAATTAAATATCAAACATCTAAAACACCCACCGTACAGTCCAGGATTTCTTTCTCATTCCAAATGTTAATAGAGATCAGTTGTGCGGTCACCCCTGGTAACTCAAAAACGTTTTCAAAGTACCGGCCTATGGAGAATATACACCCTTATTCAAATTATGAAAAAAGCAAGACCTGACCTTTACAATCCCACACTTACTTGGGTTCAGTAAACCTACAATAGTTAATTGTTTTTTATCAATTTGTTTGGGCAAAATAATTCAAGATTGCATCGGTATTTGCGCAATAACGGTCATATATTTCCATATTTAAATGATGAAATGAACTTGTCAGTATATGACGTCATTTGATTCCGTCATAAGGACCACGTACATTATTTGTTAAGACTAAAACGTCTACATGTGTTTCAGACTCAGACCCATTTGGGTAAAACTAGAGGTTCACAGAATCTCCAAAACACACACATAAGAGGAAAGCACTTCACGTTTATACTCGTTATTCACGTATTGCCGTATTATACAATAAGATCAAACAATTTTGATAAATAATAAAGATTTATCACTACACTCCTAAATAATCATGAACACTTTATTTTCGAATGCAAGATCCAAACCGTCTGTGATGGGGATCGAACGCACTTTGTGGTTGCTAATTAACTGAAGTACATGCATTTTTGTGTCTGTAATCTCCTTATTCGTGTGCAAGCTCTCTCATATTATGAATGTTTAAATTATTACCCGTGATTAATCTGAAAATGTTTTTTTAAAGATTACCGGGTAGGGCATCTGAAAATGGTGGGGGTAATCTGAAAACGTTTTTATTGTACCCCTCCCGGTGACTTAAAACGTTTTCAAATTCCCGGGCGTAATCTGAAAACGTTTTATGTTACCGGGGGTAACTTGAAACGTGGAGAGCTTGAAAACGTCACACCGAAAATAGCCTGGTAGTGTTATAACGGCGGCGTTGGGAGGGTCGTCACGTGACAGCTCACGTCACGCCTGGAGAGATGTAACAAGTCATACGGGGGCTACGTTGAAAAAGACATTAAAGAGTAAATGATTTTTATTCAATTGTGGCTGGAATTGATAATTATCGATATAATAATCAGCCCTCGTATATAGAGTTAAACAAAAATGCCTCTTAAAAGTTTGGTACGCGTTCTGCAGTTCAATACTTTTTAGCTCACCTGATTCATCAGGTGAGCTTTTAGGATCGTTGAATGTCCGACGTCCGTCGTCCGCCCACAATTAGTTTGTTTACACTCTAGCAACCGCAGCTCCTAACGATTCTTGATTAAACTTGCTCACAATGTATATGGCCACAATGTTTCGGCTAAGTTCGATTATGGGCAAAATCGGACAATAACTTCTAAAGTTATGGGCCCTTGAATTACAAAATTTGCTACATTTAGCTTGTTTACACTCTAGCGCCTTCATTTATTCACCAATCCTAATAATATTTTCAGTAAATGTGTATAACCAAAAGATCTTGGCCAAGTTCGATTATGGGCAAAATCGGATCAAAACTTCAAGAGTTATGTGTCCTTGACTTAGAAAATTTGCTATATTTGAGTTTGTTTACACTCTAGCGCCTTCATTTATTCACCAATCCTAATCATATTTTCAGTAAATGTGTATAAGCAAAAGATCTTGGACAAGTTCGATTATGGGCGAAAAAAATGAGTTTTACGAGATGTAAACTATATTACCTGGTCATTAATTATTGGCCTTTTTTCTCAGGTGAGCGATAAAGGGCCAATGTGGCCCTCTTGTTTATAAATGGTCTACTATTCTGTTGTGTTTTTTTTGTGAGTTCAGTTTTGTTCAACTCTAAAAGGCAGTTACAAATAGAAACCTTCTGCGTAAAGTTCCACTCACAAGTCGATAGAGCACTTTTAGAACTTGGATTTAATTGTGTCAATTCACTTTGTTTTCTATACGACAGAGTATTATTTTTTCTGAGTCGACGTTGATTGATTACTTTTATTTTAGGACAGAATCAATCGATTTTAACCATTCCGAATAATACAGACTACATTGTTAATCCAGATTACATTATTGTAAATAAGAGATTTGTTTGATTTTATCCCCGTACTTAAGTTAATACCTTTCGGAAGGTAGCATTTGAGGGTTGGTCGGACAATTTATATTTATATATATAATAATATTATACATATAATGCTATTCTTATCTACTGACAACGTTTCATATAGCGAAATAGAGCCATCAGATGGACACCTAATCACGTGCAACAAACCGTACATCTAGATAGATAGATTAATTTCGGTAGCATTGTGCATGCAATGGTTACAAACATGTTGCATAAATAAAATATTACATTTAATACAAACATGAGTTATCAAGATTGTAATGCAACCCAGTACCATTGAAGGATTACACAAAAAGAGACTAAATCCTCGTTTCCAGAGTATTTTCATTGGCTGATACCTTCATCTAATTTTTTATCTGTAAACAAATAAAAAATTCTTACACGCTGGAATATTGGCAATCTTTATTTAGAACAAAACGATCTCTGAATAAAGGCCAGCTATCGATAAAGGCCGCGTTTCCTCTTTCTCAACGATGACCTTTGTTCATAGTTTTTCTGTATGTGCAACGATTCGCAACTGCATAGTTACGCTCAAAACACACAAATAAAAGATAGTACATATTGCATAAGATCACGATCTTTGTAATATATTAGGCATTTTCATTGTACGAGGAATAAATGTTCGCATTATTTCACTCATACAGGATATACTTACTGCCCTTTATAATGATACTTTTGGCACATTTAAAGAATTGATCCGCTGGTATTAATAAATACTATTTCGAACGCACATATGATGCGTTAGTCAGTTTTCCTGTGCCAAACCTCAGTGTAAACATAGATGATCTACGTTTGTTATAAAACAAAACACATTTAACTCATCATGTTGCGTCAAGTATATGACGGAGATATTTACTTTGTATGTATCAAAAATATAACGAACAACTGAAGCCGTTTATATCATAAATAACAATATTTATATTGAATGTATTCCGAAATTCTTTACTTCTGAATCATCTAAATGGATATAGTAAACTATGGATATAAAATGTAGTATCATTCAGGTTCCGAGGTATTCCTTCTAACTGTGTCCTGTCGTTTTACTTTTATATTTTTGGAAACTGAGCAATAGTTCAGCTTTCAATAGCCGTCACTCGCTCGGCGCGCATGAAATATTATGCAAACTAAAGTACTATGTTTTTCTGCATCTGCTAGGCAATTGTAAAAAAACCGGGAGGTGCGCCTACAGATAATACACACTTTCTAATATATGTGTATATACAAAATTCTTTCATTGAGTTTTTTCTAGGAGATTATGCTGTCTGTTTGTCTAAGCTCATAACAATACGACCAGACGAATCACATGTTTCGAGCAAAACCCATTGTTAGTGTCCGCCAGACCCCCCACTACAAGCTACAATGACCTTAGGATGCGTAGACTAGAAGTATTTTCGACCAAGCGTCATTGGAATACGTTTTAAGTAAAATGCGTCAGAGCAAATGAACAACAAACACAGTTACATGATTGTACTCAATGAATAATGATGTTTTCTTTTTATGTATATTTTTGGTTCTGAAATTGATATCGTTCATATTGTTGTTGTTTTTTTGATATCGTAAGATGTGTTGTTGATGAGAGAATTTGGTAAAAAGCATGTTCCAGTGTTGAGTCATGCACTCACAACCTCCTGCTGTGCTGGTATTAAAGGCATGGAAATACGTGAGACCACAAGGCAAGAAATCATATTTTGTGCCTCACCTTGCCTGTTCCGTTGTTGAGTCATGCACTAACAACCTCCCGCTGTGCTGTTCTTATCTTCCCACAATTAAAAGAATTCGAAGAGCCCAAAATACGTAAGACTATAAGGAAAGGATTGGACATTATATTATCAGATTTTTTTGCCGCACCTTGCCTGTTTCATTGTCGAGTCATGCTCTAACAATCTCCCGCTGTGCTGTTTTTATCTTTTCGTAATTAAAGGAAAAGATAGAAGACCATGAGGCAAGGATTGGACTTTATATAAACAGGATGGAAAAATTATTT
Organism: Lutraria lutraria; assembly: GCA_964023205.1. Classification (NCBI taxonomy): domain Eukaryota; kingdom Metazoa; phylum Mollusca; class Bivalvia; order Venerida; family Mactridae; genus Lutraria; species Lutraria lutraria. Next base: position 4,744,004 of record OZ026848.1, read on the forward strand.
ATTTAAAACTTTCCCATAATTAATACCTGCTGAAATACCACAGACCACTGTGTGTGTTAGTGACGTGGTGTACAGTTACTAGTGGATGTTGGTGGCGTGGTGTACAGTTACTAGTTCCTGAATTATACCTTTACCTAACTCTAAACATGATCATAGTTTCCGGGGGCTTACGTGATCAAGTGTTCGAAATCTCTGACTAGTAACACTGGCCATAATCGCTATAATTTCTAATTCTAATCTGGATCAGAAAATGTCAGGAAGCTGTTCTGTTAGCCTACGGAATGTCCTCAATGTCGGTGGTTCTATGCGTTGGTCAATTTCCACCGATAGAGCTAGAAAAGTTGCTAAATGTCTATTTATCTTCCGTTGAGGTCAAACCCCTCGCGGGGACCTATACCCTTATGTCTTGTTGTCAACATAGTTAAACATGGAGAAATGCATCCAGACAAAATTCATCTACTTAACTTCAATGTGTCGAACAAAATCAAAACACAGTGCAGGAGTGTACTGAATGAAAAAGAAATAAGTATTTAATATGTATGTGACAGAATCCTGATTTGACATCCCTAGAATACTTGTAATTTAAAGTTTAATACAATGCAAGCTCGATAAATCACCTAAAGTTCGAATTGTTCTAAGTGTTGCTTGGTAATATCTATTTTATATGAAATACAATTAAGTCTTATATCCGGTCATCAAGGACATCAATATACATTACACAACATTATATATTAACACCAACCATCCTTATTGTTGTGCGTAATACGGTAATTAATGCGTGCGTCATTAATTTCATGCTAACGTCGTTGGTGTTATCAACCTCTCAAATAAAAACGCATTTCAAGCAAATAAAACGTCCACCATTAATAATAATATTAAACATTAACTGGTATTGACGCAAATGATGCCTTTAAACTTTAAACCATGACAATGCTGCCGTCAACAAAATCCTAAACATGAGCGAAACGAAAAAGACAAAAAATAGCAGTTTTCAATCTGTATCGTTTGTTTTGTATTTAAGTCCGCGTGTATTTTCTATAATGCTTTTAAGTTTTGTAAGTTTTCTCTCGTTGATTCCGTTGTCGGATCAAGAAGTTATTTGTTAAATAAAAACCTTTATTAAGGCTGTGAAGAATGGCATGTTGTTAAATCAATTAACTGCCTTTGTTCCGTTTCCTTTCCGATAGTTTGTTTTGTTGTTTATTAGATCTTAAAGCTCGAGTTGTATGGATGGGGCTGATGCCGTGTTTTATATCTATCACGATCGTTATCCTAGTAGTTCGCACGATTTCTACAATTTATAGTGTTCTTTTCCGCCAACGGATTGCTGATTGCGGCATAATTTTTATGTTCACTGTGGCTATTTTAGGTTGAAGGCATTGATTTATCTACAAATTAATATTCGTGTGGATGAGCTAGTAATTTTCTCATGACATTCTGGAATTTGATTTTATTTTCATGATTTAATTATTCCAATCAAACTGTGTCTTCTTGTGGTATTTCGCTTACAAAATAAATCAGAAAGAATCAACAACTCATTGCAGACTTTAGTCGCGATTCTAACGCACTTAGTTGGAATCAATATGACACACACTCGTATAAACGCACCATTTACCTAACCTGAATGTGAGCGCATCTGCTCGGGTGTAAACATGGGTTCTTCTCCACATAGAAAGATGAAAATGTGCCTGGATGTTGGTGCGACATTTATCCACCAGGAATAAAGCTCTATGATGTACGTTCCAAAAATATAGTAGTATAAGGTTCCTTGAGAAACTTTATGCAACTGTCATTGTTAGTCTGGGATTGTTATGTTTTGTGCACGGTTTATAAGGTTAGATCCATAACTATACATTATTAATGTCAAAAACAAATGTATTTAGTTCTATTTCGGCTAGTTCAACTGATTTATCAATCAATTGCCTTTCGAGAACAATAGAAATGAAGGAGGAAAATCCCACAAGAGAAGGGAATATAATCTATTGGCAATAGTGTTAGTTTTATAACGTCACCGATGTTGTTTATTGTTCCCAGACCTGCTGTAAGTGTTTCTTATACCATTCATTACGATGCGCTGTTATTTATCAAAATTCCTTGTGAAAAAAATATGTTTATGATTACTGCAAAATGAGATCAGTCTAATTCTACCAGAATATTGGCTACTCCAACAGTACATCTATCTATCTATAATACAATAAAAAGACGTTTTCCTTTTTTCATAATTATGTATTGTAACCATCTACTAAAGTCCGCCTTTGTGGTTCGTTTACAGCTCGTAAAATGCGATGATCTCAGTACAACTTATTATAGATTTATTTAACTATTCAATAGTAGACGCGTTTTCACTTCTGGTACAAGACCGATATGAAGTTCACTTAGGCATTATGAACACCAAACTCGACCATGAGAAAATACGACCTTAATGTAAAAACTCGGCTATTATGAAAAAAAACCCGCCTTTATGTAAAAAATCGGCTATTATGAGATTCAGTCATTCTTATTGGGTGTCCAGCTCGGCCATGATAAAACCACTGCTATAGTCTATAGCTAATTTATAAAATTGTTAATAAGTAAGTATTTTCCAAACGGCCTTGTCATTGGCTTCTGACATTCTAATTATGAGTCTTTAGTAAAATAACAAGGCCAATATAAAAGAACGTACTTATTAACATTATAGTTTAAACGTAGATACAGTGAGTGTGCATCATATTCTAAATCATAAAGAAATTATGATTTAATGAAATAATGGCGGATACTTCATCATTTTGATAAGGCGTCATGACGTTCGTCGTTACCACTAACCAAACCGACCATATTTTCTTCTACCGACCGTATACCTTTTTTGGTCTCGGTCAATTACATTTTTTGTATTATACTGAACATTACTTACAAGCACCTACCGTATATTTTAGTGCGCCGCCCGTTTCTCTTAGGTACACCGGAACGATCAAAATGTAATTTACCAGTTAAGAAATCTGTATCTTACAAATATCATGTTCAAAATGATCATTTGTCTTTTGAGCAAGTGCAGATACATCTCATACAGACCCTACCTTTGGGGGAGGGGTTAAAAAGATCAGGGTATTTTTGGCCTTAAGATAGTGATAAATGTGAACATGTTATTCATAGGGAGCAGCTAAAACGTTCCAGGATTGGATTGTACTGATAAATTAAATCCTAAAATGACCTTCAATGTTCGAGTCTCAAGTAATTGCAGCATAGTTAACATAATATATTTTATTCAAGAAAAAGGCAAACGTGCTTAACATTCTACATATTATATTTGTACATATACATACATTGTCAATGGCATAATTTAATATAAAGGTAATAACACATTGAAGTACACATAATAAACGAGTGGCATATGATTTATGCATATAACATTTATCAAAATGTGTATTAGTTGAATAAAAATTATATTGATTAAATAAATATTGCAAGAAATCTGTCCTGAAAATTAACAAATATAATGTATTTAAATTTTAAAGAGACGTTTCCATAACAGCTAGAATGATAGGAAAGTAGTTTTATGCTGTAAACATCTGTTTCATATTCATCATCGTCGTCTTTCCTGAATTCACAGAAAATTTAATCTAAAGAACATTCATTTCAAATAAATTGTTTCTAAAATTCACATAATCCACTTTTTGGGTTTTCAAAATTGCGAGTAGCTGGAACTCGATGAGTTTGACGACAAATATAATTACGATTTAAAGACATTTTAAACTAGAATGAAGGAATGGTTTATGGGTTGGGATATTGTGTTTCATGATTAACACGCATTGTTTCTGTATAACGATTAGATTTAACATCACTTCAATTGAAAAAGTTAAATAGAATGGTCCGGAACTCTAGGTTTTATACCGTCCCAAAAGTGACACAAACATATTCAAGAGAATCACATTTTTGCAAGTAGTTTCTTCCTTGTGCATTGTCTTCGTGATAATATACCATTGAAAGACTCGTATCATTTATTGTTCCCAGGGAACTCCCGTACTCGTCTTTATTCTGGTTTAATTTAATCTCAGATTTACTAGGTCAATGCTATCCAATGTGAATCGTACGATCCTTTAATTGCATGACGACTCGAGACTGTTCAATCTTGTTGTTATTTTTATCCAAACTCAATAATTGACTCTGATCTCACGAAAATGTCGCTTTGTTAAATTTATTTTCCTTCCTAATAACGTTACTTGGAAATGAGCATCGCTTCATATCAGTTATCACTGATTAGTTTTTTATTGACATATTTTATCAAGTCCATGTTATTCTTAGGGAATAACCAAACCAAATGGGATTCCACAAATGGCACGTAAAGTTCATGTAAGATACTTAATTATCGCATAATGTAACGACATGGCGGTTAGCGCTCTTCTCTGAAATATCTAGACTAGATATTTTATGTAAACGCTGTTCAGCACGAGAACCATTTATCTTATCATTGGCTGATAGAGAAAAACCCCGTCTGTTAACAGTCATCTCACAACTTGTAATAAACCGATGACGACATCAAGGTTTTTAAATATTTACGAACATTCCACAATACTTTGAAGCTCACGATTCAAAATATGAAGTCGGCATTTGAGATATAGCTATTAATTGTTTGGATGTTTACCTAGGCTTTCACTGGTTCTTTTGATATTTGCCGGTAAGCTGTTAACGCTCTATATAGTATTCTGAATCGTTTTCAATGAATTAGCTGTCAGTCCTCCCACATGAATGACCACCAATCAATGAAAGGCGATGTAATTAATGTTCTGAACAAATTTGCCACTGTGAGTATGTGCCGCGCTAAGGGTGCGAATTCTTGAAACCGCGAGATCTTTGGACCAAAAGCTCGCCCTACGTCGCTTTATGGGAGAGCATCTTTTTCGTTTTGGCTTTGCTTCATACTAATAGCCACGGTCATTTAACAAATTGTCCAGCTTTACCGGTTGATAAATACCCTCAAGGTACATTGGGGTAGACACATCGACCTCCTTAAGCTTTTCTGGACAGCTTCCTCACTTGTGGAATTCGGTCTCGGGAAATATCGAACTCGCAGCGGTGAACGGCTATTGATTACCAGTCAGAGACTAAAGCCACTCGGCCGTGGAGGTCCCTTGGGCTTTAGTTGATATTTCAAATTGTCAGCAACGCACAAAACACAGCAGGGAATGCTCAAATCGAAGTGATGGTACAGAAAGGGATCACATTTAAATGCATATTATATTAAAAACTGATTCATGTATTTGATGAAGAAGTCTGCGAAAAAAAAATAAGTGTCAACAAAACAATTACGAATAAGAAACGATGTAAGATTTGAGATCAATCTTGCAGATTGATTGGAAAACTGAACATTAATTAAACACTTAATTTGAACGTTTCATTATTGGTAATTGTTTTGGAAAATTGAACGCAAGAATATTGTCATCGTTGACAAGTTAATTAAACACTCCATTTGACCGTTTCCTTACTCCTTGCTGTTGATGTTTGCCATGTAGTTCCTTTACATCGATGCTACACACTCTTTACTATATTCAGTGGTGCAGAATATGTAAGCTTATACGATTACATTGCGGACATAAAAAAATATCAAAATGAAATTACACTTAGGAAAATGAACCTTGCTAATAATGAGTAGTGTCTGATAGTTTGTCGATGTATCGGTACTTGGTGGGAACACAGACACTGCTGTTAAGAATACGCCAGTGGTGGTTACTGCAAGACATATGTTATAAATGTATAACGGGTTCGTCTATAATCGTACGAGTCACGACACTATTGCGTGTGGCCTTTAACCAACTATCACGGATCACCTTGTGTGAAAGTCATTTTTGTGACAACAGCATTAATTGAACTAATGCCCTCAAGGCAATGTCTTATCGGAACCTACGCCGTCCATTCTTCCTTTATTCAATGAATAAACAGCGATGTCTTCAAATGTCTGTCTGTAAAAACAACCTATTTTTTAATTAACTAATCACCTTATATAGAAACGCTGTAAATGCGATAACTCTCTTGAGACACCATTAACGCCGCTTATTATCTTAGATGAGAATTACTTTTTTGAAACATGAATTGAATTGTTTGTGCGCTTGAACCGTTACTTAAGTAAAAATTTCGACTTAAGTTAAAGAAAATCTTAAGATGCTTTGTGAATACGGACCCAGGGGTCGTATTTATAACCACAACCGTGGCCGAGTGGTTAAGGTATCCGCCTCCGGATCAGGAGATCGAAGGTTCGAAACCCAGTGGAGACTGGTTTGGAAATGATGCGGTCGGGTGATTAGCCGTCAGCTAGGCTAGTTAAATAATGATTACCATAGGCCCTTTCAGCCAGCCATCCGGCAAAAGCAGAAGGGATTCGAGAGGTACTGTGAGAGTTTAAGATAGGTGTCTCATAAGCCAACTTGACTGGCCCTTTCAATAGGGGTGAAACTTTAGCACAGCCATGTAATTGTTCTAACCACGCTTGTCTCTAACACACAGATGATAAATGGTGCTTATTTAAAAAGCACACTATGGACAAAGACAAAGTAGCTGTTATCTTATGTTAGCTATTGTTCAATCCATTCAACTCTCATCTCTTATCTTGTTAAGATTGATTCGTTATTTCGTCGATAATTGCGTGACTTTCTTTTCCCATATTGTGGATGTGATCATGCCGATTTTATATGTCAATAAATACATGTGCATCCATGGTGAATCAGCTACAAGAATGTAGATAATAGAATGATACATTGAAAGGCATTAAAAGTTTCCCACATTCCAGAAATTTTACCTTCTCCCAAAACCCCCAATCAAACAGCTACTTAATACATAGGACAATACAAAACATAGAGGGCAAAACACATATATACCTATGTGACCTGTAGTGAAAAGAACAATGGAACTAAGTTGAACAATGACTACATTTGTAGCCTATATTTTTACATTGCATTGCGTTAGAGAAGCCTTTTCACATTGACCATCCGTCACTAAATACAGCATATTTGTATTGCATCATAACTGATACTCCGAGATTATAAGATGGATAGCTTAACTTCCTGAATTTTGATATATACATTACCATATCTCTCCATTATTGCTCATTTTCAGACTCGTGTCACGCGGTTAAAATGTTCAATAATTTCAACAAGTTAACTTTTTAATCATTTGTTTTCAATATGACATAGTTATATGATGTCACATTTCAGTAAAAGCCAACTGATGAATAAAGGCGTCCACGTGCTTTTGTTTCATAATAAATCACTTCCACCCAAAAATGTCCATGACTAAATGTATGTGTCACAAATACATATTTTTTATGATTTTATTTTTAATTGGATGAATTTTTGGCTGAAACTTTCTTCGTCGGCTTTTTTCTTTACAAGCTTCTAATTTATCATCATTTTGCCTTAATTCTAAATGCACCAAGTTGTAGGGTATGCCCCTTTAAGACGTTATCTGTATTGCGATAAGTTCAAAACTGAACTGATTGTCAGGACCAAAACGTAGGGAAATATTTTGCGTAGGCAGGTAATAAATCATCATCTCCTCACTTATTGTTGACATTGAACTCTTAAAGAAACAAATTTATCAACAGGAAATAACATATAAATCACCATTATCATGTGTTCTGATACAAACAACACTACAGTGCAACCTCAAACAACACTACAGTGCAACCTCTCCAAAGCAACATCCTTTGGGAGTAGCAAAAGTATGATTTATTGAGAGGTTGTTGCTCTAGAGAGGTTAAATCAATAGGTAGTGCAGGGGGGAAAATCATGCTGTTGGTGAAGGGTGGTCGTTGCTTAAGAGAGGAACGCTCTGGAGAGGTTGTACTGTATAAAGTGCAGTTAAATTATTCATTATAAACACAAATCTAAATCTTCACAAAAAGGGAGTGAATACGGGAGCAATTTCAATAGGCTTTAATTTGAATATAAATATATTATACATATTAGTAAGAACAACCTATACAGTAATCTAAACTTTCCCGAACCCCCTATACCAAGCCCAAGTCTTCAGACCTAACACAAAATTGAGGACTAAACACAGTCACACGAAATGTATCACCTTGTTACATTATGTAGCTTATTCTGTAGCAAAGCTACAATGTGGTGAAACTTTAAGAATCTGGTTTACCGGGTAATAAGTCCATTGGCTAACCAATGGATCATGACTGTGATGTGGTTAGCCAATGGACTTATTACCCGGTAAACCAGATTCGGATATCGGTCGCGATAGGTTGTTCCCTTCTTTGGAAATTTGACCACAATGTCGATTTTCCTCCATTTTCCTTGTGGAACAGTAAGTAACTTTGAACTGGTTTGAATAAAGTCCTGGAAAATTGGTTAGGAGATATTGTCGCAGTATAGAAATAATGTTCACAAAGTCAGAACGAATAAGGTAGCAACATCAATACTCGTTACGATGAAATGACAGAGATAATGATACTGTTTTATTGTTGCCCGAATGAATTCAAAGTAGATGTGTTTTTTTCTATAGCCTAAGTACATGTACTTGCATTTGTGCTTGGACTAAAGGTTTTCACATGCTGTCATAAATGATGGATTTTCTATTTCCGACAGTTGAAATTACCATACGATTTATCGTAGCAATTCGTGATGTCAAGGACTTGTGGTATACAAGACAATACAACGCGGATGTGTTTTCCTTAAACTGACATTTTTACAAAGCATGCTTTGGTACAGTCAGCCAAAACACAACCAGCATACGTACAAATGAATAATTATTACTAGTGATTTATGTGCAATCATCTATATAATTAATGGACGTTTCTGATCTTTCTGAGATAAAACTTCTTGTAACTTAGCTTGTCAATATCTTCTACGTTTCTAGATTTTACAAGAGCTTGAAAGGTTTCTGTACAAGGAAACGATTTATAATTAAATTTAACGTTTATTATTTCAAGTTAGTTGCGTTTATCGTGGGTTTGTTGCCGAAATTGGACGTATTAAGTATTAATATGTTTCTATAGCTGTCTGATTAGTGGTTTGGTGTGTCTTGTTTTGGCTTGGTAGTTCATTTAATTGGCTGTGTAATTTGTGGATTAAAGACATTTTATTTAATCCGGGCAATATGCCATATTATAGACATGTGTTGTTTACTTTCTAATACCCGGGAGTCAAAGATAAATTCTCTAACTGTTTTATTGTTATTATTAAGGGAGGAAGAATTCCACTCGACTTCCTGTGTCCGAATACATGGCCTTGGTTATATAATGCTCTTGGGGTATCTGGAACGTGTTTTATTAAAATTAAAAATGCGCTGATTTTAGACCCTGATGCGCGCAAGTGATCTTAAACTAGCGTTTGCGCAAAAGAAACCCACATCTTGAATGACACCAAATATTCGAGGTAACATTTTATGCAGAACACGGTGTAGAACTTCATATCAAAATTCAAATTCACAGAATTTAGTGTATATGATATGCATAACATCAAAAGTCATAAAGACATGGAATAACGTATTATGATTGATCTGAGTGTTAAATGTTGCCGAATAGACGTTCAGAGAAAACACAAGACCGATAAAGCGTCATTTCGAATTAATAATATAATGCAATATTGGCAGAACCGTTATTGTCTGTCTCATTTACATTGCATAAAACAATTTTGCTATTATATTGTCAGGGCGTAAATGCATTCAATCAGCGCCAAGATTACATATTATTAAATGATTTCGACAAATGATTTTATTAGAGCCATATTATATGATACTACTACTTAGCAAATTTTAAAGTGGTGTAGAAATTGTAGAAATCCTTTTTACTTCATAGCTTTTACGAAAAAGTAATACTTTCCTTTCCACATATCATGGAATTTAAATGCTGTGTTCAATTGCAAAAGCAGGACTGTTAAGGGTCCATTTAAACTTAAACATACCTAAGGGATATATATGAAAACCTGAGTAAAATTATTATGTTCATTACAAATGAGGTGGTTGCATTTAAGGCATTTCATTTGCATGTTAATACTTTATATTTATAGTGTTAGATAGAAAACACAGTTATTATATGCAATTAATTACTGTAATGAGGATACACAGTCATGTATTATGGAAATTCCGAGAAGCCTAGTATTTTGATAAATAATGAGTATAGGATGAATAGATTAATCAAAGTTGCACCATGGATACCGTCAAAATGTGTTACATAATGATGTTACTATACTGAAGCCACCGACAGCCTCGGTCATAAGCGGTTGTTCAGAAGGATGATATTTTTGTATTCGTTTGTAGAAAGCTGACAGTGATACATTTTATTTTGTTTTTCAAGCGTATTTCCCCCTTTAAGTACTCTCTTCATCTGGTTGATTCCAACGAGTAGTGCAATCCCCTCTCAAAGTCTCAGGCATCAAGACAAAACCTGACAGTAGATAGCTACCAACATGACTCGGTTTTGTTTAACCACTTGAATTAATCAAATATTTCATCTTTTTATCATAGACAATAAGACATGAATGAACAATGGACTAAATTGTCGCCTGTATGAGAACAACAACTCGAGGGAACTTTTCGTATTTCTATTTAGACTTAATTTAGAATTCGTGGGAGCATTAAACTATCTGAAAAATCAAATTTGCCAGCAGAGTCCCGAAACAACACAATTTATTGTAATCCAGGAAAAAACGACAAACGAATAAATAAACAAACAAAAACTAGTTCACAAGGATCTTGACAGAAACTGAAAAGTTTCATATAAACATATATCTATACTTGACATGCAGTGTGGGGAATCCACGTGACCTAGTGACGTCACAATGTAATCGTTACAAGCGCATTTAAATAGGAAAACATCACGTAAATGCATTTTTTTACGTTTTCTTCTAAAGCCATATAACTGTTGCAACTCCTTACATAAAGGGCTACCTCCGGTTCAGAATTCTGTCCCTGAAGGCCCTCTACTTTTTTACTTCTCTTGTCCAAACCGTTTTCTAAAAGTTTCTTGTAAAAATAACTACTGTCAAACGGTTTGGACAAGAAAAGCAAAAATGTAGAGGGCCTACAGTGACAAAATTCTTAACCGGAGGTAGCCCTTTATTTAAGGAGTTGCAACAGTTATGTGGCTTTAGAAGAAAACGAAAAATAATGCACTTACGTGATGTTTTCCTAGTTTAATTCACAGAAAACGCGCTTCTAACGATAACATTGTGACGTCACTAGGTCACGTGGATTCCCCAAACTGACATAATTGCTATGTTACCACCTGAATCTTTTCTGTATCTTTACTTATCTACGGATAAGTTCCTTTATATAATTTATGTTGTTGGTGCTGATAATGACTTGTTAATATAATTTATGTGAATCTCAAAACTTCTAAATTAATCTGCACCATTACGTGATGAGCTTTTAAACTTAATTATATTTCATTAATTTCAGACGGATGGATCATTCATGGAATAGACAGTGACTAGAATAAAGTACAGATAGTCATACGAACGGCAGCAATAAAAAACAAATGTTACCATACTGCGATTCGAATGACCCGCAGCAAACTATGTGGAGATGAGTGGAGCGCAGTGTATAGGAAATTATTAACCAATGATAGGGCTGCTGCTTCTGAGAAAGGCGATACATAAGTTGAACATGCCAACTTGTTATTATATCATTTGCGAACAAGCTTTCGTTGGGTAGTGATTACTACAGCGTAAATAATTTACCGAAACAGATATCTGGATCAAGAGATAACAATAACACAAAACTGCGAAAGTGATTTAGCTGTATTATGCGATCTTGTCATGTACAATCATGTGTAAAAGATGACTGGAAATGTGATTATGTTATTAACAACATTGTAGAATAACTGATGGAATAAGACTGCACCATACGGTAATGTTACAGTAACACTATTCGGGAAATAATTTCACAACTGCATTGTCTTTTCTGAAATCTACAACTTATTTGAAGCTATCACGGAGTTTAAAAGTAAATATGACGGGTAATTCCAGCGCCGATTTGTTTGAAACATTTTTGGAAAACGAGCGAGTGTTGGATCAATTGTATGATACGACTGTGAGTCTGGGAGATTTGGAGCGCCTGAACTGTACAAATTTATCAATGATGGGCGGCCCCTTGTCTGTGAAAGACCTTATTACTGAGGACCAGAAAAGGACACTTGAACAAGTGTACCGCGTGTTATATTTGAATGTTATACCAGCCGTGTGCGTCTTCGGATTCTTCGGCAACATATTGAATGTGATAGTCTTTTCGAAGAAACGTATGTGCAAGACCCTAGATGAAATTGAATACTGTACTACAATATTTCTCATCGCCTTAGCCATCTCTGACATGATGTTTTGCATTTGCACGTTTCCACAGGCTTTTGATGATACTGATCGTGCTTTGACATACAACATTTCCGAATTCATGCTGTATTACAAGATGTATTCCAATTTCGCTATCAACACATTTATTTTGTCAAGCACATTGCTAACGGTCACAACAGCGATAATGAGGTACACAGCGATTTGTCACCCTTTCCATTCCAGGCAGTTCATATCATTCTGGAAAACAGTGGGAGCCATCCTGCTTATTTTCATATTCAGTGCCGTTTTCAACTCACCATACATCTGGCGATATACAATAATAAAGGCAGACTGTGCGCTATTCGGTGACAACATACGCCTTGAGAGTTCAGACCTATTTACCAATCGAGACTTTGTCCGCTCACATAGGATATTGTGGGTTGTGATTGGCAATTTTATCCCCCTTATCATTCTACTTTACTGCAACATCAGACTGGTCAAAGCCATTCACGAGAGCCAAAAGTTACGACTCCTTCATAGCCGAGACAACATAGGATGCCTATCCGCACACAGGCGTATTAACATCACGCTTATTACGATTATCATATTTTTCTTCATTCTTGTTGCCCCATCGGAAATTTCAAAATTCATTTCATACATATCGACCAGTAACTCGAAGCGATTTTCGTACTATCTCGTCTCCATGATTACGAATGCCTTACAATGTATCAACTTTTCGGTGAATTTTGTACTTTATTATGTAATTATTGCACCATTCCGGAAAACGATACACGAGTTTGTGTGTGTCCTGATGTCAAGACGTGGGACGAGGGATTCGTCTAACAGCCCAAAGCAGACATGCATCGCAATGACTCTGAAAGAGCAACGACGTGCTTTGATTTAGTTTTTGCACAGAATGCCATGTACTCCGTTAGTGGCGACTTTACATATATATTAAGTACATACAATGTTGTCAAGTGCTGTAAGTGACATTGTTGACATGTGTATGAGACATACTGATGCCAAGTGGAGGCAACACTGTCATAAACATTTGCTTGGTTGCTATATTGTGCAAATTATAACTTGTTTATATACATCCCGCTTTTGGGGGATTGGTTTACCTAACGGTATAATGCCATAGACTTAATGATATATACGTTTATATGTTGCCAATTGAATTGGGTACGTATCATATTTATTGACCCCAAGTTGATTAAAAAGGTTTTTTGGTAACTTGACCTAAATAAATGTAGCTAGGCCGTAAATAATTGTGAAAATACCTTCTTTCTTCGGAGGTAGAATAATTTCGTACTTTTGATTTTTCTTTTAAAAACTTTTGGTTCGGTCTTTAAAAGTAGAATCAGTTGGGAAACCATGAACATGTCGCTTTTTGTCTGGCCTGATGACGATGAATGTCCGTAACCTACCAGTAACATTTTTTTATTCCTTGGTTGTACTCAGTACAGATATTAAACAACGAAACATCATGTTGTATAAATTTATATCTTACACTTATTTTTTACCGACATAATGCCAATAATTCAATAACAATAGCTACTTTTATTCGGCGGAATGATATATCATATAGAAAACTATTTATTCTCAATTTACTCAAATACTTGGAATAGTGCATTAACTAAATATCATATATGCAGCAAAATTATAATCCTGCAGCGCTGATGCATTAATTAACTTTGTTAACTTTAAAAGTCAGAAGTTTGTCTTCATTGCTCAATCGTTATTTCCTCAGAAATTGGAATATCTTGCACACATACGTTATTTATCAATGATTAATTGTTTGTTAACATTGCTGTGACATATTGAAATTTTTGTTAATCTTAGTTGCGTATATTGATTGGCCTAAAGTCACTTTGTTGTATAACAGTATTATTATCACGGCTTCTTGTGCTCATTTATTGTGATCTTAAAATACATTGTCATGAAGCGTTATGTAAACCTTGTTTTGTTAATACATGGCTTTGAATGCGGTAAGTGTTCTTTTTTATATATGTAGGTACATGTACATTTAAACGCGTGCTAAAATAATGACCCTCCGGCGGAATGCAATAGCAAGTACAAAGAACTCACAGAAAGAAAACCACATGCTGTACAATTCACCCTTCCACTTTAACTTCTTTAGCTATGGATCAACCAACATTAATTGTATACACTGATCAGTATAAAACTTATACAAAGTTTAAAAGTGATAAAACCCACAGACCCGACAATAAATCTCACACCAGCCTATTTTCGGTTTACGCAGACGATCATCACTTTGATAATGACCTGCTGAATGTTATGCTATTGGATTTTGTAAATTATACTAAATTTCCGCACGGCGCAGAAATCTTTCACATCTTATAGAGTGATAGTAATTATTTTAGAGTATATTCCTTTGTCGAATCGACGAAGAAAAATGTATTAATTACTTAAGTGCACAAAGACAGAACTGATGCTTTGTACAAATAATCAGTAAATGGAAATTACGTAATTAATACTGGAGATATGATATTATTTTCAACAGCGTTATGGTGCATTTTAAATTATTTCATTTATAAAAAAACAGATCGCGATTGTTTGTGTAACAGGAAGATGTGAACAAAGGTCAGTCTTGTAAAAGAAAATATGTGGCTTTTATCGACAGTGGGCCTTGATTCTAAGGTTATTTTGTAATTATCAATTTATGTTATTATAAGAATGACCTTTATTCACAGCGTGGTCTTTTTCTGGAAGTGGCGGCCGCTAACTCATTTTACAGAGTATTCAGAAACTTTCAAAAGCGAATTTTCACTGTTAATGCTCATATCTTTAGTTTGGATTTTATCGCTCTGGTTAAAGGATTTCTTTTTGTAGTATCAACTGTTTTTATGATAATGGTCGTATTGCAATTACAAGAAATGGGTCGACGTTTACATAAAAACTGCCATGAAGACTTTCCTTAGGAAAGACGCAAATCCTCTTCGTAATTTGTTTTTGAAGTCGTCAATAATGATTGATGATGAGAAATATCTTTTGATATCCTCTAAAATTGATGTCCCTCAAGTGCAGTCGAACAAATCAACAAAAAGCCAGGTTGTTTTATTGAAGGTGTCTTCCCTTTTGTTGATGCAGACTGTTTACGTGTAACTTCAGGCTGCTGTAAGGTCAGAAATAGATAGTCATGTTTACGATATCCCGTTTGCGGCCACCCTTTGGTTTTTAACAGTAGGAAATTGTTTGCATTTGTCATTTTTTAAGAAACCATTTGCCCCCACCCCCCACCCCCCGCTCCGCCACTCAAAATTAAGTTTAAGTGATTTTCATGGTGTGCAAATATAACGACACAATAGAATTTTGCTGACTTAGGAACACGCCCTATTACATAAAGGTTTATGGAACTAATTCAACTCACACAGAAGAAGTAATCACTTCCAGCAAATGATGTGTGTTATAACGGAACATGGCGGTGCAACATTGAACGATACAACCTCCTGACCGCCACCAAGGCCTAGATAGAACGCACCCAACGTAAGACCAATTACATGGTTAGCAGCATTCACATTTGACATACCAAATATCGATCTTGTTACTTCATTAGAAGCACTGAAGGCTTTCAAAAAGCGCAACCTGATATCGCTGCAAATCTTGTAATTGAAAAAGAAATATTTCTGAAAACGGCAGAGTCTGCATCAAGACAAATAAAACCGTCCCAAATGTCAGAGTTAGTAAGGCGTTGACATATATTCTGTGTCAGTTTAGAAATTTACGGAAAAAATCTTTCTCGGGAGAGAAGGTTCCTTTCATCTAATTGCGTTCTTTCTGGATTGACACAAGAGTTCGTTTCTACCAGAGCACTAAGACTCATGCCGCTTAGTTATCAAAGCACTTGAAACGAACGAAATCGTTAATCACCCAACTGTATAATGGAGAATTATTTGTTGTTTCAGTACATGGGAATACTGGATTTTTATTATAGATAAAAGTTCTATGAATTTAGAAAAGATGAGGAAAGGCAGTTCTGAAAAATGTTTGTCTGTGGCCACGATACCGAACAAATTAGTTATGGATAGGAAGCAAGGCATGTTAGTCTCATTTTTTTACATAATGTGGTTGAACCTAAAACTAAAAGCTTGAATAGAACGAAAAAGATCCCTAAGATTTTGGGGTTTGGGGATGTTTAAGTGCGTGATTCGCGATACAATTTTTTTTTTAAAGAATGGCCTTTTTATCGTATTTTTAAAGTGTTAGAATGAATAAAAAATCATGTCGTAAGTACTTATTATTAAATGACCTAAAATAAGCAAAAAAATCAAATTCAAGGGCAGATAACTCAAAAACGAGATCAATGACCCCCAATTTTTTCGCTTAAAATGTTTCTGTTATCATATGCTACGATCATGCAGTCTAAAAAAAATCATTGATGTCTATGTGAAAAATGTAGCGAACTACCAAAAACGTCTTTAAGAGAAAATGCCGTAATATTGTCTTCTCTGTTTGCTTAGCAACGTACCGTGATTGTGATAAGTAATACATAAAATCATTACTTCTTCAGTTTCTTGCGGTAGAGGCGATTTGTTTTATAAACATTTAACTTTTTAGAACTTATAAGTCAAAATTACAGAGGCCTCATTGTCTTAAGCTCTCTAACTCCTCGGTGCTTTTATTACGAATCCCGACATAAATGTTAATGTGAGGAAACTGTCAAGCTAGCTTACGTTAGGCTGGTAGATCTGGTAAAGCTCGAAAAGTCGTCAAACTATCCTGTTTATTGGTTCGTCCTTAATCCCCAGTAGACAGTTCATGTACGATGTTGTTCTTTCCATAAAACCATTCAAAGTTATTAGGACTGTTTACAAGCAAATAAGTAATAATATATCAAGAATTACAGACTGATGATTAACTCATGAGATTTCCTTCTCACCATTGAGCTAATCTACAGGGTAAAAAACAGCTGCGGAGAATACTGACCAAGCTGTACACGGAAAACATATCTTTTTGATGCAAATACACGTGTTCTGGTCCTACGTACAATCGTGAATTTCACTGATAATTAGTTCTCAGTAAAAATAACCTCATTTTGCGAGTATGTACAATTCCTGTCAGCTATTTAGACTAATTGGTTTACTTGTATTTATCGAGAAAGTCATTATTCAGACAGTTGATGTTTGTTTATAATTTATTTATCTAACTTGGTACGCTCGTTATCTGCTTCCTTGTCTACTGGACGTTAACACATTTGAGCATTTGCAAGCATCTTATGCTGTTTCCAGCCATCAAAGTACTGAAAAACGCATTAAATTTGAGTAATTGTAGTTAAAAGAACTTGTTTTAGATATTTCAATTTTAATTATCGGCCTGGTGTTATAGTTCTGTTATTTCAATCGAATTGCAGAAATCGCGGTATCGTCCGAGGATAACTTAAGATCTGCTCTACTCTAAATTTTGTCAGAAAATATTACAGAATTACATATCATTTGCAGCAAAAAAGTATAAATCGGAAAAAGAAGAAATTCGTGACATAATAGACCAACAAAAGTAACGCGAACGATAGGTGACGTGTTTTAATTATCTCCAGAGATGCACAAACACCTGTTTCCATTGAAATGAGATGTAACTAGTTTGTTTTTTATTCCATGTACATTTCTTATCAAAGCATGCACAATGTTTGTATCGATTGGTCGGTTTCAGAATTTCTTCGAAATTTCAATTGATTTATTTACTTATTCTACGTCTATCATTCTCTCAGAAATACAAATATCTTAACCAAGTCTTATATTTAATTCAAAAGAAATTCATGAGGCTTCTTCAAGAATTATAGTTTTGTCGCACGAACTGTCAGCTTCTTAGATCGAAAGCCCTGTAAAATATTTACGAAATATCCTGCTAGTTTACTCAAAATACACATTTCAAGATTTACCAAACCTACCGATTTCGGCCTCAGGAATTATTCGTCATTTTCAAAACTCGACCCTTTCGGTATCTGTCAAAACCGAAAACATCGCGGAAAAAATGTCAACAAACTGAAATGGTAAGTATTGCTCATGTCATGTTCACTTGAAAGGCAGCGCACATGCTCAGTTAAACTCTCAGACTCGCAGAAATATCGTTGTCGTCAATACAAGGCCTTTTATTCAAACCGACATACAAATACCGACGCGCGCGTTATAGGGTCATTTTTTTATTACTTTTCGGTAATAATTGGTTTTACAAGTGACAAACGCATTTTTGGTGTACAAAAAAAACACAACAGTTCCTGAGCATGCCCCTTTAAAATCGCTTTTTGATACAATGTTATTATTGAGCAAGCGTTCAGTTATTTAAATAACAGAGAAACAATGAATTATTTTTAATATCATACAAATATTACTTAAGACAGGATAGTAACCTCCCTTTGATTTACGACAGCAAAATTGGGAGCATAATTGATAAGCTTAATATGTGACCGAGATGTGTGTCAAACCGCATTGAAGTTGTTTGCAAGTGGTTAGTCCTAGGTTTATGATCAAGTCCAACTCAATTTTTCAGCTTTTTCATACTTTTTTTCAATACAAAGTTATCGTTCTTGTTGGTATTAATATTAAAAGTAATGCCATTCTGGGAAAAATAGAGATGCGGTTTGATGGACTATGTGAAGTTGATATGCGTGCAATATTACAATATATGAAAAACTAGAACTATCATTAAAGGTGATGAATACCCCCAGATGCGGCCTTGACACAGTTATTGTTACATTTTACAAAGGGAAATTTAATGCATTTTAATATTTTTAATACCTGCAAATTGTTGCTTAGAAATATCCTGCCAGTTTCTAAATATTCATTATATAAAAAATAACAAAGGGCCATAACTCATTAAAATTTAGGACAAAACCTATTGTGGACATGCACAACTTGGCAAACTACTTATCACTTCTAAGAAGTTTCACTGAATTCCTGCATGTAGTTGCTGAGAAATGGTATGGACAAAATTTACCTATTGTATAAAACAAAGGGCCATAACTCAGTGAAAATTAATCCCAACAAAACCTGATTATTGCATGCACAACTAGGCTTACTACTGATCACTTCTGTGAAGTTTCGTTGAAATCCTGTGAGTAGTTGCTGAGGAAGTGTCCGGACAATATTTGACTTATTGTATATACTGTATAAAAATACAAAGGGCTATAACTCAGTGAAAATTAATCCAAACGAAATGCTTCAAGCATGCACAACTAGGTTACTACTGATCACTTCTGTGAAGTTTCATTGAAATGCTTAAGTAGTTGCTGAGAAATTCTCCGGACAAATTGTGTCTACAGACGCACAGACCGACCGGCCGACCGACCGTCAAGCGTGAATCCAATATGGCCCCCATGTTTTTTCATATCTGGCGGTATAATGAAGTCAAAATATTGTTAAATTATAGAATTCATTTTGTAAATTATCTGTATATCTCGTTTATCAATTTACTGAACAAAAATGATATAGTACGAACACTCTAAAGTACGCATACTGCACGAATCTGTCAATATGACATATTATTATGGCTTTTATAGATTCTGAAGATATATATATTCAGGTGTTATAACTATATACTAACCGCATTTTTTCCAAAAAGACGTAAAAAGGTTTTTGTTTCTAGTAACTGTTCTGCTCTTGTATCGTTCTTCGTTCCTACTTAAAAGTCTAGTATTGCTAGGAAAAATTATTGTTTGTAACCAGAATTCCAATTAGTTGAAAAGAAAAATACTAAAAGAAGGTTTTAGATCATCGCCGTATTGTCCTAAACTTGTCAAGCAATAGGATCACGCATCGTATATTATTGTTTACATAAGTAGATCAAACCAATTAAGAAGAAGAAAGTCAGTAAATTGACTTAAACAAATAAGCAAAATCGTTGTCATAGTTGCTACAATATACAACAATAAATCAAGTATAATTACTTATGTTTGTTTATTTATTCGTATTTCAAAGAACAGACCCAGTACTTCTTCAATTATTTTGTCTGAGAATTACGTCAATAGTGGTTATATATACGGTCTACAACGTTGCATTAATTAGGAACAAAAAATGCTGTTTTTGTTTTTTAGCCCTTTGTGGTAACGAATCTTATAATATATCGGTGAGAACTGTGAACATGCGTGTGATCGTGATCTGAACGAAATAATGCAACTGATTTAAACGTATTCGATAAATGCTGCTGCTGTCGCCTAGATATGGTTTACGGTGCAGCTTTCTTATAAGTATTGTAAAGGGGTGTTAAAAGCATATTCATATACGAGGGATGTCCGTAAAGTTTTAAGCCTGCTTTTGTAAAGACAAAACGGATGTTAGATATAAGCCCGCTTTATACAGAAAAAAGGTAAAGCGATGGGATAATGATATACATATACTAAGTTTGAAGGTATTTGGGTCTCCCTTGTCAAGTGGTTATTGTCTCTGACTAGAATTCACTGGTCCGAGACCATACTCCATAAGTGTGGAAGCTTTTTAGCTAGCTTACAGAAGGGCAGTGTTTCTATCCAGGTGCCGTCTTCCTCCATCGCCAAAGGTAGAACAGTCACCCATTTTGTATACAAATTGAGCCAAGATGTTCCTGAAATGTTATACGTCTCGTGTTTTATTTGGTCTATCTATGATACTTCCGATGATAACATATTTGACAGAATCTTTGACAGGATATGTGTTGTAAATGTATAGGATAGATCACGAGTAACTGTCGTCTATGCAATTTAGAGGCGAGCGTAGCGAGACGTTAAATTTCCTAGACGACTGTTACGAGAGATCTATCTGACTTAGACCATAGGTAATCTATTGTATATGAATACTGTTTGTTTTTACAATGGCTAACTGTGATTTACGTGTTTTTGCAAACATTTTTTCTGTTCTGGGATTGGTCAGTTGGAGTCAATTGTGGTCTAAATTTTGGTGTTAAAATACTATAATCATGTGTACACGTATTGTTTAAGGGGAATGCGATCATTGTTAATATGTAAATAAGTGATTTGATATATAGGCCGAGGGCAGTCGTATTGGCCCAAGGCCGAAGGCCTATATCAAATCACTATTGACACTTTTATTAAATATGCGTGTCTAGTTCCGTCCATTTTTGTACTTACATGAAAGAAAGCGACATAATGTATATATTGCAAGCGCTCTAGCTATGTATGACCATGCAACATACGAATGAATTAGGTCATAAGTAGTATACGGCGATACCCTGGGACCATTTGCACCCATTTTGGTCCCCAAAGTTTTCAAAATTGTGACAAATTAGGACAAATTGGAAATCAATGTTGTACCCCAAAATAGTATGAATTGAATTTTAGGAATGTTCTGGGACCATTGTTTTGTGTGTGTATAGACTAAATATTTGAGACAATGAGAGAATTTTCTTTCGAAAAGACATGGTGGCCCTGAAAAGGGCCGTTGGTGGTCCTGAAAAGGACCGTTGGTTTCTTCATAGCTGTTAGTCGGATCTTTATTTCTTTACCATACTTGCCCCGAGGTTGTTTCTCAAGGTCATGTTTTCGTTTCTTCGTTTCTGTCATCTCCGGTTTCTTTTTGTCATGCTCCGGTTTCTTTTTCTCATGCTCATGTTTTCGTTTCTTTGAATCATACATAAACTGTACAGGTACAATCATTTCTTGTGGCTTAAACCGTACTTCTTGATTCTTCATGAGTCTGACCATCTCTTGCATGACTTGATTCATCTGTACCATTTCTTCCCTGATACCTTGTAGAACAGACAATCCTGTTGTAGGCTTTGCATCACCCGTTGTATTAGACTGTGTTTTCGCCATAGGGGGCTGTGTATTCGTCATAGTGGGTTGTACATCTACCATAGGCTGTGTATTCATCATAGTGGGTTGTACATCTACCATAGGCTGTGTATTCATCATAGGGGGTTGTACATCTACCATGGGTTGTATCGGCTGTACATCTACCATGGGGGGCTGTACATCTACCATGGACTGTTGACTGTACTTAGGCAGGCTGTACAGTGGTTGACTGTATTGGCTGTACTGTGGCTGACTATACTGTAGTTGACCGTACTTTGGTTGGTTGTACTTCGGCTGGTTGTAATGCATACCCGCATTCGGGTCTATCAACTCAGACGATTCTAGTGCTTCTCTCAATACATCGTATGGCATGTTGAAGGACTCCATGCTAGATAATGAAAAAATAGTGTCTGCGCCGGGGGTATTTATACTTTTTGCCTGCACGCGCCAGTGTTCTATTAGGTCAAGGTTATTTTTGACACTTCAAGTTTTTTTAAAATAAGTGTGACACTTCAAGTTTTTTTTTGAACAAGTGTTTGACACGTCAAGGTCAATTGTGACACGTCAAGGCCGATACGTCAAGGTTATATTGTACACATCAATACATCATACAATCACAGCAATTTGCATACATTTGTGGGAATACTTTGTACACATCATACTAACACAGCACTTTGAATACTGTACACTTAATATATACTATCACAGCAAATTGAATACTGTACACTTAATATATACTATCACAGCAATTTGAATACTGTACACTTAATATATACTATCACAGCAATTTGAATACTGTACACTTAATATATACTATCACAGCAAATTGAATACTGTACACTTAATATATACTATCACAGCAATTTGAATACTGTACACTTAATATATACTATCACAGCAATTTGAATACTGTACACTTAATATATACTATCACAGCACTTTGAATACTGTATACATTTGTTGAAAATGATTGTACACATCATACTATCACAGCACTTTGTAGGAAAAAATGTTATAATGTTTATAGGAAACTCTATAAAACGTACACTTACCCCACACCGTCTATTTGTATTTGGTGTTATCAGATAGGAATGTAAATATAGTAGTAAATAGTAAAGTATGATAATATTGACAATATGAGAGTGATTCTTTCTGAATTGTATGGGGGCCCTGAAAAGGGCCGTTGGTGGTCCTGAAAAGGACCGTTGGTGCTTGTATGGGGATTAATGGCGTTGACCGCATCTCCCCATACAAGCGGGACACCACTTGTCCCATTTCTGGACATCCTTGGGGTCCGGTGTAGGTTGGTAGAGGTTCGACGGAACCTCCGTGAGTTCATCTTCCCAGTTCTCTGGGGTTGATTCTTGAGGGGTATCCCCCCAGTCCTCTTCCCCAGAGCTGACCACAACCTCCTCTACAAACTTCTTCCCCTCTCTCAGCTCTTTTACCTCTAGCCTCAACTCTTCTAACTGCATCTCCAGTTGTTCAATATACCGCCCTAAGGCAGCATATTTTCTCTTAATAATATTAACTGTACGTTGAGACATCTTGATACAGAATGAAATTAGATCAAGGCAAGGTCACTCACTGACTATGATACAAGGACTCTGATTGGTCCATTTTAACGGTATTTCATTGGTCTATTTTAACGGCATTTCATTGGTCTGTTCTAGGTCAGTGTTTTTCTCATGTTCCATAGCTCATTTATGTTTCATGATTCAACATGGGCAACTGCTTGAAAAGTTCTTCTGATGAACCTGATGAGTTACAAGAAGATGTTTGGGTGGTCAAGATGGGTAATTTGTACCCAGACTTGTCTGAATTCCAAGATGTTAGTGTTGTCAAGATGGATATCAAGATGGGTAATTTATACCCTGACCTTGCCATGTATTATGATGAGGATTTGAGAGCCAACTATTGGCGGTACTTATTTCTTGCAGAAATGCAATGAATTACCCAACGGCCCTTATTAGGGCCACCATATGTGTTAGATTCGTTTTATATCTCGAGCAAAGACAAAAGCATATTACATTGTCTATCATTTTATTTTTGAAAACATTCTGAGTAACAAAGTACAACAAAGTACAACACAATACAACTCACTTAGTCTCCAATTTAAGTCTATACACAATTGTCCAACACATTGTCCAACACATTGTCTGGATTACACAAAGTCACTCACAGTTTTTGTTGGATTCTTTTTGTATTTACGTTTTTTCTTACTCTGTTCTGCGTCCTGTAGATCGACCTGTTCACCTTGTTTCTTAGGACAGTCTGCGATGAAATGTCCTTGTTCATGACAATAAAAACATTCATTTTTATCGACGGTTTCCGTACAGCTTGTAGAATAATGTCCTTTCTTTCCACAACGATAACACTTGATATGATCCCATGTTACATTTTTCTGTCCACAGAGCTGATCCGCTAAGTTGTTAAGCTCTTTAATTTTTTTCTTTAATGAATACATCAAAGTTTGATCTCGGTTCTCTTCAACTTGGTTCATTTTAGGATCGCTCATGTTGAAATGATAAAAAACGGACGGAGCGTACGTCTTTTATAGAGTGTCACGCGTTGTGACCTTGAACCCGAAGTATAAAAAACGGCGGAGAAGTTCTAAGATCATAATCATGTCAGATACCGACAGTACTAGTGGTGAGGATGAACCTCCAACTAAACGAAGTAAGTTTGAGCCTGTGCGCGACTATTATAACATACAGTCACGCATGGAAAGAAAGTCAAGGAAATTCAAGACTCAATCTAGAGTATATGATGTGACATTTCAGCCTTATAATCAATCGTTTGAATTTACAAACAGGGTGTTTAATGATATGATGGATCAGCTCTACAAGAGATGTGAAGTGAAGTCGAATGATCGAGTTCGAGTATCTATTCTACATCCTGATTTGGACTTTGGGATACATGTTCCGTTTAATAGGGCATCTCGTATTAGTGGAGATACATTGTTGGATGAAATTGAACGTGTGGCACAAAGTAACCGTCAATTTAAAATTCATGATGGGGCGGCACAGATGGAAATTACGCATATTGCTATGCCACAGGGATCCGGAAAGAAAACGTTTAAAGCACCAAACTTATCCAGTATGCGGAAGTCAAAGACAAGTGTTGTGTGTATTGACAATAGTAAAGACTCTATGTGTTTAGCTAGATCGATTGTGGTAGGACGGTGCAAAGTACATGAAAATCAAACCCCGGAATGGAAAAAACGATGGGGTCTTATACGTCACTCTAAGAAAAATCTTCAAAAATACGAAGCTGAAGCATTATTAAAGCAAGTGGGTATTTCATCGGATCAGTCGTGTGGTATAGAAGAATACCAAAAACTACAGGACTATCTCTATCCAGGCTATGTGATTAAAATCCATCCACAACATTATGGAAGTGAATTGTTATTCAAACCACCTGCTATGACTGAAAAAAGTCGTGTGATTCATATCTTTCACCATGATAATCATTATGACTGTATCGTATCCATTACCGGATTTCTCGGACGGGGTTATTATTGTGAATGGTGTGATATCGGTTATGATCACCGTGAAGGACACCAGTGTAGCCATATTTGTCAGTGTTATGCTCACACCCTGTGCCTAGCAGGACAATCTATAAGATGTCCGGATTGTCGTCGCCTATTCCAGAGTCAGGCATGTTTTGACAATCATAAAACAAAAACGGGAAAACAACGTAAAACCATTTGTGAATCCGTATGGAATTGTAAGAAATGTGGGCAAAAGGTGATTGGAACGAAACGGAGTCACGTTTGCCCAGGGACAAAGAAATGCAGGTGTTGTAAAGCCATAGTAGGACCAGATCATGACTGTTACATTCCAACGTATGAACCACTCGATAGAAAACAACCAGAAGTACCATTCATCTTTTTTGATTTTGAATGTCGTTTTGATTCTGGAGAACATATCCCTAATTTTTGTGTGGCTCAACGTGCTTGTGGTGACTGTATGTGTAAGTCAGTGAAAACTCCATGTGAGTATTGTGAAGAGGTGAATGAAGCCAGACAAATGACATTCCGTGGTGAAAATACGTTACAACAATTCTGTACTTGGCTATTCCTCCCTACCCATCGAGGATCGACAGTGATAGCCCACAATGCTCAAGGCTATGACGCTCAGTTTATTCTTAGATATGTGGTCACTCAGGGGACGGCGAAACCCCAGTTGATTATGAATGGTAGTAAAATCATTCAATTGAGAGTGCATGGAATACGCATGATTGACTCCCTCAGTTTCCTGAGTATGCCTCTCTCCGGTTTTCCCAATACATTTGGACTGACCGAGTTAGCCAAAGGATGGTTTCCATTCTATGCAAACACCTTGGCGTATCAAGATTATGTGGGACCTTATTTGCCGCTACACTTTTACAAACCGGATAGTATGAAACCAGAGCGACGTGAAGAGTTTTTAACCTGGTACAATGAAAGAAAAGGTGACGTGTTTGATTTTCAAAAGGAAATGGAGAAATACTGTCAATCGGATGTGGACATTTTAAGACGCGGGTGTGGAGAATTTCGTCAACAATTATTGGAAAGTGATCAAATAGATCCATTTACTGAAGCTACCACATTAGCTCAAGTGTGTAACAAAGCCTGGCGCAAAAATTCCATGCCACCTCATAGTTTAGCCGTGATTTCGGATGCCGGGTATCCCAATAAAACCCGGTATTCCATGAAAGGCATACGTTGGCTACAAACGATGGCTGTCACCGAAGAGATACATATTCGGCATGCCTTGAATAACAAAGGCGAAGTCAAAATTGGACCTTATTACGTGGATGGCTATTGTCAAGAGACCAACACCGTGTATGAATTCATGGGATGTTGGTACCATGGGTGCCCCACCTGTTTTCCTAACCGAAGTACCATTAATCCGTATACTTTGAGAAGCATGCAACAGGCCTATCACGATACGTATAAACGACTGGAGTCTTTGAAAGAACAGGGGTACCCTGTTGTGGTCATGTGGGAATGTGAATTTGATCAGCGTTGTCAAAAGGATCCTGCCTATAAGACAAGAGTGGAACGATTCTATCATGGTCAAGGCCCGATTCAACCCAGGGAAGCTTTGTTCGGAGGTCGTACGAATGCCATCCGACTGTATCATGAAGTAGACAACGATCAAGAAATCAAATATGTGGATATTTGTTCTCTCTATCCGTATGTGAACAAGTACAGGGCTTATCCGATAGGTCATCCAGTGATCATGAGTCAAGAACAAATTGATCAACAGCATATTGAGAAATACAAAGGACTGATTAAATGCCGTGTTCTACCCCCGCAAGATTTATGGATGCCTGTCTTACCCATACACTGCAATAGCAAAATGGTGTTTACGCTATGTCGTACTTGTGCTGAGAAGGAGATGGATTATTGTACACATTCACCGTATGAACGGTTCTTGTATGGCACATGGACTCATGTTGAATTGGCTAAAGCTATTGCTTTAGGCTATCAAGTATCAAAAGTGTATCATGTATGGCACTGGGATGAATGGAGTACGGACGTCTATCGGCAATACATTGACAAATACTTGAAAATGAAACAAGAGGCTAGTGGATATCCTCCAGGGGTGGATACGGAAGAGGCTCAAGATAAATTTAAACAAGATTATTTTGAAGCAGAAGGAATTCGTTTGCAACAGGTGGAGAAAAATCCAGGAAAACGAGCTTTTGCCAAAACCATGCTGAATTGTCTCTGGGGTAAAAATGCTCAAACTAACCTCTTGCCTAAAACAGAGTATGTTCATCGATTGGACCAGTTCTACGGAATACTGAACGATCCTAAAAAGTCTGTGAAATATGCAGAGTGTTTTGATCATGATGAATTCATGTTAATGAATTATACTGTGAATCGGACAAAGCAGACCCTCATTCATCATCCAATCCTGTGGTGGCTTCATTTGTGACGGCTTATGCTCGATTAGAACTGTACAAAGTGCTTGAACCTCTAGGAAAGAGAGTACTGTATTTTGACACAGACAGTTGTATGTACATTCATGACCCTGATGGCTATAATGTTCCTATTATCTCCAGTCGATTGGGAAAATGGACAGATGAGGTACCAAAGGGTCGTATTGTGAGATATGTCGCTTTAGGTCCAAAGAACTATGGCTATGAATACATTGAAAACGGTGAACTCCATCAAAAATGCAAAGTGAAAGGTATTACGTTAGACTACAATGCCACTCAACAAGTGAATTTCAATACGATGGTGGATTGTGTGAAAGACAGACATCATTATTCGACCGTAGTTGAATATGCTTCTCGGATTAAACGTCATAAGGACAGAACCGTGACCAGTGAGAAACAAGTCAAAACATTTCGTTCGGTGTATACCAAACGTATTGTGGTCGAGAATCATATGACTGTGCCTTATGGTTATCTACATGACTGACCTTGACCTTTTAGGATACCTTTTGGCCTAGAACAAGTCATCTAAAAGTCATTATTCATAAAGACATGGATTGGATACCCTTACTACCGATAGAGCTGAGACTTAAAATTTATCGTTATGTCATATGGGCTAACGCTAAAACATGGAAGATGGAGTTAGTGCACACATGGGCTACTCATAATGCTATACATAGCTTACAACATACAAATCATCGAAAGATAGAGAGACTGTTGAAGGATGTAGGTGATCGCCAGGACTTGTCATTCAACCAAAAATTACCTATTCTACGAAAACTGAATGTGGTACAACAAAGCTTAGATCGTATGTTATCTACGACATGGGATTTTTTAATCCACGATGCTAATTTGAGCGACGTATCTGCCTTAGCTAACAATTTTCGTTCTACCCCCAATGTGATATGGTTCAGTATGGCTGAAGAGGACAATGGGAGATCTCACCCCGGATGGCGTCAGTATTCACAGTTTAAAATACGTGGTATCATGGTATTTAAGAGACAGGTACCGTTCACTCATGTTATTCATATTCTACAGTATCGTGCCGTGTTCTATATATTAAGGCATCGCTTAAGAGAAGTCAAAGACGAGATTGAAGCCGTTCATGCGAATCGACCTAGAATAGTGATTTGTTCAGGAAATATTCAATTATGGTTAAACCATCTAGACGATTTATAAGTTTATATTACATTTTGGACTTTGAGCTGTATACGGATACGTTATACAGTATTGTACAAGATGACCTTGTCAAGGTCAAGGACATTCGCGCGTGGATTCTGAACCCTCACACGTTTGAACTATTTAGACAGATGATTCGTGATGCTATGATCAGTGCACACTTAGACTTGAAAGCTATCCATCGAGACGATTGGAATACTTATGTATGTAACGATAGAGTGATTCACACGATTCAAGAGTGGAACAGTTTGATATTATGAACCATACCCTGTTGAGAAAAGCATTGGTATTTGCTTATCGTATGAAGATACCTGAAGGTCATCATTCTCTGGAATGGATTCGACAACAGTTGAGTACACCAGACATGTTTGAAGAAATGAAACATGGACTTCATGTGATGAATTCATTTTATAAACAATCAGTACCCATGGACTTGAGTGAAACGGATTGGTTCAAACAGGTGGTGAACAATGACTCTGTGTTAACATTTCTGAGTCAATTTGGACATTCAGAATGTGTGTTTGAATTTTCTGACAAACTGTTGTTACCCTTACATGACATGTGTTGTTCTTGTTGTGATTATTCTTGTACTCATACCTAAACTTGTAAAGAACTCAATCATGTTTTATCTGGTTACACAAATAAATAAAATGTTTTTCTTCCAATAGTGTTAGTTGTGATTTTCACGTCATGGAGTCCAGTTTACTTTTTAAGCATCCTTGCAATATGTTTATCTCAGGCCCTAGTGGCTCTGGTAAAACACAATTTGTAAAAAAGGTGTTGGAATACAAATCAGATTTGTTTCAAGTAGTACCAGAGCGTATTGTATGGTGTTACAAAGAATGGCAAGTAGCCTATGCACAGTTACAAGAACAAGAACCTAGTATTCGGTTCATACAGGGGATACCTGACGAGGATGAAGAGATAGTAGAGGATACATCCATTCCTCATTTAATTATATTTGATGACATGCTTGGTGATAAAGATGAAGAGAAAATCAAATTATGGTTTACACGAAAAGGTCACCATCGTAATGCTAGTGTGATCTACATTACACAAAACATGTTTCAACAATCGAAAGCCAGTCGTACCCTGAGTTTAAATGCACATTACATGATCTTATTTCAAAACACAAGAGATAAAGGACAAATCAAAGTGTTGGCGAATCAAATTCAATTGCCACACTTGTTACCCGCTTATCAAGATGCTATCTCTACACCTCATGGGTATTTAGTGATTGACTTTCACCCTCAAACACCAGACAGTTATCGGTTAAGAACAGATATTTTTCATCACTGGATCACTGGAGAAAAACGTGGACCAGTTGTGTATATATAAACATCGTTTACTCATATAAGATCATTCAGTCATCATGTCAGCCACAGCCATAGCTCAATCGTTAGAACATTTGGGTCAGGAACGAGACCCTACTGTACGGGAGCAAATGCTACGGTCTGGATTAAAAGAAATGCTCAAGTGGTTCACCTTAGCAGCAAAGGTGATTTTAAAAAAGAAAATTGTGCTACCTAAACAAACACAAAACTTTATGCAAAAACATCAGCATGAATTAGAGCAGCTGGGAGATGATCAAGTGGACATGGATACTAAACGTCAACTCATATTGAAACCAGGAGGAGGTGGATTTCTTGGTGGAGTCATGATACGAAGTTTACTCCGATGGAATGGTCAAAAGACGATTCGTAAATTCGGTCAGCAAGCAAGAAAATCTCCAGCTAAAAAAGCCAGAAAAGCGCCTGCTAGAAAACCTAGAAAATCTCCAGCTAAAAGAGCAAGAAAAGCACCAGCCAGAAAAGCTCCAGCTAAAAAAGTAGTCAGAAAATCGCCTGCCAAGATCAATGAACGTTTTATTACTCTCCGTCGTCGAAAGCAAACCACTTCAACACCCTCTATAGCTGTAACTCCAATCAGTAAGTTACAATGGTCTCCTATCAGTCCTGTGAGTAGTTTGAGCTTTAGCTCATCTAGAAATTCATCTAAAAGCTCATCTCAAAATTCTTCTAGAAGTGGACCAAACAGAAGTTTTACTTCTCAGAATCCATCTAAAAGTTTAAGAAGTTCATCTAGAAGTTTATCTAGAAGTGGACCAAGCTCTTTTAGCACACCTAGAAGTTCAAGAAGTTTATCAAGAAGTGGACCAAGCAGTTCATCAAGAAATTTATCTAGAAGTTATTCAAGCAGTGGGCCAAGCAGTTTATCTAGAAGTGGACCAAGCAGTTTGAGTTTGAGTTTATCTAGAAGTTCGCCAAGTAGTTTGAGTTATTCAAGCAGTGGGTCAAGTAGTTTATCTAGGAGCACACCTAGAAATTCATCTAGGAGTTCATCCAGCAGATCATCTAACAGTTCATCCAGTAGATCACCTCCCAGTTCAAGAAGTTCACCAGACACTCCATTGTGCCGTTTTTCACCCCTATCCTTATCTACCTTATCAAGACAGGCTGTCTTGAAACCCCTTTTGAGACATCGTATTCACCTGATGAGACAGGGCCCTATGAATCCAGCTTCAAGACAAGCCTTTGATGCTTTAGTATAAAAGCTGTGAAGAAGTAAAAACAGGTATTATTTGACATAATGGCACCAAAGAGACCACTCCTGCATAAATACGGACATCTGGTTTTGGGTTTAACTCAAGCCCCAGATGGGTTAAGAAGAAAGATGATACATGGAGCATCTAAAGAAATGATTCAATGTGTGGCAGAATGCTGTCAGAATGTTTTAAAAGGCAATGTTGCCTTATCCCCCTCTCAAAAGCAAAGGTTGAAGTCCAAGCGTCAACATCTCCGCACTTTAGCAGATAAAAGAGTATCCATTCAAAAAAAGAAACGTGTGTTGAATCAAAAAGGAGGATTATTTCCATTACTGGCTCTTGCTCCAATCATTGCTAAAGCTGTTGCTGCAGGAGCACTCAGTGGAGGTGTTGCCACACTGGTGAAAAAGCTATGAAGAAAATGGCTATCGTCCCATTCAAAATGCTAGAAGAGATGAATCGATGGAAAACAGAACAACGACCACGTTTACCTCCTCCCCCGCAAGTCAGTCAAACATCCGATTTACAGAAACAAATGGGAGACGTATTACAAAATGAATCGTTGTCTGAATCAGAAAAAGCACAACACTATGGGCAAGTCTTGCAAAGGTTTCAACTGTCTCATCAAAAAGCACGTGAACCGGCTACTCTGGCTGCACCGGTTGCACCGGCTGCACCGGTTGTTCCAGCTGCTCAAGGTGCACAAGGGGCACAAGCGGCTCCTGCTACATTGACGGATCGGATTCTTGAAAGTGTTCCTACTACCATGCGTCGAAAAACTCAGCTTTTATTACACTTTCTACAAAATCATCCCCACATGTCATGGAATGATCATGGGATGTTGGAATACCATGGAAAACCAATACAAGGATCCAACATTATTGATTTGGTCAATGATGTCATACGTCATAGAAAAGGGTCGGAGCCTAGAGGATGGGAACAGTTTTCTAGTGGACTAAGAGATGTCAATGTACCACAAGAAGTGATAGGAAATAAACGGAGATGGTCATGGATGCAAAAAGCAGACGACTCGGAGGAAGATGATGAATTCTTTGATAGTTTTGTTGAGCCTCCTTCACCTATAAGTAAACGGATGAAAGCAGAACCTATAAGTAAACCTGTCAAACAGATGAAAGCAGAACCTAAGTGGGAAGCCTACTAGACAACATGAACAAAAAGGTAGACAGTCTGTTACATCAGATTTATTATGATCCCCATCATCCGGCTGGTTTTGGTGGGGTAGAACGTCTTACTACAGCAGCTCGAACTCAACTGAAATCCATTACGCCAAGTCAAGTGCGATCCTGGTTGAAGGGACAAAAGACCTATACCCTGCACAAACCTATCCGTAGGGCATTCTCGAGACGGAAAACAATTGTGGGTGGTATTGATCATCAATGGCAAGCTGATTTGGCAGACATGCAATCCTTGGCTCAGTACAACACCCCTTATCGATATTTGTTGTGTGTCATTGACGTGTTTTCAAAATATGCTTGGGTCGTTCCCCTCAAGGATAAAACGGGGCTCACATTGGTGGAAGCGTTTCGCTCTATTCTTAAAACGAGACAACCTAAAGCGTTGCAAACCGATAAAGGAACAGAATTCAAGAATCAAAGGTTTCAACAGTTTTTAGACAAAGTAGGGATTCATTATTTTACGACTGAAAACCCAGAAACGAAGGCTAGTATAGTGGAACGTTTTCAACGGACATTAAAATCACGCATGTGGAAATACTTTACGCATCATAAAACACGAAGGTATATTCAGGTATTGCCTGATCTCGTGCATGCCTATAATCATCGTGTTCATCGTAGTATACAAATGGCACCCGTATCCGTGAATGAGAATAACGAATCTCAAGTGGCCTTGACCTTGTATGGAAAATCAAGAAAGAAAGCGTCGACGACCCTTCATGTGGGAGATATTGTTCGTATCAATAAAACAAAACGTACATTTGATAAAGGTTATCTACCCAACTGGACCACTGAACTGTTTAAAGTGATCCAAGTCAAAAAGACCTCTCCTGCTACTGTGAAATTGACTGATTTAGACGGAGAACCCATTTTGGGTTCGTTTTATTTCTCTGAAGTACAGGTTATAAAAGATGATGCTATCTATGAAATTGAATCAGTGCTCGCCCATCGCCAGAGTAAGGTAGACGGAAGACGAGAAATTAAAGTGCATTGGAAAGGTTATCCTTCGAAATTTGACAGTTGGATTCCCGAATCCCATCTCGTTTGAACTGGTTAATAAATACATCATGTCTCAAACTGATACGGCCAGTGTGGTAGTGACTGCCTCAGAGCAAACCAAATTGTGTGAACCCATAAATAAGGTCATTTTTTTGTCACAAATTGTAGTGGTATTTATTATTATTACCGTATCGCTATTTAATTTGTGTTTTCAACGACCCGATCGAGAATTGTGGCTTCTGCTTTTAAGTAGTTCTCTAGGTTATATTCTACCGAATCCCTCCTTTAAATTCAATAAACCTAAATCAACATGAGTTCGTTTTACATTACACTCATGAGTGATAGCTCTATGGATTTATTCCAAGACAATACGCAATGTTGTTTTCGTACCAAACTGGCAAAACCCATCCATCTCAATAAACAAGACTGGGAAATTGCCTTAGTGGAAATGATTGTTCCTAGTCAGGTCATTAATGTCACTGAAGAAGAGCGACATTTCTACATTGTCACACACGATCCTGTCCTGGGTAAGGCCTTAGAAAACTTTGAGAACTATTGTACTCTCCCCAATAAAGAAGAAAAAGGTGTACGACTTTGTATTCCTATAGGAACTTATGTCACACCCCAACATTTGATCGAGACGATTGACTTTACCGTGAAAGATCAATTAGGTAAAATATTTAGACAGAAAGGGCTTCGATTTACCATGGGTTTTTCAGGACAAAGTAAACGCGCAAAACTGGACAGTTCGGATCAACTAGGCATTCAGTTTCATCCTCACATGTTTATTAAACTGGGTGGAGCCCCTGATAGTTCTTCTACCATCTTTTTTAAAGACACTCCAGATCCGTTTCCTCATGGCGTAGATATTAACATGGGTCATAATCATTTGTTTGTTTATTCCGACCTCGCGTCTTATACCTATTTGGGAAACATAGAAGCCCCCATCTTACGTGTAGCTCCATTTGATCCGAGAACGAAAGCAGGAACTAACCCCCATATTCATTTCGAGTTCTTGAATTTACACTATGTACCACTGGCTAAAGCCGACTTTGACACCATCATTATCCATATAAGGGGTGACACTGGCCAGTCTATTCAGTTTATTCATCGGAAGTCTATGGTGAAACTACACCTACGTCAAAGACAATGATACCTACTTACCAAGGTCAACCTCGACAATATGGACACGGACTTGGATCCATGTTTAAGAAAGCCATGAAAAGAATTATGCCTTTATTGAATCCATTTGTGAAATCTGGAGTTCACACCTTGAAAAAAGAAGGACTCCAGCAAGGAAGAGCCGCTATCAATGATATCTTGACAGGATCAAACGTTAAACAAGTAATACGAAAACGTGGAGCCTCTGTATTAAAAGATGTGGGTGAATCCTTGCTACGTGCCGTGGCCAACCCTAAAAGACGTATAAAGAGCAAACCAGTCAAGAAAAGACCTCATTCGAAACTTCATCATCGCCGAGTTAAGCAGGCCAGACCTCTTGATATTTTCGATTAATCATGATGCAACACGGTTCCTGTGAATGTAGTAAGACAGAGTTGGATGTGTCTGTTGTGCCACCTACCATGACAGCCATGCAAGAAGGTCAATGGACTGAGCATTATCCCATTTCTGCTCTGGACAATAATGCTCCGATTGAATTTGTGATTCCTGCACAGACAGAAAAATGGACAGATCTGAATAAATCTTACCTGTACCTAAAACTAAAAATTATACAGGCAGATGGTACAGACCTAGCGGCCGACAGTGAAATTGCTACCGTCAACAATTTCTTTCACAGCATGTTCTCAAGCATTGATGTGTACCTGAATAATAAACTGATCACCAGCAATGCGGACACGTATGCCTATCGGGCATACATAGAAAATTTACTCTCCTTCACCTCAAGCTGTAAAGACACTCAGCTTCAGGCGTTAGAGTTATGGGCTGAAGACACCCCTGGTCATATGAACACCCACGCACATGACGGGGATAACAAGGGCTATATTGAGAGGCGTGCTCGTGTCCATCAAAGTCGTGTGGTGGAACTATGTGGACGACTTCATTTGGATCTGATGATGCAAGATAAATATTTACCCAATGGTATGGAAATACGCTTAAGGCTAAACAAAGCGTCACCCCAATTCTGTCTCATGGGTGCCGCACCGGCTAAAATCAAGTTTCTAGAAGCAGGATTTAATGTAAGAACAGTAGATTTACTGCCAGTGGTAGCCAATCAACTCAATCAACAGATTGCTCAACATAACATGAAAATCCCCATCCGACGAACTGAAGTAAAAACATTTACGATTCCTAACGGTCAACGATCCAAGATTGAAGATCATTTATTTCAAGGTCAATTGCCAAAACGACTTATCATCGGTATGGTAAGAAATGGAGACATGAATGGAGACATGGCTACCAACCCCTTTGATTTCCGTCATTTTACACTGAATCATCTGGAAGTCAGCATTGACGGAAAAAGTATTCATAACAAAGCGTTTCAACCCAATTTTCAAACGTCAGAAGTTCTAAGATCCTACATGTCACTTTATCAAGCGACAGGATCTCTTGGGCTCAATCGTTCATTTGGATTGAGCATGACTGATTATCGGTTCGGATACACACTCTGGGGGTTGGACTTGACAGCAGATCAAGGTTGCGAGGAAGGTCAACTCCATCCTATAAAAACGGGCAATCTGAGATTGGAATTTCACTTTGGAACAGCACTTGCACAAGCCATCAACGTGATTGTATTTGCGGAATACGACAATCAAATTGAAATCAATCAATTCAGAGAAGTGCTTCTAGATTATTAAGATGGAAGACATGGATATTGAACACCTGGAAAAAGGACAAGATAACGAAATGAAGTTATTGGCGTATCCTTGTTGTACAAGTTCAAAGACGGACTTTTTACAAGAGTGCTTGAATCATCACGTCACAGAAGCACTCCAATCTTTAATTTATAATCAAGTGCATAAAGACTGTTATGGTTGTCGAGTGAATCATCCTAGTCAAGTACAACATGTACTCTGCTTATACACGAATACGGAAGAGTGGACAGAACTTTACATTCAAAAAGCTTTTCAACGTTTGGACGTGTTCAAGGTCATGGAAAAGTGGTATCCTGAATTAGTGACCTTGACCGATAGTGAAAAAGGAGACGCGTGTCGATTATGGATTCAATTTAAAGAAGAACTCACTCAGAATCAGTTCATAGATCAGTGGATCAGTGTTTGGGCTGAACGTGTCAACAGAAATTGGCATTATGGAGACGAATGAACTACAATACCTATTAGATCATTCACCGTTATTAAAACCACTACATGCTCGTGTTTGTGCCAAAGATCAATTACCTTCAGAGAAACCGCATGACGTGAAAGCCTATATTGTGAATACCCATAATGGGAATCAACCTGGAGAACACTGGGTGGCTCTTTATTTAAAAGACAATAAAGCAGTGTACTTTGATTCCTATGGATTACCTCCTTTCGAAGAGATTCTATCCTTTGTGAAAAAACATGCCAGCAAAACTTATGTGTGGAATGCCATGAGAATACAAGGCGATATGTTACCGGTGTGTGGTGTGTATTGTCTATTCCCTTTGGATTTTATCTCACGTGAATGTGACTTGAACCAGATACTGTTAACCCGATTCAAACCGGACATGTATGGAAAAAATGACACTTATGTGACGCATTGGTTTCATCAATATTATGGTACTTATTACATGCATGCTCAATATGTGAATAAATGTGGACAAAAGTGTTTTGCTCAACGTAACTCTAGACCAGAAGGTCACAGACGTTTGTATCATAGTATCATACATAGAAATACAACTCTTTATGGTGATGATTATATGGTGTAAACAATGTTACTGTTTCATGTTGTTACTGTTTCTTGTTACAAAAATAAAAGTTTAGAAAACTGAAACTAGGTGTCTGTTGTCTTTTTTCTAAGTTCATAAAATTACCAATCAAGCTCCGCACATGCATCGGCGCGTGACGCCATCCAACCCTAGGGTGACGTCATCCAAGCAATATGACGTCATCCAACCACGAGAGTGGGCGGCGTAATACAATACTCCGTCTTACAATGCCTCATTTCCTTCTGAGAACTCAAACACTCAAGATGGAGGCTTTATTCAATGAACTCAAAACAGCAAAACAACTGACTGAAAAACAGAGCAGGGTATGGCGTTCAATCAGTCGCTTAGCGGCTAGCATTGTTAGAAAAAGGGAACGTGATCTTCAAACCATTGGTGAGACTTTGAATACCATTGAAACCAATCGATTTCATCATAGAGAAGAACTGTCTCAAATGCGAGAGCAATTTCGAGATCAAGTCAGAGAAAGGCAGCGAGATGCTCGGGAACGAACGGCGAATAGACAACGGGAACAACAACAAGAAGAAGAGCATTGGCGTATCAT
This sequence comes from Lutraria lutraria, assembly GCA_964023205.1. NCBI lineage: Eukaryota > Metazoa > Mollusca > Bivalvia > Venerida > Mactridae > Lutraria > Lutraria lutraria. Next base: position 4,782,259 of record OZ026848.1, read on the forward strand.
CACTACCGCTCAAGTTGAGTACACGGAACAACCACCAGTACCAGAACAGGAATGGTCCTGTGGGGATCTAACATGCAGGCTCTGCTATCCCCCACCAGACTGCCAATGCGAACTATGTACCCAACCAGATCAGTCAGCATAGACAACTATCAACGGTCCTTTTCAGGACCACCAACGGCCCTTTTCAGGGCCACCATGTCTTTTCGAAAGAAAATTCTCTCATTGTCTAAGTCTATACACACACAAAACAATGGTCCCAGAACATTCCTAAAATTCAATTCATACTATTTTGGGGTACAACATTGATTTCCAATTTGTCCTAATTTGTCACAATTTTGAAAACTTTGGGGACCAAAATGGGTGCAAATGGTCCCAGGGTATCGCCGTATACTACTGTCATAATTATACAACCCATGATCATACCGTTATGGAGTAAAAATACACATAAGGTCTAACGGCAAAGGAAAGTACATTGTATCATGAAGGATACAAACATAATTGTATTTTGTATGTTGTCAATACCATAACAAGACTATTTAAATGATAATATACGTACAACGTAAATCAAACGCTTTATAAGTGTATGTACTAGACTAAATAGTCCAATTTGGCATTAACATAAATTAACAAGGTTATTGACTCATTTAATGATACTATACAAATGAATGCGCATCGTCAAGCAAAACCATCTTAAGTGATTGTAGTCAATTTGGCACTCATTTTAGATATTAACATTATTTTTAATATGTTTCGATCATTACAAAAATAGTGTTTTAACTTATAGTATTGTTTCACACAACATATAAGAACATTATATTGAGACCCCTTTGTTGGCTGTCTTGACCTTTTCCTATAATATAATAATAAAATTATTATATTTTACTACTTTCGTCATCAAGAAATTAAGAAGTTCGTAAAAGTAAACTGGGAATAATTCCTTTACATTTTAGACACTGTCCTGTCATAGTATACGCCAAGAAATAGCTAAAAAGGTCAAATAAAACATTATGCTATTCAGATTGTTCATTAACTGTTTTATTGTATTGGGCCCCTACATCAAAAGACAATCAAAACTTTTGATTCCTCAAACAGAATTACTGGCGACACCACGAAAAAGTAAAGTGATAAGTGAATTGATGTGCCGGTCCGTAATGGGCATATGAGTGATGTTTATTTCTCTTGTACCATTTGAATAAAAAAATGCTCTATATTGTTGATCAAGACAATTTCTTTCTATATCAACATATTTTGGATATGTATCATTTGTGTTGAACGAGGAATTGTTTTTTCTTTTGAATTAGGTACGTTATCGACGTCATTCCGGTCCCGATCTTAGACTTTTCGAAATTGTATTTTTAAACAAACCTATCCAATTATGCACACCTTTAGTACTTGTTAAATTGACAACTCTTTTACATGCTATAGCGAATTCGTAAGCAACTATCGTAATGTTATCAAAGACATGCTGTCATTTAAACCACTTCTTTAAGTTTTGTTCAAAGTCGTTGTATAACTTGTCTACAATGTAAGTAAATACTAGCAGAAAAGCATTTTTGATACAAATAGTGCTAGTACTATTCCTCTCGATTTTAATGTAAAAATACCGTTGACAACATAAATTAAGCTTAACGAACTTACGACAGAAGTTGGTGGTATTTTTACAAAATGATTAGGTTTGAATTAAACACCCGTGTAACAAGTGTTAGATGAAAGCTCGGGTCGATGCAGATTGGCTTATTGCAAAAAATGTTCAGGTAGTTTAGCTACTTAAAGCCTTATAAGACGCGAGAGTGAGCATATGGCTTCAGGAATAAAATTGTGGATTGTAAACAAAAAAAAAACAAGAGAAGTGGTGGAAATACTGACGGGAAACAACCATAGAAATATGGATTAGGTGTAAAAAGCATTGTATGATTGTCATATCAGATCTGTAAATAGTATGATATATTTCCTAACAAGAAAATGATACGCAGTATTGTTGCCCATTACTTTTTTTTGTAGAATAGCCTTCAGTTACCGAACTTATGCTTGTGTAGTATAATCAGACATAAGGCGTAACTAATCGTTTGCGTCTGGTTAAATGCTCATTTAAAATATGGTAAATAAGAAAGAATGTTTTATTGTTAAAACTCTTTGAAGTGTACAGAAAGGTAAAAGGGGAGATAGTGGATCTACCATTCCTCTACCCTGATAAAAACCTTTAAGAGGGCAGGTCTGTTACGAGAAACAAACCTTTTTAACACCTTTATTCTCGGGACATTAAGGCCAAAGATGGTTCTATTGTTTTGCTCTTGCCAAAGGAGAAAATCAACTCTTTGACCAGTTTCTTAATGCCTTATGATATAGACTCAAGGTCCTGTCGTATCATTGTTGTTTTCCAAAAGTCATTATCATAATTACATTGCAACAATGAATCATTGACACATATTAGGAAAGTGGTGAATATACACTTAATTTAATAAAAGGGTGCATCTCAACTAACTGTGGCAAACACATATTTCTAGTATGGCATGACTTAAGCACTAACCAATGTCCTTCTGCTAAGAAAGCGGACTTCTTTATCAACTCTGAGGTATTTCTGTCATGTTATAATTTCTCTTATATCATTTATGATGATATTTACAGAAAATCTAGACTAGTTGTCCTTGAATATGTTATTTTGACAGTCTTCGTCTTTACGATTAAACATCTTATTCCCCATGGCATGACAAGTTTGATTTATTCAAGATTGAGCATGTTCAAGTTCCCATTGTGTTCGAAACAGACATATCTATTGGCTTTATAGGCTGTTTATAAATGTAATAATTCATGTTTCACTGCCTAAGTAACGTGGACATCTTTGCACATATATCATACGTTCTTGAAACAATACATCAGTTTGATAAACCATCAGATGGGTAAATACTCTAAAAACAGGAACAGGATAAACAACAGACCATACATCAAGGGCCTACACAAACGAAATATTCCAGTACATACTGATTATAATAACGCACCTTCCCAAACAATTCTCCCACTGCCCAAACCCAAAGGCATCCCAACACATAGGGCCATGCCCAAAATTGAGGATGGTTTAGTTGGTCTTAATAGGTACCTTGAGATAGTTTTAACCATCTTACTGTTAAATTAGATAATTATAAGATAGTATCAATAAAATCACAAATGGATTTGTTGAAAACTTGTTGCAAATATATATAGATATTAATAATAAGGCATAGATAATAAAAAATGAGAAAACGGCTTATTTGTCAAGCGCACTATTTCTTGGCAGTATGAGTTTTTTTCCATTTACGCTAATTAGGATTCTGTTCATTTTTAAGTACTCGTTCTATCCATTAAGACAAATTCCCATTGGAATACATCCTGATTAGCTTGTTTGTTTCTGCTTTAGTTCAAACTGACAATCTTTTTCGTGAGGGAAAATTGTTTTTTTTTTCATTGTACGTTCCCATGCCAATAAACAAATCTTTGTTTTATCGCTTCCGATTCATGTGCTAAAAATTTAAAACATACGGCAAAAATACCTAAACATCAACACCACGGAACGATTTAGAGGAACTCTGAAAATTTAAACAATCTCAGCACAAGAGAGTTTCAAGCCTTCGATTAAAATTCGCCAGCCCTCGAAAAGTAATGTTGACATCGGCGCTTTGTGTGTCAACATTATTAAGTTTCTCAGCTGACAATGATTTTGAAAATGCCCTCTCAGAAAAGTGATATCTGATATCGAAAAATGAAAAAAAAAAATAATAATAATTGTTAAGTACTCATTTTGTATGACGTTACATAATTCTTTACAAATGCTTGTACTGGCTTAAGAAGCTTTAATATGATGGGTTAACAAGAATAATTCGATTTTAAAAATTGTTTTAGTTGGATCTGTGATAAGTAAAATAAATAAATGAAAAATATTAAATTACCGTAAATCTGTTTGGACTGTACGCGCATCGTGGCTGAGCATGTTATATTACAAGGTGACTTTACATTGGAAGCGGGGGCGAAGTACAATAATTACGCATATAATTTACACAAGGTGTGTCAAATTAGATGTAACCTAAAGATACGTCAGAGTGACGTAAAACCCTACATAACGCCCGTGAGGAGCATCTAAGAGTAGAACACACTGTCAGTATAATAACAAGAACCCTGGCTAGATTGTCTGAAATTTTAGGTCCTTGTGGATTTCGTATCTCCTTTAAGGAAATATAATTAATTGCTTTTATTAACAGTGACGCACCTGAAGGGAAAATGTGTCACATATGTACCTTGAATGCTAACTTTGGAGAAGTCTATAATTATACTCGTTCTTGTCTTAGTTACGGCTGTTACTGTAGGGGATTTAGATTTGCTATTTTTGTCTGCGGAAGCAGTTATACTGAAACTTGATAAGGTTATATTGACCAACATGTTTGCCAGTTGCTGATCCTTGTTGCTTCAAGCTTTTAGCGGCTTCGAAGGTCGCACAGCTTGTAGACATTGATGATAATTATGATCAATTTGATTTGATTTCAGGGTCTTTTTTTAGAATACTTACTGTCAGATACATATGTTGAAATGGATCAGTAAAAAGCTAATAATTGCACCAAGAAACGGAAGCGCAGCACTTAATTATGATCAAGGACATTTTTGTACGTTATGGAATAAATCTACAATGTTTCCTCATCACTCAACCGAAGACTACCGTTGAATTATTTAATGCTAAATGTGTTTAGTCTAAGCGAGATACGTCACCTTAGGGCGCTGTAGGATACAACTAAAAAATAATGAGCATCTTCAGACATATCAATTTTAAGTCAGCTTATTTAAGTTCAAACGCATTACTGTCGTTACTCATAATTTTACCACTGCTCTTCGGCGTGTTTCTAATGCGTTCATAAGGTATTAGACGCATTGACTGAAATATATATGTATCAAAAGCTTTATTTCATATTGAGTTTTTTTAATACCTTTTTATATAAATATAATTTATGCAATTCAGAATGTGTTTTACGTAATTTTGAGCTTACTAATCATACTACTTGGCAGTGAATCTGTTTCGTGAGTCTGTGAGCGTCATATCAGATCATGTTCAAATAATGCAAAGACGTTGACACTGTCTTCAGTTACTTTTTGTTGGAAAGGCATAATCACAACCAGAAGTTGAATAAAATTATGCATTAATATTTTTCAATATATTAACCACCTCGGAAGCCGACGAAAACTTATTTTGATTATAAGTTAAAAAATATGTTCCAGATAATTATAGAATGCGTGATACGCACCTAATAATTTGCATTCTCAGCGTTTCGTACTAGGACTTATAAATTAATTTTTTAAAACGGATGCTTTGAAATCGTTTTAAATGAAGCGGATCGTTTCCTTTCAATCATTTACATTGTATAATCATTCCTTATCGCAAAATAAAATTGATACATTTACTGTGAAGGAATCACTCGTGATGATAAATATCTGAGTGCTGATAATTTACCGGTAGCTTTTAAACATTTTAGTAGACCTACATTGTCGACCGGTTATGTCTTCTGATCAATTACCATCGTTGTCAGTTCAAATCTTACTTATGTTCACATGTGTGGAAGCTGTTCAGCTAGTACACAAATGTCTGAGGTACGACCCAGGTATACAAATGAGGTCTTCCTCCGTCATTAAAGCTGAAAACGACACCAAATGATTCTTGCTTCTGCTGTGGCGAGGAAACATAAAAATAGATTATTCCATACACAGGTAACCGTATCATGAATAGATTATTAAAATATGAAAAAAAATATATAAAAAAAACTATTTATTGATATGTTAACAAGGTATATTTCAACGAAAATTCTCTGGACGATCACTGAGGTGACTTTTGTTTTTCAATTTCATCAAGGATTCCGGTGAATTCATGCAAATGAATATACTTTTTACGGCCGTAATTGAACAGAAACATATTCATGCATCAAAGCTTACATTATTTTACCTTCATATGACTCTAGAGAAATCCCAGAGTATTTTGTAACGTTCGTTTTCATTGGCCGGGAACTAAATTCTTGTACATACGTCATTTCGCCTGGGAAAACCCTTTTGAAATCGGCCAATGAAAATGGTTGTCACAAACTGGATAGCACGCGCGTCATATGAACCAAAATGGAGTCTATCGGGGATAAAAATTAAAGCCGAAAATTTGTTTGTTCGAATACGGTCCAGGAAAACATGTTAGTTGATTCGACCGCCGTATATAGCTGAAAGCTTGTTGAAAAAAGGGCACTAAACCAAATAAATAGACGCTTAGCTATAAATTATTTTCGAATTGCAGAGACTTCCTGCTTCTGTCACGTGTAACGCGTGTGTATTAAGTCGCTTTTGGAAAGAAAATAGCATTTGTGACGGTACCGGTTCTATTGGAATGCTTTAATCTTTGCGTAAGATTGAAGTGATATACAGATTACACCCACGGAAGTCAATTCAAAAGAAAATTTAATACCTTCTGACAAAGGGGTGTTGTTGTCTATAGCAGCCTTATAGCTCCTGTGTGGCATACTAGGTGCTCCAGGAAATGCTTTACTCGATTATTCGCATGATACAATCCCAATTGGAAATTTCTACAATTCCACTAAGTTTTCATTAGAACGCTTTTACATAGACATTATTGCATACGTGTTAACGACATTAACGGATGTTTACTACATTTGTATTTTAGAAAATGGACTTAATAATTAATGCCAGACATATTGAGAAGATCAGTTCTTATCCCAAGCTGATATTTAAGCTTTATCCTAAAAGCATGATACAAAAGATATTGTCAATAACTCTCGTCTGATGGTTCCTTTTTACGATTTTGTTATTGGATGAGACAACCTTGGTTTTGATGAATTATAAGCTTTTTTAACGATGATAAAATAAGTCGACATGACCAGAACACTAAAAGAGGATTATATGGTAAAACAAATTTACGTCATAAGTATTTTAAGTATACTTCTCTAATAAATCGCAAATCTGCTATGTAATATTAGCCGATGAGTTAGGTAAAATAATATTTCCTCTTTGATATAGTAGAATTAATTGAAGCACAGGGGCCTCTGTCTTCGAGACGCTATGGTCTCTGATAAGTGATTACTAGCCCATCATCGAATCAAATCCCACAAATTTCACATATTCGGAAACTCTCCAGCCAGCTTACGTAAAGCCGGTGAATCTGCCTTAGTGTACGCCTGATATTTGTCCCGAATTGTCGCCATATGATCTCGGCTAAAGGCGCGACGACAAACCCCAAACACACAAAAATGAACCAGTTTTACATCTATAAATACTTTTCTGCGTGAAGATAAAGATGATGAAACTATATAAGCTAGTGAAGTTATAAAGAATAACTAGACCTCATGATGATTTTTATCTAGAAGTACAATCTAATGAATTGCAATTTAGGATTATTTCTAATAAGTCGCTACATCATCTCTGAATTAAGTGTACTTTTGCTTACAGGGCATTCATTTATCTAATGTCTCCAACGTTTAATTTTAGGTCAACCGGAAATGGAAATGAAAAGTATACAGGATAATAGACTTGGAAACCGATTTGTCTCTCGAAATTGTCCATACTATTTTTTCTGCAGGTTTTAACATCACACAAACTGCCAGGGTCCTTATGACGAGTACAAAACACATTCCATGCGCGAGAAGCTTCCCCCGGGGCGATCTGACGTTTCTTAAATAATCTTGGAGAACGTACAAGATGGTACATATTAACATATTTTCACTAAATTTGTAGATGTATGAATATAATTCACAAAATGTTCGAATAAAAAAAGGAAAAAATCAAATGCATGACTTTGAAGATATTGTAATCATCACAATTACCACAGTATCCACACACACTGAACTGACAATTTCTCTCAACCAACGAAAAGCGAAAAACTCCATTTAATACATCTCAAATTTTGCTATTTGCTTGTAGTTTTTACTTAACATTTTAAATACAAATATTAATGTCGCAGAGTCAAGTATTGTAGGTGGCCATAATGGTCCACCGTACTTTGTACATATGTACATCCGGTGGTTATTTATATTTTTTTCACTTTCTCCATTTATCTCATCATTTATCATTAAATCATTCATTTACTTTCATTTAATACTCCATTTCGTCATTTCATCACAATAATTTACTAAAATCTTTAATTTATTTCAGAAAATCCACAACACGCATGCGCACCTTTTTCAACTCGCATTTACCATAAACTTTCAAAGAAGTCAGACGTGTTATTTTTTTTTCTCTACAGGTATACCATTTATGTAAAAGACATTTTTGTAAATTATTGTATTCATGTTGTTCTTTCTATATCATTATTTCATTACTGTTCATGTTGTTTTCATTTTGCTTTTGTTATCATACATGTATATATCTTGGCATTTACTATAAACTTTCATAGAAGTCAGACGTGTTATTTTATTTTCTCTACAGGTATACCATTTATGTAAAAGACATTTTTGTAAATTATTGTATTCATGTTGTTCTTTCTATATCATTATTTCATTACTGTTCATGTTGTTTTCATTTTGCTTTTGTTATCATACATGTATATATCTTGGCATTTACTATAAACTTTCATAGAAGTCAGACGTGTTATTTTATTTTCTCTACAGACATTTCCTCAGAGTAGAAATCTACGTTTTCGGTTACCCACACCAAAAAGGAACCGAATATAAGCGTGACATTAAGATTAAGAATTATACGTCCATAGCAGTATTTTTGTATATCATGTATTTCTATGTACGGACTATTCAAAGATCATGCAATTTTATTAGTATACATGTAGTTCGATTATCTGGAGCGCTCTATTTCGGCACGTTTCGTCATGCTTCAAACAAGGAAGGTCAATATTAAGATGTACGAAGTAAGAGTAATGAAATTATTTCTTGGATTCAATTACTATTCTCACAACAGTATAACTTGTTACCTTAGCAACAGAGGTCAAATTGGGTTTTGTTAAATTGCTTTAACAAATTAATGGCAGTTCTAGTTGTTTTTATGGAACTGAACGTCACAATCAACAAATTGAAACAAAAAAATAAGATGACACAAACAAATAAAAGCACCATTTCATTTAACTTAACAATACCAACTGTACTTGGTTCGTTTGTTGAAATACAAATGTATTATTGGAAAACAGCGTTAAACCCACTGTAACAGAACATAACAGAACAGAACATTATAAAACAGAATCTTATTTTGTTGCTTAACAAAACACGAACAGAACATAACATAACTTTTATTAGAGGCTTGTACAAAGTAAATAGTCAATTATACAATGCAATGGACTATGTTTATGCGTGGGTGTACATCACACCACTTGAATGCACGCATAGGTTTTGGTATTTGCGATCTGCTTACCGCTTATTGTAGTGTTCTATTGAAGGTCAAAATAATTTATATTTGTTGATTTGAACAAGAAAATAATTCTTGGGATAACAATCACTTTCAAAAATTCCCTTGCACAGTGTAAAAACATGCATGATGCGGGATGTGTTATTCGCGATTTCAGAGGAATGTGGGAAACTCGCCATGAAGGAAGCGTGTTGTTTGCCGCATAGGAAGGTGCTTCCTAGAAAAACACATACAAAACATCCAACTTTCCCCAAGATACTACTTCCCCAAAATCCACAACCACAAAGCTACTCAACATACAGGACCATGCAAAACGATTGGGAACAAAAACACAGTATTCCAAAGAATGCAGCATTCTAACGGTCAGTACCAAAGCTGAATGATTGGCGTGTTTGAATATTTGCGTGTTTCTTATCTATTTGCAGTCATGTGTAGGCTTGAGTTTGACTCGTTGCATTATTTGTCGTAACTTAAGATTGTGTACGTGACTTTTTGTGGTAATCATTCTTACTGTCTATTATTGTAACATATAAAATAACGGTAATCACATCAATTATCTTAAAAATGCAGCGTCATTGTTCTAATTATAGAAGATACAAAAAGGATAAATGTTGCCATTTAAAGTCTATGGTACGCGATATTTATGATATTCGACGAAATGCTAGACACTGAAAGCGAATAGAACATTCACTAATTAGTTTGGTTTTCATTTCCTTTATTGTAACAAGATATCTTAAGGAAAGAGCAAATACAAAAGTATTACATTTTCTGATTGTGTACTGCGAATGTTGCAAAATTTACATTATATAATTCGGGAGGAGCTTTTAATGGAGATATAAGGCATGACTAAAGAATAGCTGATGTCATCAGATTAGCACTAAATTACGTTGATCAATATCATATGCTGCGAACGAAAGAGAAACTTAATGTTGTATTTTAATTCACAAACACTACCAAAGAATACTAGTAGTGCCATAACACACATGCTCCCAGAGTCCATCCAGGCATTCTTAACATGGCTGAAAGGTATTCACTGCATTCATCGGTCATTTAGTGGCGCCGCTATCGTAGGCTCCAAACGCTAATGGAAACCAATGTAATTGAATAAATGCTAATGCAATTTTCTTAGCTCATGTTGTGGGAGTTCAGATATCCTTATGATAAATGAAAGATTTACAAGCAGTATTGTATCCTCGAACATTTATGAGTCCTATCTAATGTTTTTCTCCACTCATATCTTGTCACAAATAAAACTAATTTAACTATTCATATTGTTTTGTCTTTTCACGCATTTGGGAGTATGTATAATATATAATTTACATCACAGCGTACAAGTTTTTTGAAATAACTGTATTGAATACATCCAGATGCTCAATAATGGTACAATAAGTCTTCACGAATCAATCCAAAAAAAATATAAATGCCGAGGACTGTACCTATTGATATTTGTGTAAAAACACCGTCTGACAATAGCCAACTGCATTTACAAAAATAACATACAACCTGATGGACGATTTGTTTTAAATATAAACGTTAAACTACTCAATATTCAGTTTTTCTGTCAATATCAAATCTAGCGTGCTTTTCGATCTTCTGATATCAGCGATGTCTTAGGGTGATAGTTCAAAGCAATAAAAGATGGGCGGTAACGGAATCATCTACTTTATTTCAATCGCATTGTATTAACAGGAAACGACATCTTCACTGGAAAGGCATTGACTTAGTATTTCGTTGTCAGCTAATACATTAAGATATATCTTTTGCAAATACAACAACGGTATTTTAACTGTTTGATAGACACAGAAAAGCTATTTGGTATTTAATACACGTGTGACAATGACCGGAAAACGCATAGTGATTTTAGGGAAGTCAATCACATGAACTTGCGATCATCAGTTGTCTCACATGGCTTACACGACTGTGAATAAGGTGTGAAAGATATACATCTCCAATACGATTCCTGTATTCCGTAGCATTCGCACACTACTAAATGAATTCTTATGTCTCAATACACGCCCAAGCAACGTTACATTGCTGTTTGATATACACATACAAATAACAGGGATGACTATGTAATACAACTTATGTCGGTACCTGTTGTGGACTGAAGACTGCTCATCAACCAACATCCTCAGCATGTAGTCCGCCGTCATTGGGTGTTTCGGCCTTTAAATCCGTGAACACTCTCATGGCGGGTGGGCCCACAGTGGTGATAAGTCACAGGGTGTTGGTTGGTTACTCCCAGCTCTTCTCCTCTCGTCTCAGCCGCAACCAGCTAGATGCACGCTCTGTGGCTTGGCTTAGTCTTTGGATAGCCTCCCTTATCTCTCTGCCTGTTGTTCCAACTGCTTTCATCAATCGACTCACAGTCTGTGAGCAGAACCCTCTATGGCCCACTTCCACGGGGAACAGCCAAATACGCCAACCTCTTTGCTTGCATTGTTCAAGGTGTTCAGTGTATTTTGCTTTCTTCCGCTGGTATGCTTCTTCACATCTCGTTTCCCATGGCACAGTAAGCTCGATGACAATGAGCTTCTTTCCTGTCTTGGACCACAGTACGATGTCTGTCTCGAGGGAGGTGGTCTGTTCAATGTCTGGGAACACAAGTCTTCTTCCGAGGTCAACCTCCATATTCCATCCAGTGGTGCCATTTCGGATTGGCGCATGCTGTGTTGTCATTCTCTTCGCAGTTTCACCCGGCTTGACTTCGCTTGGGTATACTTCCGCGTTCCTTCTTTCTGTCAATTTCTAATCAGTCAGCCAACTCTCTGAGGACTGTGTCATGTCTCCATCCAACAGGTCATTGTATTACATGTAACTGCAAGCTGTCCATTTTGTGAGGCGTTCTCATTAGACTCAGCAATGTTAAGACCAAACTTCCACAAATATTGATATGTATACCTGGACGCATGCAAATGTGATTAAATGAAGCGTTATGCATCGTGGTATGGACAAAACCCGATAAAAATGAAATGCATTATCCAAAAAAATTATCAAAATTATTTACACACAGCAAAACTAGCATTGTTTCAGACAAACTTAAGTATTAAACAAAAACGACATTGCTATTGTTACATGAGAACACAGTTATAGTTTATTATTAACCACTCCGTCTTTAACTTCATCGATGTGTACCCCTAGATAAGTTGCTATCTAGTTGGCCGTTGGCCATGTTGTCAAGAAAAAAGTAATGAGGAAAAGTTTGGAAAGTGATACAGTCAAACTGTGAACAAAGTCCGTCCTTGGGAAAGACAAAATATGGCCTTTATTGAAAGGTAGATCTTATTCGAGGGTCACTTTCTTATAAATAATCAATTTTCAAAGAATGCACTTTATTCACAAGGTGGCTTTTACCCGAAGGTGGCCACTACAACAGGTTCGACTGCAGTTGTATTAGTTTGGTGTTTCGGTAACGATGGGTGCAGAGTAAGTTTAACTTGAGTTTATAGCCATGTGATTTTGTTCGTAGTTTTCGCTATAGTGCGATCATGTAATTCTTCTTTCTTTAAATGATAAATTAATGTAAATGCTGGGCAGAAAATGTCCTGATAAACATTCAGAAAAAGGAAAGATTAGCGAGTCATTCATAGCTGATGCCGTCGATTTCAAAACGTGTACTTTCTTTTGCAAGTGGGTAATCCATGAATGGACAACAATAGACTTTGAAACCGATACCATACAGGCGTCAGTGCACGGTAAAATTTAATGGCTAATGTACCGTGCGTGATATATCATTCTGTCCAAGAAAACCCATTTGCTGTTTGAAATCAATACTCGAGTGGTGTAAGTACAAAAAAGAGGTGTTGTTGTCGTGTGCATATTGGTAGTTTTTGGCATTTGGGCATATTTTTATATACGACATCGATTTAATGTCATTTACTGTAACTGAAAGAAATACTCAATTTCGTGTGAAAAGCTTATATTTATTTATAAAGTAAATTCTGATGTCACGAGTGTGGATCTATACAACAGCTGGCAACTGGATTACATTTTTCACTGCGTGGTATCAGAATAGATATTCCCGCATCGGGGCAATTCGACCAAACATGACAACATGTATTTTTAAAACTTCAAATGTAGTTAATTAACAACATTGTCGACAAATCGATCAATTAAGTATGTTATTGAAATATCATGTCCAGACAGCATAACAAGAATGTTTACGCACAGTATTCATTTACAAGTTTTCCATAAACGTGGTATGATTCATTATGTATGCACGATCGTGTTTTATCGTTTTATATATATTATTACCTTTACTAAAGATACTAAAAAATAATTCCTAGATTTAAAAAAGCACATACAGGAATACCACCGTTACATAAATATTCGTAGTTCTCAAAAACTCGACAACCCAAACCTGTCCAATACGTGGAAACTCGGAAAAGGGAGAATAGCGCCCAGGGATTATCAGGAGCAAAGCTGCAGGGGGTAAAACTAGCTCTTTTTCGGAGGGGGGTATAACCACAATTGGAAACAAACAAGAAATGTCTTTAAAAAGACAGTGGCGAAGTTTATTCAAGGTTTTATGAAATTCCTAATTGCCGTTATAGTACCGAGTGAACACAACTTATTTCTGGCAGTCCAATTAGGTCGCGCCTTAAAATGTTAATCTTAGGTCAGCTAAATAAATTACGTACATATTTCGACCACATAAGAATACATTTTAGTACATTTTTACTTTACATGTTTTACAACCACAAGAAGTGCGCATTAAACAGTTACGGACTCGCTATAAGTTGGCGTGGTCTTTTTTTCTACGCTTGTAGATTTAACCCAATGGAAGGAAGGGTTTACTCTGAATCATCCAATAGAATGAGGAATTTCATCTGAATAATTAATACGTCAGTATTGAATACTGTTGAAGAAAGTTCACTGGGCTTGCGTAATCGATTTGGGAGAAGCTGGTATTATTAAAAAAAAATGTTTTATCTTTCTCAAACAACCTGGTATTATGTATAGGTAAGAGTGCATATTTGTGTGTATTGGTGTGTTGCTACTATAGCTTTAGTATTCTATTACTCAGAGCACCCTAACATGCATTCCTATCGTCTAGTTGCTCCTTCTCAGAGCATGCGCAGTGTGTGCGCTAAGTCGTTCTTCGAAACTAAGAAATTTGAACGCCGATTTTATATTTATATGAAGAAAAGAAAGCCAAACAAAAACTATTAAGCCTTGTCACTAAATGGATAAGAACGTTTAGCGAACACTAAGCTCAGTAAATATACGCGTGTACTTAACGATATCAATTATATAATAAACTCGTGACTTTAGAACTACATGTAGAACTAAAACTGTTTTCTTAGGGAATTTGTTACACTCAGTAAAACTACACATTCAAGTCATGCATGTAAAAAGGACTACGCGAGTTGACAAGAAGACATTAACAGACCAATATCTCTGAAGTTTGTGGAAGACCACCCAACTAAGATTATCAGACGTTAATAACGTGTTTATATCTATCAAATGATGCTCTCTCCGAATCAGTTAGAATAATAAGCACTCGATTCTGTTTCATCTCCTGTATCAATGATGTGTTTATCTTATTGCGTGTATTTGTTTATCCACAGCGAATGTTTAGAGAAAGTAATTTCAGAAGTCGAACTTACTATCGACGGTTAGTGGTATGATAAAATACCAAGTCGTAGGTTTCTTTTCCATTTTGATAAAGCTTATAAATGATAGTAATGAAAGAATGACGTATTCGTGACTCTCCGACATCTTTGTATAAAAGAGAAAAGTATACTAGATATATACGACACTATAATGTGGCAATTAATCGACTGGTCATACGTCATGTCGGCGATCTCTCCCAGGAATTTTACGCCGACAATTATTCGTTCGTCGGCGATTCGTTTATCAGACCATCCATTACAAGGTTCTGCAGAAGTGTGACATAAATGAAATGGCACACCAGGCTACCAGATAGGCCTGCATCATGATAGGGGGTGTTCTAAATCTAAATCCAAAAGTCACTTCATATGCATTTGTTATTTTGGTGACATTGTGGTACAGTGGTAGTCTAACTGTAAGGTATATTAAGGTTGCCATTTGTGCATCTGACAGGATCGTAATGAGCGACGTTGTCTTGTAATTAGGACGTTATTCGTGGCGACGTAAGGTCTTCAAAAAATATATCATGTGTTAAAAGGTAATAATAGTACATAATAGAATCAAGCAACTTTCAAAAAGAACAAGTAACTAATATTGGTATGTCTGGCATTTTGAAGTTTACATACACAAGGTCAATAAGCACGGGATATATTGTTTTGATTCCACAGGGTCCGGAAAAATAGCGGCGCCCACGAGTTCGTATTTTTCGTCGGAAGTTTAAATGTTTCGAGTTTTTCACGTAGCCCATGTTCCAGCTAACAATGTTCCGAATGCATCGGTACCTTTAACATTGTTACTGCCGTAGTTTGTCCAAAGACCCTGCAGAGAAATTCGAAATGGACGAAGTCGAAGTTCGACTTTTTCATTAATATTTTTTTCAGATTTCTCTGCAGCGTCTATGGACAAACTACGGCAGTAAAAATACGGCAATTTAAAATTGGTACGGATGGATTCGGAAAATTATTGTAGGCTGGAAAATAGGCCACATGAAAAAAATCGAAACACTTGTACTTTCGATGAAAAAAAGACTAACCTTCGAGCCCATATGGCATCAATCGTTATCAAAACAATATATACCATGTGATTATAGGCCGTAATATACTCAAACACAGAGCCTGTGTGTGAAATATATTTAGATATGTCATCTACAGTGAACACTCTATAGACTTAAAGCTCTTGTTTTTTTCTATGTTGTCATATGCAACCTTAATTATAGTGGCTGGTATTGACGTTTTACCCACGTGTGGTACAGGGATTTGAGCCGACTAATAACAGAAAGATCATGTTGAATAAACGTGCATTCCCATACTTGTCTGTGCTACACGTTTGCCTTTAAAGAAGCATGCACTGGAACTGATGTGACTTGGTTTGCATACACCAAAAATGCATTTATCACTTGTAAAACCTATTATCATCGAAAAATCAAAGAAGAATGTGCGTTCAAAAATGGCTCTATAACACATGCACCGATATTTGAGAGTATGAGAATGTTACTGAATGTTACCAAATGCACGGATATTGATATTTACTTATAATAAGAATATATCGGAAAAAAAGAACATAGCATGAGCAATACTTACCATTTTACTGTTAGTTGACATTTTTTTCGCGATGTTTTCAGTTTTGACAAAATATGGTCGAGTTGTGAAAATGCGGAATGCTGTCCGTATTTCTGGGGCCTAAATCGACAAGTTTGTATATCTTGAAATGTGTTTTTTGAGTAAACTAGCGGGATATTTCGTAACTATTTTACAGGGTTTTCATAAATTGATTTAGGCATTAAAATGATACCAATTTGATTGCTATTCGAGACGCTTCAATTCTAGGGCATCCCTCTTTAAACAAATGTTATCGACCACTATGGATGTATATTTCCAGCGTCTCTATATTCATCAACCAGATGAGTAAGACTTTTCTCATGGAAAATATCGTGAAGAGCTCGTTCGGTGACATGTTATTTTGATATGTTTGTTTTTGAGAATTTCACTCGGGATGCACTTGTTATTCATTATCAACGATGTTTCTTGTTTATTCTCGCATCTATGAATAGTCTAAACGTGCGTCTTTATTTAATAATGTTCATCTTAAAAGCAGAGGGATTCTTTCAAAATATTTGAATTCAAAATTTTGAGACTGTAATACCTCCTTTTGGGATGCCTGATTTATGTCGTTTTAAGGCAAGACGCGGGACTCAGTGGCGATACGGGACACGGGACTCACATTCGTTCTTAAATGGGACACGGGACTCGCTCTTTAAACTATGGAGGGACGCGGGGCACAGCGGAAAAAAAGAGACTCGTGAGGAGATGGTATTACAGCCCCAAACTTCAGGATAGCTTGCACCATCGAGGTGTGATCGCTTCTTTCATCAATACACTAACTATGACTGAATAAACGCTGAAAGATAGCATTCAGTTGACACGATGAAAAATACGTCTAGTCACATATAGTTTCGTTGCGCAAGATTCAATGTCGTAAATATTCATTTAATTACAGAGCTCAATGTCTGTCAATGAGAGACGTTTGTTAACTCTAGACAATGTAATTACTAATTATTGATCGTGTCGATATAAACATCCTGCACGGTAATTATGTTACTTTCTGATTACACCAGTTCTTATTGATCAGATACGCTTATGGACAAAAGCTGTGTCCGATGAAGAATTGCAATATCTTTTTTTAAATGAATTACTGTATATCAATAAAAAAAATGATACCATTTGATAGAAGACGCTGCGATTGGTTCATTTTTGTTTGATTTAAATATGTATGCCCGGTAATATATCAACTGAAAGTGGTGCGCCGTAAAATTACAAGTAACAACCGATTTTAAATTCTTCACGGAAACCCTAACTGGACAAGACTTGTTCATTAAGTATACACCAATGGCAGAGTGCTAAACATTCAGCTGACTCAAATACAACCACAATAGATAATTGATCCAAAAGTGTAAGTTATAAGACGAACTTTTATAGCATAGAACAAAAGTATTGGATCGTTCCATAGATCAATATGGGCAAAATCCTTTTAAACACCTAACGCGAACAAAACTGGCCAAACCAACTGATCCTAAACTGTTGTCGTAGTAGTTGACAACAAAGGAGTTACTTCTTATACACATCGCGTTTGGCTTAATTTGCACTCTGTCATCATTTGGGATGACTTGTTCTTAAGGTGGTTATCTTACCGGGCTGTGAAATTTTGCCAATTAATATAAACTATGTTCAAGTAGCAGACACAGTCAGTTCAAAGTAGACATAGACAGTACAAAGAAGACATGGTTAGTACAAAAACATAGTTAATACAAAGAAGACATAGTCAGTTATAAGAAGACGTAGTTAGCACAAAGTAGATTTAGTTAGTACAAAGAAGACATGATTAGAACAAAGAAGACATAGTAAGTACAAGTAAGACATAGTTAGTATGTAGAAGACATAGACATAGTTAGTATAAAGAAGACATAGTTAATACAAAGAAGACATAGTTAGTATAAAGAAGACATAGAAAGTACGAAGAAG
This sequence comes from Lutraria lutraria, assembly GCA_964023205.1. NCBI lineage: Eukaryota > Metazoa > Mollusca > Bivalvia > Venerida > Mactridae > Lutraria > Lutraria lutraria. Next base: position 4,800,744 of record OZ026848.1, read on the forward strand.
ACATACTTAGTACAAAGAAGACAAGATTAGAACAAAGAAGACATAGTAAGTACAAATAAGACATAGTTAATACAAAGAAGACATAGTTAATACAACGAAAACATACTTAGTACAAAGAAGACATGATTAGAACAAAAAAAGAAGACATAGTAAGTACAAATAAGATATAGTTTGTATGTAGAAGACATAGAGACATAGTTAGAACAAAGAAGACATAGTAAACACAAAGAAGACATAGTTAAATCAAAGTACAAGGAAGACATAGTCAGTACACAGAAGACATATTTAACATATGCACATAACAAACACAATGAGGGCACTGCAAGCATGATATACGACACCAAGATAACAAGTTTGAAGCAGATCGGAATGATCTGTTAACATTAGCAAATAGTTCTACACATAATTAGATATTGGTCATCCCATCTAGACACCATTGCTCTATCATGATTGGCCGGTGAAGATAAAAATGCATTCTTCTTGGAAATAAACTCATCACCATTTTTCAACTACTGGAGGCCGTAATGTTAATTGTCACGTCGTTCTTAAATTTACCACGTTGGTAAATCGTCAATCGATTTATAGTCAAGTCATAGATGTAAGCAATTTATCCTGTTGGCATAATAGAGTCTAGCAAACTGTATCGCAAGTGTTTTGATAATAATGAATTGATTCCAATTTATTCGACGTTTATAATATTATTGCAAAAGAACTCATCTGATCCAGACAAATGTTGACACTCGTCGAGCGCAATCACTTCATTGAAAGCATGGCCGTACCGGCCGTGTATTGATGCAATCTATCGGATCGTGTCTTTATGAGTTTCCACACGATTTGGAATCTTGGGATATTATTAGGAAAATAGACAAGAGCTTTGATTATTTGTTCTAGTCATTGACATTTACGTCATAGATATTATTCTATTATTAAACCAGAACAAAAGTTCGAGGATCTCTCGAAGGATAATGATGCTCCAATTTCTTTTGGCATTTAAATGAAGTTTGAAGTCACAATTATGTTAAATGTCATTCGATAGACCAGAGTGTTCGGAGTGAAAATTGGCAGTAATTAACGGCAAATCAAGATTGTCTTTGGTATTTTACTTAACTACGCGACCATATCATTTGATTTCTACCAGCCAGACTATTGGATACTGCAGTCAGGAACTCGCGACATGACGCTACAATGAATTACATGTATATGTTTACTATGAGCAAATTGTACTTACATCACCATTCTACGTATTCGTTTAACAGTGTTTGTGGTATAATAACGAACAACTCAGGGGGATCAATTATTCAATTCCCATCCAGAACCATGCAAATTTCACACGTGAAGAAGATGCCCTGTAAACTTATTGCTTATGGAATATCAGGTGGTTTGACTCATATGCCCTCCATCGTTAGAATTGGAAAAGTTTATATGAGCACATGTTGGTGCGACGAGAAAAACTCTGGAACTACTCAATGATTTGCAATCAGATGTATAAGCGGAATATGTATCAATGTTTGTGAAGCTAATGATAAAGTCTAGACGTTCCATATCAAGTCGATTAAGTGGCACCAATATCCCGATGGGTGTTCAAAGCAGCATATTGTTTTTGTATTTTTATTTCTTTGTGATCATTGCACATACAATTTGACTAACTTGAAGTATTTACTGAAGACGTGATTTTAAAATATCTCCTGAATAAACTATGAGTACTATTGTTGTGTTATTCATTTAGATACGTCAGCTGAAATACCAGTAAAATTGTAAAAAAACAATGAGAATAACTTCGTAACATGCGATAATTTTGTCTCATTGTAACATGCAATGGTTTTGGAAAAAAAAGTCTTAGCTTTAGTATAATGTGATACGGTGCCAAAGTTCTATGATTACGCGAAACTACCTGTTGGTGGCGCTTTATGTGTGATAAATGGCGCCCTTCTCCAAAGAGCTGAAAGCGACGACAAACTGACGTAAAACCTAACATTGATGGAATTTACCAAGCAACTCATTCAGTAAGTTTAAAATATATTTCAGTAAATAATTATGCATACATACAATTTACAAACATATACTATATAGTGACATATTGCATCGCTCTTACTTCACGGTAGCGACACGGTTTCCATATAACACAAATACTCAATGACATGTTAAATGCAATTAACTAGCAGCATCTAATAAGAACAAATTCTCAAGGACCTTATTCGATTGAATTCCTGTATTTCCAATGTCTCCGGTGTTAAGTAGAGGAGGTGGTGGGATAGTGGGTGTTTGTACAGGACCGGTATTTGACGCTGCAGGGTTTACGCTGACATCAAACGTATCAATGCGAGTAACTATTATATCTCGTACAGCGCCTCCGGCATTGCGGTTCATGTTTCGCGTGAGAATCCTTCCACGGCGGCCCCGTCGGACACCGTTTGTATTTTTGTCCTGACCGTTGGAACCGGAGAGAAAATTGGGTAATACTTCACTTCGTGGCTCAATTTCTCGCTTAATACAATTATTCCGACACATGTCTCTTGTAAGCCAAATATTTCGGTCGCGGATCGTATAACAGCCAGTCAGTTCCAGACATGTTCCGGTTTTCTGACTGTAGCTCCAGTAGGACCGTCTTTCATCAGGTGTACAAACTCCAGGTGTTGGGTTCAGACGACATTCTGCAAGTTAAAACAAGACAATCATGTTTACGTTTTATATCTAATGATCTACGAATACTGTGATTCGCTACAACGAGGGAGCCTCACTTTCACAGCCTAGTTACTTTACTTAATGGGTCATTGCAACCGAACATTTAAGCATACCAAGTATTATTAAGCTCATAGAAAAGCTGTATGCTAATGCTTGCCGGGTAGGACATTACTTTCATAGAAGCCATAGATGTTTATGTTTCATTCATATACATTTCCTAGAGACAGGTCTATTCAATTCTTACTCTGTTAAAGAATGTTATTCCTCAAGACAATGTTATATTTTTTCTTCTCAGAATTAGATGCAATGTAGAACAGCAGGATTCTACGACATAATTGGAAACCAAAATTTTAACTTTTCAATAAATACCTCGGGAAATGCCTCCTATAATATATTCCGGTGGTTTGCTTAGACAGCCAATTTCACAACGTCTTTTGCTGATGAACACATTCTGCTCTCCGAGACGGTAACAACCTTCTATTCTCTCACATTGCAGTGTGGCACGATTATATTTATACCATACCCTTCTCTGGTTTGGTAGACATGCGTACAGTACTGGATCGCGCAGACACGCTAAAATATATATGGCACCACAATTGTTATCGATATTATAATTGATATAATATTTATATAATGATTCACAAAATGTGACTATCAGAATTTCCAATTCTATAACAATGTGAATTTATCACTGTAAGGGAGAAATGCCATTCATTTAACCGACCCAAGAGGCCGAGATATAAATACGCAATTCACCGTTTCATGAGACAGCATCAATTATTTTATGTACATTGTATTTTCCATTAGAGATTAATTAACAAAAAATATTGTATAGATCGCTTTGATCATCAACATAAGCGTTCTGTATCACAAGAAACAATCTTACTTTTTGCAATCTGTGTTGAGCCACCGTTACCAGGTCTTGGTAATAAACAGCTTTCCTGACATCCATTTCTAGTGTACCAAACATTTCTATCATTTATGGTATAACACCCATAAATTTCTACACAGCCACCGGCTTTACCACTAAAACTGTAAAACGTCCTCTTCTGGCTTTCCTGGCAACGTCCAGGTATAGGATTTAATCTACATTCTGAAATAGGAAACAATAGAATCTCACTTAGTGACAATATCAATTTTACGACCACCTATTTCTTACGACCACTTTTCTAATATTTATCCTACAGTTCAACCTAATAATAAAACCATTTAAATACCTTAAATATTAGAGATTTTACTGTAATTATTGCATTGATACATCGAATAAAACATGTAAAAAGTCCAAAACAATAGTAATTAACATTCGAGTATTTTCATAATGACAAAGCATCATAAGAATGATGATAATCGTATCAATTATGATTAATTAGCGTACATAATTTTAAGAATATAATAGAATAAATATTATATAATAAGCATATTATGATGATTGGTATAATTTTATGATTGAATAATCTTCATATAGAGTGTCAACAAATCATCATGTTAGTCCCCCCCCTCCCCCAAGAAATGTTCGGGTGCTTAAAAAAGCTTGTCGTGATTTTACAGTAGAAACTCGCTTGGTAACCACGCAACTATCAAGACCACCATGATATAACGATCATATTTCAACTTGATAAGTGAGTCTAAATCCACATTCAAACTTATGTAGGGTACAGAAGCTAGTCTACAGTGGTCTACAGTGCAACCTCTGGAGGCGGAGTTTGGAAAAAAACGATGCTCTATGTACAGCGGCGTTGCTCTCTGCAGGTTTACGCAAGTGTTGTAAGGATATGTATTAATATAATGTATTGAGATTATATGGCGATGGCGATGTTCGTTTGTGACTGAAATCGAATATGACCAGATCCAACTTTATCAAGACTTAATCTATAATCGGGGACCTCAGTGGTCGAGTGATTTTGTTATCTAGCTAGTAATCACTAGTTTTTCTGCATTGCTCGTTCGAATCTCACAGGACTCAGACATGTGTAAGGAATCGTTTGATGGTAGATGCTAACATCCAGTTAATCCTTTTTGGGTCGTACTTCTCCATTAAAGCCGGAAAACTGTTTGGTATACGTTAAACTCCAGTAACACGTCGGTAATCCGCACGATTTCATCTTCCTTTTACTTGTCATTCCAGACAGAACATATTCGTTCACTAGCAGCATTTGGTGTTTTGTTGTAATTATACGTGTAATATTACATGGGTTTAGTCTACAGCATTCTAAATATGGTTCATTAACACATGAACACCGACTTTGGACATATACGCTTATAACCCGTTGGTGTCTTATTGCCAGACAATCTTTTATACATCTTATCAATAGTTCGTGATAGCAAACTATTAATGCTACCTTTAAAATACTTTTCATGGTTTTAATGACATGGAACACGACTACTACCATCATGCATAGCGTGTAGTTTATCATCTTACCGAAAAACACAATTAATTAGCGTACATTAAATAGTTCTTTATTCCTTCTTTGGGATGGTTTGCAGGTTATACAATCTGTGATTGTGTGTTTCAGACAATATTAAGGTCTTCTTGAGAATATTGAATGGATCGACAGTACCATTTTCACATTTGGGATGTGGAGAATTCTACCGTCTTAACACGAAACAAAATATGATTTTATTAATAGCACGCGAGTAAAGATATAGAGGTACATTATCACCATTATTTTCATCTTCATATCTTGGGCCGTCCTTAAAAAATGTTCAATGTTAGTACACTACGTAACCGCGCACCTGCCGCTTCTGAGATGAAATGTGCTTTTATTTAATATATTAAAAACTAATAACTGTAAAGGAAACTAATAATGAGCACCAAGGAATGACTATTGTAATCTTAAAGAATTGTAAAAAAAGTTCATGATGTTAATGTCTCACCTGGGCGTGAAAACGAGATAATGCGTTTTTCTAAATGGTCCCATTCGGACACTTGCCACAAAAATGAAAAGAAAACACTATCCCGTTTTCGAGCCTTTATCAAAGATGTTGTAAATCCTTGGTGCGGTACGTCATTTTACATTACTTATCACATATGATGAATTATTTCATACAAAATAAGGCTCTATAACTGTGAGTAGAGAGATGATGTTTACATACAGAAGGTCCGGGGGATATCAACTGATGACGTAGTGTACTACGAGTACTAATGGCATTGTTTAGCCGTCACGCTACCGACTCGTACCAAAAATGCCCGACCTAATCTTATCAAAATGACATCTTACCTACCCACTGTCGATAGTTTGGGTCGCTTAACAATAAACGAATATTTTTTTAAGACTGGCCTTACTTACTTACCTAATGCAATATCATATTTCGTTAAATCCGGAATTACTGACGTTGTCACATGACAACGATCGTTACATGCTTGTAGCGTCCTCCAGACGTTTCTATCGTGGAAGTCATAGCAACCAGTAATTTCAACGCAGATACCAAGTTTGTCACTGTATGTATAAACTGACTTCTTTTGACTATCTAGACATCGCCCTGGTGACGGGACCAGTTTGCATTCTGTAAAACAATGGTTATTTATTATCGAAAAATTGTGTATTTTTTAAAAAATCTTGTTTTATTTTATTTTATATCCCCGTATCGATAGATCGGGACATATTGTTTTTGGTCTCTCTGTATGTCTATGTGTCTGTCTGTTTGTCCGTTTGTACCAAACTTTAACCTTGCCTATAAAATCAAGCTTGAAACACATCTTGTTCCTTTTTTGGTTGTTAATTCGTTTAAGAAGATATCACAGTTCAATGTATTAACTCAATGGTATTAATTTATCGATTTTTACCTTTGTAAAAGTGTATTATATCATTATTTCTATAACGACAGGCAGATCGCCTAAACATTATTCCAGTATTCTTTTGCAGTACTGCCATTTGACATTGCTTTCATAGATAAAGCCCCGTCCATATTCCTGAAATTAGTCCGCTTAGTATTGATAAACACGTGAAAAAAATACATACCTAAAGGTTTGGCATGTGTGACGTCAGAAGCGTTGACAAGACAACTTGTTTTACATTCCTCACGTGACCGCCACGTGTTCCTGTCACGTATATTATAACATCCGGTCACTCTAGTACAAGCACTGGCCTTGCTACTAAATGTCCAGAAAGTTTTCTTTCGGTTATCTGTACAAACCCCGGGTGATGGGTTAATGTGACACTCTGAAAGAAGATTTAAATACATCAATGTGAGGGGAACATACATCTTTTTGGGGAATGGGGTAAGCCCTCTATCCCTAATCCTGGTTCCTACGGCCCTGTGTATACAGTACAACAAAGAAAATATTAGACATCAAGATGACAGGATTTGAAAAAAGTAATGTTTACGGTTACGATACAAACAACATAGGCTGGCAGATCATTTTTCTAAACATATCATTCTTACTTCGGAGAAATGATTCGTCCTGATATATTTTCGTATTTTCTGAATATTTTTTTCCATTAGGATCCGCGCTAAACAATGCGGTCGGTCGGAAACACGACCATTTTCTTGCCATGGCATGTCTCCAAATACAATGTACATGTTTGATAAATAGTTCTTCTTTCGAACGGTCTCCATATTATTAATATAGAGTTAGTATCGTAAAATACTTTCATAAACAAGTATTCACAAATGGCACTATGATAGTCATTCTATATACACTACCAGTATGCATATTCGGAAATATTTCTCGCTACACCAATAACCCCGTGATTAGAACAATTCCATTGCCACCGTTTTAATTTTATCTAAATAAAACTTACCAGGATGTATGCTGATACCTTCCACGTTATAAGGGATTTCTGGAGCTAATATTGTTGAGGTCACCTTACATTTACTGCGACAGCGAGCTCTTGAAGACCACACATTTCGGTCATGGTAGTCATAGCAACCTTCTAACTGGGTACATGCTCCTAATTTAGTGTTGTAAATCCATATCTTACGTTCTTCACTAGGTAAACAACGACCCGGTGTTGGGTTTAATTGGCATTCTGAAAGATAACCAAATTAAACAAATATCTGATTATATGTTTGGAACTATCATTAGTATAGCAATTACGAACTATTGCCTGTTTATCTAACCATTGCTTTCTTAAGAACATCTTAATTTACAACGTAACAAAAAACGATAGTAGGGAACAATTGTATTAACTGTTTGAACTTTAGATAAAGTGTACGTTTCATGATGGTAAACTAACAAGAGAACACTTGACGTATCCTCACTAATGATTGATCAATCGTTTTGAGCATCTTCAAAAACAACGTGAAAGGGTCATTTGCGGACATTATGTCATTACTCACATGCCAGCAATAAAATTGCTGAAAGTAAAGTCGATTATTAAGTGGGCATTAACGTCTTTTATATCACTTTCATTGAAACGGTATGATGGTATTCTCATAATTCTAATGCATACATTTCACACGCAAAGCTACCCATCCGTAGATATGCTTTGAATCTTTCATGTTAAAAGAAAAGACTTGATCAAATCTCAAGAAATAGTTTCAGTCTCAGACTTCCCCTCTCCCAAATTGACCTACTGGCCACGACACACTTGACCTTTGCGGCCCTTTTCCTTCGGTCTCGCCCCATATGATTTTCCACTGAACCGTATATCCTGTATCGGGTCAGTTACTAACCCTGTAACGATTAATATGACATATTTGTGACTAGTAAAAAAACTCACCAAGAGGCAGGGCTCCGCTTGTATCCACGACGCTATCATTTTTAAAGCAGTTCCTGCGACAGCCGTCCAAGGAAAGCCAAGTATTTCTGTCATGTATATCGAAACATCCCATAATCTGTGTACAGCTGTTGCTCTTTGTACTAAACGTCCAAAATGATTTCTGCTGATTTTCTAGACAAATACCAGGTGTTGGATTGATCAAACACTCTGTAAAGGATGTGGAAGAAAGTGATGAGTATTGTTTACCGTTTCTAGGCATCAGTCATCCTGCTAAGAACGCTATCTTGACACTCACACCGTACATCAAGGGTGAAAACATCTGACATAAGCACTATAGATCACAAATTGTATGGTACAGTTAAATGGGCCAAGTCACTTTCTTCGTATCAGCTAGCTTTCATCACATTTTTTCCAGATTCTCTTCTCTAACAACGTTTAAAAGGGAATGAACACAGTTAACAAAAACACATGCATAAACGTAATAGTGAACTCATAAACGAAGCTTTAATTGTATGAATATTTGTTTTCTTAAAGACGTTTGCTACAGTATACGCTGCCCTTGAAATGACTTAAAATTCAAAATTCAAAGTCAAGGACAGACAACACAAAAAAAAGAGTTCGTCAACCCCATTTTGATTCGCTTAAAAGTTTCTGCTATCATATTCTATTTCATTTTCCCGATGTCTATGTGAAAAAAATAGAAACAGTAGCAAACGTCTTTAAAACTTAATGAAGATTAGTATAAAATCTGGCTTATACACAATGGATATCATTTTTTAAAATCATTTACCTCTAGCGATCCGTACGCCCGGTGCTATGTTGATGATAGGTAAATCAGTAAGTGATTGTGGATCAATTGGAATAATATCACTGATAAAACCGCTCGATCCATCTCTAATGTCAATGAAACTTGCATTATTGTGCGATCCGGAACCGCCTCGTATATCGACCATATTTGTCGACCCACCACGTATGTCTACGAAATTGGCATCTTTTGGATTACTTCTTATATCAACCATATTGCCATTGCTTGCACCTCCTCGGATATCAATAAAATTTGACCCTGTATTGCCGCGTATGTCAACCATGTTCTGATTCACATTGCCGCCGCGGATATCGTCAAAGTTGGTTCCGGCTTGGTTACCTCGTATGTCTACCATATTAGCATTGCTGTTTCCATTACGAATGTCAAGAAAGTTTGCACCTCCCTGTGATCCGGAGTTACTTCGAATATCGACCATGTTAGTTTTTCCATTACGGACATCTACAAAGTTGGTACCGGAGTTGCTTCTTATATCTACCATATTAGGATCAGTCTTTGCTGCTCGTATATCGACGAAGTTCGCATTAGACTGTGTGTTACCACGTATATCGACCATATTCGGATCGGTTTGACCGCGGCGGATGTCAACAAAATTAGAGTTTGACCCGGAAGTACCTCTTATATCAACCATGTTTGGATCGGTTTTACCGCCACGAATATCAACAAAATTAGTCCCCCCTGTGCCTCGGATGTCAATCATGTTGGCATCGACCCTGCCATTTCGGACGTCTACGAAGTTCGTTCCACCCGCATTGTTTCCGCGAATGTCAACCATGTTTGTATCCACTTGGCCATTACGGACGTCTACAAAGTTTGTTCCAGCGGAAGATTTACCTCGGATATCAACCATGTTTGAATCGACCCTGCCATTACGGACGTCTACAAAATTAGTTCCAGAGGAAGTTTTACCTCGGATGTCAACCATGTTTGAATCGACCCTGCCACTACGGACGTCTACAAAATTAGTACCACCAGCTGATTTTCCACGGATGTCAACCATGTTTGCATCGACGCCTCCGTTACGTACGTCTACAAAATTAGTTCCAGAGGAAGTTTTACCTCGGATGTCAACCATGTTTGAGTCGACCCTGCCATTACGGACGTCTACAAAATTTGTACTGTCTGCAGTTTTCCCCCGGATGTCAACCATGTTAGAATCAAGTCTTCCGTTGCGAATGTCTACAAAATTATTCCCTGCCGAATTACCTCTAATATCAACCATACTAGGTACTGTTTGTCCATCTCTTATGTCAACAAAATTACCGTTTGTTGTTCTGATGTCAACCAAATTAGAACCTGATTGTCCGTTACGTCTTACATCAACCATGTTTGGGTCAGTGTTTCCACGTCGTATATCAACAAAGTTATTTTGAGACGACCCAGTACCGCTTCTTATATCCACCATATTTGCTCCGGATCTTCCGCCGCGTACGTCAACAAAGTTAGTATTTGTCTGAGATGATCCGCTGTTTCGTATATCAACCATAGATGGTCCTTGATTGCCGTTCCTTACGTCAACAAAGTTTGTGGAAGCTCTGTTATTACCTCTGATGTCAACCATGTTATTACCGGACGGACCTCTTATGTCGACCATTTTATTACCAGTACCCCTAATGTCGACCAAATTATTGTTCGTCGTTCCTCTTATGTCAACCATATTGCCAGAATTGCGAACGTCTACAAACTTTTTGGAAGAACCTTGCCTAATATCAACCAAATTAGGCGAATTCGTACCACTGCGAACATCAACGAAATTACCGTTTGAATTCTGTCTAATGTCTACCATGTTACTTAATGTGTCGCCTCGACGAATATCAACTAATCTATTATTATTACGAACATCAACAAAGTTGGAACCGGAAGTACCTCTAATGTCAACCATGTTATTGTTACCAGCATTTGGACGAATATCTACTACATTGTTTCCGCGTATGTCAACCATATTTGCCCCTGTACTGCCACGTATGTCAACCATTTTGTTTCCTCGAATATCTACCATATTATTTCCTGTATTTCCTGAACGAATGTCAACCATATTGGCCCCTGTGTTGCCACGTATGTCAACCATATTGGCCCCTGTGTTTCCACGAATGTCAACCATCTTGTCTCCACGAATATCTACCATGTTACTTGATCCTTGTCGAATATCAATCATATGTGTTATGTCATTATTGCGAACATCTACAAAATTTGGGTTATTCCTTGATCGAATATCAATCATATTGGCGTTATTTGACTGTGAGTTCCGTACATCGACCATACCCGTGCCAGCTAGTCTCTCATTTCTTATATCAACCATATTAGAAGATCCGGCACGTCTAATATCAACCATATTAGCTCTGTCGTTCCTAATATCAACCATGTTGCCTCCACTTTGACGAATATCAATCATATTTGGTGTTGTACCACCGCGAATATCAACCATTGAGTTTCTTATATCTACCATATTAGCTCCGTTTCCTCCCTTACGGACATCCACCATTTGTGATCCAGGAGTTCTTATATCAATCATATTTCGTTCTGTTCTTGCTGAGGTGTCTATTGGTGGCATGACGGCTGGTGGCTCGCAACTTCGGCGGCATCCTTCTAGCGTCATAAAAACGTTTCTGTCACGTAGGCTGTAACACCCGTAAATCTGAAGACAAGATGAGGTTTTGGAACTGTAACTGTAATAAGAACGTCTTTCATTCACGGCACATCTGCCTGGTGACGGGTTCATCGAACATTCTGAAAGTTTTAAAGTAAAACAAGTAAATATCAAAACCCGAATGACGACCACAAAAAAAAGAACGCTATTAAATTGCATAATTCTGAAAATACAAGTAAAAATAAAGATTCAGACAACACTGATTAAATAGAATTTAAATAGAATACAACAAAACTGACAAACATGAGGTATTGGAATATTTGTATGGACATCATGGCGAAAGTGAAGAAACCATTTTACCTTTTATCTCATTTATTGATTCACCAGTTATAAAATACCTAAATCTCAACATCAAGCATATGATCATATATTAATAAAAAAAATACTTAGTAGGACGTGCGCACGTACGTGGTTCTGAGCTAGGAATCTCCTTTTCAAAACATCCCTTTCTGCAGCCCTCTCTCGTAAGAAATACGTTTCTATCTCGAATGCTGTAACAACCGTATATTTCTGTGCAGCGATGTGTCTTGCTGCTATAAGTAAAGTACGTTCTACGTTCTTGTTCTGAACACCGCCCAGGTGATGGATTAATTCGACAACCTAATACATAAAGAAAAAAAATACCGCAATAAAATCAAGACTAACTCATTCAATGATATATTTACGGTTTTATAAAACTTGTTAATCGAGTTCATTTTGATGGAATTATTTTGTATTTAGCATACATTGTGTATTTGGTTTGCTATTTTATCTAATTTCTTAAAGACATTTTAATCGTGTCTCGACTATATCCAATGTTGTTGTTTAGTGTTACCCTAGTTCGAATACGATCAGTTATGTCAAAAACAAGCTCCAATTTCTTCAACAAACCTATGCTGACTTGGTTTATGGGAACCACTGGTGTTGTGGATACAACTGGTCCTCCGTTTGGTACACATGCCCTCTCACAAGGATCGCGTCTCAAGAAGACATTTCGATCGCGAATACTGTAACAACCATATATTCTGGTACAGGACATTGTTTTAGTACTGTAGCTCCAGAAATTTCTTCGCTCACTTTCTCGACAACGACCAGGTGACGGATTGATGTAACATTCTGTAATTAGATATTAGAATTCTAGCAATTAATACGATAAATATGTTTACTGGAAACTCTCCAAATCTTCTAAGAGGTAACGTAGATATAACTAAACCACCCAAACACACTTGTTCCCCTTAAAACATCACTAGCTGTACGATTACCACCTCAAAACCGTATCAATTAATACCATGGAAGCTGCCAAAGATATATACAAACATGGACTCGGTCAATGAATTTAAAAATATCAAAACATGTTCAATGAGTAAAGTATAACAGTTTTGGGGGACGAAGAGTATTGCACAAAGAACTGAAGCACTTTGATTTTTACTTACGGGTTTCCATGACTCCCGTTGGAGTAGTTCCGGAAATGTAACAATTACGACGACATCCATCTCTTCGTGTGAACACGTTTCTATCACGTATATTGTAGCAGCCGTAGATTTGAACACACGATGAAGTTTTGCTACTGTATGTGTAGTAATTCCGTTTTTGGTTCTCATTACAAATACCCGATGATGGATTAATCCGGCATTCTGAAAAGTTCGTTTACACTAGGTATGATTGCTTTTATAAATAAATACATGTATGTGCTTAAACTATTATAATTGGTCCAACTGTCTGGACTCTGGAGATACAAGGATCTTTACGTTATTAGATTATATATTGATGTGTTGTTTATCGGTCCATTCGACAGCTATGGTCATTTCAGAGCAGCCACAGGCGAGAGGGGAGATAAGATACAATTGTACCGGAAATTTGTATTCCCGACCTTCTCTTATTTTAACAAATTATTCCTGGTTTTTAGGCCATAAAACAACAGATAATTCGTAATTTTGGATTTTGCTGTTAAAAACTTTATCTTCGGCTCCAAACTTTGGGCTAGGTCTGATAAAAGTGAACGCGTTTTTTTTCTGGCCTTAGTGAAGCGATTAATACAGCCGGATTCTAACTCTGTCTGACATAAACACTTACCAGGGGCTATAGAATAGTCTGGTCCACTCGGTAATGGTACAATATCTATGCTGGGTGAATTGTTTGCCGGAGTAGCTGGACGTACCGGAATATCTCCTGAACATGCTTGTTGACAGCCGCGACGAGTGAGGAATACATTTCTGTCTCTGATACCATAACAACCATATATACGTACACACGAGTTTATCTTTGTGCTGTAGGTAAAATAGGTACGTTTTTCTTCTGTACGGCATCTTCCAGGAGATGGAGAGATATAACATTCTGCAATTATCGATAGTACACACATTACAAAACAAAAATACTAAACCTACTGTAAAAACTGGCCCATAGGTTATAAAACTTACACTAGTTCTCTCAGCTCAAATCTCCGACAATACGGGTAATGTTAATACGTTAACTTAGTATTACTGCATAATTAATCTGAACATGTATTAAAACTGTAAGCATTCTATCTTTTCAACCACACGTGCATAATACTTGAGAATTGAATTTGAGATTTGAGCTCGGAGACTGATAATAAGTTTTTATAACCTCGAGGCCAGCACTTTCTAGAAACTGATATTGTTAATGCACTGTCTAAAACAGAGTGTGAATAATCGTCTATATTTTTGCTCCATTTAAATTCAACCAGTTCATTTAAATGTGAAATTGAAACTTTGTCCAAGGAATTTCTACAGAGATCTACTTACGAGATTCCATTACAGTGGATAACGTTGCGTCATTTGAAACAAAACAGCTTCGTCGACAACCAGCTATGGTTAAGTAAACGTTACGATCCCGTACCGAGTAACACCCGTACAATTCGTCACAGTCGCCGGTTTTACTTGAATAACTGTAAAAAGTACGTTTCTCCCGGTCTGTGCAAATCCCAGGAGACGGGTTGATACGACATTCTGTGAATAAAATGGTAATCAATAAAAAATTGGTATTTTATATGTTTTACCTTGTAAATTAACGAACAGAAATATTTTTTATAGCCAAAACAAGGAAAAGTGTAGATAAAATGTCAATAAATGTCTAAAAGACAAATTTTGTGTTTGTTAAAATTGCTGAAATTGTTGATATAATTATGACTATCGTTAAAAAAATGTTAGTTTTCGGTAACCAGACTTTTAACAGACGATAGGAAGTCGGATAGGTCTCCTTTTATATTAAAATTCTTGAACAGAAAGCGAAGAGCAAACAAATATCAAGATTGCGGAAACATTTTGAATGAGAAAATTACAAACCAAGATTTTTGTAAATGACTGCATGAATTCACTAGATAAGGTAAAATTTACGAATTATTTGTTTAAAAGACGGTGTGCAGTAAATATTACTGATAATTATATTCCCATTCACTATATACTACGATGGTTAATTAGTGAATTTACCCAGTGCTATTTTGATGTTTAAATCGGGTGTAGGCGTTGTGGTGGGATTTGGGCGGTCTTGGCTTATACACGAATTCTTGCAGCCATTCAATGTACGAAATACGTTTCTGTCTCGTACACTGTAGCATCCATATAGTTGTTGACAGTTGTTCGTCTTTGAGCTGTATGTCCACATGGATTGTCTATCTTCCGGTAAACACCGTCCCGGTGAAGGATTTAGATAACATTCTGAAGCACAGTCAATCCTGACATTTTAAAAGATGCAATAACCGAATCTGGAAATCAACGTTAGAAGCCGTAACACGCGAATCATATCAGCGCACTAGTTAAAGTTAACACTTGATACGATTTAACAATCTTTGTGATGAGCGACTCACTAATATATAACGTTAAAAGTACATCTGAACTATATCATTAGTATGGCAATACAAATTGATTGATTTACGATCCTTGTAATCGTGGCGATAATCTGATTGATTTTTATGTATCTATTGTCAATGATATTCAGAGCCTTCAGCGTAAATGCAATTCTTTCATCGTCTTTCCTTTATGCGGAAAACTTGTTTAATTAAGCAACGATTTAAAAACGCAGGTCAAGACTTGACTCCTCCGGTGCACTGTAATGCGCATAATGAAAAGTTCCGGGTTTACAATATGCCGAAAGACAGGTGTATTTATTTATTTCGATCCTCGACTTTGCTCAGTCTAGATCAATTTTGTCCTGTCTTTATTTTCATATGAGCTAAATCGGCGAACTTAAAAAATACATATGAAAAAAAGCCGACCAGTGGACACCATATTTTTTAATCTTTGTAAAACATGACATATTTTTCTTTTCATTTTAAAAAACTGTGCAGAATTCGTGTTTTTTTTTCACTAACTGAGTGTAATCTGTCGAAGGAGATGACTCTAAATTATTGATTGCAGATAATTTGTTTATGAGCGATTATTTGCTTAAACTCATGTTGTATTCTATTTGTTTTATCATAGTCTTTGCTTAAAGTTTTCTACATTTAAAGATCATTTTAACGAACTGTGAGATCAGGTGTGTGGAGGTTATGTTCAGTTTGCTGAGGGATGGTTGGTTGAGTAAAGCTTGAAAAATCGACAAATGACCATGGCCTTTTGTGCGACGCTAAAATCCTAAAATGTCATTTTGAAGAATCCTAGTAAACCATAATAAAGTATTAATATTTATTAATATTGCGCTATAAATCTATCACTTTGGAATCGTTCAAATGTGACAAATAATGACGAGATCAGTCGAATGCCTCAGACTTTATAATTTAACAAACGACTGTACAAAGGATAAAAATGAGGGCCAAATTGATAGAACATTTTTACAGTAATTTGATAACCAATGAATTGAATATATAAACGTCACGTGCTAGACGCTTATTAATCTTATACACGACTGTTTGATATAAAAATCACAATTAAAACAGCAACCACAAAAATAAACAATTAATGTCATACTACAGACAAACATATTTGTTTTATCGCATAGCCGGTATTTTTAAGATGAATCAAAATATAGTTACGTTCAATTCTGTCTCAATGACTGTCAATTATAAGTTAAGCTCGCGTTGGCTGTAAAACACGCCTCTGATTGTTAATGAAATAACAGTGATACGTGTTCCAAAAAAGAACAAGTAAAGTTGCGATCAAAACACTCCAAGTCATAGAAAATCTTAACTCAATTCATGAAACTCGTCCTGGATTTTTTATCGATTCTAATTAGGAAAAGTTAGAAATAATTGGAGAAGTTTGATTGCAACAAGGTCTTGGAGGTGATTCAGTAACATAACTTTCGTTTTCAGACAACTTTGTCACCTATTTGATCTCATTATCTTGAAAATACTTCTTAATCGTGTTATTAAAATCTTCACCATTTTAACAAATATCATTTGTATAACTTATTTATCTTTAGAATTTAATTACAAATGTAGACAATGGGAACTATCGAAGTACACCAAGACTTATTCCTTAAACATGATCAGAGTTACTGTAATTGATTTCCTCAGATTAAGATGTTAGCTGAACTATTTATCAGTCTGGTATATTAAATAGTCATACAGGGAGACAAAGTCAAAAAGCTCCCAACCTTGAGACAGAAATCCTTTGGCTAGGGAGTCAGCAATGGTACAAAATGACAATTAAACAATTAGAACATACACAGTCACTGCGACAAGTACTTTTATAAATTAACAATTAAATCATGAAAATTCCTAATTATTAGTCGGAATTCCTTACGTGGATCTTTTGACCAGATGTTGCCGGAGTCTGTTGTATCTTTCAACATACAATTATTACGACACATGTCACGTGACAAGAAAACATTGCGATCACGGACGCTGTAACAGCCATAAATCTGTACACAGGATCCAGATTTACTTGAGAATGTGTAGAAGGTACGTCTTTCACTCGGCAGACAGGCCCCAGCTGAGGGGTTCACAGAACACTCTGAAACATAAATTGATCTATTTTACCTAATTATATATCTTTCATTATTTCTGATGGTTGAACCAGTATTTACGCTATTTTAAAAATAAAAGCCTTTGACCCATCGCTATTGGTTTTGTATGCACAAACATTCAAATTTAATAAACAAACATCACTATTGTCACCATGGAAACAAACAGGGGTCTCCATTGTCCAAGGTTATGGTCGCGTTCTGGTAATCACTAGCTTTTAAGCTCAAATCAAACTCAGGAGCTGACAAAATTCACATTGTGAGGAAGATGTCCAGGATGTTTACGTAAGGTCGGTGGCTTCACTCTAGAGTACGCTTAGAATCTTCATCCATTGTTTAAACAGGAAAAGTTGTCCAATGCCCGTGGCTTTTTGTGCCATGGCAAACCCCGTAGAAAATATGGGAACAACGGTCGCTCTTTAACACACATTTATTAATACAAGAAACTAAATTAACCTATGAGCAAAGGTCGATTGTGCCTAGATGCTTTACTTTCGATTTTTCATTTGATGGGTATTTTGTTTATTACAAGTATATATATGGACAAAGTGAAGCATGATCGTGGATTTGGTATTCTAAATTGCGCATTCTTCATCATTGTCAAACACGAAGCGACCATTCAAAAGGCAAGCGTAACATATATACGTGAAACCGACTGTTTTATAGAAACATTATTGCTTTTACAAGTAATCAGTATATTTTTTTCTACTTTTTTATTATAAATTGTAGTATTCTAAGAAAGTCAGTGTATAACATCTATTGCTCCATGCTAAAATTCACGTATACGCACCGACTGACACTTTATATCCTATTTCCGCCGGAAGTACAGATGGGGTATTGTTGCGATTCGGGAATAATGGAGACACGGGTAATGTATCCGGTCGGTTTAAAATGCAGATCCGTCTACAACCATCACGACTTAAGAATATATTCTTGTCACGAATTGTATAACAGCCATTAATCTGAAAATAACGGATGATTGTCATATCAGACATGTGATTATCATGATATACGAGTATGTCTTACATAAAAGTAATACGCAATTTTGTAACTACTTCTTGTAGAAACCTTCATTTAATAAACGTATGCTTACAAAACGTAATTCAACACAAGGCGTAAGTAATTGATTGCTTCTTGTTAAATGCTCATAAAAAACAGGATAGGTAGACATGTTTAATATTATTGTATTTTATCATTCTTGAAAGCGATCGGAGAGGTAAAAGAGTGAGGTAGTGGCTGTGGTGTTCCTCGGACAAAATAAGAAGTCCCGAGTCGCGGGAAAATAATAGCCCGGTCGGGTACCAGAAGTAAACATTTTTTACGCCCAATTAATTATTATATAGATCATTCTTATTAAGTCATTTAGACATTTCTCTCAACCCTGCACATAAAAAAATAAAATAATTGTTGCTTGACTTAATACAGGGGCTCGGGGCTCTGTGGTCGAGTGGTCATGATCTCACCGATGATAGTTCGAATCTCTCATCCGGACATGACAAAGTTCCATGTTTGGGAGCTATCCAGGTATCTTACGGATGATTGGTGGTTCTACCCAGGTGAACCCCTGGGGTCTTCATCCATCTTTTAAGTTTAAAAATCTGTTGAACAGTCCCGACTGTTGATACGACCCTACACACAGTAGGTAGTCAAAATATCTTTATGTTCAAAAACATTCTTTACAAATTTTGAAAACCTTGTATGGATATATATAATATACTTATTTGATAAATTATGGGTACGTTTTTTTGTCTGTAAAATATTTATTTTTATTTTATGGTGTTATTACCTGTACACAAGCATTTATTTTGCTGCTAAACGTGAAATAAGTTCTTTTTTCGCTGTCTTGGCATAATCCTGGTGATGGGTTAACTTCACAATCTGTAAGCAACATTTTTTTAGACATTTCAGTAGTCTTTAAAGTTTGTCAATGTCTGTGGTTTACTAATAAGATAGACAGACTATGGAAAATTTGGTAGATAACTTTCTGATTGAAAACTAATTTGATAATTTCACAATTCACCAACCTCAGACAGGAAGCTTCTTAGCAAATTACAAAAAAAATAAAATCTATATTTATTCTGATTTTTCATATTTGTCCTATGTATGAAAGAAGGTATCATACGATATGATCTGGGAGAATTCGGTGTCTCGGTTAATAACATAGTAACAATGTTTAAAATGTACCTCATTAAATCATTTCACGATTCACCGACCTTAGATAAGGTACTTCTACTTTATCAAAAAACTGTTCATCAATTAGAGGCAACTTCAATTAATAATGATGGCGACTCATCGTTAAAAAGACGATTTCTTCGAAATACTATTTTCTATAGATATGTGCCGGATATGTCTTCGACATTTTAACTAAATAATGGGACCATCTCAATTTGATTTGGTCCCGGAACGTGGTAATAGCCGCGAAGTTGCTATGTACACACTTCTCCTACCTAAATATGAATTCGAGTTAGCACCGTTGTTGCCAGTGGAGAAACAGCTTCGTTCACAGAGCGCTCGCGACTGGAAGACATTTCTGTCGCGTATCCCATAGCAACCGTAGAGTTCCGTACAGGCCCCAACCTTCGTGCTGTAACTCCAATATGATCGCTTCTGGGTCTGAGCACACCGCCCAGGAGATGGGACAACTCGACAATCTAAAATAATTATGATGACAAGAAATATAATTATTTTATTGAAAACCACGATTGAATGAGTGATAATTGTTTCTTTTTTATCGATCATAATTGTCATCACTGGGGCAATTTTATTACACATAAATAACCGTTGTCCTGAAGAAATTTACCGACGGTACACAGTGTATTTTTCTTGTTCGTGTTACATGTGATTTGATATAATGTGTTCAATGCCCACTGCAGTCTGATTTGCCCTCTTAGATATGCCCTGTTTTATTTTGCCATTTGTACCGTGCATGTGTTTGTATAATATTGTATGTTGACATAATTATGTAATGTATATTAATACAATGAGCTAATTAATACATATTCTGTTCTGCTCTTATAAATATATCAGCATTACATTATATTTTTTCCTCAAGTCCTCGTGTTTGGGAAAAATGTGGATTACTAATAATGTCTCCACCCAGCGTTCATTCACTCTTTGCACTAACGACTGCTAAAATTAACATAAAAAGTTCAGACACTAAGATGAATAAAGCCACATAAGTACTTACGTAGTGCTACGTTTCTGACATTCTGTGCGATTGCCTGTTCTAAGACAGCCAGTAGCAGACACAAGGCTGTTGTCAGTAGCTGCATTATTCTGAAATAAATGTATTAAGTTGCTATATAAATCGGATTGTAATGCATGATTACTTATAAGGTATGTTTTTGACGGGTTTGTGTAAGCCACGTGTCTACGAAGCTCATGTATTTGGCAGCCTTGATATAACATTCATTCATGCGCTATTCATTCTTCACAGCACATACTTAAATGTTCTTTTTTGGTGATTCTGTCATAATATCAATTATAACCGGCATTTAAAATGAGAATATAGATAGAACTATGGCTTCAACGTGTATCCCATATGTCCGAAACTTGAATCCGTCTTGGGATTCGCGGTTACGGCTCCAATTTTACTAATTTCGGTTTTGGTTCGGATACTAGAAAAAAACTACTAATCGTTGTTGAAATATGTCCCTCCCATTTTAACGACTTGCGCTCGTTTCATACATTTTGACGGGTTTTGCTTTTCGTCAGCACAGAGGTCGCACTTATTGTATCCATCAGGAATATAGTCTATCGGTTTTGGCATTGGCAGTTCGTATTAGATTCCTCTGAAATGTCGAAACCGAAAATATATGACGCTCCTTCGAGACTAAAATCGGCAGTGTGATCATATTTTGTTGTTGTTTTCTCGGATTAATGTATAATTATAATGATTTTGTTATTTAGTGCTGGCAACTAATTGATGCATTATAATTTTGCACTTTGCATTATCCCAATTTTAACATCAATCATGTTTATTTTGTAACTGAAGACACACTTCTATTAATACAATGCAGTGTTTTGTTGTGCACATTTTTTTTGTCTGATTGTGTCAATTTTTCAATCATTTACAACTCATAAAATATTAGATATTTATTGCTGCAATAATGATTCTTTCATTTATTACCAATATAAAATGACGGTTAAAGTTTTCTTCATTTGTTCAGTAAAAGTTGTTTTTGCTTAAAATATCTATTTTCATTAACAAGTGATATATTTATTAAAATTAAAAAATAAAAAAAGCTTAGTAGTTTATTTGGATGGCCGAAATGTTTATGTCGGACAAGTAAATGAAAATGAACTTTATATATATATTATAAGGGGTGAATGTGTCGAGAGTATTGCCTTTTAGAAATCATTGCATTGTAATTTCATTCAAATTTCTTACTTATAAACGTCAGGAAATGTATTGTCGTGCGTATTTTTAAATGCACAAATACTGAAAATGAAGCTAGGCAAAAAATCAACTTACTTGAGATCAGAAAAGATGGCTGTTTCTAATACGATTTTACAATCATAATTTATTTCTATTCATTGAATATTTTATAGGAAAAGCATGTAATGTACAGCGCCACTGAATACGTTTCTGTCAAAATATAGGCGTTTTATCAAATAAAGCATTTTCACGAATTAACAAACGACAAAGCAAATAAAGTTTAGGTTGTACGTATAAAGTTTAGACTATGCTAATGCCTTGGTACACGGTACAAGATTAATTCCATGAGGTCCGATGGCGCAACACAAATCATTTTTTTTTGGATTAAAACAACATAGGTAGTGAACATCAAATCGACCTGAGAGTTTTACACAACATGTAGTGTCTCACAGTATATCAAAAGATTAATTTCTGAGCAATGTTTCCTTAATTCAAAGAGAATTGCTAATTTAAAAGTAAAATGTCCAAGTCAATTCTGATAAAGAACCATTTTAAGCGAATCAAAATAGTGAAACAAATATAAATGTTATATAAACATTGATTTTTTCGTATTCGAGAATATGTCCAATAAAATAACTAAATCTGCTTAATAGTCTTATTATAATTTATATCAGCAAAAGAGACAAAATGAATATTCCTATGGAAGCGCGTCAGATTTGTTTGACCGATTTATTCTAATCAAGCATACCCTGTTCCCGCCCGAGCGGAAATGTTTGAAATTTAAAACATTCAATTAATTCAATGACAGACACAAGTAATCCTTCATGATAAATCCAGAAAATAAGTTCACTTGTTATTAAACAATTGCAATGAAATTGGGGTGGTTAAAATTATGCTTACTTATACAAAAGACGGAAAAAGATTAATAACTCACCTTCCGTAACCATCCACTAAACTTATCAATTGACAACAAGACCTGGTCACGTATTATATTATACAAGCATGTTTATTCGGCTGTTTTATGGTTCTTTTATGATCGGTCATGATTTGGTGTACGTTATTCGTGTGTTAATGATCAGGGCATTGCTTGATAGTTTATGTTAACGTGTGACACTAGCGACTTGTATTGTCCCGTTATTCTTCATTACGTGTCTCACTAATTAGACTTAATTATCGATAAAAACACTTGCATACCATTCATTACGTTACCGGTCTTTATTTTTCTACAAATATGTGTACGGCTATTTGCCATGTTTATTGAGTGTGACCTGTACGTGTGCTTCTGTTCATGAGTGTAAGTCTTAACGAAAAATTTAGTTAGAGCAACCTTTAAGCTGTAAGACGTTGTAATAATGTTGTTTTAGTAATGATATTCCGCCTTTGATGTTGCATATTTCCTTGTGCTTATATGTTGTTTGTATTTGTTGTTTACTGTTGTTATTAACATATTACCAACACAGACGTACGTCGCGTGAATTTACGACATAAGTGATATAGATGGCTTAGATTAGTTTATAGATTATATACTAGTATACTTAATGTTATTTTATAAGATTACTCACATTTCTATTTATAGCAACATGTGAAATTGTATATAAAGAGAATTGTTATTTATTTATCAATCAATTACAGATAGTTCACAAGAAGTCATTAGTATTAAAAGTTCAAAACATATATTTGTATAAAAGACACGTGATGTTTATCGTAAATGTTTATTGTTTAATACATCACATGGGCCGTCTACAACACAAGTGATCTGTATTTTGTTTCGTATTTCTTCTTCTTCCGGTATTGTACAAAATTCCCTCGTACCTTTCATTGGCGTTGATGGAAAGGTCTAAAACGCTGCCGATAGACATAATAAGCAGAATCTGTTGAATGTGTTAATCAGATGAGAGATCGAGTAAATTATTCCTGGATGATGAGTATGGGAGTTGTTCAATGTGAGTATATTCATCTAGTGAAATGATATATACGAGAGTAATAGTCTCTGTTCCTTAAAAGTTTCAAGAATACTGCTTCTATGGAGAACATATTAATACCAAAAAAACTGCACCCAGAAAAACTATATTACTGAAGAGTACCAACAAGATTCACTTATAATAAAGTTTAATATACTAAACAGCTTTACCAAAAACAGTTTTATACTAAACATATTAGTATGAGCATCCTTTACCTGTGTACATAATATCCATTCACAAATCCATCCGTCAATCCATTCACCAATCAACCAATCCATCCATCCATACATTTACCACTCAACCAATCCATTCACCAATCAACCAATCCATTAATCCATCCATCCATCAATTCACCAATCCATCCGTCCACCAATCCTCCATCCATCCATTCACCAATCCATCCAATCCATCCATCCATTCACCAATCCATCCAATCCATCCATCCATTCACAAATCCATCCATTCATCACATCCATCCATTCACCAATCCATCCGTCCATTCACCAATCCATCCATCCATCCATCCATCCATCCAATCCATCCATCCATCCATCCATCCATCCATCCATCCAATCCATCCATCCATCCATCCATTCACCAATCCATCCGTCCATTCACCAATCCATCCATCCATCCATCCATCCATCCATCCATCACATCCATCCATCCATCCATCCATCCATCCATCCATCCATCCATCCATCCATCCATCCATCCATCCATCCATCCATCCATCCATCCAGTAAGTTTTTTTTTCGCTGTTTTATGTTCAATATAGACTATATATTACTCCCTGTCTGAATTTAATGAAATAATTTTGCACGAATTATTAGTGAAAACATCAGCCTACAATAAGATGTGATATTTAAAATCCTTGGAATCAAGAATCAATCAATCAATCAAAGAAATGCAATTCTGGAAACATACTATTTTCCTTGACCTTTTCTTGAATAGTCCATGAATTATGAATAATTACTTGACTGGGGTCAATACACCTTTACGCATGCATGTATTCCCATGCGTATTTCGGGAAAATATCCAGTAATTCTTGTAACTATCATATTTGTAAGCTGTGTTGGAGGGGAAACTACTCTATACAAAGCGCAAAACAAAAGAGTTATTTTCATTTAAACATGCTTATGTAATTAAAATCGGTAAAGAATCGCTTATAGTGAACTCAATATTTTTCTTCAGCAAGCTCTCTCGTGTTTACAAATGCATTAATGCTCGGATATTTTGAATTCGGATAAGACGCAGAATTGGATGCAGTAAACACATATATCTTGGACCTTAAACAGTGTATCTAGTTTAGCCTATTTTACACACAGTTTCACCACATTAAGCCACCCTTATACTATATTAGTCAACAAAGACCTAGTAGAAGATTATTGTTGGGAATGTGCTTGTAAGTAACACTACCGCGAAGATTTGCCCGTAGATATTTATTATCCGGAACATTGAAAATTGTGGTGTGCTTAACAAATGTTCTATTATAAACCAGTATAAAACCTCATGCATTCAATACGATAAATGGAAATATATTCCATGAGCGGTTCTAAGGTATTTTTTATAATTATATAAAGAGAAGAAGGCGAATAGTGAAACGTCACGTAAATCTACTGAAAGATTTTTTGAGACCTTTAAATAAGACGCCAAAGGAAACTGGTTTCCATTTAAGGAAAGTGATTATTGAAATTGATTGACAGAAGTTTTACCTATTTATTCTCAGGATTGAAGTAAAATAAAAGATTCATACAATAATAAAGTGCAAAATTCTATTTAGAAAATTACGTTCATTTAGCACAATTTGTGTAATGTTACTATTTTTGTTTTAATTTTGATAATAGGTTTATAAAGTTATATCCTAAAGGCAGAGTTGTTTATTTTTGATAAGAATCTTGCAAATATAAATAATGAATATTGAAAGAGACCTGAAAATTCTGATGAGAAACTATAAATAGAAATGCAAGGCAGATAACTTGAAAATAAAAAATTCAATGTTTAATCAAGCACAGTTTTCGGATTTTCCAAGGTTAAAATCATTGTTGTTTATCACTTGTTTGTGAAATCGAACAGGGCATGATTGGTGCTTGAATCGTGTTCTGTCGGAAAAATTGATATTGATAACTTGTTAACAATCATAGTTCAAAAAAATTGTTAAAATACAGAGACAGTTTTTGTTAATATTCGTTTGAGAAAAAAACACTTTCTTTGGACACGTTTTGAAACTTGTGTCGCATTTCTAGTTAGATACCGATATAGCTTTAATCACTTTCAAATCGTAATACTTTTGATATGTTTTTGGATACAATTATGTTTCTGAAATGTTTGTAACATAGTCACATTAAAAGACAGCTCATATCATATAGATACAGATAAGTCTGTGACTCAACTAGACGGGTTATTGTTGATGTTGACATTTACACTTGTCTGTGACATTCGTTAATGTTTCCCTTAAATTGACGTCTTTGATTTTAAATGACAAATCGCATTGTTTGCCTTCTAAATTAATTTCTATGGTTTAAATGATCAATTGCACTCTTTGATCAATCATTTGTTTCATTTTCAAGCATTTTTATATCACGTTCGATATAATCATAGTCAATGACAAATCTTTCATAAAAACTTGGTCAACAAACAAACACTATTTAGTCATATCTCTCCGACCATATAAGGCAAAGGCGGAGGAATTGTTCACATAAATCGTTGTATTACTAATGATTTGCCGTGTTTGTTAACGCTCACTTAGATTCTCACCGTCAAACATGATGTGACATTTATCATCCGTTTATTGATATGTGTCAATATTATAAGATCGTAATTAATACAAAAATCATGAAGTAAAAACCTCAACGTGGACGTCACGTGGTATGTGATCTGTCATCGGTCAAAGTACAACATTACCGCCACAAAATGAATACTCATTGTTTATAAAAATAAAATGTTTTGTCTAAAGCTTTCTTTTGTATTTGTTTCAAACACAATCTTAACCAATACACGGATCTTTAATGGCATTTATTGCTTTGCTACCAAATCGTTCACCTTTGAAGCTTGAGTTTAACGATGTGCTCATACAAACAGTATTATAATATCTTATACCAAACCTTTGAACAAAGGCCAACTTTCAGTAAGACAAAATGGCCATTAGTGTCAGATGGCCTTTATTTTGAGGTCGTGTTGTTCTAAATAATCAATGATTTATTTCAAAAGAATGGCCTTTAATCTCAGAATAAAGCATGAATGACACATTACAGAGACAGTCAGACCTGTGAACAAAGGCCACCCTATGGAAAGACGAAATGTGGCCTTCATTGAGAGGCAGCCTCTATTCGGATGTCATTTTGTGTTAGATAATCAATCATGACTGTTTTAGTACAATGACCTTTGTCAACAGGGTGGTCTTTATTCAGAGGTGGTCGCTAAAACAGGTTTGACGGTATATTTTTTTCTTTGATCCCACGTTATTTCTCCTCATATGATTTTTTTATTTGTGTGTTTAAAATGTGAGAGAAATAAAAAGAGACATTAATATTATATTGTTATTTTTACTGTATAATTATAAATGATTACAGTCACAATGTACAATATTAGATCTGAACCATAGATAGTTAGTTAATGAATATGTCAATGACATAAAGAGTGTATCTTCACTTATACGTATATGAAAAATGTTTGGTTTAGTTTATCCATAGTTTATTATTGATAAGTTCTTTTCACCAATTGTGTGTCTAACATTATTGCATCCAGAGTCTCGACGTACAGTGGTACAAAATACAATCAAACCTGTGAACAAAAGTCACCATTAGAAAAGACAAAATGGGACTTTTATTGACAGGTGGCCTTATTCGTAGGTAATTTGTTCTAAAAAATCAAGGATGATTTTATAAGTATGACCTTTAATCACAGAGTGGCCATTTTCCGGTGGTGGCCACTAACACATGTTAGACTATAATTATTGTTTTTTCGTAAAAATACATTTTGTGATAACATTAAACGCAATTTTAGCGCTCATAAAATCAGGTTGCATACTTTCGTTCGCATACATGTCCGTCTAACCGAACTTTCAAGTTACATACTTAAAGGTGCTGGAGAAATATCATGCACAGCGCAGGCATTGAATTCCTCTTACGAGGCAAAAAACTGCTCAGATATTCATGGCAAAGACTGAGATTTGATAATCAAGTTGTCAATGAATAAATGCATTAGTTGCGTCTTGTCTCGTTAATAGAGTCGGTGAATTTAATGCAGGATGAAGTCAAATATGGTGAAGTCGATTTTGAAGTTTTTAAATAGTTATGCAATACTATTCTAAGCCCATGTCTACTATCGCGATAAAACGAATCCGTCTAATTCAGATATTTCGGCTTGAATAAAAGTAGTTATGTTTGCGGATAGCTGACTGGCCCTACTATACATATACACATATTTCAGTTTTCTTTTGATATAGACAAGGACTTATGTAAGTCCTTGATATAGAGTAAAAGTAATGCAAATAAAATGTATCATATTTAAACACAGCCGACATTAAAAAAATAACAAATCAACTATTTGCACACCTACTCTTAAATCGGCATTTTCTTGGTCATTTTAACGAACTGTGAGATCAAGTGTGTGGAGGTTATGTTCAGTTTGCTGAGGGGTGGTCGGTTGAGTAAAGCTTGAAAAATCAACAAATGACCCTGGCCTTTTGTGCGACGCTAAAACCCTAAAATATCATTTTGTAAGAATCCTAGTAAAACATAATAAAGTATTAATATTTATAAATATTGCGCTATAAATCTATCACTTAGGAATCGCTCAAATGTGACAAATAATGATGAGATCAGTCGAATGCCTCAGACTTTATAATTTAACAAACGACTGTACAAAGGATAAAAATGAGGGCCAAATTGATAGAACATTTTTACAGTAATTTGATAACCAATGAATTGAGTATATAAACGTCACGTGCAAGACGCTTATTAATCTTATACACGACTGTTTGATATAAAAATCACAATTAAAACAGCAACCACAAACATAAACAAATAATGTCATACTACAGACAAACATATTTGTTTTATCGCAGATCGTTATTACAAATATTTACGCTTTGATATCCATGTGTGAAAATTTTAATATTCGAAAAAAATGCCTTTTTGTCGAAATATATGGATGGGGATCGCCGCCATTGCCGCCCCAGATCCGGCGTCTCTGAGGCTCGCTCGGGATTCGAATTCAAAACCTTTTGAACAGTAGACCAACGTTCTAACCACTGAGCTAAACGGGCGGGCTTTCAGGTTTCCAAGACAATTATAGTCTTCTGTGCAACGCTATTTGCGGTTATTGTATGCAATTATACATAACCTCTACCAATAAAGTTGTCAACTTCCGAATTGCTTCAACAAACAAATCAGTGTCAACCATCAGACACTAAAAGTATTACACGTTCCGCAAAGGGAATTACATTACCAAGTGGCAACAAAAATATAACAGTATAAATCAGCAATTCCACAAAAATGCATCACGTCTTAGATGTTCTAAATGCAATCCACTGTTTTTAGCTTCAGCGATTTAATTCTATTCGTATTTGGTTGTCAAATAACAAAAACTTTACTCATTTCCTTGACGTTTGCTATTTCTAGTGTTTTTTTCCAAACGTGACTGTCAGAAAATTCCGTCCTGAAACTAGATGGAAGATATTAAATACGCAGAAGTTTGGAAAACGAATCGACAAAAACGTTTTTAATTATCTACGCTGCACGACCAGGTTTTCTTTCATGAAACAATATCAAATCAACTTCCATCATTTTTGTGAGGTGAACTTTGTTCAACTTCACTAGGCCATCACTCGCTTGGCGCACGCATTTTTTATACGTATCTGAGTACTACATCATCATTATTCTGTAATCTACAACCGCCGTGAAACTGTTTCCATTTTGAAATACATGTATTTATCACATACCCGTGCCGTTTTGGTCGTGCATATAATGTAAATGAGCCGATTCACATGAATTTATTCCTACGCTGTTTGTCAACAAAACAAAATGGCTGACCTGATTGATTCTAACAATTTGAGTAAGCAAAGACACTGTTTATATCGTTAGATATGTTCACATATCTATTATTTATGATGTTTTATAATGGAACTATTTTTTGTGCTCCTGATTAAAAAGCCTTTTTACGCATTTATCACTCATTTGTTATAAGTAGCAATGTCAAACAGGTATGTTGGCTCACTTCATACTGTTTTATTCAACTCGTTCAATAAATTCAATACGGAATCCTCACTCATTTAATATCCTCTATATATATTTTTAGGTCATAAATTTGTGGAACCCCCTGCATTAAGTTCAACTCACATGAGTACTTCCAGTTCTTTGAATTTAAATAACTAGTACGAGCACCTAACCAATTCGCAACAATGGTTTAGTAATAAGATAGCCAATCGGATTTTTCACAGCGCAACAAAATAGTTCTATCTTAAGAGAGATGCTCACTTTTTACACCATTATTGTGACATCATGTTATGTAATATCCGACACTATTTCACGCAGTCTAAGAGTACATGTCAATACCAGGAAGCATTTTGTAATTAGTTGTAACAATTGTTTAACAAATAACAAAGAAGGAAATAATATGTCTGTCACATAAAACATGGATGAAAGTTCTGCCACTTCGGTCTGAAAAAAGGTCGTTTCAAGGGTTAACCAACCCGACCCTTTTTAGCGCAGTCCCTAACAACATAGATAGAAAAATTCTTTTAGGGGACGAATCGTATCTCCTAAGTACGAAAACTGGTTGAGAAAAATAAGAAAACGGTTTTACAACCTACCGGCACTATTTAATGGTAAAGTAACATTAACTATCATTTTTGGGGGGCTGCTGCCGTAGTCAAGGGGTTAGCAGTGGTGTAAACCCGGTAATCCGGTTTCGAATCTCGATCAAGGCGAGCCATACCCTTCCATGACAATTTAACACGAATGCCGAATTTCCTCTATATCATGATGAGACGTTATATGCTCCTTGTGTAATGGTAGGTTAGAACTGCGTAAATACAGTCAAGGATAACCGGTTAGGTGAACCAGTCTATGTATGTAACGGAAATATCGCAAATACTGTATTAAACTGAAATTACTTTTCTGGACAGAGTCATTGGACAGTATCAGCGGAAGAATATATTATATGTTTTATTTGAGATTTCTCAGCGCCTATGCTATGTATATCTCTAGATAATCTAATGTTTATATTAATATACTTATATACTTATACATGACCATCGCATTCGATCATATATATATATCGAGGGCTCAGCGCAACACTGTCGTAACGTGTTCTTATTTCAATATGAATTACGACACTGTTGCGTTGAACCCTCAATATATGTATCAGTCGCGATAATAGTATTTTATGTTTTATGTTGATAGGTTTACTTGTTAACCTAAATAATATAATCACACTTGCACCTGGAAAAAATAAAAGTAAATCTCATACATGATAAAAAGGGAAAGTTCGTGTCCGCGCTATGTTAATCGCCTACTCGAAAAATAGTTTCGCGTGCATAATAGAGATGCGATATATTTGATCATAGACAATTGACGGGATAGTCAAACCTGATTTATTAACACAATCTTTTTATGAGGGACCTAGTTAATTCACTTTTCTTAGTTAAGTGAAAATCCTACTCATTAGTGTACAATCCAATTGGTGTGAGAAATTCAGAGTGTGTGCTTATGTATGTAAATATATATTCATTCCATTTCGTTTTGTTGTAAGATTAGCTTACGGAGTGGAATTGTCATGGCGTATGTGACTGCGAGCGTGCGTGTATGCATGTGTGTATGCGATATTCCATTGACATTCTTTTTTTCATTGACTATATATAAACAGTAACTATTCATTATTCGGTTATTCATATGTACTGATATTCATTGTTTGTGTGAACCAATCACTTTATAAGTGAAAGTGGAGTATACAGACTGTTTAGCGTTTGTTTTAACTGATTTATCGTTTTCGGCATCTTTTGTCACATGTAAAAGTTCAGAATTTTTTAAAGTATACCACCAGCAAAGATATGTCTAATATGAAACCTGTTCATGTTTTAAATTAGCAATTAAACTTACTTTAAATTTACAATAGATTATTATACTTGTATTAGAGGAACAATATATGTGTTGCCATAAGTTACCCGACTGACCTGGTTTGGGACGCTGTCCTTCGATTTCCCTACAGCAAAATAAGTCAAAACATTGTAACCAATTGTAGTAGTTCGAAACTATTTGGGACGAATCGTGCCTCAAAAGTAATAATCATTTGCTCAGAAAGAAAAGACGTAAAGATATTCTGCGACCTACCTGCCCTATTTCTTGGTACGAATCATGAACGAACGTACTTAGGCCCGTTTTTATGAAGATGTGCTATGAAGACAGCAATCTTTATCTCAACACTATCGGGTCACTTCATTGCAAGTTAATAATGTTGGTTTGGGGTTCCATTGCTTTATGATTAAAACGTCCAAAGAATGTTGTGTCAGTTTGTATTAATAATTTTGTCTATCAACCGTCACACCGGGTCCGTTTAATAGACATAGCTTAGCTGACAGTTTTTTTAATTCTACTAAACCATGTTGTTAATGTACGTCCTACTGATTGAACTATTGTCAGTTATAACTTTCTAAATGCACATCATTAGCAAGATATTCAAGTTTTAGAAAGTATGTATAAGCTGAGATATAACTGTAAATCGAGACCCTGGCCTTTGCCTAAACATGATCGTTTCGGTGGAATACTTCCAATTGTTCAGCTTTATGGTAATCTAAACAGTTGTATGGTAACTTGTTTTGCATTTGTAGAAATGTGGATACAATATTATGTAAATACAAAAAAACAAAAAAAGTAGCACTTGTCCCAAGGTTAAACAACAATACAAAAACTTTAGAAACAAGGTTAAACATGAGATAAAGCAAGCCCACACAAATTACCTAGAATATATTCTAGAAACACCAACAAATGACCCAGAAAGTCCCCAACAAGGTCAAAACTTCTCCCGAAAACAACTCTTCTCAATGCTAAAAAATGCTAAGCAGGACACACAAGGTATTGCCCCACTGTTGGAAGATGATAAACTTATCACAGATAGTAAGGGCCAGGCAAACATCCTAAATCGTCAATTTCAGTCAGTATTTACCCCCATAAATCCCTTAAAACTGTATGAACTATGTCTTATGAAAACAAAAGACCTGTTCAGTTATCCCTCTGTGTCCCAATACCCCAAAATGCCTGAAATCACCATCAGCGTAAGCGGTGTCCAAAAGCTTCTATCCACCTTACAGATTGGTAAAGCTAGTGGCCCAGACAACCTAAAACCTGTTATCCTAAAACACCTTAGTGTACAAATTGCCCCATTGGTCACCAAACTTTTTCAGAAATCTTTAAATACAGGCAAAATTCCCTCCGACTGGTCCAAGGCGAACGTCACACCCCTATTCAAAAAAGGAGACAAAAGCAACCCTGCAAATTACCGACCCATTTCCCTGACATGTATTCTTTGCAAAGTGATGGAACACATTGTCGCATCAAATATCACAAAACACTTCCAGGTCAATAACATCTTATTTCACCTCCAACATGGTTTCAGGTCAAAAAGGTCATGCGAAACACAGTTACTAGGGCTTGTTGAGGACCTGTCCAGAAATTTAATCCAAGGTCACCAAACAGATTTAATACTCCTGGACTTCTCAAAGGCATTTGACAAGGTCAACCACCTAAAGTTACTATATAAATTACATCAACATGGCATCCCTGACAACACATTGCAATGGGTCAAATCATTTCTTATAGGTCGCCTTCAGTCTGTCTTAGTCAATGGTGACAAATCAGACGAGGTACCTGTTACATCAGGTGTTCCACAGGGCTCTGTCCTCGGCCCACTCCTTTTCCTGTTATATATAAATGACCTGCCCGAAAACATAGTTTCACAGGTTAGGTTATTCGCTGATGACACTGCGGTATATATCACAGTCAACAGCAGTTCACAGCAACATGTTTTACAAGAGGACTTAGATAGGTTACAACAGTGGGAACACAAATGGGACATGGAATTCAACCCATCCAAATGTACAACAATAAACATCACTAGGTCAAAACACCCCTACAAATCCACTTACAGCCTACATGGCCAAACACTAGCAACAGTAAGAGATGCAAAATACCTTGGTGTTAACATCTCTTCAAACCTCAATTGGAACAAACATATCAACCAGGTTACCACAACAGCTAGCACAACACTCAACTTTATTAAGCGCAACATCCCCACCAAGCAACAAAACATCAGGGAGTTCGCTTACAAAACCCTAGTCAGACCACAACTTGAGTACTGTAGCTCAGTGTGGAGTCCTCACACGCAACATAACATAAACAAAATCGAGATGGTACAGCGTAGAGCTGCTCGATGGGTTACACATGATTATTCCCCCTATAACAGTGTCACAAACATGCTAGAACAGTTAAAGTGGCGTTCCCTTGGATACAGAAGATCTGATACCAGACTACTGATGTTCTACAAAATTGTTCATGGACTGGTTGCTGTACCAATGCCTTCTTATGTCCTACCACCTAACCGGCTTACTAGACACATGCACCTCTTTTCCTTTACACAGATCCAAACTCCATGCGACTATTATAAGTTCTCCTTTTATCCAGCTACCATCATACTTTGGAATTCTTTGCCGGCTGACATTGCACAGGCACCAACCCTGGACCAGTTTAGACAAGGGGTAACTAAACTGTGCCATAGTTTCTGAGTGGCTAGGCTGTTTTTAATCTTTTAGCTGTACATTTCATCTTTTATTAACACTATCAGCTTTGTTTCCATTCTCACACATACATCATGTATATACTTAATTCTCCTGTACATTCTTCTTTTAAAATATTTCTAGCACTGACGCGCACCTGCATAAAATACTCCAAAGGGTGTGATGCAGTATGAACAGATAGATAAATAAGGGAATACTTAACGATGCAGCATGACCTAGTATGTACGCATCATTTACATGATTTGACATACGACTTGTGACACTTACGTATATTGTAATTATGAGATATTTACAGACCTTGCATATAGTGTTATGATGGACACATAATTATATAATTTGCTATTTTACGAATGTGTTTGGTATGTGTTTTCGCCATCATCTTGCTTAAACAACATGTTTAGAATTCGCTAATTGGTTTGTACTTTTGGATTTAGTTTGTGGCTTTGGCCCGGTTATACATTGTTAAAGGTTTCATGTATAACACAAGTTTGTTGAACAAATATAAAACCTCAGTGTTAATTGAATGCATGAAATGAAAATAAAAATATGTGTTCATGTATGTCTTAAGCGTCCATAGCATAAATATCCCATTTAAACTATCAGTGTCAAAGGCATTCGTGAAAGATTATGCAACAATAATTACATATTTCTATGCATGTGTTTCTACCATTTGAAATAGATTAAAGTAAGTAGACTTCAATAGCGATTAAAAGTTCACTAACATTATTTTGATAGAAGTATTCGAGTCTTACCAATATTTATATAAAGAACAATTAATATTAAAATTTTCACACATGGATATCAAAGCGTAAATATTTGTAATAACGATCAGAAGATCTGCTAGAGCTATAACAAGGGAAATAATCAGAGCTGCTCTACATTTTTCCCGATCAAGAGTTATATACACAGCCTGCTTTTATACAATAATTATTAACGCATGTAGTGACTGTGCAAGCGGCGTTTAAGCCACGGCCAGCACGAAGGTCACATAGCATTTGACAAAACTTTAGAATTTAGGCCATGTGAACAATTTTCGCGAATCTTTGATACAATTAGCAGATCCGACTCGATGCAGACTAGCAATTGGTTCGGGTTAAAATACTCTTAGTTAATTGTCATTAGATGTGGGATTTGGTACCTTGGTGTAACCATCTTAAGTTTATGTCAATTGGCCTGACATAAGCCATTTGTCACTATTAGCTCTATTCTTTGACTATAGCGTTTTATCCAATGCGTATAATAATAAAACGCAGGGTTAATAATATGAAATATCCCTTGAAAATGCAGCCGTTTTGACAAGGCACTCGTAAAAGAATAAGGGTGTACTAATAGTTCATTAAAGCAATCCTTCAACAGCCATGTTCGTATTGGATTAAGTTCACATAATTAACTTGGTGATCTACTTATTAGTTTCCGGATTTCATCCTCAGATGTTGGAGAAAATTCTGATATTTGCTCTTCTCTGAAGGGTGTTTCGAATTCAGCACAGTCGTCATGTTGTTTGACTGAGTACTGGAGGCTATTTCAGTACATATTCCTTCAATTTTGTTGATGAAGACGTCACTGAAATCCTGTGCAAGCATCTTAGCAGGTTTACCAGATGGTAGCACTACTTCATTTTCTTCACTCATCAGATGTTTAGTTATTTTGAATAACCCTTTCCGATCACGACCACAGGACTTTGGATTGTTTTAACAATTTGTTGACTGCCGAACATTGCTTCCTATATATTTCATGATCTATTATCAATTTAGTCATTCCCATTTTCGCTCAAATTTTCGTCTCAGGTGTTTGGGGTCATGTAGATCTTCAGTGTACCAAGGACAGGAGGGTCTTAAAACTATGCTTTTGGATTTGAGGGAAGCATGCTTGTCAATTAGTGATGAAAGTCCATGAGTATACACCTCAACAAGTTCATCCACGTCTGATGTGTGCAGTCCCCTTTTCAAAATATCTGAAGATTCAATGTCTTTTTTTAATTTATTGATGTTAATAGATTTTAACTTTCTTAAATTCACAGTTTTTCTGATAGGTGCAGGTTTATCAGCGCATGCTTTAAAGGGGCATGCCCAGGAACTGCTGTGTCTTGGGTTTTATACACCAAAAATGCGTTTATCACTTGTAAAAACAATTATTACCGAAAAGTCAAAGAAGAATGTGCCTTCAAAAATGACCCTATAACGCACGCGTGGGTATTTATAAGCCGGTCTAAATAAAAGGCTTACAAGCCTTTTATTGACGACAACGATATTTCCGATTCGTCTGAGAATTTAACTTAGCGTGCGCGCTGCCTTTCAAGCAGCAAAACAATGATATTTACCTATAATTGATCGATAGATAAGCTTTATGTCGCAAACAATGAACATGACATGAGCAATACTTACCATTTCAGTTTGTTGACATTTTTTCCGCTTTTTGCAGATCCCGAAAGGGTCGAGTTATGAAAATGATACCAATTTTATTTATATTCGAGACGCTTCAGTTCCAGTGCATGCCCCTTTAAACACTACTGCAAAATGATCACATGACGTCTTTCCACTGTTATCAGGTAGGTCAGGATTGGATATTTCTACATGTGAGACAGACGTGTCGGTGTCTCTTGTAATTACCACATCCAGTGTGTGGCCAGCCACGTGAGTTGCCCCAGTAACGTGCTGCCGCATGCCGCAAGATTCAAGTATACTAGTGAACTTTACAGAGTCTGAGTTCAAAAGATTGTCAAGGTGGATGTTCAGATCCCCAACAACTATAATGTTACTTTTTGTTGTTACAAGTTTGGCCAGAAATAACGGCCACTCATTTTCCAGGAAAGAACTAGTTTTTAGACCGTTTTTAGTGGTTGGTGGTGGTCTATACACAACAGCCAGATGCAGAGAATAGTTCCTGAAGATTACAATGCTTTCCTTGTGTTTAAAAGTGGTGAAAACTTTATCATTGGTGGAAGTAAGAAGCTGAATATCTAGAGCAGTTTTATATACAACTGCAACCCCCCCCCCCTCCACGTCCATAGCGAGGGACATGCTTGATTTTGTAACCACTGGGAACAAGTTCAGCAACTGATGCAAGATTTGTCAGAGGGTCACC
The DNA here is from genome assembly GCA_964023205.1 of Lutraria lutraria. Taxonomy (NCBI): domain Eukaryota; kingdom Metazoa; phylum Mollusca; class Bivalvia; order Venerida; family Mactridae; genus Lutraria; species Lutraria lutraria. The sequence continues at coordinate 4,838,672 of OZ026848.1, forward strand.
CGAGCCATGTTTCAGTCACAGCAACAATATTATAGTCATTAGATGATATGTAATCTGAAAGGGCATGACTTTTGTTTTTGACTGACCTTGGATTTATACAACACACTAATATATATTTGGCCTTTGCAAACAGTGAACGATTCACATTTGATCCTCTTCAGATCATGATGTTAGGAATTATTTTCATTTTTAGGATTGGTTCTAGAAGATAGATTTGGCACTATAGTAGATATTTCTTGGGGAAGTGTTTGAATATTTTGTAAATTTACACCATCGTTCAGGTCCCATGTGCGTTTATACCGACCCCCTCTTGTACCCCTAAACTTCAGTATTTCTAACTGTTTTAATATTGTCAATGTATGGGGATCAGGTTTTATAGGTGATAATTTCCCAATCCCATACAGGCTACCCCTATTGTATTGTATAATCCCTGGTATACAGTGGACCATTTTGCCTGAGTCAAATACACATTAATATTTTCAGGTAAATATTGTGCTAAAAAGTAAAATATTTACACAAAACTCAAAATTTCACAAAATCTACAAACAATTTCAACACAAAAAGTGCATGTATACAAAAAGAATACTTCCACAAACATTGACAGCAAATTCCACAGTAATCACAGCAGTAATTATGTTGATTCTAAATATTAGAGCACAAATGTTGCAGCATACACTTGGCGCATTACACAGTTATTTAATGTCTTTGATTTAATGCAATGACTCTGAGAGGTCATCAATGGCCAAGAATAAGATGAAATTACTTAAAATCACTTGCCTCTAACCAGAGAGGGTACAAATACCACTCGGAACTAAGAATATGTGATGAAACCATTCAATATGCTAACAGAATATTCATGGTTTTTGGTTCTACCCAGTTCATGAGTTGCAGGCATAGCACGTTATACCTTGAACAGTTCCTGGGGTCTTAGTCTACCATTAAAACTGGAAAGTAGCTGTATGACCTTAAATGACAAAAAATACTCTGTAGCTAGCATGGTTTCTCAACATTCACCAAACTTACAGTTGGGAAATTAATATTCTTGTATCCAAAGATTATAATTCAAAGTGATAAGTATGAAAGCAGACCCCGATCAGTTTTATTCGTATACAAACAAGAAAAAATGAAATATACAATGTAAAACATCCACGGGTAAAAGTATTCTTAGTATAAAGCTATTGACAAAATCGACCAACCGCGAAAACATATAACAAATAACGAATTATCCGCATATGTAAATTAAAAGTAATTTACACCAACAATCTACTAAACTACTTATTCATCTTAAAAAAATCTTAAATTTTATGTGTGATTATTACACATTGTTTTTAAATCATTGACTAAAACAAATACTTTACCGCATTTATCTACCTACTGCTAACGTTTTTTCTTCGAATGCAAATGGCGTAAACATGTAAAAAGGGAGATAACAACATGCGGTATGTATAAATTCCGTGGCAAAACCGGTCAAAAGTTTTCACCGCGAGATCTTAAGACAAGTGTTTTTTTTTCTTTCTCCGGAGGCTCAAACCTATCCGTCCGCGGACGCTAAACGAAGAAACGGTTTGGTATAGCCTGAGTGTTTATCAAAGAAAAAGGGCTCGTTTCGGCGGTAATTATTAGCAATTGCTTGTTTTTTTGCATATTTTTTAAAACAAAAAGCTAATGGGACTTTAATGCAAATCTTATTTAGAGCGAGTCCCGTTGATTACATGAAATGCCATGTATATAAGACCGCAGATAGTAATTATCCATAGACAGAGTTACTTTATTACAGACTTCTATCATTACTTATAGAATGAAGGCATATTTTTAAAAGCGGGTGGTTTTTGGAAAGCAGAATTTCGGGGAAGGTGCGAATTTAGTGATCTTTTTTTCTAGGAACCCTAAATTTATTATTAGTTGTTAATGTGATAGTTAGCTGTTGTGTCAACTGTATTATCATGGGCTTATCTATCTTAATTTCTGAGGGTAACATTTTTTTATTCAAAATAATTGAAATACCAGGTTAAAGTAAGTACACGTATAATGGAAAATAATGATGCATTCAATTATTAATGTCATAGTATGCTTATTATAATTCTGAAGGCGCTAACTTAAATTCATTAATTAAGCCTTCACGTAAAGTTGTTTTGTAGTTACGCGGCCCACACTTATGACGGTGATCGAGTTGGTGGCATTGTTTGTTGTTAACACCAAAAAACTGCAATTAAGGAAGGGAAACATGCTAAACTCACTAAATAAATGGGAAGTATGAGTCTTTAACGAGTACGACCTGTAAACCCACGCTTTTTAATGATGTCCTTAGAAACTAACACTTTATTTGTGGTTTTCGTTCACACAAACAACATAATATATATCACATCAATTCTTCCGCATTGATACTAGCCCAATTTTATCTGCAGTGATATCTTAGATTATTGAATATATTCTTCCTGAGTGCTTTGTGAGTTTGATATCGATGGTCCCCAATTAAAATGCCGAACCTACATCGTTTATGAATTCGCTTTTTTGCACCATCAAGAAGGTCTGCATAACACATTCAAGCTGCTTAGTTTATCTAAGTCAAGGTTATAGATGATTGTCAAAGGTCATTTTGCTCGATTATTTTGCTATTATTTGCTATAACGTTGTTATTAATGAACGGACTGCCTTCATACTTTGAGACAACAAGTCAACAACCCAATCGACATTACCTTCCTTTAAGAAGATCATAAATGACATTGGCCTTCAATGTCCAAATATTGAATTTTGTTGGAATATTTTTTATTTAGATTGCCATTAATTTTGTTAATAAAAACTGATGGATTAGATAAATATTTGAACAAAACAACACTTCGACATTCCGCTTTCTCTTATGTTTTAAAAGCTACAAGCTTCTCCAGTTTCCATCACCACAACACAAATAAAGAATTGAATGCACATTCCATACAATAAAAAATAATGCGATACTTAACATGTCACCGAACACAACCAAAAAGACAATGTTCATAGGTTCATTCATAAAAACATTCACAGTGTATGATTTACAGCCTGAACATGTATTGTAAAATAATGGCCCTTAGGCACTGCACTTCCTTTTGCTGGTCTCATTTACTGTGATTTCTAATCGAATTTCTTGAATACTTAACGTAACTGAATCTCACAAGACCTAAATGTTCCAACCCAAACTCTAACCCCACAGCCGACCTCTGGTGTGTACGAACGTACAGACTTTGACGGACAGACGGACATTTTACTGTTACATATTATTCATATAGCCATCTAATATTCATCCGTTCGCTATGACGGATGGACGGACAAAGCGGCATCTAAATACACGTATATCTTCGCCCAGACAGAAGGACGGACATTTCAGCGACTATATACTCAGCTTTCAAGACGCATAAAAGTACATGTATATTACTAAAACATAGTATCTAAGGCAGTTTTCATATACATGTAGTTTTTCTATCAGAAAATGTGTCTATTCATACTACGTATTAGACAAACACAATGAAAGTCGCGTGTCATTTGAACTTAGGTCGACAGTATTATATCCTCTTTGTAAAATGTATGCACGTATAACACAGATAGTCGACAATTTTGGGTTTAAACGTCTAAAAAGGGTGCGATAAGAAGTGTGAGGCGACTGTGTTAAGCGTTATCACATCTAACGTTCTAACTGTATTCGAGGTTCGCAACTTTTACAATAAACTGTGCTTGACGTTCTCAAAAATACGAGGACAGGCCGACTTTATGCATCAATATCTCTGCGAAAAATGGGAATGGAAAGCTTGGATTTCGCATATTGAGAGAAAATAGATTGGAGTAAATGATGGTATCTTTAAAAAGGTTCACTTTTGTGTAAAAATGCATTTATGGATCTGGATTCATCAGATCACGCGTTTTCTTAAAAAATATCAGACATTTCTAGCGATTTCTCGCTGAAAAAAATGCACGGTTTTCCTCACAATTTCGAGTATTTATTCCTTTTATCAATAGCGAATAAATGTACATGATTGGTTTTGTTCGGATCCTTCAGGATAACTATAAATTAAGCCGATACTTATTTTCCGTTCGAAACTGTAAAATTTATCGGCGACTGTGTTCGCCTGAGCAACTGTGTTCGGCTCTTCGTGGTATACGGTGTGACAATGATATACTAGTATTAAAACTCATTGAGTGATGGGAGTTGGCTCCATTACATTTGCGAGGGCTCTTACACATTGCCGATGGCTCCAGCACATTGTCGATGGCTCAATCCCATTTGCAAAATATGAGAGTATTTCGTTTTAAAGTGAGCTTTGTGAGCTACTTTTGTGTTGAGCCAAAAGTGTAGCATGGATTAAATAGTCCAGGTTCTACTTCACGGAAGAGAAATCACTCATGATGTGTCTCCTCGTGAAAGAAAACACACGAGTTGATAATTTCTAAAAGTTATAGCAGCGTCATTTTGGAGTATTTCTTGTCGAAAATGCATGCAAAATGACGAGAAAAATGTTCTGGGTGGCATAGCATTCTTCGATTAAAAAAAACAAGCATGTGCTTACAGTACGGTTCGGGTGATTTGTCCGATTTTCGCGTTTCCCCGCGTTCGTAATCGTCAATTTATCACCCGTAGCGGCGATTTTCAACGCGGCATCGATCTTGAAAAAAACGCGAATCACCGCAATGTCGCTAATCACCGCGTTTTATGACTTATTTATCAGTCGGTAATCTTTGATAGCGATGGATCGCGGTGATTCGCGAACGTCTAAAGCCGACTCTCAAGTAAATAAAATGATATTTATTGTGAATCTTTCTTCTACTTTCGCTTTCTGTTGACCGTTCATTTTCTGAAAACAGTCACATGGTAAGATAATTCAGGATTTAACACTTACTAAAGCCGTCGGCACGATACCGACAGAACTCCAGGCATCTAATTAAATTATGTTGATTATGAAATCCCATTCTTGAAGTAAATATGTAGAAAAACCGGCGAATATGCTAAGTGAATTTGTGAACTGTGTTGCCATGTTTTATATATGCAGCGTTACGTACAGGGCGAGATTAATATGTCTATTTTTAGTGTTTTATTTATCGAGTACCAGGGCGAGAATTTAGACCGAGTAGCAGTCTCTCATTTTACCTATGTAGCTCGGTGCTCTAATAAATAAAACCAGTCCATTGTTTACATGTAATATTATTTCGCGCAATAATATACGAAAGCTGACAGAGTAATTAAAGCTCATCAACTACTACTAAGTTCTCAACACTCGTTGATTATAATTTATGTCAACGCTAATTTTTCACACATATCAGGTAACAATTTGTTCACAAAAGCGCAATTAAATAATGTGTGAAAAACACTGTTATTGACAAGAAATTTGTAAGTTTTTAGAAAACTAAAGAGGCGACATCGCGTATCACGGGGTTGAGCGATCGTCGCCGCAATCCACCGCGAATTATTGCCCTTCAGTGGTGACGGTCAGCGTCGATCATCGTCGCTCTGAATGCGACGGCCAAAATTCAAATCGCCGCGTTGAAGCGATCTACCTGTGGCTTAGCGCGATTTTAATTCCGCGGCGATTCGCGAAAATCGGACAAATCACCCGAACCGTACTGTATATGTGCACGATTATTTTTATAAAACGTGTTTAGCTGTTTATACTTGAAATTAATCAATGGCTCTATAACGAATGTGTCGAGGGCTCATATTTAACAGATCACACAAAATGTGAAAGAGCCATCGCTTAGTAGCGGTGTATGTAAAATGCTTGAATAGTATCTGATCCAAGAAAATGGTTGATCACAAAGGGTTAGGTTCTCGATTTCTAAGTTATTTAGGACAACACTCTTTGACATAATGATTTATAATGTAAACATATGGTTATAAAAAGAGAGTATTTCGGTCTGGTCACGGTCAGCTTAGTGACTGGTTAAAAGATTTATAGTGATAATTAGTTTATGAAAAACGTTTGTTGTTTTCATAGCACATACAACAAATTATATTGAATACTGATATAATTAAAAAAAAAATATTTTCAGGGTTTCCAATATCTTGTTTGCCTTACTTATAAATTTCGAGTATTTATTCCTTTTATCAATAGCGAATAAATGTACATGATTGGTTTTGTTCGGATCCTTCAGGATAACTATAAATTAAGCCGATACTTATTTTCCGTTCGAAACTGTAAAATTTATCGGCGACTGTGTTCGCCTGAGCAACTGTGTTCGGCTCTTCGTGGTATACGGTGTGACAATGATATACTAGTATTAAAACTCATTGAGTGATGGGAGTTGGCTCCATTACATTTGCGAGGGCTCTTACACATTGCCGATGGCTCCAGCACATTGTCGATGGCTCAATCCCATTTGCAAAATATGAGAGTATTTCGTTTTAAAGTGAGCTTTGTGAGCTACTTTTGTGTTGAGCCAAAAGTGTAGCATGGATTAAATAGTCCAGGTTCTACTTCACGGAAGAGAAATCACTCATGATGTGTCTCCTCGTGAAAGAAAACACACGAGTTGATAATTTCTAAAAGTTATAGCAGCGTCATTTTGGAGTATTTCTTGTCGAAAATGCATGCAAAATGACGAGAAAAATGTTCTGGGTGGCATAGCATTCTTCGATTAAAAAAAACAAGCATGTGCTTACAGTACGGTTCGGGTGATTTGTCCGATTTTCGCGTTTCCCCGCGTTCGTAATCGTCAATTTATCACCCGTAGCGGCGATTTTCAACGCGGCATCGATCTTGAAAAAAACGCGAATCACCGCAATGTCGCTAATCACCGCGTTTTATGACTTATTTATCAGTCGGTAATCTTTGATAGCGATGGATCGCGGTGATTCGCGAACGTCTAAAGCCGACTCTCAAGTAAATAAAATGATATTTATTGTGAATCTTTCTTCTACTTTCGCTTTCTGTTGACCGTTCATTTTCTGAAAACAGTCACATGGTAAGATAATTCAGGATTTAACACTTACTAAAGCCGTCGGCACGATACCGACAGAACTCCAGGCATCTAATTAAATTATGTTGATTATGAAATCCCATTCTTGAAGTAAATATGTAGAAAAACCGGCGAATATGCTAAGTGAATTTGTGAACTGTGTTGCCATGTTTTATATATGCAGCGTTACGTACAGGGCGAGATTAATATGTCTATTTTTAGTGTTTTATTTATCGAGTACCAGGGCGAGAATTTAGACCGAGTAGCAGTCTCTCATTTTACCTATGTAGCTCGGTGCTCTAATAAATAAAACCAGTCCATTGTTTACATGTAATATTATTTCGCGCAATAATATACGAAAGCTGACAGAGTAATTAAAGCTCATCAACTACTACTAAGTTCTCAACACTCGTTGATTATAATTTATGTCAACGCTAATTTTTCACACATATCAGGTAACAATTTGTTCACAAAAGCGCAATTAAATAATGTGTGAAAAACACTGTTATTGACAAGAAATTTGTAAGTTTTTAGAAAACTAAAGAGGCGACATCGCGTATCACGGGGTTGAGCGATCGTCGCCGCAATCCACCGCGAATTATTGCCCTTCAGTGGTGACGGTCAGCGTCGATCATCGTCGCTCTGAATGCGACGGCCAAAATTCAAATCGCCGCGTTGAAGCGATCTACCTGTGGCTTAGCGCGATTTTAATTCCGCGGCGATTCGCGAAAATCGGACAAATCACCCGAACCGTACTGTATATGTGCACGATTATTTTTATAAAACGTGTTTAGCTGTTTATACTTGAAATTAATCAATGGCTCTATAACGAATGTGTCGAGGGCTCATATTTAACAGATCACACAAAATGTGAAAGAGCCATCGCTTAGTAGCGGTGTATGTAAAATGCTTGAATAGTATCTGATCCAAGAAAATGGTTGATCACAAAGGGTTAGGTTCTCGATTTCTAAGTTATTTAGGACAACACTCTTTGACATAATGATTTATAATGTAAACATATGGTTATAAAAAGAGAACATAGTTTGAGTTCCTGTTTGACCTCGATAACGTAAACACCTGAAATTATACGTACAAGTAATGTTTTAAGGCAAGTTTAGCACGTCGTTCGAACAGCACTGAATATATCTAGGTTTTATGAAAGAAAATGAATAGGAATGAAAGACAAATGAGGCTTGAAAACTTCTGCTACCCTTCTTCACACGTTGTTCTCTGCGAGTGCTTCTTCGAGAACAGAATGATTTATTATTGTCAAATCTGCAATTACATGTACTATATGCACTTGAAATGCTAGCACTGAGAAGAAAAGAGCAGTTGATTGATACACATGTGTACCATAAATCTGAATAGTTTCACACGCTTTTATTACTAGCTCATTGGGGGTTCCATAAAATGTGACAAAAACCTATTGTTACATCACAACCGCATTGTTGCAACCAAACTTGTGATAAAAAACAAACTTGTAATAATTATTACAAGTGTGACTGTAAAGATAGATGGCATTTGGAATATGAAAAAAATGAAGGTCATTTCAAGTACTAGTGACCTTAATTAGGTCAGCACGTGTTAATTAATGCGGCGGAACACTTCATTAAATTAAAGAGTGCAAAAGTAAAATCTAACTTATACTTGAAAATTTTATTACAAGTTTGGTTATTACAAGTTTGGTTGCAACACAGCTTACTTCGTTGACATGAAATATGGGTGCTCGCAACGAGGAACAGAAGTTCCTAACAGCATTTTTGCCGAAGGATAAATTACCCTCGTTCTGAGTAGTTAAACGGGCGTGTTTTAATACATGTTTGCCCGCCCGCCGCTCTGTGACTCGTTATAAATCACATCATGTACAGCCGTCGAGGATGTATAAGGCGAAATGTTACTGAAGCATAAAAAAAGTATTTATATATAAATGAGTTTCTTTGTAGATTTTAACTAAAAATAAAAGACAAACACTAAAATGTGGCTTGTTTTATCTCCTGTTGATGTGTGCAAGTCTGTTGGGGCCTGTTTATACATGTTTAACTGTTCTTAATTATTTCTGTTGGAATTTTTAGACTGAAGGTCCAACAGTTATATAAAGCAAAAAAATAAATAATAGTTAATGACTGATGTCATACCATGTAGGGGCTTACAAAGAAAGAATGAACATTGTTAAATGTAAGAAAGAAGGAAACTCTTAATTTGCACGCATCCATCTTTATCTTACAACCATCGTCATTCGAATCGATCAAATTTTGGTAAGATTTAGTAACAATTATCATTTAATAACTTACAAGCATAAACACTACATTATAAACTTTTTCCAAACCGATAAATTTAAATGATTAAATCTTAAAAATAATTTCAACTGAAAGTTCGTAGGTTTTTGGAAAGTGAACGATGCTTCAGCCTTCCATAGCCTTCACTCTTCTACATCCGCCATAAATTAGTTCCTGTTCCAACTTGCAGTACATGTCTATGTAAGTTTAGTTTCAATAAGTACTTTCAGTATTTTGATATATTTTATTCCCATCGTATGGTCAAACATCTTCGTTTCCTCCTGTCCAGATAACAAAGAAGAAAATTAATGTCAGGCTTAATGCTGACAAGACGGACATCACAAAACAAATTTTATCTACAGCAACACTGACATCCTGCCACGTTATCTTCTCATTAAGTTGTTCGTCATATTCGTCTTCGGCACCTGATTCATTTCCACGGATTTCTTCGTTGGCATTAACTGTTTTAAGTCTGCTTCTTGAAATCAATTGACTAGCAGGCATTGAACGTGCAAATGTGGTTGGTCGACTAATAATATAGGCACTAGGAAGTCCATCCCTATCGTAAGTCATTCGATCAGTATGCGTCTGCATGTCTTCACGAGAGTCATGTGGCATGGACTCGAGATATGAACCATCAGATGATTCCTTTGGTATGTACTGGAATTTTCGTTTCTTTCTTTTCGCACACGTCAAGCAACGAGTAAGACTAGTCCAGCATGACCCAACTGGCTGCTTGTCACTTTTGTAATATACACGAAGGCTAAATATATTTGCTAGTGCTATAAATATATTAAGGATCAGAATGGACATCAAGTAGTAGCTAAATATTGACATAGGATTTGACGTTTTCGGCAGATTATCACCAACTAAAGTAAGGAAAACAGCTATTGCTAAAAGCATGGTTATACTGAATGATATTCGTTCTCCACTTTCCACTGGAATCCAGAACACGATCGCACTAATTATTACCATCAGAACGATGGGAGATATAACATTTATTACAACAAACCGTGGCTTTCTTCCGAGTATTATGTTCATGCTAAATAGAGAGTAGTCGTAATACCTTCTGATCTCCGACGATAAGTAATCCCAAGCACCATTTGGAGTATAATAAGTTAGGTATATATGATTACTAACTGGAGTGATGTACATCAAGTTTGGATTGAAACCCCAAGTCGTAAAGAGTAGCTCACACTTATGTCTATCCCACGGGAAATAAGTAACATCCACGTCACATTTTGACGACAGTACGCCACCTGGATAGAACCCGGCAGACCCATTGTTATAATATGCAACCAACAACCAAGAATCTTTGAAACCAAACTTTTCTAATTTCTCAACACTGTTTATAAGAACAAGCATTGGTGTCCACACTTCGTCACTTTCAAATCTAACTTCATCTATGCCGCCGTAATCTTCCGGATTCCATGTCATTGATTCATCCGTCCATTGAAGATCTAGGACAGCTGTAATGGTCATAGTTTCTTGGACCTCATCAAAACTCTGAATATTTACCAATTCAATTCGCATTTTAACTTGGACCGCTTCGGACTGGTTACGTCTTGGTCTTATCGTACGGGAATAGTTCGCTAACAAATCGGTTTTCAATGCTCTGGCATCCTCAATTGTTTGACTCCATCCAGGGAAGGGCAAACACAGACAACAGAACCATAAAATGAACCAATCCATTTCTTGTTATGGTTCTGATTCACCGTCAGCCGCGTTTATGCAATCCGGCAGTATTTTGGAGTAAGAATCTGAAGTAAGAGTAAGTTTCCCAATCTTGTGAATATCCAATATTGTTTTATCTAACATTTGTGATTGAACGATTCAATTTTTGTTTTTCTTATCCATTATTAGATACGAATACATTGAAGCACATGCTTCTCACGTAATGTAATAAATACTAAGACTTAATAATGAATTAGCTTAAATCCGTCCTTAAACACTCTATGTGTAGCTGATAGCCGTATGCGTTTTTAACTATTGACAAATCTCACAGTAAATAGAATAATTTATATCCAATTAGTCTAAACCAATACACGTTTATTGAACTGTAGTTTTGTAAAAGACGGAGATTTATAAAGCTTTTGCTGGTATGTATTTTACACCCCTGTCGGTTTCCTTCTTTTAAAACCAGTCGTGTGAAACGCATAAGAGAGATAATGCACTGTGGGCGAATTAAGTATTGTGTTTAGGTGAAAATTTGATCTTTTTCGTCTAAACTTTCATAATAATGTCGATTTGATGACCGGGGCTAATGATTCACAAAAATAATCACAGACCGTTAAGTAAGATTTATTTTTTATTTGCGGAATGATAATACTGGCATAAAGAATTTGTTCAAACCTATTAAATTACACATTCAATGTTTCAGTCGTTGAAATTAATTATTCGTAACAAAGTGTGTTAGGTACAAAGTCATAAGATAAGTAAATGATCCTAAGCGTCAAACAATCCCGACCGTAAACTGGTTCCCGTTCCATGTTGCAGTGCACCAAAAGGCTTTGTACAGGCAAGTCAACGAGAACCGGTTTATTTCTACCATAATTTACCAACATATCAAGTACATATGCGTTCCAGCAATCGACTTCAATAAACAACCTTCTAATTTCTTTAAACTTCACAATTATTACAAAGTACTTGAATATGCTGACAAAATCGGCTGAAATAGTCAAATCAATTTTTCATTGGGTTTAAAGACATTTTTTAACATTTTTTTTTCAGTTAAAAACGACGACCGGTTCATCAAACCAATTTCCCTAGTCTTTATTCTGACCAGCACTAATTTACCCTTACACAAGACGTCGGCAACTTCTCCACATATATGGCGGAAAATCAACAATTTGTCAAATTGTCATAGACGGTTTTAACTTACGGTGACCCGCGATTCGAACCCGACTTACTGGGTTACAGGTCTCTCACGCTAACCAATTCACCGCGACATTGGTTCAGTAAATTCAAACAGGTCGTTTTGCTTTAATTTTATGACAGGTAGAAAGTTTGCGTGCACTTTTAACAAGCGAATGACGTTGGTGAAAATACATGTAGCAGAGAACTAAAGTGTTTAAACTTTTCTCGGTTAAAATGATACTTATAACTTGGGTAACTCACTGTTGTTCGTCCGGAAATTTCAAAAACAGTATACTAATTGAATGGCAATAGATACCACCGTTATTTGATCTCGTTATTTGAAAGCGTCTATTTGATCAACAATCGTCCACTAAATGGATTTTATTGACCAGCTTTAAATTCTGTACTGAATACTGAATGATTGATAGTTAGTTCTTGTTTATATAATAGGAATACAATTAACACCTAATGGTTAAAAGGTTTATTGTTAAAAAAACGTTTAACGTACTGTGATGCTTTTCCTGATGTCACAAAATAATTACTATCGATTAAGCTTCATACCTTTCTAATGAGTATCGTGCTTTTATTTCTATACAAAAGTAATGTAAAAATGTATTCATTTTATTGTAATATATATGGCATTTACTAGTTTATATAGATCACTGGTCTAGTGATAACGCGCGAAAGGTCACGTATTCGAACGACGGCTCAGTTTTCCAATATTTCAGGGATGCCTTTCTAGTGTCCCCATCCCAACTACCGGAACAAGTACCGGAACAAGTACTTTATTTAGAAAACACAGGAAACGAACGAGTCGTTTATTGATGCTAATTTACACCGGGCACGATAAAGATCAACGGAAAACTATTAGAAAATAAGAGTAGGGATATAAATGCCCTGTTCTCCTTTATCTCTCCCCCTCCCCTCTCCCTGGGGCTACCGCGAAATAACCATATATGCAACCCGACGATCCAGTTTCGAATCCCAGGCACGGCAGGTCATATCCTTCCAATGTCGATTTTCCGTCACATCTGACGAAGGTGTCGCCTGCTTGTGGCTCGTTAAAATACAGTCAAATAAATTGGACGCCGTATATAGCTGAAATCGTCGGAAAGCATCTTTAAACCCTCTGAACAAAATACAAATTTTACCCCAATAAGTAATGACAATACTTCGCAAATTTCACAAAACCTTTATTCTGTTGTTACACACACCATGTAAACGGGGTTAACTGCTATGAATCATATAACCATCTTCCATGAATACTGAGTTCAACCTTTTAAGAAGTATAAGTTATTACTTTTCTGTTTGTAAAAGTAAACAATGATGATATATAAGGGATAGATATAGTGCGATTTTATTAACCTGTCAACGCTGAATAATTACACGGTTGCCGGATGCGAATAGTTTTAGCCTCGAATCACAGTGGATAGTTCTCGTTTATTTTACCGTTATTGAATGTTCCAATCAACGTGTTTATACAACGGTAAAACGAAAATTATCGTATCGTATAACTTACGAAAGTAATCGAACCTCACCGAAGCAAAACATAATTTTTTTTTAATGCAATCATTGACCGTATAGTTATGCAGCTTTGACAGTTTGATAAAATCGCACTATGTAATACTTTTATATATATATGTACCTTCGAGATTAAGACAACAAGGCAAGGGACAATGCATCTACTCAAGATATATATGATAGTTCATTCAAGAAAACAAATGCACAAAATATTTTTCTACATATTTACAAATTTGCACATACATGTCAATATAGTGAATGGGACATTATATCATATAATAAAAATTCTTAATAGAATAGAGCACAACAAGTATAAGCATGTGTATACACAAAACATACATGCATGAAAACTTTAATTGCTACATTTTTTGTAAAATGGCTTGAAAAATTTCTATCTAAAGCAATTTAAAAAACGTATGTTAATTCTGTCATTGGATTTCGTAGTTCTTCGTTCTATGAAGGGATAAAATAAATCAATTTTGTTAATATATTTTGATAAAACTATGTATAGTTTTCATAGTACACATGTATAATTATTAATCCATTGACGATAAATATATAAGTTCAATGTCCAAAAATTCAACTAAACCTGCAACTTTTTCTTGTTCTTGAACAAAATCCTCCCCATTTGATACAAGTTGATTGGAGTTATTGCCGAACTACTATACAGAACGTTTAGTGAAATTGCCGAACTACTATACAGAACGTTTAGTGAAATTTCAAAACTACTATACACAACGTTTAGTGAAATTGCAGAACTACTATACAGAACGTTTAGTGAAATTGCCGAACTACTATACACAACGTTTAGTAAAATTGCCGAACTACTATACACAACGTTTAGTGAAATTGCCGAACTACTATACACAACGTTTAGTGAAATTTCAAAACTACTATACACAACGTTAAGTGAAATTGCAGAACTACTATACACAACGTTTAATGAAATTGCAGAACTACTATACAGAACGTTTAGTGAAATTGCCGAACTACTATACACAACGTTTAGTGAAATTGCAGAACTACTATACACAACGTTTAGTGAAATTGCCAAACTACTATACACCACGTTAAATGAAATTGCCGAACTACTATACACAACGTTTAGTGAAATTGCCGAACTACTATACACAACGTTTAGTGAAATTGCCGAACTACTATACAGAACATTTAGTGAAATTGCCGAACTACTATACAGAACATTTAGTGAAATTGTCGAACTACTATACACAACGTTTAATGAAATTGCCGAACTACTATACACAACGTTTAGTGAAATTGCCGAACTACTATACAGAACATATAGTGAAATTGACGAACTACTATACAAAACGTTTAGTGAAATTGCCGAACTACTATACACAACGTTTAGTGAAATTGCCGAACTACTATACACAACGCTTAGTGAAATTGCCGAACTACTATACAGAACGTTAAGTGAAATTGCCGAACTACTATACACAACGTTTAGTAAAATTGCCGAACTACTATACACAACGTTTAGTGAAATTGCCGAACTACTATACACAACGTTTAGTGAAATTGCCGAACTACTATACACAACGTTTAGTGAAATTACCGAACTACTATACAGAACGTTAAGTGAAATTGCCGAACTACTATACACAACGTTTAATGAAATTGCCGAACTACTTTACACAACGTTTAGTAAAATTGCCTAACTACTATACACAACGTTTAGTGAAATTGCCGAACTACTATACACAACGTTTAGTGAAATTGCCGAACTACTATACACAACGTTTAGTGAAATTGCCGAACTACTATACACAACGTTTACTTCACTAAAATTCATTCATATGAAAGTTCCTTCTTATATGGTTCAATGATCAACACAGGACAGTTTTGTTTTTAGTATTTGTGTAAATAAATTGTTTATGAAGAATACCAGTCGGATTAGCTCAGTTGGTAAGGCGTCTGAATAGCAAACATGAGGTCGTGGATTCCTATTACATTTGATGCCGTTATTGTGAGACTATCACAGAAATTCAAGCGGTAGGGTAACGCAAAGGTTGGATAAAACTGAATGCCTGTGGTGGTCGTAGTAAATTACTTTGAAATAAGTAAGGAGGAATGTAGCAAGATTGTATTTAGCATGTTTGTAAGTAATTTATTTTTTCTTAATATTAGCTCAGTTGGTAGATTATCTGACTTGCAAGTAGATCTTCTTAGATTCTTTGCTTTTTCTTCTGCTATTACAGTGTATGCGTGCATTCTTTTGTTTATTTCTATCACGTGTTCACTAATTTGTGGTTCCTCCAATCCAGATAACGAAGAAGAAAACCAATGTCAAGCTTAATGCTGATAAAACGAACGTCACAAAACAAACTTTATCTACAGCAACACTGACCTCCTGCCACGTTATACTCTCATCCAGTGCTTCCTTATCTTCTTGCACGTACGATTTATTACTACGGGTTGCTTTATCGGAAACTTGGCCTTCACCAACGTTCCTGACATCCAGTTGTTTTACGACCAAAGAACGTCCATTTGGGATAGGTCGATCAGCCATGCGGTTATGAAAGAATCCGAAATCACCATGCGTTTGTCGATTAATTAGAATGTGTTTTCTATGATTATTACGATACGGATCAGATTCTTTATTTGAATCATCAAACTCATGCGATTTATACTGAAAACTTCGTTTATTCATTTTCTTACACATTAAGCATCGAGTAAGACTCACAAGGCAAGATCCAACAGGCTGCTTTTCACTTCGGTGGTATACTCGAAGACTAAATATATTTGCGAGAGTCATAAATATATTAAGGATCAGAATGGAAATCAAGTAGTAGCTAAATATTGACATAGGACTTGATGTTTTCGGCAGATTATCACCAACTAGAGTAAGGAAAACAGCTATTGCTAAAAGCATGGTTGTGCTAAATGATATTCGTTCTCCACTTTCCACTGGAATCCAGAACACGATCGCACTAATTATTACCATCAGAACGATGGGAGATATAACATTTATTACAACAAACCGTGGCTTTCTTCCGAGTATTATGTCCATGCTAAATAACGAGTAGTCGTAATACATTCTGATCCCCGACGATAAGTAATCCCAAGCACCATTTGGAGCATAAAAAGATAGGTATACATGATTACTAAATGGAGTGATGTACATCAATTTTGGATTGGAACCCCAAGTCGTAAAGAGTAACTCACACTTATGTCTATCCCACGGGAAATAAGTAACATCCACGTCACATTTTGACGACAATACACCACCAGGAAAGAACCAGGCAGACCCATTGTTATAATATGTAACCAACAACCAAGAATCTTTGAAACCAAACTTTTCTAATTTCTCAACACTGTTCATAAGAACAAGCATTGGTGTCCACACTTCGTCACTTTCAAATCTAACTTCATCTATGCCGCCGTAATCTTCCGGATTCCATGTCATTGATTCATCCGTCCATTGAAGATCTAGGATAACTGTAATGGTCATAGTTTCTCGGACCTCATCAAAACTCTGAATATTTACCAATTCAATTCGCATTTTAACATAGACCGTTTCGGACTGGTTACGTCTTGGTCTTATCGTACGGGAATAGTTCGCTAACAAATCGGTTTTCAATGCTCTGGCATCCTCAATTGTTTGACTCCATCCAGGGAAGGGCAAACACAGACAACAGAACCATAAAACGAGCCAATCCATATCTTTTTATGGTTCTGATTCACCGTCAGCCGCGTTTATGCAATCCGGCAGTTTTATGGAGTAAGAATCTGAAGTAAGAGTAAGTTTCCCAATCTTGTGAATATCCAATATTGTTTTATTTATTATTTGTGATTGTACGATTCAATTTTTGTTTTCTTATCCATTATTAGATACGAATACATTGAAGCACATGCTTCTCACGAAATGTAATAAATACTAGTACAATGAATTAGTTTAAATCCGTCCTTAAACACTCTATGTGTAGCTGATAGCCGTATGCATGTTTAACTATTGGCAAATCTCACAGTAAATAGAATATATCCAAGTATAGTCGATTTAAATTTGCTTGCTAATGAGGGATTAGTCTCATTTCGATATATAGGTGTAACAGGTAAACCCGGTAACCGTTATAGATAAGATAGAGAAAACATAATTACGATTGCCTCAATAGCGTTAAGGTTAGTGCTGATGATTTTGAGATACACATCATTATAACCATTGGTTCGAACCTAGTTAATGTCATTTTATAACTATATTTTGTATGTTTATTTTTCCTTTGTTTATTTTAAATCCTATTATTTTGTAATGTTTATTTTGTCATTATTTATTTTATAATATCGTTTCAAAACAATTCAAACATGTAAATTCAACACGCACTATCGCATTCACTCGCCGTGTCTTTCTCCTCGTCGCAAGAAGTGATTAATAATAGTCAACAGTCTATCTCCTTCTCTAAGGCATACTGCATGTATATTTTATAGTACACATTATGTGTTTATGAGACAAGATATTAATTTTGATTTTCACAATTTGAAGGGTAATTCTTGAAAGCAATTGCAATTTCGAATACTATATAATTTATGTTAATCCAAAAAAAAGGATTTTGCCAGTTTGAACTCATGGCCGCTATGAATAAAAAACCATAGCCTTTACCTCTCAGCCACGGCGGTAAATAACTTTATCTACCTCGGAAAATGTAAATGTTTACAACGGTTCTCAGTTAACTTTAAATCGACTGTAGTCTAAACCAATAAACGTTTATTGAACTGTAGTTTTGTAAAAGACGGAGATTTATTAAGCTTGTGTTGGTATGTATTTTACACCCCTGTCGGTTTCCTTCTTTCAAAACCCTACGTGTGAAACGCATAAGAGAGATAATGCACTGTGGGCGAATTAAGTATTGTGTTTAGGTGAAATTTTGATCTTTTTCGTCTAAACTTTCATAATAATGTCGATTTGATGACCGGGGCTTATGATTCACAAAAATAATCACAGACCGTTAAGTTAAATACTTCACTAAGATTTATTTTTTATTTGCGGAATGATAATACTGGCATAAAGAATTTGTTCAAACCTATTAAATTACACATTCAAGGTTTCAGTCGTTGAAATTAATTATTCGTAACAAAGTGTGTTAGGTACAAAGTCATAAGATAAGTAAATGATCCTAAGCGTCAAACAATTCCGACCGTAAACTGGTTCCCGTTCCATGTTGCAGTGCACAAAAAGGCTTTGTACAGGCAAGTCAACGAGAACCGGTTTATTTCTACCATAATTTCCAGCATTTCAAGTACATATGCGTTCCAGCAATCGACTTCAATAAACAACCTTCTAATTTCTTTAAACTTCACAATTATGTTGTCTATTATTACAAAGTACTTGAAAAGCTGACAAAATCGGCTGAAATAGTCAAATCAATTTTTCATTGGGTTTATAGACATTTGTTAACATTTCTTTTTCAGTTAAAAACGACGACCGGTTCATCAAACCAATTTTCCTAGTCTTTATTCTGACCAGCACTAATTTACCCTTACACAAGACGTCGGCAACTTCTCCACATATATGGCGGAAAATCAACAATTTGTCAAATTGTCATAGACGGTTTTAACCTACGGTGACCCGAGATTCGATCCCGACTTACTGGGTTACAGGCCTCTCACACTAACCAATTCACCGCGGCATTGGTTCAGTAAATTCAAACAAGTCGTTTTGTTTTAATAGCAGAACTTTAGTTTAATTTTATGACAGGTAGAAAGTATGCGTGCACTTTTAACAAGCGAATGACGTTGGTGAAAATACAGGAAGCAGAGAACAAAGGTGTTTAAACTTTTCTCGGTTAAAATGATACTAATAACTTGGGTAACTCACTGTTGTATGTCCGGAAATTTGAACAGTATACTTATTGAATGGCAATAGATACCACCGTTATTTGAAAGCGTCTATTTGATTAGCAATCGTCCACTAAATGGATTTTGTTGACCAGCTTTAAATTCTGTACTGAATACTGAATGATTGATAAGTAGTTCTTGTTTATATAATAGGAATACAATTAACACCTAATGGTTAAAAGGTTTATTGTTAAAAAAACGTTTAACGTACTGTGATGCTTTTTCTGATGTCACAAAATAACTACTATCGATTAAGCTTCATACCTTTCTAATGAGTATCGTGCTTTTATTTCTATACAAAAGTAATGTAAGAATGTATTCATTTTATTGTAATATATATAGCATTTACTAGTTTATATGGATCACTGGTCTAGTGATAACGCGCGAAAGGTCAAGTGTTCGAATGACGGCTCAGTTTTCCAATATTTCAGGGACGCTTTTTAGTGTCCCCATCCAACTACCGGAACAAGTACCAGAACAAGTACTGTATGTAGAAAACACAGGAAACGAACGAGTCGTTTATTGATGCTAATTTACACCGGGCACGATAAAGAACCAGGAAAAACTATTAGAAAATAGGAGTAGGGATATAAATGCCCTGTTCTCCTTTATCTCCCCCCCCCCTCCCCTCTCCCTGGGGCTACTGCGAAATGACCATAATTATATGCAACCCGACGATCCAGTTTCGAATCCCAGGCACGGCAGGTCATATCCTTCCAATGTCGATTTTCCGTCACATCTGACGAAGGTGTCGCCTGCTTGTGGCTCGTTAAAATACAGTCAAATAAATTGGACGCCGTATATAGCTGAAATCGTCGAAAAGCATCTTTAAACCCTCTGAACAAAATACAAATTTTACCCCAATAAGTAATGACAATACTTCGCAAATTTCACAAAACCTTTATTCTGTTGTTACACACACCATGTAAACGGGGTTAACTGCTATGTTTCATATAACCATCTTCCATGAATACTGAGTTCAACCTTTTAAGAAGTATAAGTTATTACTTTTCTGTTTGTAAAAGTAAACAATGATGATATATAAGGGATAGATATAGTGCGATTTTATTAACCTGTCAACGCTGAATAATTACACGGTTGCCGGATGCGAATAGTTTTAGCCTCGAATCACAGTGGATAGTTCTCGTTTATTTTACCGTTATTGAATGTTCCAATCAACGTGTTTATACAACGGTAAAACGAAAATTATCGTATCGTATAACTTACGAAAGTAATCGAACCTCACCGAAGCAAAACATAATTTTTTTTAATGCAATCATTGACCGTATAGTTATGCAGCTTTGACAGTTTGATAAAATCGCACTATGTAATACTTTTATATATATATGTACCTTCGAGAATAAGACAACAAGGCAAGGGACAATACATCTACTCAAGATATATATGATAGTTCATTCAAGAAAACAAATGCACAAAATATTTTTCTACATATTTACAAATTTGCACATACATGTCAATGTAGTCAATGGGACATTATATCATATAATAAAAATTCTTAATAGAATAGAGCACAACAAGTATAAGCATGTGTAAACACAAAACATACATGCATGAAAACTTTAATTGCTACATTTTTTGTAAAATGGCTTGAAACATTTCTATCTAAAGCAATTTAAAAAACGTATGTTAATTCTGTCATTGGATTTCGTAGTTCTTCGTTCTATGAAGGGATAAAATAAATCAATTTTGTTAATATATTTTGATAAAACTATGTATAGTTTTCATAGTACACATGTATAATTATAATTATTAATCCATTGACGATAAATATATAAGTTCAATGTCCAAAAATTCAACTAAACCTGCAACTTTTTCTTGTTCTTGAACAAAATCCTCCCCATTTGATACAAGTTGATTGGAGTTATTGCCGAACTACTATACAGAACGTTTAGTGAAATTGCCGAACTACTATACAGAACGTTTAGTGAAATTTCAAAACTACTATACACAACGTTTAGTGAAATTGCAGAACTACTATACACAACGTTTAATGAAATTGCAGAACTACTATACAGAACGTTTAGTGAAATTGCAGAACTACTATACACAACGTTTAGTGAAATTGCAGAACTACTATACACAACGTTTAGTGAAATTGCCGAACTACTATACACAACGTTAAATGAAATTGCCGAACTACTATACACAACGTTTAGTGAAATTGCCGAACTACTATACAGAACATTTAGTGAAATTGCCGAACTACTATACAGAACATTTAGTGAAATAGCCGAACTACTATACAGAACATTTAGTGAAATTGTCGAACTACTATACACAACGTTTAATGAAATTGCCGAACTACTATACACAACGTTTAGTGAAATTGCCGAACTACTATACAAAACGTTTAGTGAAATTGCCGAACTACTATACACAACGTTTAGTGAAATTGCCGAACTACTATACACAACGTTTAGTGAAATTGCCGAACTACTATACAGAACGTTAAGTGAAATTGCCGAACTACTATACACAACGTTTAATGAAATTGCCGAACTACTATACACAACGTTTAGTAAAATTGCCGAACTACTATACACAACGTTTAGTGAAATTGCCGAACTACTATACACAACGTTTAGTGAAATTGCCGAACTACTATACACAACGTTTAGTGAAATTGCCGAACTACTATACACAACGTTTAGTGAAATTGCCGAACTACTATACACAACGTTTACTTCACTAAAATTCATTCATATGAAAGTTCCTTCTTATATGGTTCAATGATCAACACAGGACAGTTTTGTATTTAGTATTTGTGTAAATAAATTGTTTATGAAAAATACCAGTCGGATTAGCTCAGTTGTTAAGGCGTCTGAATAGCAAACATGAGGTCGTGGATTCCTATTACATTTGATGCCGTTATTGTGAGACTATCACAGAAATTCAAGCGGTAGAGTAACGCAAAGGTTGGATAAAACTGAATGCCTGTGGTGGTCGTAGTAAATTACTTTGAAATAAGTAAGGAGGAATGTAGCAAGATTGTATTTAGCATGTTTGTAAGTAATTTATTTTTTCTTAATATTAGCTCAGTTGGTAGATTATCTGACTTGCAAGTAGATCTTCTTAGATTCTTTGCTTTTTTCTTCTGCTATTACAGTATATTCGTGCATTCTTTTGTTTATTTCTATCACGTGTTCACTAATTTGTGGTTCCTCCAATCCAGATAACGAAGAAGAAAACCAATGTCAAGCTTAATGCTGATAAAACGAACGTCACAAAACAAACTTTATCTACAGCAACACTGACCTCCTGCCACGTTATACTCTCATCCAGTGCTTCCTTATCTTCTTGCACGTACGATTTATTACTACGGGTTGCTTTATCGGAAGCTTGGCCTTCACCAACGTTTCTGACATCCAGTTGTTTTACGTGCAAAGAACGTCCATTTGGGATAGGTCGATCAGCCATGCGGTTATGAAAGAATCCGAAATCACCATGCGTTTGACGATTAATTAGAATGTGTTTTCTATGATTATTACGATACGGATCAGATTCTTTATTTGAATCATCAAACTCATGCGATTTATACTGAAAACTTCGTTTATTCCTTTTCTTACACATTAAGCATCGAGTAAGACTCACAAGGCAAGATCCAACAGGCTGCTTTTCACTTCGGTGGTATACTCGAAGACTAAATATATTTGCGAGTGTCATAAATATATTAAGGATCAGAATGGAAATCAAGTAGTAGCTAAATATTGACATAGGACTTGATGTTTTCGGCAGATTATCACCAACTAGAGTAAGGAAAACAGCTATTGCTAAAAGCATGGTTATGCTAAATGATATTCGTTCTCCACTTTCCACTGGAATCCAGAACACGATCGCACTAATTATTACCATCAGAACGATGGGAGATATAACATTTATTACAACAAACCGTGGCTTTCTTCCGAGTATTATGTCCATGCTAAATAACGAGTAGTCGTAATACATTCTGATCCCCGACGATAAGTAATCCCAAGCACCATTTGGAGCATAAAAAGATAGGTATACATGATTACTAAATGGAGTGATGTACATCAATTTTGGATTGGAACCCCAAGTCGTAAAGAGTAACTCACATTTATGTCTATCCCACGGGAAATAAGTAACATCCACGTCACATTTTGACGACAATACACCACCAGGAAAGAACCAGGCAGACCCATTGTTATAATATGTAACCAACAACCAAGAATCTTTGAAACCAAACTTTTCTAATTTCTCAACACTGTTCATAAGAACAAGCATTGGTGTCCACACTTCGTCACTTTCAAATCTAACTTCATCTATGCCGCCGTAATCTTCCGGATTCCATGTCATTGATTCATCCGTCCATTGAAGATCTAGGATAGCTGTAATGGTCATAGTTTCTCGGACCTCATCAAAACTCTGAATATTTACCAATTCAATTCGCATTTTAACATAGACCGTTTCGGACTGGTTACGTCTTGGTCTTATCGTACGGGAATAGTTCGCTAACAAATCGGTTTTCAATGCTCTGGCATCCTCAATTGTTTGACTCCATCCAGGGAAGGGCAAACACAGACAACAGAACCATAAAACGAGCCAATCCATATCTTTTTACGGTTCTGATTCACCGTCAGCCGCGTTTATGCAATCCGGCAGTTTTATGGAGTAAGAATCTGAAGTAAGAGTAAGTTTCCCAATCTTGTGAATATCCAATATTGTTTTATTTATTATTTGTGATTGTACGATTCAATTTTTGTTTTCTTATCCATTATTAGATACGAATACATTGAAGCACATGCTTCTCACGTAATGTAATAAATACTAGTACAATGAATTAGTTTAAATCCGTCCTTAAACACTCTATGTGTAGCTGATAGCCGTATGCATGTTTAACTATTGGCAAATCTCACAGTAAATAGAATATATCCAAGTATAGTCGATTTAAATTTGCTTGCTAATGAGGGATTAGTCTCATTTCGATATATAGGTGTAACAGGTAAACCCGGTAACCGTTATAGATAAGATAGAGAAAACATAATTACGATTGCCTCAATAGCGTAAAGGTTGGTGCTGATGATTTTGAGATACACATCATTATAACCATTGGTTCGAACCTAGTTAATGTCATTTTATAACTATATTTTGTATGTTTATTTTTCCTTTGTTTATTTTAAATCCTATTATTTTGTAATGTTTATTTTTTCATTATTTATTTTATAATATCGTTTCAAAACAATTCAAACATGTAAATTCAACACGCACCATCGCATTCACTCGCCGTGTCTTTCTCCTCGTCGCAAGAAGTGATTAATAATAGTCAACAGTCTATCTCCTTCTCTACTGCATACTGCATGTATATTT
Organism: Lutraria lutraria; assembly: GCA_964023205.1. Lineage (NCBI taxonomy): Eukaryota > Metazoa > Mollusca > Bivalvia > Venerida > Mactridae > Lutraria > Lutraria lutraria. The sequence goes on from OZ026848.1 coordinate 4,863,439, forward strand.
TATAGTACACATTATGTGTTTATGAAACAAGATATTAATTTTGATTTTCACAATTTGAAGGGTAATTCTTGAAAGCAATTGCAATTTCGAATACTATATAATTTATGTTAATCCAAAAAAAAAGGATTTTGCCAGTTTGAACTCATGGCCGCTACGAATAAAAAACCATAGCCTTTACCTCTCAGCCACGGCGGTAAATAACTTTATCTACCTCGGAAAATGTAAATGTTTACAACGGTTCTCAGTTAACTTTAAATCGACTGTAGTCTAAACCAATAAACGTTTATTGAACTGTAGTTTTGTAAAAGACGGAGATTTATAAAGCTTGTGTTGGTATGTATTTTACATCCCCTGTCGGTTTCCTTCTTTCAAAACCAGTCGTGTGAAACGCATAGGAGAGATGATGCACTGTGGGCGAATTAAGTATTGTGTTTAGGTGAAATTGTGATCTTTTTCGTCTAAACTTTCATAATAAAGTCGATTTGATGACCGGGGCTTATGATTCACAAAAATAATCACAGACCGTTAAGTTAAATACTTCACTAAGATTTATTTTTTATTTGCGGAATGATAATACTGACATAAAGAATTTGTTCAAACCTATTAAATTACACATTCAAGGTTTCAGTCGTTGAAATTAATTATTCGTAACAAAGTGTGTTAGGTACAAAGTCATAAGATAAGTAAATGATCCTAAGCGTCAAACAATTCCGACCGTAAACTGGTTGCAGTGCACAAAAAGGCTTTGTACAGGCAAGTCAACGAGAACCGGTTTATTTCTACCATAATTTCCAGCATTTCAAGTACATATGCGTTCCAGCAATCGACTTCAATAAACAACCTTCTAATTTCTTTAAACTTCACAATTATGTTGTCTATTATTACAAAGTACTTGAAAAGCTGACAAAATCGGCTGAAATAGTCAAATCAATTTTTCATTGGGTTTATAGACATTTGTTAACATTTCTTTTTCAGTTAAAAACGACGACCGGTACATCAAACCAATTTCCCTAGTCTTTATTCTGACTAGCACTAATTTACCCTTACCAGTCTCGCCCGTCCGCCTCGAGATTTCGACCGCTCCGCGTCTCCGCCAGTTTAAATCCGTCCTTAAACACTCTATGTGTAGCTGATAGCCGTATGCATGTTTTACTATTGGCAAATCTCACAGTAAATAGAATATATCCAATTATAGTCGATTTAAATTTGCTTGCTAATGAGGGATTAGTCTCATTTCGATATATAGGTGTAACAGGTAAACCCGGTAACCGTTATAGATAAGATAGAGAAAACATAATTACGATTGCCTCAATAGCGTAAAGGTTGGTGCTGATGATTTTGAGATACACATCATTATAACCATTGGTTCGAACCTAGTTAATGTCATTTTATAACTATATTTTGTATGTTTATTTTTCCTTTGTTTATTTTAAATCCTATTATTTTGTAATGTTTATTTTTTTATTATTTATTTTATAATATCGTTTCAAAACAATTCAAACATGTAAATTCAACACGCACCATCGCATTCACTCGCCGTGTCTTTCTCCTCGTCGCAAGAAGTGATTAATAATAGTCAACAGTCTATCTCCTTCTCTACTGCATACTGCATGTATATTTTATAGTACACATTATGTGTTTATGAAACAAGATATTAATTTTGATTTTCACAATTTGAAGGGTAATTCTTGAAAGCAATTGCAATTTCGAATACTATATAATTTATGTTAATCCAAAAAAAAAGGATTTTGCCAGTTTGAACTCATGGCCGCTACGAATAAAAAACCATAGCCTTTACCTCTCAGCCACGGCGGTAAATAACTTTATCTACCTCGGAAAATGTAAATGTTTACAACGGTTCTCAGTTAACTTTAAATCGACTGTATCTAAACCAATAAACGTTTATTGAACTGTAGTTTTGTAAAAGACGGAGATTTATAAAGCTTGTGTTGGTATGTATTTTACATCCCCTGTCGGTTTCCTTCTTTCAAAACCAGTCGTGTGAAACGCATAGGAGAGATGATGCACTGTGGGCGAATTAAGTATTGTGTTTAGGTGAAATTGTGATCTTTTTCGTCTAAACTTTCATAATAAAGTCGATTTGATGACCGGGGCTTATGATTCACAAAAATAATCACAGACCGTTAAGTTCAATACTTCACTAAGATTTATTTTTTATTTGCGGAATGATAATACTGGCATAAAGAATTTGTTCAAACCTATTAAATTACACATTCAAGGTTTCAGTCGTTGAAATTAATTATTCGTAACAAAGTGTGTTAGGTACAAAGTCATACGATAAGTAAATGATCCTAAGCGTCAAACAATTCCGACCGTAAACTGGTTGCAGTGCACAAAAAGGCTTTGTACAGGCAAGTCAACGGGAACCGGTTTATTTCTACCATAATTTCCAGCATATCAAGTACATATGCGTTCCAGCAATCGACTTCAATAAACAACCTTCTAATTTCTTTAAACTTCACAATTATGTTGTCTATTATTACAAAGTACTTGAAAAGCTGACAAAATCGGCTGAAATAGTCAAATCAATTTTTCATTGGGTTTATAGACATTTGTTAACATTTCTTTTTCAGTTAAAAACGACGACCGGTACATCAAACCAATTTCCCTAGTCTTTATTCTGACTAGCACTAATTTACCCTTACCAGTCTCGCCCGTCCGCCTCGAGATTTCGACCGCTCCGCGTCTCCGCCAGTTTAAATCCGTCCTTAAACACTCTATGTGTAGCTGATAGCCGTATGCATGTTTTACTATTGGCAAATTTCACAGTAAATAGAATATATCCAATTATAGTCGATTTAAATTTGCTTGCTAATGAGGGATTAGTCTCATTTCGATATATAGGTGTAACAGGTAAACCCGGTAACCGTTATAGATAAGATAGAGAAAACATAATTACGATTGCCTCAATAGCGTAAAGGTTGGTGCTGATGATTTTGAGATACACATCATTATAACCATTGGTTCGAACCTAGTTAATGTCATTTTATAACTATATTTTGTATGTTTATTTTTCCTTTGTTTATTTTAAATCCTATTATTTTGTAATGTTTATTTTTTTATTATTTATTTTATAATATCGTTTCAAAACAATTCAAACATGTAAATTCAACACGCACCATCGCATTCACTCGCCGTGTCTTTCTCCTCGTCGCAAGAAGTGATTAATAATAGTCAACAGTCTATCTCCTTCTCTACTGCATACTGCATGTATATTTTATAGTACACATTATGTGTTTATGAAACAAGATATTAATTTTGATTTTCACAATTTGAAGGGTAATTCTTGAAAGCAATTGCAATTTCGAATACTATATAATTTATGTTAATCCAAAAAAAAAGGATTTTGCCAGTTTGAACTCATGGCCGCTACGAATAAAAAACCATAGCCTTTACCTCTCAGCCACGGCGGTAAATAACTTTATCTACCTCGGAAAATGTAAATGTTTACAACGGTTCTCAGTTAACTTTAAATCGACTGTATCTAAACCAATAAACGTTTATTGAACTGTAGTTTTGTAAAAGACGGAGATTTATAAAGCTTGTGTTGGTATGTATTTTACATCCCCTGTCGGTTTCCTTCTTTCAAAACCAGTCGTGTGAAACGCATAGGAGAGATGATGCACTGTGGGCGAATTAAGTATTGTGTTAAGGTGAAATTGTGATCTTTTTCGTCTAAACTTTCATAATAAAGTCGATTTGATGACCGGGGCTTATGATTCACAAAAATAATCACAGACCGTTAAGTTCAATACTTCACTAAGATTTATTTTTTATTTGCGGAATGATAATACTGGCATAAAGAATTTGTTCAAACCTATTAAATTACACATTCAAGGTTTCAGTCGTTGAAATTAATTATTCGTAACAAAGTGTGTTAGGTACAAAGTCATACGATAAGTAAATGATCCTAAGCGTCAAACAATTCCGACCGTAAACTGGTTGCAGTGCACAAAAAGGCTTTGTACAGGCAAGTCAACGAGAACCGGTTTATTTCTACCATAATTTCCAGCATATCAAGTACATATGCGTTCCAGCAATCGACTTCAATAAACAACCTTCTAATTTCTTTAAACTTCACAATTATGTTGTCTATTATTACAAAGTACTTGAAAAGCTGACAAAATCGGCTGAAATAGTCAAATCAATTTTTCATTGGGTTTATAGACATTTGTTAACATTTCTTTTTCAGTTAAAAACGACGACCGGTTCATCAAACCAATTTTCCTAGTCTTTATTCTGACCAGCACTAATTTACCCTTACACAAGACGTCGGCAACTTCTCCACATATATGGCGGAAAATCAACAATTTGTCAAATTGTCATAGACGGTTTTAACCTACGGTGACCCGAGATTCGATCCCGACTTACTGGGTAACAGGTCTCTCACGCTAACCATTTCACCGCGGCATTGGCTCAGTTAATTCAAACAAGTCGTTTTGGTTTAATAGCAGAACTTTAGTTTAATTTTATGACAGGTAGAAAGTTTGCGTGCACTTTTAACAGGCGAAGACGTTGGTGAAAATACATGTAGCAGAGAACAAAAGTGTTAAAAACTTTTCTCGGTTAAAATGATACTAATAACTTGGGTAACTCACTGTTGTATGTCCGGAAATTTGAACAGTATACTAATTGAATGGCAAAAGATACCACCTTTATTTGATCTCGTTATTTGAAAGCGTCTATTTGATCAGCAATCGTCCACTAAATGGATTTTGTTGACCAGCTTTAAATTCTGTACTGAATACTGAATGATTGATAAGTAGTTCTTGTTTATATAATAGGAATACAATTAACACCTAATGGTTAAAAGGTTTATTGTTAAAAAACGTTTAACGTACTGTGATGCTTTTCCTGATGTCACAAAATAACTACTATCGATTAAGCTTCATACCTTTCTAATGAGTATCGTGCTTTTATTTCTATACAAAAGTAATGTAAAAATGTATTCATTTTATTGTAATATATTTGGCATTTACTAGTTTATATGGATCACTGGTCTAGTGATAACGCGCGAAAGGTCACGTGTTCGAATGACGACTCAGTTTTCCAATATTTCAGGGACGCCATTTAAGTATCCCCATCACAACTACCGGAACAAGTACTGTATTTAGAAAACACAGGAAACGAACGAGTCGTTTATTGATGCCAATTTACACCAGGAACGATAAAGAACCAGGAAAAACTATTAGAAAATAAGAGTAGGGATATAAATGCCCTGTTCTCCTTTATCTCCCCCCCCCCTCCCCTCTCCCTGGGGCTACCGCGAAATGACCATATATGCAATCCGACGATCCAGTTTCGAATCCCAGGCACGGCAGGTCATATCCTTCTAATGTCGATTTTCCGTCACATCTGACGAAGGTGTCGCCTGCTTGTGGCTCGTTAAAATGCAGTCAAATAAATTGGACGCCGTATATAGCTGAAATCGTCGAAAAGCATCTTATACCCCAATAAGGAATGACAATACTTCGCAAATTTCACAAAACCTTTATTCTGTTGTTACACACACCATGTGAACGGGGTTAACTGCTATGAATCATATAACCATCTTCCATGAATACTGAGTTCAACCTTTTAAGAAGTATACGTTATTACTTTTCTGTTTGTAAACGTAAACAATGATGATATATAGATAGATAGTTTATTTCAAATTTCAGTAAGCCATAGGCCCATGTGAATATACAAATAACACAATACAATTTTCATATGACAGTAACAATTAAGTGGCAAAATAGGCTTTAGTAATTATGGTACATTATTATAAGAAAGGTAGATAAGCAAGTCAGTTTAGATAATGATTTATGTATTATAAATGTAAGAAGAAATCAAGAGAGACAACAGAGAGGACAGGACAGAATCTGGCGGAGAAGGTGTATAGTATGAAATATAGTTCATTTGTAAGTCAACATACATCATGAAATCAAACATAAACATTTTTGTATCAATACAAAAATAACAACAAACGAACAAAACACGCACATGTATTTACATTCATTAAGATTTAAACCACGTATAATAGTTTTAAATGAGAAACACTATTATTTATCGGACGAATATGGTTGTTTCTTTGATATAACCTGAAGTTAACTGACATAATATGCAACAGTATGTGTACTGGTATTATTTGTTATGCATTACGCTAATTACACGAATAATAATATCTCTTAGACTCTTATACTATGCAACACTCAACATCAGACAATGACTACTAATTTATCAAATGTTATAAAGAACAATATAACCATTATACGGTTTACCTTGTCGAAACGAAACACAAGGCAAACTTAATGTAGTGTTTTTACATATATACGTGGTTTAGTTATCCAATCATCATAAACATGTATAATTATGTACATATTATGTATATTATATCGTACAGTTAAACAAAAATAATGACAGTTTAGGTTGATTTTAGTTCAACGAATCGCGATATTGGAGAGCCTTAAAAATGTAGACACTCAAGCTATTTATTAAAGATTCACTCTTATTTTCAAATAATTGTGTAAGTTTAAATATACTTGGTCGTGTCCAATAATATTTCTTGATGTATTTCTTACGAAGATCTGTGTATAAAGAACATTCTAAAATAAAATGATATTCATCTTCAATTCTATTGCAATTTAAACATTTTCTATCTTCTACAGGAATACTTTTTGGTTTATGCCATTGACCAGACTCTATTTTCAAATTATGAGATGAAACCATTAATTTTGTCATTGCAATCCGAAATTTGCTAATACTAATGCATTTTAAGTGTAAATTATATTCGAAGCTTACAACAGATTTAAAAAAGTGTGTTCTACTTGAATTTTCTAAACGATCATGCCAATTTTGAATGCGTATATCTCTAAGACGTTGTGTGAAGATACTTAAGAACGCTTTATTATCGCCAACGCTTTGCTCTAGCCATACCTCGAAAAAACCCATCTTAGATAGAAGATTACGCACTAATGTAACCCAAGAGACTTTGTTTGGATAGAGATCCGCATCCATCTTTAGCACGTTATATATGATTTTACAAAATTTCATTTCACTACACGATTGTATTTTTAGCCAATATTTTATTATTTTAATGTTTCTGTAGTACGATAACTCAAACCTTCCTAAAATACCGTACACAAAGTCATTTTGTGTGCATCTTTTAACGTTCAAAACACGTTTAAAATACTGACTATAGACCCTTTCAATATTATTTGCTTTGTGAAAGCCCCATACTTCACAAGAAAAATTGACGATTGGTAATATCAGTTTATCGAATAGTTCAATTCTATGGCTAACCGTTACATACGGAAAATTAATAAGGTAACTGTTTAATTTAAAAATGGCTTTTTGAGCTTTGCCTGCTAACGAACGCTGCATTTCATTAAAGGAACCGTCCTGTGTAAAAACAGCACCTAGGTAAGAAAAAAATTTGACAATTTCAATTATTTCTCCCCCGAACGTGAACCGAGTATCTCGTGATAGTAGTCCCGCTTTCCTAAACACGACTACCTTTGTTTTTGTACGTTGATCTTAAGTTTCCATTTATTGCAATATTCAAACAGTAAGTCAAAACCTTTTTGAAGTCCAGCGGCCGAATCAGAAAAAATCACAATGTCATCGGCATATAACAATATAAATAATTTTGTCATCAAAACATCGATACCTGTAAACTCATTGAGACTCAAATATTCTTCAAGGTCATTCAAATACATGGCAAATAAAAAGGGAGACAAACATTCACCTTGGCGTACTCCTAACATACATATATAAGGGATAGATAAAGTGCGATTTTATTAACCTGTCAACGCTGAATAATTACACGGTTGCTGGATGCGAATAGTTTTAGCTTCGAATCACAGTGGATAGTTCTCGTTTATTTTACCGTTATGGAATGTTCCAATCAACGCGTTTATACAACGGTAAAACGAAAATTATCGTATCGTATAACTTACGAAAGTAATCGAACCTCACCGAAGCAAAACATAAATGCAATCATCGACCGTACAGTTATGCAGCTTTGACAGTTTGATAAAATCGCACTATATATATTTTTTTTTTATATATATACCTTCGAGAATTAGACAACAAGGCAAGGGGACAATGCATCTACTTAAGATATATATGATAGTTTATTCAAGAAAACAAATGCACAAAATATTTTTCTACATATTTACAAATTTGCACATACATGTCAATGTAGTGAATGGGACATTATATCATATAATAAAAATTCTTAATAGAATAGAGCACAACAAGTATAAGCATGTGTATACACAAAACATACATGCATGAAAACTTTAATTGCTACATTTTTTGTAAAATGGCTTAAAACTTTTCTATCTAAAGCAATTTAAATACACGTATGTTAATTCTGTCATTCTGTCATTCTATGAATGGATAAAATTAATTTTGATAATATATACAATATGATGAACCTTAATGGTCTTTTGATAAAACTATGTATAGTTTTCATAGTACACATGTATAATTATTAATCCATTGACGATAAATATATAAGTTCAATGTCCAAAAATAAACTAAACCTGCAACTTTTTCTTGTTCTTGAACAAAATCCTCCCCATTGGATACAAGTTGATTGGAGTTATTGCCGGACTACTATACAGAACGTTTAGTGAAATTGACGAACTACTATACAGAACGTTTAGTGAAATTGCCGAACTACTATACACAACGTTTAGTGAAATTGCCGAACTACTATACACAACGTTTAGTGAAATTGCAGAACTACTATACACAACGTGTAATGAAATCGCCGAACTACTATAAACAACGTTTAGTGAAATTGCCGAACTACTATACACAACGTTTAGTGAAATTGCCGAACTACTATACACAACGTTTAGTGAAATTGCCGAACTACTATACACAACGTTTAGTGAAATTACAGAACTACTATACACAACGTTTAGTGAAATTGCCGAACTACTATACACAACGTTTAGTGAAATTGCCGAACTACTATACATAACGTTTAGTGAAATTGCCGAACTACTATACACAACGTTTAGTGAAATTGCCGAACTACTACACACAACGTTTAGTGAAATTGCCGAACTACTATACACAACGTTTACTTCACTAAATTTAATTCATATGAAAGTTCCTTCTTATATGGTTTAATGATCAACACAGGACAGTTTTGTATTTAGTATTTGTGTAAATAAGTTGTTTATGAAAAATACCAGTCGGATTAGCTCAGTTGGTAAGGCGTCTGAATAGCAAACATGAGATCGTGGGTTCCTATTACATTTGATGCCGTTGTGAGAATGTAGCTAGATTGTATTTAGCATTTTTGTAAGTAATTTATTTTTTCTTAATATTAGCTCAGTTGGTAGATTATCTGACTTGCAAGTAGATCTTCTTCGATTCTTTGCTTTTTTCTTCTGCTATTACAGTATATGCGTGCATTTCTATCACGTGTTCACTAATTTGTGGTTCCTCCAATCCAGATAACGAAGAAGAAAACCAATGTCAAGCTTAATGCTGATAAAACGAACGTCACAAAACAAACTTTATCTACAGCAACACTGACCTCCTGCCACGTTATACTCTCATCCAGTGCTTCCTTATCTTCTTGCACGTACGATTTATTACTACGGGTTGCTTTATCGGAAGCTTGGCCTTCACCAACGTTTCTGACATCCAGTTGTTTTACGTGCAAAGAACGTCCATTTGTGATAGGCCGATCAGCCATGCGGTTATGAAAGGGTCCGAAATCATCATACGTTTGTCGATTAATTAGAATGTGTTTTCTATGATAATTACGATACGGATCAGATTTTTTATTTGAATCATCAAATTCATGCGATTTATACTGAAAACTTCGTTTCTTCCTTTTCTTACACATTAAGCATCGAGTAAGACTCACCAGGCAAGATCCAACAGACTGCTTTTCACTTTGGTGGTATACTCGAAGACTAAATATATTTGCGAGTGTCATAAATATATTAAGGATCAGAATGGACATCAAGTAGTAGCTAAATATTGACATAGGACTTGACGTTTTCGGCAGATTATCACCAACTAAAGTAAGGAAAACAGCTATTGCTAAAAGCATGGTTATGCTATATGATATCCGTTCTCCACTTTCCACTGGAATCCAGAACACGATCGCACTGATCATTACCATCAGGATGATGGGTGATATAACATTCACAACAACAAAACGTGACTTTCTTCCAAGTTCTATTTCTATTCCAAACAAATCATAATTGTGATGCGCCGTGGTGCTTGATGACAAATAGTCCCATGCACCATTTGGAGTATAATATGAAAGGGATACCCGATCACTGCTTGGAGTGATGAACATATGATTTGAATTGATACCCCATGTCGTAAAGAGCAACTCACATCTGTGTCTATCCCACGGGAAATAGGTAACATCCACGTCACATTTTGATGATAACACTCCACCTGGATAAAAGTACGCTGAGCCGTTGTTGAAATACCTAACCAACAACCATGACTCGTCGAAACCTAATTTTTCAATTTTCTCAACACTGTTCAGCAGAACAAGCAATGGTGTCCAAACTTGATCACTTTCAAATCTAATTTCATCTATTCCGCCGTAGTCATCCGGATTCCATGTTATTAACTCATCAACCCAATCCAAGAATATCACAGCCGTAATGGTCATAGTTTCTTGAACCTCATCAAAACTCTGAATATTTAACAATTCAATTCGCATTCCAACTTTGACCGCTTCAGACTGGTTACGTCTTGGTCTTAAAATACGTGAATAATTTGCTAACAAATCGTTCGTCAGTTCTCTAGCATCTTCAACTGTTTGACTCCAGCCAGTGTAGAACAAACACAGAACTAAGAAACAAGCAACAAACCAATTCATCTTTTGTTACTGACCATGTCGTGTACGAAATCTAGCGTAGGTATTATAGGTTATGAACCTGTACGACCTTCTTCACATTCAATCACGACAGTATTTTCACATTCTGTGCTCAATATTCAACAATGCGATTGCTTAAGTAACCGATAGCTGACCGGATTTCAGCATTAATCAATCCGTTACCGAATAGTGAATACTTTTAAATCAATGGTGTGTAGTGTAGTCCTTCAAATAAACATTCACCGTACTATTGATATAATGACGTAGATAATGGAGATTAATAAAGTACGTTTTGAGACTCTTATCCGTTTTACCTCTTTTAACTAACTAGCGTGAAATAGTTTGTTGAAAGTTGGGCTTAACCATGTAAACTTTAAAACTTGCACAATTGTAGATTTTTGTCATAAATCATCGAAGTCAAGCGTTCGTTTGTTCATCCGTCCGACCGTCTGTTCGTCCGTTCGTTCGTTCATATCAAAAATATTAATTTACCTAAGATTTGATTAATGAAGATTATTCATTAAAAACATCTTTCCTCAAATTATACCTTAAAACGGTACTTAAGCAATTGTTTGATTTGTTCATTCTAAGCGTACATAAAAACTTGAAATACATTAAGTATAAACAATGCTTATCTTCCATGGAATTTTAAATCAGAAAAACTTAAATATCCTGTAATTTCGCAAAATTAGTGTACTTCGTAATTTCGTAATATCTTAGCTACATACACATATAACTTCAAAAACTAAAAAAACAAATCTGTTTGTTATGTAATTTGTCTTTCGTTTTAACAAATACTTATAAAAATGCTAGCAACTAAGTCGGCTAAAACGTCCTTTGTGGTTTGAGATCGTTTACATTTTCCAATGATACTAAACATCTACTTATTACTTAGGGTTTTATGGATCAAAGCCATATCTAGATCAGAAAGACTTTAGAAGATAGTAAACATGTGTGAAAGATTTATATTAGTAGTCTTCTGTATTCAAAGTTTAGATGTAATGAAACGTCACGATGATGGTTATTTTAAAGCAGTTTAAATATAATTATACGAGTAGTATCACATTCTTAAAAATATTTTTTAAATATGATAAAAAGAACATATTCAATTTCATTTTTAGTGCACAGTATTAAAATGTATGAATATAGTGTCAATATACGAACAAAGTCAATACCAAAGTGAACAGAAATGTTAAAGATTCTCTCTATTTAGTTGAGTAATTATTCTTTTTTATTTCCAGACAAAACATGCGTAGACATTTGAATTTATGCGATTTTATTTCCAGACGACGATTTTCACTCTGTCTGTTTTTGTTTCTGTAATAGCGGCTGTTTCTATGCTAGGTCTCTTTTGCACCGAAATAAATAATAAATAGCATACAAGTAATTTATACGAAGCAAAAACATCGGTACATTAAACAGGAATTCCCTCAATACATTTTAAAAAAGAACGTACCATGGGGTGCCTCTTTTTATTTACAAAGCGATTACAACACAATGTGCCAACATCATGTGTTCACCCCATGTCAATATTCTAGCATTATACATCTCTTTCTGAAAACGACTATTATAGTTTTATCAGTATTTGTCTTAAGTCCCCATGTATTCCAGTAAACAAACAAATTATCTAAATGTTTTAGGACTTCAGATGGTGTTTTACCTATTATAGCCATGTCATCAACAAACAGTAATAATAAAATAACTATATCATCTATATGTAAGCCACTATTAACATTATTTTGCAAAAATAATTCTAAATCTTCGACAAATAAAGAAAACATAACCTCCCCTTGTCGAAGGCCTACAGCAAGCTCAAAATAATCAGAAAAACTCGAAGGTAGTTTAACTCATGCTTTAACTTTACTATACATTCCCCGCACGATTCTGAGTAACTTCCCCTGCATTCCACAATTATACATTTTTATAAATAGAATCGAAACATTTCATCATATCAGCAAAAATATCATACAATCTTTTATTAACTTTTACATATTTCTCAACAAGCAACATTTGAATATATATTGCATCAACTGTATATCTACCTTTTCTAAACCCGAATTGTGCATCCGTAATAGTGTTATGTTGATATATACGCTTAAAAAAGCTGGTCCTCAGGGGTGATTATACCAATTTTTAAGAAAGGCGATCCAACAAACCCGAATAATTACAGAGGCATAACTCTGGTAAGCTGTTTTGCGAAGGTATTTACAAGCATTATTAACGATAGGCTTCAACAGTGGGCGACAGAAAATGATGTACTAACCGACGCACAATTCGGTTTTAAAAAACATTATAGCACAGTCGATGCGATTTTCATTTTAAATTCACTTATAGAAAGACAATTTTCTAACAGAAAAAATTTGTTCTGTTGCTTCGTTGATTATCAAAAAGCTTATGACACAACTAATAGAATGAACTTATGGTATAAACTTTTAAAATTAGGAGTAGATGGTAAATTATTCTCTGTCATTCGCTCTATGTATGAAGATGTAAAGTTATGTGTTAAACATTTGAATTCAGTTTCAGATGTTTTTAAATCGGACCTAGGTTTATTTCAAGGTGAAATAACGTCACCGTTATTGTTTTCACTATTTATAAATGATATTGAAAATCACCTCCATGAAAATATATATGCTGGTATTAACATAGAACAACTATCAATCTACCTCTTATTATTCGCAGATGATGCTATTATATTCTCAGAAACAGAAGCGGGGTTACAGTTATCTTTAGACAGTTTATATGAATATTGCTGTAAATGGAATTTGACCGTAAACATTGATAAAACTAAAATTTTAATATTTCAAAAAGGGGGTCGAATTAAAATGAATTATCGATGGACGTACAACAATAAAGATATAGATATTGTAAAACGCTTCAACTACCTTGGCATCGTTCTGTCAAATGGTGGATCATTTTTACAGGCAACACAGACTTTGTCAGCCAAAGCTTTACGCGCAATGCACGGACTGTTTGGTATTACCAATAAACTGGACGTACCAGTTGACATAATGTTTAATCTATTTGATTCTTACGTCGCTTCAATTTTAAATTATTCATGCGAAATTTGGGGATTTTACCAAGCCGAAAATATTGAGAGGGTACACCGGAAGTTCATTAAATGGGTCCTTAACGTAAAACCAACGACAAATTCACTCGCTATTCACGCGGAAGTTGGTAGATATCCGATGATTATATGTAGACAAATACGCATTATCAAATATTTTTTAAAGATATTCCAAGATAAAAGTTCAAATTGTGTAATCAACACTGTTATTAGAAATCAAATTGAAAAGTTAGGAAACGATTCACAGGACACCACATGGGTATATAAAGTCCGTGAGCTACTTAATCAAACTGGATTTTCAGAAGTGTGGTATTACCCGGAATCAATAAATATTAAAGCATTCGTCAATATATTTAAATTACGAATAAAAAATCTATATGTAAATAAGTGGCGTATAAGCGCGAATGTGTCACCGCAAATGATGATTTACAAGGAACTCAACTTGTCATTCCAAAGAGCACAATATCTTAGAATACTGCAAAATAAGAAATATAGAAACGTAATGTCAAAAATAAGACTCTCTTCTCATCAATTATTAAGTGAAACTGGTCGACATTTGAATATTCCTAGGAATGAAAGACTGTGTAATTATTGCACTTTATTAGATGTAGAAGATATTTTTCATTTTGTTTTTATTTGCCCTTTGTACAGTCAACTTAGAAATAGTTTTATTCCTAGATTCTATCGAACTAAACCGAATATGCACAAATTGTTATTATTATTAAATGAAACAAATAAAAATATCCTTAATAAATTATGTATTTTTTGCATTAAATCTTTTAAATTAAGAAATGAACAAAATATATGATATACTTAAGATGTATGTATGATTCACTTATAATATTATGATAACAACATTCTCACTTTACTTTACTGTATATTTATAACTGACTCTACTTAGTTTTAATTTGATAAATACGATCTCACATTTTTCCCATTATACTTGTACTGAATTACTATTTATTAAATTCTTACATTTATTGTAAAAGCATGTTTGCATAATTGTATGTATATATATGTATATGTAATGACGATGAGCTGTCATGCTCAAGTCTTAATAAAGTTTCTGTTCTGTTCTTAATTACAACAGTAGTAAATAACTTGGATAAACAGCTAAGTAAAGTTATACCTCTGTAATTGTTGACGTTATTTTTATCACCTTTTTTAAACAGCGGGATAATTACCCCTTCTGTCCATACATCAGGGAAACACCTAAATGAGGTCACAGACATTTGGGGTTAGCAGCTTTAAAAAAACAAAATATTTGTATAAAATAAGCCGTTTTGAAAAAATACATTTTTCAAAGGCACACTAGCACTTCTTGTTTTTCTAAGAAAATAAATTTATGTCTGGTCACAAATAGTGAACAACATCATGTATTCAGTTTTTGATAGTATTTCATTTGTATTTACAGTGTTTTACCTTCAGTTGGAACATAACAGATTATGAAGTATTAAACATACATATATTCAATTGTCTTGTCATCTTATGATCTGTCGTTCCCTGTAAGCTGTCTGGAGGCTTACCTTGTCGTGCAAGGTGAAATCCAGAATAGTTTCGGAAACACGGGAGGAAAACGCCCCGGATTCCTCTGTTATAGGACAAATAGAAACTATTACGACCGATACATTTATAAGCTTATGAGACTTGAACCGTGAATACATCAGTTTAATAATTCACTCAAAACCGTGTGAACAATTTAATATGCTGGATAATTTTCACTCCAAATATATGATCCACATAAATATACATCATCATCCATTTACGTAAGAACACGTAGGTTAGAATAATAAAATTTGTTGACGTATGCTTTCAAATAAAAAACGAAGTCTGTTTCAATGAACAACTTTGTGAATATATTCATTGCTATATATTGTCTTAAATTATCTGAAGAGATTATTTAAAGCGGTTTTATTTGATCACGTCCCATGATTGATGTATTTTTAAAACCGCGCCACTTCGTACGCAATATTGTATAATTATGTCATACAAAGTATATCACATACGTCAATAGCGGCATTTAAACAACCAAATTCGTGTGAAATCAATCATTGTTTGCAATTGTTACACGTTGGTGCACCACAGACACATTAAAACTGTAGGTCACGTGATAAAAGTCATGTGATAGCAACTGTATACATAACATTCACAAATAGTTAGTACTGTCACTTTGGTGTTTCTTGTCGCAACAGTTGGATTACTAAAGACAATCAATCTACTCAAGGTTTGTTCTCTGCTTTATAATTTTTTGGCACAAAGTTGTATCTGTTACAATATCTGTCACATGATTTATTTCCCTTATATTCTTCCGAACATGTATTGACTACCTAGCGGTTTGTTCACTCAGATGACAAACATTCCAAGAATTTTTAAAATCACTTATCGTCATAAATCGTGTCCTTCTACCAAAGCAAGAAAATTAAATCCTAACACCGAAATAGAAACTGGTGTACGCATATCACTTTCAATCAAGATAAATATAAAAAAGGCACGTGTGTTGATACGTGTAAGCGTACATTTCTTGACTCACACCCTGTGAAGAAGCAAGGATAGTTCTATATTGTTTACATATCACAATACCCTAGCTAGACTCTGTTAAGATAAATAGCGGGCAAAATCAACTAAGGTAAATATAAATTCAGTTATTAATAAAACTAGATTTTCATTCATCGCAACTTGTATCTTTTTGCACATGCGCGCTTCCACCAAAATTTAGTACAGCCATTAACAAAATCCATTCGCAGGATACACATACCTTCAGACAAGAAATATATTCTAAACCATGATGCTTTCGAATGTTATTTGAAGTTAACGAGAATAATTAACTTAATTTGTTTGTAAAACTAATGATGACGGATGAATAGTCAATTATTGCACACTGGATAAAGAAGAAACGCCTAAATTATCTAATAAAGAGTGTACTTAAAATAACCATTTTGGCTTGCTTTACTTGTTAGACAAGATATTTCAAAACATATTACTATTAGAGAATCAGATAGCAAATTAGTTTTATGGTTCACTATTTCTCGAATGCTTTGTAAAACGGAAAAAGATGTAGTTTGCGGCGTTGTTTATATACCACCCGAGTACTCAGAATATGCTGCTAAAGACCCTTTCTTAGAAATCCAAAATGATGTTAACAAATTTTTTGATAGATATGATACAATTTGTTTGTTTGGAGACTTTAATAGTAGAACTAAATCTTTAAATGATTATATCATACTTGGCACTGAATTTTTTGAAAGTCAAAATTTGGACGAACTTTGTACAGAATATAACATTGAAATGGATTTGTTTGATATGGCCCCAAATGTTAACAGGAAGCGTATAAATGGTGACAAAACCTCAAATAACTATGGAAATCAGTTTCTTGAGTTTCTAAAACTTAATAATTTATACATTTTAAACGGTAGAACGAACAGTGATGTCCCCGGAAGGACAACATGTAAAGGAACTAGTACTGTAGACTATTTTGTTTGCAACTCTAATCTTTTTAACCATATTGTATCTCTTAACGTATTAGATTTTTGTCCCTTGCTGTCAGATGTGCATACTCTGGTCGAACTAAAATTAAACTTTAAGTTTACGTAATATTAATAATGTACAAAAAAAACGAACATACTGTAAAACTTTGTGAGAGAACGAAAGTAAACGATTTTATAAATAAACTTGATATGAATATAATACAAAATATACAAGACGCTATTGAAAATTGTACAACCGAAACTAACTGCAACCAATAAAATCTTGACAAAATAGTCGAGGATATATGATCTTTATTTTTAAAGACATTAAGTGAATCGTTGGGCTATACTCACATTAATAATAATCATAACAACAATACAAGTAATGCATATTCCTGGTTTGAACCAATGTGTAAGAATGCAAGGAAAATTTTTCATACAGCAAAATATCTTTATAAACTAAGAAAAACAGATGCAATAAAAGAAAATTTAAAAAGAAAGGCAAAAAATTATAAAAGTACACTCAAGCAATTTCATAATAAACAAAAAAAGATATAATATAAAGAAATTGCGTGAAGCGAAAAGTAATGATCCACGAAAATACTGGAAAATTTTAAACAAAAACTCAAATAAGAAAAGTGAAGCGAACTTATCCGATCTCTATAATTTCTTTAGAAATATAAATTTTGTAATTGACGATAACTCTAATCTTAATGATAGAATACAACATAACTTAGTCGATGGAAATAATGATAATAACGAAGAAATAAATATTCCTATAACAGAAAACGAAATAGAATATGCAATTAAAAATTTGAAAAATAACAAAGCTAGTGGGTATGACAAAATAGTAAATGAGCAAATAAAAGCATCGTTTCCTATAATGAAAACAATATATGTTAAGCTTTTCAATCTTATCTATGATACTGGTATTATACCAGAACTATGGACCATTGGTATTATTAACCCAATATACAAAAATAAGGGGGACATAACTAAACCTGAAAACTATCGACCAATAACACTGTTAAGTTGTTTAGGAAAGTTTTTTACCTGTATTTTAAATAAAAGAGTAACAGATTATGTTGAATCTAATATTATACTTAATAATACACAAGCGGGCTTCAGAAAGGGATTCTCAGCAACAGATCATTTGTTTGTACTACAACACATTATACAATATCTCAATAATAACAATAAAAAGTTATTTTGCTCTTTTATCGATTTAAAACAGACATTCGATACTGTCTGGAGAACTGGGGCCCGTTTTATCAACATGTCGTAGCTACGACATGTCTTATCTTAAGACAGGAACTTACGACAAAAACTTAAGATGTCGCAAGACCGTTTTATCAACGCTGTCGTAAGTACAGTGTCGTAGCTACGACAAAACTTTGTCTTACAACAATAAAATCCGAGACGCCGTCTATTATATTGCGCAACTTCCGTCGTTTATTTTCCCGCGCACCTGTCAGTTTCGTCTTCTGTCAAAACCAAAACATCGCCTTTTACTGATTTAGCCAAGAAAGGTAAATCGGAACAAGAATGAATGTTGTGTACTCGTTGAAGATTTCACAAGTCGGTACCACTTGGAATCGTGAAGTTTTCCCTATAGAGTCACGAAGAAGACAGCGGAGAAGTAAGGATGTGTTTTTTTTTATTCCGGTGTTCTAGTGAAACCGAAAGTAACTATAAGCGTATAAAATAGTAGTCTGACAAAGGGTATCGATGTTATATTTGGCAGTGTTTTATATACGTATTGATACTGTTTAATCATGTAGTTATATGAATGTAAATGTTTTTTTGGCAGAGATACACATCGTTTATTTTTAAATGACAATTATAAGCGTTTTTGACGAAATTGTAAACATAATTACTGATGACTAAATGATTGGAAATTGTTTGGTGTGTCGTAAGAATTATTTAGTATTCCTATACATTGTACTTTGAATAAATTTTGTACGTACATGTATCTTCATATTTGTTTTTCATGTAGAATAGCCTGTGTGAAGGGTTCACTGATCCACTGATACAGGCAGTACGTTACAATTAAATAAAACTACCTGACTGATATGATGAGGTGAGCAAGAAATAGATGGATCTGAAGGTAACTGAATACAGTTGATTTTGTTTTATATGTTAAAACTGTGAAACCTGTGTTAGCAGCCACCTCCGAATAAATGCCAACCTGTAAGTAATGGGCATTCGTTTTAAAACCTTCATTAGTTATTCATAACAAGATGACCTCTAAATAAAGGCTATCAGTCAATAAATGCCACCATGACTGTATGTTGTAGTGTAAGCCATAGTAGTTTAAAATGTATATCATTTGCATGTTCTCATTTGTTATAATTCAGGGTTTCCACTGACCATTATATTTTTTCTGCCACATCATCATGAATGACGTATGGGTGAGGGTCCGGGAGGGGTATCCCCTCCTGGATGTTGATTTTTTTTTCATTTCATACATGCAAAGACACAATTTCCAGTGTATCTGGGACATAAAATGTATAAATTCAAGTAAAAATGAACAGAAAAAAAATATGCTTAATTTAATGTTCTACTGTACAAACAGAGGTGTGGAAATATCACATCTTTCTACTCATTACCGGAAAGGTAGACTTGAAAATCTTGGTTGTCCGGAACAAAAATCAACATGTCCAAATCAACTATCAAAATAACAGCTGTACTATATAATCTGATTTTTTAAAATAATCTTTTCTAGATCCTAGTCTATCTAGGTCAGTTTTAATCACATTCTGTTGCTTAGATTTTGTCTGGAAACCAATCTAGGCCTATACACCCGGCCAAAGACTTTTATGACATTCACTTATTTGTGAGTTGTGTCGTTTGGTAGGAAAGGAGATAAATCTTTCACAAAATTTACAGATGGTTACTTCAATTTCTTTGGCTCTTGCCCCTTTTATCTTGTTGAGCCGCAATAACATCAAAATTGAAATCAACTTTTTTATAAATTGAATTATGATTTTCTTAAGACCATCACTACTGTCCTGGCAAATGGATATTTCATCATGAATGTGTGCCACACGATTAAGTATCAAGGATAAGATAACACAATTAGAACAGGCTTACATCAAATACCAACAGATGACACATGCTTGCAACGTGTAGTGCAGTTATCCGAAATTCTTTGTCATCCGAAATTTCGTACACTTCATGAAAATATAAGTGTAACGACTGTTCTTGGAAATTAATGAGTCTTTGATATTTTGTTGGTCATAGTGCTTAATGCAACATAATAATGTCGTAAATATTCCATAAATACTATCAAAACATGTGATTATCAAGTAATTTAGTGTATAGCAATATTTGTAAAATACGATCCGGACCGTACTGTATGGTACGAACTTTATTCAATACCACTGACGATACAGAAAGTAAGAACGTAAGGGTAAGACCTGCAACAATATATGCCTTTCGGCAATCTCTCATTACTAGAGGTGCGAAGTTGGTGATGCGAATCACAATCTGGATCAACACGCGACGGCCGCAGGCAGTGGGATTATTGATTTTCACGACTGATTAAAACATTGAATCAGGACTGTTAAGGGGACACAATTTCTGACAATTATCTAAAGCGGGTGGGGTATGGTAAGAATTAAAAATTAAGAATAGGCTTGTATTTAAGTAAAAGAAATCAACGTAATTTCAAGTCATATTTGCACTGAAAGGAATGTTGACAAGAATGGAGAAAAAAAGGATAAAATGGCAAAGCTAATGTGGATATAAGAACAAAATCTCGCGTACATTCAAACACAAAAATTAATTCATATTTCCAAAAAGTATTATGCACTACACAATGTCAAAACATTTATCAATGTTGTACGAGTGAAATTTATTTGAAATAATGAGAATTAACACTGCTAACTTCATTTTATTACACACACTACCAGGTAAAAACACGATCTGTTTTGCTCATAAAGTAGTACAGATAAAAAGGTATGGTGGTCAAAAGTGCCATGGAACAAAACAGTCAATAGTTAGAATTTCCCCTTTCCATTTAAAGTGTATCATATTTTCTGATAATTTTCATGTTAAGCTTATTGAGCCAGTTCTGTGACTTATCAAAATACATGTCAGTTACAATAATCACAAATTCAATATTCGTTCATAGTATTTATTAATCAATTTATATATTAAGGATCAATAAAATAACAATAAACAAGAGGGGCAAAATGGCCATGTAATCGTTTACTAGAAAAAAAGAAGTTTAAAAACGATTTGATACTTGATCATAGTAGTTCTGTGAAAATTTGGTCGAAGTCCCTTCAGAATTGAAGGAGTTGCGTCCAGTAGAGTATTTCCCCATATATACTGTATACATCACATACGTTATGCACACAATAAAACACGAGGTCATAGATCGGCCAAAAGGGATCATATCACAAAATCCCTAAAATGCATAGGGGTACTACAAAATAGTTATGTGTAAAAGTTTGGTTGAAGTTGAAATCCATTCAGAATTGTAGGAGAAGTTGCGTCCAGAAGAAATTGTGGAAGCTCGCCCTGCGACCCGCCCGCCTGTCCGTGCGCCGAC
Source organism: Lutraria lutraria (assembly GCA_964023205.1). Classification (NCBI taxonomy): domain Eukaryota; kingdom Metazoa; phylum Mollusca; class Bivalvia; order Venerida; family Mactridae; genus Lutraria; species Lutraria lutraria. The sequence continues at coordinate 4,885,398 of OZ026848.1, forward strand.
ATTCGCCAATAAAATAGCCTTTGTCTTGGAAAACCTGGTTAAACATATAAAAAATAAAAAAAAGTTACCAGAGATAACAAGACACTTTATACATTATGATAGCAATTAATACTGAACTTTACGCATATTATTATTTCCTACAGTATCCCTTCACAGACACCATACTATTTACTGATATCTCAAGGACGCTTTGCACGGGATTTCGATAAATTGGGTCAATGCGATAGTAAAACCACATATTTCATGCACTTACCTTTATAAAGTTGAAGACATGGCATGTGCCTACGACAAAAAGTAAATAAATGAAAGCATAATGTTTTGGCAGTAATACTTACTTTGATCTGCGTACTGATTACTCATTATCGCAATTTTGGTCTCCTTATTTGTTTTGTTTACTTTTCGAAATTTATAGCGGAATTGCTTCACAACTGAAAACGGAAATGTTTTCGATCGGAAACATAGTCCATTATTTAACTATTTTTTCCCCTAAGCGAATAAAACTTCTAATCTTTACACGGATATAAGTATATTTTCTAATGTTGGTAAATAAACGATATTCTTTCAAAAATCCTTGTCATTTAATAGTAAAAAAAGCACGTGCCACCACCTGTGTAGTATAATTCGAGTTACCGTTCCTTTCGCGAACGAATTATTTTCAGTGAATCGGTCAGAAGCCGTGGGAGAATGAAAGTTGTCGTAAACATTCTACAATTAACCATATTTCAAATAGAAAGAACCAGAAATCAAAGAAGTGTTTTAGACTTACCGTCTTAATGGAGAATCCCATATGTCTTAGGTACGTTATGCATTACTTACCATGTGTTGCCACAGCTTTAAATGTCTAATCGCACAGATATTTGTTTTGTTTACATTTTAACGAATGGAAAAATGGCGTCCTGTCGAAATTTATGTCACATGTCGAATGTTTGTTTGGTCGTTTCAGTAAACGCGATTATGTCAACCAAAAAATGGATTCGTACAACGTTCAGTGTTAATTCGTATTGTCAAGGACTTATTATGTATGTATATAAGTCCTTGGTATTGTTTAAAAACTAATTTGGTTCACGAACTGTTCGTTACATGTTGAGTTTGAATGTACTTTCATAAACCGTTTTTAACGGTGTTGTTTTCTTGATTAATCACTGGTAGCTGGTCTATATCCTTCAAATAGTGAATATAACTTATCTACACTAATGTTTTAACAACTTACCAATACTTCTGTATAGACTCCCCAAGTAATTATTTCAATTGGCCATGTGACTATTTTCTATGTATTATTTTGAAAGTTGAGAATTGTGTCCCCTTAAGGTAGATTATGAAATTGTGACCCAAAAATGTTTATGCTTGTTGAAAGTTTTTTTCGCCACTCATAATTTTTTTTCGCCAATTGCGTATTTGGCGAATGGCAGCGGAAATTAAATAATGATGCGTCATTTTGGTGTGTAGGTCTGTGTGTAAAATAACATATATCAATTACTTAGTTAAAGAAAGTGATGTCTGTAATTTGACAGTGTAGAAATTAGGTTTTTGTATACTACTACCCATCTAACTATCTGTCAAAGTATTTGTATTGAATGTATTATATTAATTTATATAGTCTGTGATTCATAATGTTTGATGCTCATTAATTATAGAAAATTACTATTAAATATGTGAATGTTTTTTTACTTAAAACATTGATTACTCTGTTGACATTTTGAATGCTTTTGTTCATTTGCAGATATATCATTCTGCCAGGCAATGTACTTCAAACATGAATTAGAAGCTAGAAAGTTGAAAATGCACTACTGTAAGCAAAGTGAGTGGACAGAAAATGTGAAGGAAAATTATTATATAAGTCTAGGAAGTTGAAAGAAATGGACAAGATATTGAATACTATTACAAGTACAATTACTGGTAGAAAATATTGTCTGGATTTGCATGCAGCAGCTAGAATTCTACCAGATATTAAAGAACAAAATAACAAAATGATTAGTATAATAGTTGAGCATGTCATATTACTGATTTGAATTTATTTCTTCAAATGAATTTGCTTCAATGTATGTTTGAAAATGTTGCTTAAAGGATTAACTCAGTATTATAACAGATTGTATTCTCAGTGATAGTGAATGAATTAAAAATGTAGAAAGTGGAAATGTGTTGTCACTGTTTTGTTAATTATTGTGCAGTTTTGAACAATGTAATCACTTTAAATTATTAGCATACACATTGTAGATCCACATGTACAAACAAAAAATGCACACACATTGTATTGAACTCATGTATGTATTAATTGAATCAACAATAATTTTGTTATTAACAATGCACTTTGAATTCACTTGTGAAAATACTTCAACATTCTTACACTACATTTTATTTTTGATAAAGCAGTGCTAAATGCTAATATTGTAATTGATTCATCCAAGTAAATTCAAAATGCATGTGTCACCATTTGCATGGACTCTCAAATTCTATTAACGTCAAAACATAACAATGAAGTCAGTTAATCATTTATTTACAACTGTAATATTTCATTCAAAAGAACATTTACATATTTACCTGTTCCATTATCTCCAAATGAAACAAATTTCAAATATCAATTTAAAACTCTGACAGAGCTTCAGTTAGGCCATCCTTAAAGTTTTTTGGGGGGTGACCCTATGCAGAGAATTTTCAGTTGGTATGTAGTTAGGAGTTTTTAAATTCAGTTTTTGTGTTTAACCCCAAATACCTGTCAAAATGCTATTTATATATTGTAAAACTTGTAATGCCATTTTTGGTCAGTAGGTAGCATAACCCCCAGCAAATTTTTTTAAAGGATGTCCTTGCATAAAATTCTAACAATATGCAGTCTATACTGAATTGCCTCATGGCATGTATTTTCTCCACCAATCATGTTCATACTCTCATCATTTAAATATCATTATGATTCACTATGTCATTTGTTTCAGGTGGATTGACAATGTCAATGTTCAAGCGAACATTGTTCTATCTGGCATATTACTGAAGTTTCACTGGGCATATTTTTGTGTCCTCATTTAGACATCCACCAGTTTGTGAAGACATCTGAAATGAAGGAATTGCATGACAATGACATAATACAGTTCAACATGATAGTTTAAAGTTGTTAAAACATAGCATTAAATTAAACCCACATATTAAAGTAGGTCATGCATTAATGCAAATTCTATCTTTATTTACCTTTATTGTCAGAAAAGGAGATAAACATTTAAACATTAGCTATGAATAGTCATCAGCTGACAGTGCTGAAATTACATTATTATTAGAAATGCATTTATTCATCTTTGAAGAAGTCTTTGCCATTTAAGTATTTCAAAGTATTAAATATGCTTATATGGGTCTCATATGGGCTGTTTCTGGGCAAGCCTATGTGGGTTATGCCCATATTGGAATATGGGACCTATGTGAACAATACCACAAAGGCCCCTGTTGCACTTTCTATCTGGGTCCCATATAGGCTGCCCATATAGAACCTATATAGACAGAGGCGAATTGAAGGGAGGGATCTCCTGCCACACACCTCCCTAGAAGTCCCAACTATTGATAGATCTATGGTTGGGAGCTACCTATATCCTGCCTCCCTAGGTCTGCCTCAGATGAGTACCCACATGGGACCCATGTTAAATTGCTAGCTGGGTTTGACAAGGACAGTAATTCATAACATATCTATAGCCAGCTGGTGCTCTTTGACTTTGCACCTTTTCAGCATTACTGAAGTTTCACTGGCATCCAACTAAATAATCACCAAATAACTGTGTTAATGAACACCATGCAGGACTGCCACCTCAGGCAAAAAAAATCACCCTTGGCTAAATATTGCATTCCAATCAATACCAAAAAATTAAACTTTCATATAATTACTGAAATTGAATGTGGGTTGGGAAACTCCTTAGTCCTACCTAGTCAATGTGTACCTGATTTGCTCAACTCCTACCTTAGTTAACTAGTAACCTACTTTTAATTTTGACAGGTAGTTGTCTACCTGATTTTGATAACAATTTGAAATGTTTTTTTTAATTACTTTACTTTTACGGGCTGTGCCATTATTATTTGATTCATAAATATAGATAAATTTAAAATTATGTAGGTAAAAAGGTTGATAGCAAAATGTGTACATTCTTTTACACGTTTTTTTTTGGTCCTTGTACGCCTATTACCGCGGTGATGCTATTACCGCCGTTGCCCGGATAATAACAATACTTGCGCATGCGTGTCTCCTCCTCTTCCGTTTCCGTGTGGCATTTGTTGGCAGGGAACCAGACTATTGTTTACAATGCATGCCGCGACTTTAAAACATTTTACATCAATTATTTTTATAATTTCTACAGTCAAGTCAATTTATCGTTCATACCGCCATTTGCATTCAATCCAAATTAACACCGCTATATAAATGTGACGCATTTTAATGCATCAGATCTCTTAAAACATAATTTTGATATTTCTGCAAATGATAGATGGTCCGCACATTGATTGGAATTTAGTACTGACGCAGGAATTTCCCGCGTTACTACGTATCTCGCATTTGATTGGTCGAGAGGCGGTAATAAGGTCATCAAACAAAAAATCAATATGGACGTCTGTGTGTCAAGAAATGCGATCAGTTGATGTATTATTTTATTGATATTGAGAGTATTTTTATGTTTTTCGACAACAAGAAGAATTGCTTATGATAATTAAATGGTGGTATGATTGCAGACTTGTATTGTCGTGCATTTTAACACTGGTAAAGAGTTAAGTAGGCGGTAATAGGGACGGCCAGTATATAACACGTATGAAATTGATTTCCAAATTAGTCCATTTATGAATTTTATTGGTTGTGCAAGCCTTAATTTTCGTTGACATGACCAAATCCAAGTACGTGTTAATGAGGGCACGAACAGACCAACTTTAGGTACATGTTGACCACAAATTAGGTACGTGTTGACAAAATTCTGATACGTCACTCATTACGTGTTGGTTTGGGTACGAATTAACTAAGGTACGAGTTGATCAGTTACCGTCTGGAATTAGGCTAATCAATGGTTAACTGCTTTGATAATCCAGTTTATAAAAGGCAATTATGTATTTAACAATTCCTCTTAAATCAATACAAAACAATTAAAAAAAACTTATCGTGAATGCAAAGTTGACATTTGATCATTCAGACAATGTAGGTCACGGTTACTATAGCAATTTTTGTGAGATGGGAGTAGCTCCCCTTTATTTAGCTAAAACCTATGAAGTCCGTACATGAACGGGAATGGTTCAGTCGTTAAAGGGAGCTGTATAACTTTATTATATAATCTAATACACAATATATTTGTCATATGCAAAACTTTTTCACCTGTGTATGTACAGGGGTCGAATATGAGCGGTGAGTTCCTCTGGCAGCTCGTTTTCTAATGATGCTGCATACATCCAAGCTATCTTCTCTAGACAATCGATGTCTGGATAAAATCTCACCGTCGTGGAGGTCCTCGGTACCTCGTAGTACCCTAAACTAGCGATGTGCTCTTTACGAACGGACGTGTATGGCGGCCATTTTTACGACTTAAGACAGCCTCGGACCTGTCTTAAAAGTTACGACAAAAACAGGGGAACTTACGACGTCGCAGCTAAGACAAACGTTGATAAAACGCCTTTGTCGTAACTTGAGTGTCTTACGACAGACTTACGACAAAACTCGGCTAAGATTGTCGTAAGACATGTTGATAAAACGGGCCCCTGGTCTATGGGAGAAATTAGTAAATTCGAATATAAATGGAAAATGTCTACAAGTTATCAAAAATATGTATAGTAATATAAAATCTTGCGTCAAAGTAAACTCAGACTTTTCTAACTTCTTCTCGTGTAATATTGGCGTACGTCAAGGGGAAAACTTATCACCGTTGTTGTTTTCTTTATTTTTAAACGACTTGGAATCTTTCTTTCAAAACAACAGTAATGTACAAGGAATAATAATGGAAAATGAACGGAACACAAACGAACTATTTAATCTATTAAAAATATTTATTCTGCTCTATGCAGACGATACAGTTATTATTGCTGAAACAGCTAACGATCTGCAACAAGCATTAAATACATATGAACAATACTGTGTAAATTGGAAACTGAAAGTAAATACCTCCAAAACAAATATAGTAGTTTGTTCAGAAGGAAGACAACCCGTGTATAATTTCACATTTAGAAATGAACATATTGAGGTAGTAAAGGAGTATAAATACCTTGGTATATATTTAAATAGAAGTGGCTCCTTTTTAAACTGTAAAAAACATATAGCAAACCAAGGTACCAGAGCAATGTATAGTCTCATAAAAAATTCAAATCGACTTAACCTTCCAATTGATCTACAAATCGAGTTATTTAATAAAACCATCAAACCAATTTTACTCTATGGAGCAGAAACTTGGGGATTTGGCAATCTAGATATATTAGAACGTGTACAATTACAATTTTTAAAACATGTATTAAAGTTAAAGTGATAAACTCCTAATTATTTCGTATACGGTGAAACTGGTTGTATGCCTTTGTCACTTGATGTCGAAGAAAGAGTTATATCGTTTTGGTCGAAACTTTGCACAAACGGCGGAATTACCAATAAAATATTCACGCTTGTTTATAAACATACGCTACTTTCTACAGCTGGACTAAATGATGCCACATTTAAAAAGAAATTTCCATGGATGTTTAATGTTAAATCTATTTTGATAAAATGCGGTTTTGTAAATGTGTGGTATAACAATATACTCACAAATTTTAAATGGCTAAAACTTGCTGTAAAACAAAAATTAAAATACCTATTTCTTAATGACTGGTATTCCAAAATTGATAATTAAAGTAACAGTATGTTTTACAGAGTATTCAAAAAGACATTTGGTACTGAGCCCTTCTTAACAGACTTAGAAAGTCCACTTCTGTACTATTTAATTAAATTTAGAACCAGCAACCATCGATTACCAATAGAAACAGGTAGCTGGCTAAGAACATCAATAAATCAAAGATTATGTAACACCTGTCAAGATAACAATTGGCGACGAGTTCCATTATTTATTCGAATGTTCTCAATTTAATGATGAAAGAAAACGATTTTTGAAACCCATCTATTAACGTCGACCAAATATGTTTAAACTGGAAAATCTAATGCGCACAAAAAATAAGTCAGAATTAAATAAGATATGTAAATTTGTAAAATGTATAATCCAAAAAGTGATAATGTAATTCTTCTATATGCTGAAATTGTTAAATATCATGTCGATATACTTTGACAATTTTTTCAGTATGTCTAAATTCTACAGCCTCATTTATTTGTTTTGTTTTATTGTAAAAACCTCATATTTGCATGTTTTGCACATGTATTGAGTGAATGAACGATATGTTCTGTTCTGTTCTGATAACGTATATTGAATAATTTAGATATCAATGTATCTTGATTATTTTTTATTCTAAATTATTGTTTCTTAAGTATTATAGTCATAGGTACTCTTGCTAGTTGTACATAGATTATGTGTTTTTGTAGAGAGATCTAAATAGAACTACTGAATTCTTCACTTATGGTAAAAAAATGATTTTGTTAAATCATTTGTAAACATAATTGTAAATTTATTATGTTGTCCACTGTATAGTAATTATATCAAAAAAGATTTTTAGGGCATTTTTCCTGACCTTTTGTTAAAACATTTTGATCTAGAAGTTGAGATAGTTAAACAATGTTCGTACTTGGGTGTTGTAATTACTTCTAGGGACTCTGTTCATGAGGCATGAGTTACGTTATAAGCGGGACAATCTAGAAATACCTTGTTTAAGTATTTAAATTGTCTGATATTGGACCTAACAAACAACCATTAGGCAACTGTCTTATTGATACTTAAAATACCCCTATAACGAACTATCTTAAAGTATCTGGCTCGGTTATAATCCAAAATAACGTAAAATGATATTTTACATTATTTACAAAGATTAAATTTCATACTTTAATACCAAACAACACAAAATTTTAACCGATCGCTCAAAACTTGTGTTTATTAGCGATAAATACTGCACCCCTTTATCGACTTTTCCTTATCAGCGTTAAACATCACTAACTTGCACTGTATTGGTACGATATGATACTATTAATTCATTAATGGCAAAATTTTGTTATAAAATCTCTTACTAGACATCATACCTGGGCGTGGTTTCAATTATTGAACCGTAAACATAGGCGATTTTGATTGGCTATCAAATTGAATGGGGTGCGTCAAATTTGTTGATTTCATGAGACGATAATTAGTGTGGGGAATCCACGTGACCTAGTGACGTCACAATGTTATTGTTACAAGCGCGTTTTCTGTCAATTTAACTAGGAAAACATCATGTAAGTGCATTATTTTTCGTTTTCTTCTAAAGCCACATAACTGTTGCAACTCCTTACATAAAGGGCTACCTCCGGTTCAGATTTTTGTCACTGTAGGCCCTCTACTTTTTTGCTTAGCTTGTCCAATTTCCATGGTCCATTAGACTCTATGCCTTGTGATTTTGAACAAGACGATTTTTTCAATTTGCCTATATAAGTCTATATAAATCAAGTGACCCCCGGGGCGGGGTCAATTTTGACCCAAGGCAATAATTTGAACAATCTTAGTAGAGGTCCGCGCTAACCTCTAGGTCCTCTGGATTTTGATAAGAAGATTTTTAAAGATTTTCAGAATAATCCTCCCGGTTTCTATGGCAACCAGAGTTCTGCATGAAATGGAATTCTTTTGATAACTTTGGTAGGGTTTCAAGCAAGAAACACACATGTGAAGTTCTGTTGAAATTGATCCAGTGGTTTAGGAGGAGATGTTGTTTAAACAAATTATTGACGACGGACGACGACGAACGACGGACATAGCTCGATCCTAAAAACTCACATTGGCACTCTGTGCCAGGTGAGCTAAAGACTGAGGCACGGTTCCCTGCTTTATGCATTTATAGTCATTCTAAGGCTACTTGTTGTTACATATTCCTATATACAGAGTAGTTATCGTTGTTCAAAAAATTGTAAATAACGTGCAATATTGGTTTATAGAAGACCAATCAAATGTAATATTTGTTTCAAATTACTTGCAATACACTTAATACAGTGGGTTTATTTAAGTATGTAATTATGGTTTAGTTTTTAAATCTATAAATCGGTGAAACTTGATTTGACCTGACATCCAAGCCAGATACTTTAATGGACGACATGGTAAAAACCATGTACACTTCAATAACCACGTTAACATCATGAACTATTCGAACTTTCGATCTTAATAATCTGAATAATATAATCTATTGTTCACGTTTGGAAATAGATAAATGGACTTTTTATCATGAACAATGGATACTAAAAGCAGTTTGTTTGATCAGAAAACTCGGTGGATTAATCGAACAAAATCTGAATTGCATATAGCAATTTTGACGAGAATGATTGTTCCGATCATAATGAAATGTACTCTAAAAACGCATAAGAAGAGGAATAATAATTGCTCCCAGTAGGCTTTGACTAGATTTACAGACTTGTATGGTATTAATTCAGCTGGAACAAACTGACACTAAAACTGCATTTTATGTATTATTCGTATCGTCAAATGCTTTACAGTATCATCGGTCGCTTCTTTTTAATTGATTTTATATTAAAGAAACTTATATAAAATATATAATAAGTTGTAAATGTATTTTGAAAAGACTAAATTGAATTAACATTTAATTTTGCATTAATTGACATACACTACAGTACATATGCATCGATTGTACATAACAAAATACAATGGATCTTGATTATACGGTCACCTCTGGAACAAAACAAAAAATAATCGGAATTTATTTTCAAGTAGAAATACAAGAAAGGACTGAGATGATAATATGAAAAACCAGTCCAAATACATGTGGTAGTGATAATGAGCTGATCGTGATATTGAGACTCGGTCGTGGCCTAGTGGTGAGCGCGCTTGACTTGCCAGCCGGCTATCCGAGTACTAATCTTTATCATGACAAATCATACCTTTCTATGAAAATTAGTCAAAGTTCTTGATTTTCCTCCGTATGTGGAGGGATTGCTGACTCTTTTAGTGCCGACTCTTTATTGCTGACTCTTTATCGCTGACTCTTCAGGTCCGTACTGGTTATAATACAGTCAACGAAAAACTAATTAGGTGATTCGGTCGTCGTATATGATTAAATATCGTTGAAAAAAACGGTCACCGTGGTAAACCTACTGAAACATAGATTTTAATATGCATAATGCAGTTAGTTATCGCTCCATTTTTTCCACTTCAGTTCACCGCCAAGTGGTGTGGAAAAACGATCTTCTCTATTCATCTTTATATAAATATATAGAAACTTGTATGTAGCTTGATATATGTACCCTTGAGATAGACGTTATATATACATGTATTACTAATTGCATATACCAAACAAATTACACCAAAATATCTTTCTCACTTATATCATCAACAAGTTTGGAAAATGTCTAGATTAAACTACATGTATATTCAATATCAATAAAATCATCTTGTTAGGAATACTCTAAAACATATATACTAAATACATAAAAGGGCGTATGGTCAATATTTTATAAACTGTGTCGCCATTGCTTTACATTCATTTTTTGCTTTTGTTGTTTGAAGACCACATCATTATCACTTAAACATCATTACTAACACATTTATTCATTACTTACATAATCAGTTTCTCATTAATTTAGTTCACTGGTTGATAATACTGTAAATGAGGACTATAATAAAATTCAACTTGCAAATGTCAGTCACTTGTAAGTATATCTCCTTCCATTCATAATTTGAATAAGAAATATGCAGACCCGTATGTAGTTAATGGCTTTATAACATTTTGAAATCAAACACACGTTGTAAGTATGATTTTTATTCGATATACACTTGAAAAAAACTGTTGATTGGTCCATCCTGAAAAGTGTTGTTAACCAGTCACGTGACCGACTCATTTAAAAGTCCTCGAACAAAACTTAAGCGATTTTAAACGAAACCTTTTTATTTCATCCGTTTCCAGTACAGACAAAATTGTCTAATTTTCCTACCGACCCACAGATAAAACTTTGGGTCAAGTAATGGCAAAACGACAATTCGTTTGGCGGTTAACCTTATCTCAATGTCCAAATCATACATCAGTGGTTTCATTTAACCAAATTAACAAAAACATAGAAATTGTCAAACCTACTGTCAGCAATAATGTCAGTACAAAACAAACTTTATCTACAGCAATGCTGACTTCTCGCCAAGTTATATCCCCATCAAACTGACTCGCTTTTTCGTCTGGTAAATCTTTCGATTCATTCGAGCGGGATATTATATTGGAATAGTGTCCATCAATATGCTTTGACTCTGAACGATACTCCTCTAGATGATAACTATACACCGCTGTCCCCCCAACCATACTAACTCCAGGATGATCAGCAACAACGTGGTTTGCTTCAGCATTCATTGTATGTTCCCTTAGATCACAGTCGGTTGATTCAGAGGCTTTAACGTTTCTCCCTTTCCCTGGTATTGTTCTTCTCTTACGCATTATCTGTTTCGCAAAACTGAGCCAAAACGACCCAACTGGTTCCTTAGCATTACGGTAATACATTCGAAGGCTAAATATATTTGCTAGAGTTATAAATATGTTTAACACAAGTACTAAGAGTAGATAATAGCTAAATACAGACATAGGATTTGATGTTTTCGGCAAGTTTTCTCCGACAAGGGTCAGGAAAACAGCAACAGCTAGAAGCATAGTTATACTGAATGATATCCGCTCTCCACTTTGAACCGGTATCAGAAAAACGACAACACTTACAAGAGCCATCAAAATTATAGGACTGATAATGTTCACTAACACAAATTGAGCCTTTCTTTCGAGGACGATATAAATACAGAACAAGAAAACATTTTTAATTACGATTTCTGATGAGATATATTCCCAAACCCCGTTCGGAGAGTAGAACGTGTGCGACACTTCATCCTGGATTGGAATGATATGCACATGGTCCGGAGAGTAACCCCATGTCGTAAATTTCATCTCACATGTATGTCTGTCCCACGGAAAGTATGTAACGTCTACTTCACATTTTGAAGAGAATACATCTCCAGGAAAATACGATGCTGATCCTCTGTAAGTATATGAAACCAATAACCAAGTGTCTCCAAATCCGAGCTTTTCAATTTTCTCAACACTGTTTAAAAGGACGAGCATTGGTGTCCATACTTGGTCACTTTCAAATGTAACGTTTTCAATGCCACCGTAGTCTTTCGGATTCCATGTCATTGTTTCATCAGTCCAATACAAAGATATAACTGCCATAAGAGACAGTCGTTCTTGCACTTCATCAAATTCTTGTATACTTAATAATTCAAATGCCATTCGAACACGGACAGTATCCGACTGGTTGCGAATGGGTAATACAATGCGAGAATAATTTGCCAACAAATCGTTTGTTAGTGCCCTGGCATCGTCTATCGTTTGACCCCAGCCAATGTGCACAAGGTAGATACAACATATCCAAATACATGATGTAGTCATAACTGTTATGAAAATAATGACGTTTTTCTGCTTACACTTTGTTGCCTTCAATTCCGACGGAGCAGTATAATGTAGCTTTTGAAGTTAACCGCTAAAATCGCCATTATAATATGATAAACCGTCTCACGCATAACTGAACGATTCGTCGATAAACATCGCTTTTGCCATACGTACTGCAAAATGACTGGATTTTAAATGATTGTGTTTGGGTATTATATTTGACAATATTATATTTCGACAACTTGAAGGTAAAACATATAATGGAAATATTCTTCTATTATAACATTGGATGAAATAGTAGACATTGTCAGATGTTGAGTTTATCGTATAATCTCATAGTACAAGAGTGAATGATAGTTTTCTATGGCATATTATGTCAGTTAACTTCAGATTATATCAAAGTAACAACCATATTTGTCCGATAAATAAATAATAGTGTTTCTCATTTAAACTATCATACGTGGTTTAAATCTTAATGAATGTAAACACAGTGCGTGTTTTTGTTCGTTTGTTGTTATTTTTGTATTGATACGAAAATGTTTATGTTTGATTTCATGATGTACGTTGACTTACCAATGAACTATATTTCATACTATACACCTTCTCCGCCAGATTCTACCCGGTCCTCCTTTTCTCTGTTGTCTCTCTTGATTTCTTCTTACATTTATAATACAAAAATCATTATCTAAACTGACTTGCCTATCTACCTTTCTTACAGCAATGTACAGTAATTACAAGTAGTAGAAATATGGTCATCTTATTCATAAGCATACGTTTAAAAAGACCATGTCTATATGATGAAAATGTGCATATAATGATAATAATTTAATAACTTACAAAGGTTAATTTCAATATGCGACAATGTGTAAAACAAATCTGTTTAACAAATGTTACAGTTTTTCAGTGGAAATGTACGAATACATGTATATATAAATCACAGGAGATTGAAATTGTGACTCAGAATAAAGTTAAGATATAGCCTCTGACAAGGAATGAAACCCCGTTCTTAGCCCAACCACTAAGAACGCGTAAAACTGGTATTATTACACATGAATGCTCTAACTTGTAGCATTATTTACAAATAAGTACACTAAATTAACCAAGATGGCGGGGAAAGATTGTTTCATTCCTTGTGTATATTATATACATATACGAATGATTTGTTGTAGCAAGTGACACTTGGATAGCTTTCAATCTGTGATATAAATATACCAAACATGTACAGTTCTTGTGGAGTTTACTCTCTTCAAATATCGTATGTTACTGCGGTTATATTTGAAGCATTTGTGATATATAAGGTGGTAGTGGTAAGGACTTCATTATTACGACACAAGAAACTATTTATACATTTATTGGTACGTATACAATACAACTAGACAACATATAAAACATGATAAAAGAACATACATGATCAGAGATATGCTCAACTAGTCAATAGCAATGTACTAGTGTTATGTCGTCGTGCTAATAAGTTCAAATACTTGTTACAATTGCGATAACAGAGGGGATTCTTATGTGTTTTGAACATACTTAAATGGTAGTGACTTACAATGAGCTCTTGGTTCGATGTGTTTTAAAGCCCGACAGTTTAAACGGTAACTACTGAGAAAATTACTGTAATACAACAAAATTGTTGAAGGAGATACGTAGCTATTTATATTATAGCCGTCGGTAAATCACCTTTTTCATCAAATAATCACCAAATGAATGGTAAATACCCCTCTAACGGAACAAAACAAGGAAACGTCTCTAAAGTCAATAAAGGTATTGTTTAAGTCTATTGCATAGAGACTGGAGTTATCTAAGTTTGCGAGATCAATTTTTAAATGTTATGATGTCAATTAAAGCCTCCGACTCAATGTATTTTATTATTTTCAATGTTTATAAAGACTCTATGAACTCGCTAAGTAACGATACTTTCAGATTTGCTATAGTGTTCGATGCTTACACAATCCTGGCCATGGGAAGTAATTGTTTGTATGAAAATTACAAAATTATGTCCATATAGACTATGTGTATATGTATATAATTTGAGTGAACGTCATAAATGAAAAGAAAGCGACCAAATAAATATCATCGCGAATGAATATCCATTTTTCTCAGAGGAGAAGAACAAATAGAGATCATTTAACGAAGACTTTGCTGACCTGCAGGAAGAAATTAATAAAAAAATAGTCAACCATAATTGGGACTGATAACAGTTAGCTCTCATCCGTAGACATTGTATATGGTTTAAAATAACAAGTTCTCATGTTATGCTTATCAACCAATAAAACATTTGCGAAGATTCCTCCATCATAAATGGAGTCGTCATTTCACGCAGGGAACATTGTACTCAGAAGTTAATTATCCACTGATTGCTCACCTGAATTGGAAATAGTACGAGCTGCTGCTTCTGTTTAAAAGGTAAGTCACAATAACACTGGCCAACGTTGATACATATACCACTTTTAGTACTGTGTGTTTGTTTGATTTTAACGCCCGTTTAACAAACAGTCAGACAGTTCACCTTACCATCGTTTCTGGGAAGAACCAGCACTAGAATCCCGTCCTCGGTAAGCAACTACCTAATTTCTCACATACAAAGACATGGTCGGTAGCTGGGTTGTAGTTCTTTTTATGGTAGTGGTTTCTTTAACTTGCTAAGATAATGATGACGTGCAGAACAGATACAAAAGTCAGTGGTCGTTAGGTTAAAGTCGTACTTAATATTGAAGCAGTTTCCTAATAAGTCTTGCAGTTCTCTCAAATCGTATTAGCCTTGTACAAGCACGAGAAAGAAAACAACAGTTAATGCAATCACTGACAACAAACAAAATGCAAACGACAATTTGTCTACAGCAACACTGGCATCTTTCCAAGTTAAATTCTCGTTGATTTTAGACACGTTAATGCCCATATTTGGCAACAGCGATCTTCCGCTGTTTGAGGTTGATTCGAGCTGTAAATTGCATTTGTCATTATTTCGTTTATTTTTGTAAAATGCTTTGTTTACGGAGACACCATTAGTTATTGTTCTGATAGAATTCGTATCAGGCATTTGATCAGGTTTACTGTTGTCATTGATATACTCCTGTCGCATCAATTTTAGACCGCGTCTTCTTCGGTGGTGTAAACGTAGCGTCATTCTTGCTAAGATTCCAGTCACCGGTGTTTGGTCGTCATGGTAATAGATACGGAGGCTGAAGATATTTGCTAGACATGAGAATATACTAATACCAAGTATACATAGTAGGTAATAACTGAAAAGAGACATTGGACTTGATGTATTTGGGAGATTCTCGCCAATAATGCTTAGAAACACAGCTATTGACAATAATAATGTTATACTGAAAGAAATCCGTTCTCCGCTGTCCGCGGGAATCAGGAAAACTAATGTAGACATGAGAGCCAGGAAAATTATTGGGCATATGGCATTCACAACGACAAAAGCAGGTTTCCTTTGTAATTGAACATAAAAACGCATCGCAGTAGCGTCCAATGAAGTCTGCAATTCAGATTCGAGTAATTCCCAGGCACCATTACTATTGAAGTAAGACAGACGCACTTCATCATACATAAAATGAAGAGAGATATCCGAGTTTTCTTGACCCCAAGCTACGAGATGAAACAGACACTTGTGTTTATCAAAAGGATAAAATGTGACGTCAGCATCGCATCGAGCTGATAAAATTCCTCCTGGAAAGTACGTGGCAATCCCAGTGTTGGTAAAAGAAACAAATAACCATGTGTCTCCAAATCCAACTGCTTCTGTCTTTGTAACACTATTAACAAGAACTATCTTCGGTGTCCATACTTGGCCGTTTTCGAACATCAGTTTCGACACACCGCCATAATCCTCTGGATTCCACACCATGAGGTCATCAGTCCATTCCATCATGAACATAACCATGATCGTCAACGTTTGTTCCACCTCATCAAAATCTTGAATTGCTACTAATTCAACACCAACTTTAACATCAATTCCTTCCGATTGGTTTCGTCTTGGTCTTAAAATACGATTGTAGTTTGTAAGTTTATCAGTCATTAGAGCTTGTACATCTTCCATCGTTTTACCATGACAGCTGTTAATCAGGTCTGTCAAATAGAACGCCACCAACAAGGCCGACAAACGCAAGCACCGCATACTGTCAATTGTAAATCCGTTGTGATTCAACAACGAGACGTACTCGGTATGAATACCGCTATTTTTTATCACATGGCACAACAGAAAATCAATTTATTGATAGACATAAGAGTTTAATGTTTCATTGTTCGTGGAGATTTCTTTCGAATGGATTGTAATTACTAAAAGGGAGGTAATACTGATGTCAAGTTACAAAACGTAACCAATGTGTGTTATTTCCATTGCAATTGTAAATAGAATTTTACGAGTAAATTAAGTGTATACATGTACAAATTGGTCAAACAAAAATATCATACCAAAACCTCGGACCCGTTTCACCTAGGCGGCAGTTTCAACAAAAAGCAATCGGCAAATACTATTAATTTATTTCCAACTTAATGTTTTCTGGACTGTATTCTAACCAATTGTGGATTAAATCGACTTTTTGTCAAATGAAGGATATGGCCAGCAATGCGCGTTTTTTACAAACCTTCCATATTTTATTAAT
The DNA here is from genome assembly GCA_964023205.1 of Lutraria lutraria. Lineage (NCBI taxonomy): Eukaryota > Metazoa > Mollusca > Bivalvia > Venerida > Mactridae > Lutraria > Lutraria lutraria. The sequence goes on from OZ026848.1 coordinate 4,902,524, forward strand.
GCAATAACTAAGATATCTAAGAAATGATTTTGAGTTTAATGTACTTACTAGATACCTCAAAGTTGCCTAAATGTATTTTATCTATTATAAATACTAGTAAGTTAGGAACAAATTTAAATGCACATCAATATGATAAAGATAAACATTTATGTGACAAAACTCTTGAGGAAATAATAATATAACTATAATAATATAATTAGGGCTGTCCCGATATGACTGCGTACCGATACATACCGATACAGAGCTGAACGATATGCGTATCTTATCGGATGGTCCTGTATCGGCCGTATCGCCGTATTTTTATTTACATTTAAAAATCTCTTAGAATGTTGAACAACTGAACTAGATTTGCGAATTTACTCTCACGTCATCGTCGACAATGCTTACGCAACTAATATCCGGGATTCCATACTCTATTTATCGACATTAGCAACGTCAGGTAAAGATAGACAACGAATTCGATGCGAATATTCAGATTTTGTCAAGTAGATATTGACTTATAAATTGTATTACGCCACCATGTAATTTTACATAAAAATATGGCAGCATTTTGGTTTGCCGATTGATGAAACAAAGAAGCACACAGTTGTCAATAACAAGTGCCAGTGCGATGTCAAGTAAAGCAACCTCAGAACACATACTCGTACGTCTCGTCATCATAACATCCAAGTTGAAGGTTTCAGAAGTTCATTATTAATTTAGTATTGTTGAAAATTTTGACAATCATAACCCCGATTCTTTAAACAATTTTATATGGCTAGGTTCTATTCTTGATATAAGGTCATTTACGGGACAGAGATTAAAACTAGCTAATATTTCTCATAATTATTTAATTTCCACAATATCAACTAACATAATTTTTATATGTGAATCAAATTGATGACTTTTAGTACAAGACAAATTTAGTTTTACACCTTTTTAACAGTTAATTAAGACTTTCTAGCACCAAACAAGTGTGCAGAGTTCCCTAAAACACTATTATTACAACGTGTTTCATTACTTTGAAATCTTTTTATATCGTATCATTGATATCGCATATCGCTAGTACCGTATCGCAATACATATCGTATCGGCTGAGATCTGTATCGGGATAGTCCTTAGCCATATAAACACCACCGAGCAGACATTTGTTTCAAACGTGTATGTTTACTAGTATATTATACATTTTCAAAATTAACACGTCAAACAAACTTATTAGTACAAATATGGTCATCTTGTTGATAAGCAAATACGTTTGAAAAGACCATGTATGTATGGTGGAAATGTAAATATACTAGTAATGATAATAATTTTATAACTTACAAAGGTAAATTTCAATATGCGACAATGTGTAAAACACATCTGTTTAACAAATGTTACAATTTTTCAGTGGAAATGTACGAATACATGTATATATAAATATACTAAACATGTACAGTTCTTGTGGAGTTTACTCTCTTCAAATATCGTATGTTACTGCGGGTAAATTTGAAGCATTTGTGATATATAAGGTGGTAGTGGTAAGGACTTCATTATTACGACACAAGAAACTATTTATACATTTATTGGTACGTATACAATACAACTAGACAACATCTAAGACATGATAAAAGAACATACATGATCAGAGATATGCTCAGCTAGTCAAAAGCAGTTTACTAGTCGTCGCCCTAATTCCAGAATGTTGTAACTCCATTTTTTGAAAAAATGAGTTTTTGGTATCAAAATGTTCGTCTTTTCAAGCTCTGTCTGGTGGTATGAGCAGCAACACTATGGAACCTACCTATATTGAGATATTGCCAGGTTCTATGTCCATAAATTGCAGCAAAATCCAAGTCCAGAGTGTTGTAACTTTTGAGCCAATAGCTTTCCAGGATATTGGTCACGTGATACCATCTTTTCAATATGGCGGAGTATTGAGAATGTGCTGAACAATTTTTGGAAGTTGATTTTGGCTTCTCAGCCGATACGATATGTATTGCGATACGGTACTAGCGATATGCGATATCAATGATACGATATAAAAAGATTTCAAAGTAATGAAACACGTTGTAATAAGTGTTTTATTTAAAATGGTATATAATTATAGAAATATAAATAATTTGTTGTACTGTTCCAAACATTAAGTAGAAAAAACTGCTACACTTAATCGTTAAATAAATTCAGAGCAACAAAGTTAGTGATATGATTCGGATACGACAATGTTCGGATAAGCTGGGTGTCTATTCCATCAATTAATGCCATCTTTCAGTGTATATGCAGTGCTAACTTTTTTATAACTAAGTGATCGGTTGTCCTGATCGTTACCTACTGAATGCGATTATTCTGTATTTAATATTATAACAGAATATAGCATAAACCAGTGATAGCTGTTGCACTTTTGCTTTTGAGGAGACCAAATCACATCCGATCACATCTTTTGACATAGTTACACTATGTGTTTCCAAAGGATCTCTTTTCAGACTATATTAGACAATAGGTAAAGTTTTCTGGCATGGTTACAAAGTCGGTGCTAGGGGGCGTGAGTGTTGACAACTCATAAACAGACCCAATCAAACTGGGTATGGATTAAGTGTTGTTATACTGTCTGGTCCTTTGGGACCATGGAGTATACTCAATACTGGTTCAACTTAATCCGGTGCCAGGGGGCATGAGTGGTGTTGCACATTCCATTACCACTCACAGACCTTATCTAACTGGGTCTGCTATTATATTTCTTGGTAGTATTCAGAGCTTCCTAAGAATCTCCTTTCATATTATATAAACTATCGCAACAATAATATTTATGTGCTCGTGTAGCGGCCGTAAAAAGTCGCCCTGTACTTCAGTGTAGCCGGTGCTAGAGGCGTGAGTGGTGTTGTACTTTTCACTAATACTCATGAACAGAACCAAACAAACTGGGTCTGCTATTATATTTTCTTGGTTACAATCTGTACTTCCAAAGGATCTCCTTTCATACTATATCGTTACATTTTCTGGTCCATTTGGATCATGGAGTATACTCAATTGGTATACTCAAGTTCCGCATATGCCGGTGCTAGGGTAATTCTATTACCACTCATGGACAGACCCTATCAAACTGGATCTGTGCTTCCAAAGGATCTCATTTCAGATTATATGCCATCATAGGATTCTTGTAAGCATCCAGTGCTTGCATAAGACCTCTTCAGATTATATTTATCATTAGGCCATGAAACTAATAGTGGCAAAACACAACACGTCTAGTGGCCGTCTTCATCCTCCAAAAATGAGAATGCATGTAAATCATTTCTACTTATTGTATGAGACACTTTTGGCAGTGCTCCACATGTATATCATTGAATAAAAAATTGTCACGAGAAAATATCGACACTAATACGAAAGGACCGAAGGTAAAACGTACGCCTATTGATTCCTATGCGAGCCTGAATCGAGCGCCTTCCGAAATTCAAATTCGTTGCATTCGGCAATTTTTTGCGCATTTTGAATTAAAGCATTTATGCTAATTTGCACATTTTTTGTGTGGATTGTAAGTTTCAAAAAACGTTCATTTGTGTGAAATGTTATCATCTGCGTTCTTAAATTGAGAATCACTGAGCTTGCTGTAGAATATACCTCCTCATGAATGAATCTAACAAAAAATTCAAAGGGTTCAACATTTCATTTAATTGAAATTTTAGGAGACAATACAGATAATTAGAATTACAAAAAGTTAATTTATTTTAAAAAATAAGTTCAATTTCAATGTAGTTACGATATTTCCAAATTTTGTTTGTTGTTGTATATCAAAGCGTTACAATTCCACCATGTGGAATATATTGTTTTGTGGCTTATCCTCCATTTTGACCGGCACGGTTCACTGTGTCAAAGCAATGTATGATCATTATACATAATAAAATAAAGTCTCAGATTTTATCATAATCCTGCAATGAATGTACAAGAAACTATTAAATTAAATATGAAACAATAAAATAGCTTCATTTTTTATTGCTGTAACTAAAAATATCCTGACATAATAAGGGCCAGATTGTTGTAACTCTTAAGAACAATCTGGTTCTTCAATTTTTCGTAAAAATGTGAATTTTCTGTGAAATATAATATTTTTATTGTTACTTTATTTTAAAAGTATCCATAGCAACATCTTCATATTCTATATTGAAAATAAAGAAATCAATCTGTAAAAGCAGATATATTTTATTTTAAATTCGGTTGAGTAGGTAAAAAGTTATAGCCTTTCAAAACTTTGAACTCGATTTTCTCGAAATGTACAAAATACGACTTACAACATTATGGAATTAGGGCGACGTAGTGTTATGTCGTCGTGCTAATAAATTCAAAGGTTAGTTACAATTGCGATAACAGAGAAAATTCTTATGTGTTTTGAACATACTTAAATGGTAGTGACTTCCAATGAGCTCTTGGTTCGATGTGTTTTAAAGCCCGGCAGTTTAAACGGTAACTACTGAGAAAATTACTATAATACAACAAAATGGATGAAGGAGATACGTCGCTATTTATATTATAGCCGTCGGTAAATCAACTTAAGTATCAAAATCATCTTTTTCATCAAATAATCACCAAATGAATGGTAAATACCCATCTAATGGAAAAAAAACAAGGAAACTTCTCTAAAGTCAATAAAGGCATTATTTAAATATATTGCATAGAGACTGGAGTGGAAGTGTATCGTTAAACATGTTTGCGAGATCAATTTTTAAAATGTTATAATGTCAATTAAAACCTCCGACTCAATGTGCTTGATTTTTATCAATGTTTATAATGACTCTATGAACTCGATAAGTAATGATACTTCCAGCTTTGCTATAGTGTTCAATGCTTACACAATACTGGCCATGGGAAGTAATTGTTTGTTTGAAAATTACAAAATCATGTCCAGATAGACTATGTGTATACGTATATAATCTGAGTGAACGTCATAAATAAACAGAAAGCGAACAAATAAATATCATCGCGAATGAATATCCATTTTTCTCAGAGGAGAAGAACAAATAGAGATCACTTAACGAAGACTTTGCTGACCTGCAAGAAGAAATAACAAAATAAATTAATAAAAAAATAGTCAACCATAATTGGGACTGATAACAGTTAGCTCTCATCCGTAGACATTGTATATGGTTTAAAATAACAAGTTATCATGTTATGCTTATCAACCAATAAAACATTTGCGAAGATTCCTCCATCATAAACGCAGTCGTCATTTCACGCAGGGAACATTGTACTCAGAAGTTAATTATTCACCGATTGCTCACATGAATTGGAAATAGTATGAGCTGCTGCTTCTGTTTAAAAGGTAAGTCACAATAACACTGGCTAACGTTGATACATAGACTACTTGTAGTAATCTGTTTGTTTGATTTTAACGCCTGTTTAACAGTCAGACAGTTCACATGACCATCGTTCCTGGGAATAACCAGCATTAGATTCCCGTCCTAGGTAAGCAACTACCTAATTTCTCACATAAAAAGACATGGTCGGTAGCTGGGTTGTAGTTCTTTTATGATAGTGGTTTATTTTACATGCTAAGATAATGATGACGTGCAGAACAGATACAAAAGTCAGTGGTCGTTAGGCTAAAGGCGTACTTAATAATGAAGCGGTCTCCTTAATAAGTCTTGCAGTACTCTCAAATCGTATTAGCCTTGTACAAGCACGAGAAAGAAAACAATAGTCAATGCAATCACCGACAACAAACAAAATGCAAACAGCAATTTGTTTACAGCAACACTGACATCTTTCCAAGTTAAATTCTCGTTGACTGTAGACACGTTAATACCCATATTTGACAACAGCGATATTCCGCAGTTTGAGGTTGAATCGAGCTGTAAATTGCATTTGTCATTATTTCTTTTATTTTTGTAAAATGCTTTGTTTACGGAGACACCATTAGTTATTGTTCTGATGGAATTCGTATCAGGCATTTGATCAGGTTTACTGCTGATATTGATATACTCCTGTGGCATCAATTGTGGACTGCGTCTTCTTCGGTTATGTAAACATAGCGTCAGTCTTGCTAAGATTCCAGTCACCGGCATTTGGTCGTCATGGTAATAGATACGGAGGCTGAAGATATTTGCTAGACATGAGAATATACTAATACTAAGTATGCATAGTAGGTAATAACTGAAAAGAGACATTGGACTTGATGTATTTGGGAGATTCTCGCCAATAATGGTTAAAAACACAGCTATTGACAATAACAATGTTATACTGAAAGAAATCCGTTCTCCGCTGTCCGCGGGAATCAGGAAAACTAATGTAGACATGAGAGCTAGGAAGATAATTGGGCATATAGCATTCACAACGACAAAAGCAGGTTTCCTTTGTAATTGAACATAAAAACGCATCGTAGTATCATCCAATGAAGTCTGCAATTCAGATTCAAGTAATTCCCAGGCACCATTACTATTGAAGTAAGACAGACGCACTTCATCATACATAAGATGGAGAGAGATATCCGAGTTTTCTTGACCCCAAGCTACGAGATGAAACAGACACTTGTGTTTATCAAAAGGATAAAATGTGACGTCAGCATCGCATCGAGCTGATAAAATTCCTCCGGGAAAGTACGTCGCGATTCCACTGTTGGTAAAAGAAACAAATAACCATGTATCTCCAAATCCAACTGCTTCTGTCTTTGTAATACTATTAACAAGAACTATCCTCGGTGTCCATACTTGGTCGTTTTCGAACATCAGTTTCGTCACACTGCCATAATCCTCTGGATTCCACACCATGACGTCATCAGTCCATTCCATCATGAATATAACCATGATCGTCAACGTTTGTTCCACCTCATCAAAATCTTGAATTGCTACTAATTCAACACCGACTTTAACATCAATTCCTTCCGATTGGTTTCGTCTTGGTTTCAAAATACGATTGTAGTTTGTAAGTTTATCAGTCATTAGAGCTTGTACATCTTCCATCGTTTTACCATGACAGCTGTTAATGAGGTCTGTCAAATAGAACGCCATCAACAAAGCTGACAAACACAAGCACCGCATACTGTCAGTTGAAAATCCGTTATGATTCAAGAACGACACTTACTCGGTATGAATATCGCAATTATTTATCTAATGACCAAACAGATTTGAAAAGGAAAATCAATATACCGATGGTCTAAACAGTTTGGTGTTTCATTGTTCGTGGATATTTCTTTCCAATGGATTGTATTTACTTAACTGAAAGGTATGTAATACTAATGTCAAGGGTGTCAAGTTATAAAGCATAACCAATGTGTGTTATTTCCCTTGCATTTGTGAGTCGTATTTCATGAGTAAATTAAGTGCATCGTGTACAAATGGGTCAAACAAAAAGATCATATCAAAATCCCGGACCTATTTCACTTACAGCTGTTTTGATAAAAAGAAATAAGCAAATAATTTTAATTTATTTCCATTTAATGAAACATACGACTTTACATTTGAGTACATATATTAAACTATTCTGAAGAATTTACCGTAATTTAACATTTTTCCATAACCCAGCTCACCAGACGGTGTCAAGAAATTCATAAAGGTCCACAAAAGGACAGAATATCTTCTTATTTGATTTTCTTAAAATATCTATAATTGAGTTTAGGATATGAACAATACGAGTATATAGTTTATTTAACAAATGTGTATTATCTACTTTCGAATAAGAATATAAAACTTATTATCTGCAAATTGTATCAGAAATAAACGCAATTCTCAACACTAAACACAAGTTATGATCATACAGTACAGTACACATATCATGGCCCTGTATCGCTCACTTGAGTATCGTAACACTTCGGGGGTAATTTAATCAAGTGAAGTTATTTGTCATGGTACAAAATTGTCTACCCCAACATTCAAGTAGTTGTTGAAATCAACTGACCCCCTGGGCAGGGCCAATATTGACCCTGGGGTCATGATTTGCATGTAAAAGTCTACTAGATAATGCTACAAAAAAATATCCCTGCAGCCGTAATTTGAACAAACTCAGTAAAGATCCACTAGACAATACTTCATACCAAATATCTTAGCTCTAGGCCTTGTTGTTTGGACAAGAACATTTTTTTAATTTTCCTAATGTAAAATAGAGTTAACCCCGGGCCGGGGCCAATTTTGACCCCGGGGCCATAATTTAAACATACTTGGTAGAGTGCTACATACAAAATATCTAAGCTCTAGGCCATGTGGTTTTGGAGAAGATTTTTTTTTAATTATCCTATATAAGCCTAAATAAATCAAGTGAACCACGTGGCGGGGCCTATTTCAACCCTATGGCAATAATTAGAACAATGCTACACACTACATATCTATGCTCTAGGTCCTCTGGTTGCCATAGTAACTAGAGTTCTGCATAGAATATAATTCTTTGAACAACTTTGGTAGAGCTTCATTCAAGGAATGTGAAGTTTGGTTGAAATTGACCAAGTGGTTTAGGAGGAGATGTTTAAAAAAATGTTGACGACGGACATAGCTCGATCCTAAAAAATCACCTTTGCACTCTGTGACAGGTGAGCTAAAAATATTGGGATAATGGTTCACCCAGCTTGAGCCCTTGATTTATATAAAGCTGTCTGTATATGACCCATTAACGCGGACACGAGATTTTACTTAATATAAAATTTATAAATCGTTTGTAACATTCAGACGATTCATTTCCAATAATTTGTAGCACGTTTCCCTTTTCGAAACCCAAATTAAAATGAGATAAAAGTTTACTTTGATCAGACCAATTTCGATACCGATTATCGAACAAAATATAGTTCTGGAAAATGATTCCATGTAGTTAATAACATTATCAATATCACCGTTCTTTGATATCGGAACAATAAACCTGTCCGATTGGTCAAGCCGAAGAGATGCTTAAAGAGGCAATCTCTTCCAAACTGTTTGATTGGTCGTCTTCTAATTTAAGAAGCTCTTTTATATATTCCGCCCGATGGTTAGAAGAGGTGGGAGATATATTAGCCACGTGACCAAACAGCACGACAATACCATTTGAAATCAAATCAATTAGACTGCCACCAACATTTGAGGCGCCAGTATATTAGGCAACTGTCTTATTGACACTTAAGATTTATATCTGTAACGAATTGTCTTAATTGACGACATGGCCACATCGCAAACAGTAAGCATGAACTATTCGAACGTTCGATTTTAATAATCTGAACACAAGTAGTACAATCTATTGTCCACGTTTGGAAATGGATAAATGGACTTCTCATAATGGACAATAGATAATAAAAGCAGTTCCTTTGATCAGAAAACTCTATGGATTATATCGATCAAAATGTGAACGGCATAAAGCAATTTGTGACGAGTATAATTTTTCAAATGATAATGAAATGTACTCTACAAGCATATGGCCAGGATTAATAATAGCTCCTAGTATGTTTTGACCAGATAAAATATCAATAATAAAGGAGAATGAAAATTTCATAAATAATTCCAGCTGATGAATATTGACCTGATTCTATTTTTAGACAGGGGCATTCTGAATGTTTTATAACATATCATGTAACTCCGCATTTGTCGGTTTTCCGCCGTATGTGGAGGTAATACCGGCTCCGTAGAGGTAAGTCTGTACAAATTAGAATACAGTCAAATTGAATGTAAACCAATTTAAATTAGGTGGTGATACGACCGCCGTATTCAAATCGACGGAACCATTTTAATTTTCCGGACACTCCATGGTTTCGCATAAACTAAGGTAAAGGAAATTGAGACAGTGTTGTCTAAACAAAAACGGAAATTACTACCATGTAGATTATGACGTACATGTACATATTGCTACTAGATGGTTGTGTATATATATATGTATGTGGTGTTTTGTTCAAAGTTTACGAAAGGGCATATGTGCCGACTGTATATGCTAATAAACTTATGGAAACATAGGAACAACAAAGTGCATGTGCTATGATTTATGTGTTGTTGTAAAAAACGGTCTAAAGTCCACTAAAACAGGATTTTATTGACTTAATGCATTTTGTTATCGCTACATTTTCCCCAGTTTGGTTCACTGCTTTTGTCAACTGATGTGAAAACCCTATCTCTGTTTGTCTTTAAATAAGTATTGACAGACGAACCATGAGATAGACGTTATACGAGAATGACTAAATGCCCACACCGAAACTTTGATAATACAAATTACACCAAAACATCTTTCTCGCCTATATTTTGAAAAAAAACGTGGTCAAAATATCTGGACTGAAATACATTATTTGTTTTGGTGGCCAACCGTATTTTAATGTTCAAATCATACACCAGTGTTTACACTTAGCCAAATAAACAAAAACATATAAATGGTCAAACCTACTGTCAGCAGTAATGTCAGTACAAAACACACTTAATCTACAGCAATACTGACGTCTCGCCAAGTTATATCCCCATCAGACTGACTCTCTTTTTCGTCTGGTAAATCTGTGGATTTAGTCGCGCGGGATATTCTATTTGAACAGTGTCCATGAATTTGTTCTGGCTCTGGGCGTTGCTCCTCTACATGACATCTATATACGGCTGTTTGTTCCCTTACACCACTGTTGGTCGATTCGGTAGCATTAACATTTGTTCTTTTCCTGGTATTTTTCTTCTCTTACGCATTAAATGAGCCAACATGACCCAATTGGTTCCTTGACATTACGGTAATACAATACATTCGAAGGCTAAAAGGACTGATAATATTCACCAACACAAACCGGGCCTTTCTTCCAAGGACGAGATAAATACTGAACTCGAAAACATTTCCAATTACGACTCGGATAAGATATGTTCTATAAGCCCCGTTCGGAGAGTAGCAAGTGCGCGACACTTCATCCTGGATTGGAATGAAATGCATATAGTCTGGAGAGTAACCCCAGGTCGTAAATTGCATCTCACTTGTATGTCTATCCCACGGAAAGTATGTAACGTCTACTTCACATTTTGAAGAGAATACATCTCCAGGAAAATAAGACGCTGATCCTCCGTAAGTATATGAAACCAATAACCAGGTGTCTCCAAACCCAAGTTTTTTTTCCATTTTTTTAACACTGTTTAAAAGGACAAGTAGTCATTACTTGGTCACTTTCATTTTTACATGGTAATTTATCAATGTATTGCTAATTGATATTCGGTTGTGTTTTATAGGATGGTTATTTCAATGTATTATATTATGTAGGGTGGGAGATGTTTAAGCTTTTAACTTTCTAAGGTATAGTATTGTTTATTTGGCTGCAATTCAGATCACTGGTCTAAAAGTGAGATGTTTCAATTCTCTTGAATCGATCTTGATTAATGAGAAAAGCAATTTGATATTTGGAAATATTGGTTAAGTACATAAGTTAATACGTTGCTTTGGAACCTTAAACTATTATTCTGAAATGCCAACAATCTCTGGGTGGATATTGTGGTATTAACTATAAACTGTACTCATATATTGATGAGGTAGATTTTCAATTAAGTATCATGATTTGAACTTTTTGCTGCATTCCTTAAATATCTCACGACCCTGAGGATTTGTATAAACGCTGGGTGTGTTCGGATGCTCGAGAGAGAGAGAGAGAGAGATTTACATTAAAGAGAACATGATAACATTAGAACCTTGATTGTCAAAAATAAAACTGATAAAACATGTTATTGTTCGTTTTTATTCTTGACTACGATACAGCTATCAAAGATATTTTGGGGAAATGATTAAGATTACCTTTCTTTGGTATCGGAACAATGGGCCTGTTCGATTGGTCAAACGGAACGCTGCTGCAAGAGAGAGAGAGCTCTTCCGAGCTGTTTGATTGGTCATCTTCTAATTTTAGAAGCTCTTCTATCGATTCCTCTCGATAGTTAGAATACTAGTTGATGGAAGAGATAATAGTCATGCGTCCAAACAACAGGACAATATTACCATTTGAAATTCACTTTTTTAAGTTACTGTTATAACTCATGACAAATAAAAGATACTATTACATTGATCCGTTACATAATAAATCAATCCGTATCGAACAAATGTATAAATGCTGAAACACAAAATCCTTTTGTTATAGTTAGTTTGAGTTTCACGCCCCTTTTCAACAATCAGAGTCAAATGAGGCGGACGTTTACCTGATTATTGCTCCTACGAAGACCAATTACTAGACTCCCATCCTCCGTAAGTAACTGCCTATTTTCAAAAAGAACGGTCTGAAGCCCACTAAAACAAGACTTAAGTGACTTAATGCATTTTGTTATCGCTACATTTCCCGCACTGCAGATCACTGCCTTTGACAACTGTTGTGGAAAACCTATTTGTACTTTCAACAGCCCGATTATTTCAGTTTACAAAGCATCTGACTTGCAACGAGGTTGCGGGTTCGAGCCCCGCATCAGGTACAATTAATTCTTCCTCCTTTATTAATGCCTTTAAAGTGAGAACAGTTAGGTAGGTAAATCGAAAGAGTTTGTGGTTGTCGCGACAAATTGATTTGAATTAATGTAGCAGTACTGAATATACTCGTAGTACTTATATTCATGAATTGGTTGTAATATTGATAACATGACTAGCTCAGTTGATAGAACATCTGATATGCAAGCAGGAGGTCGTGGGTTCTACAAAAAAAATATACATGAAAAAAACATAGTATCAATTGAGCAAATGCCATATCACTCAATATGAACACAATTCTTCAATACAATTATAACCGTTGCTTTAATGGTTACATGTGTGCCTGCTTATAGCAGTCGGATGTGACTGATATATCTGCGTAATTTCGATGTAGGGAAACGGGAACCTGTCAAATTATAATAATTAAGGAAACGCACTTCACTAGTTTAACTAATGTTTATTTATTAATATAGTTCCATCGATAGATTGTAATAACAAATATCCTTAACATTAAGTAAAACTAGTAAAAAAGTAAGCTAATAATATCCTTCACTGTTCGCAAGTTTCAGAGAAAATTGTTCAAGTCGATTATTATTATAAATATCATTAAAATGAATCGAGCTCGGGAAAATACGTCTTATGGCTTACGACCAAAAGCCCGGACTCTGGCTCTAGGAAATTTGGAAATTTGTTTCTTGGCGAAATATTACTCACAAAGCTTGTTATTTTCCATGACGTACCTGCCTTTAGATTCATCTACCGACGGCATTACCATATTGGTCAAAATATCAGGATCTATCAACATTACTCAGACCTGTATTTATACATGATTTGTAACTTGATATCTCTTTACCTGTGCATGAACCGTAAGGAATATTTTTAGATTATAAACTCAGGTACACAAATCATACCTTGAAAATTAAACATTTGATACAACAAATCAAATTAGATTATCACACAGAAATCCGACGTAAACAGTTTTTCTTTTTCACACCTTCCATATTGTAATGCCACCCACAAATGAATACGCAAGAACGACGGTTTGAATAAATACGAACAGATTCGAATAAAATGAACATTTCTCATGCTACCCGAGCAGTGTGATTGAAAGAGTCGATTTAAAGGTAACTATCGTGTAGGCTTTAAGACAGTTCAATTCACACGCTATTTATCTATTTTTATGGCCATAACGATGCAAGAAAAATGAATCCGTAACAACTTGTTCAAACCCAATACTTGTATGTCTATCCCACGGAAAGTATGTAACGTCTACTTCACATTTTGAAGAGAATACATCTCCAGGAAAATAAGACGCTGATCCTCCGTAAGTATATGAAACCAATAACCAGGTGTCTCCAAACCCAAGTTTTTTTTCCATTTTTTAACACTGTTTAAAAGGACAAGTAGTCATTACTTGGTCACTTTCATTTTTACATGGTAATTTATCAATGTATTGCTAATTGATATTCGGTTGTGTTTTATAGGATGGTTATTTCAATGTATTATATTATGTAGGGTGGGAGATGTTTAAGCTTTTAACTTTCAAAGGTATAGTATTGTTTATTTGGCTGCAATTCAGATCACTGGTCTAAAAATGAGATGTTTCAGTTCTCTTGAATCGATCTTGATTAATGAGAAAAGCAATTTGGTATTTGGAAATATTGGTTAAGTACATAAGTTAATACGTTGCTTTGGAACCTTAAACTATTATTCTGAAATGCCAACAATCTCTGGGTGGATATTGTGGTATTAACTATAAACTGTACTCATATATTGATGAGGTAGATTTTCAATTAATGTTTATTTATTAATATTGTTCCATCGATAAATTGTAATAACAAATATCCTTAACATCAAGTAAAACTAGTAAAATAAGTAAGCTAATAATATCCTTCACTGTTCGCAAGTTTCAGAGAAAATTGTTCAAGTCGATTATCATTATAAATATTATTAAAATGAATCGAGCTCGGAAAATACGTCTTATGGCTTACGACCAAAAGCCCGGACTCTGGCTCTAGGAAATTTGGAAATTTGTTTCTTGGCGAAATATTACTCACAAAGCTTGTTATTTTCCATGACGTTCCTGCTTGTAGATTCATCTACCGATGGCATTACCATATTGGTCAAAATATCAGGATCTACCAACATTACTCAGACCTGTATTTATACATGATTTGTAACTTGATATCTCTTTACCTGTGCATGAACCGTAAGGAATATTTTTTTATTATAAACTCAGGTACACAAATCATACCTTGAAAATTAAACATTTGATACAACAAATCAAATTAGATTATCACACAGAAATCCGACGTAAACAGTTTTTCTTTTTCACACCTTCCATATTGTAATGCCACCCACAAATGAATACGCAAGAACGACGGTTTGAATAAATACGAACAGATTCGAATAAAATGAACATTTCTCATGCTACCCGAGCAGTGTGATTGAAAGAGTCGATTTAAAGGTAACTATCGTGTAGGCTTTAAGACAGTTCAATTCACACGCTATTTATCTATTTTTATGGCCATAACGATGCAAGAAAAATGAATCCGTAACAACTTGTTCAAACCCAATACTTGTATGTCTATCCCACGGAAAGTATGTAACGTCTACTTCACATTTTGAAGAGAATACATCTCCAGGAAAATAAGACGCTGATCCTCCGTAAGTATATGAAACCAATAACCAGGTGTCTCCAAACCCAAGTTTTTTTTCCATTTTTTAACACTGTTTAAAAGGACAAGTAGTCATTACTTGGTCACTTTCATTTTTACATGGTAATTTATCAATGTATTGCTAATTGATATTCGGTTGTGTTTTATAGGATGGTTATTTCAATGTATTATATTATGTAGGGTGGGAGATGTTTAAGCTTTTAACTTTCAAAGGTATAGTATTGTTTATTTGGCTGCAATTCAGATCACTGGTCTAAAAATGAGATGTTTCAGTTCTCTTGAATCGATCTTGATTAATGAGAAAAGCAATTTGGTATTTGGAAATATTGGTTAAGTACATAAGTTAATACGTTGCTTTGGAACCTTAAACTATTATTCTGAAATGCCAACAATCTCTGGGTGGATATTGTGGTATTAACTATAAACTGTACTCATATATTGATGAGGTAGATTTTCAATTAATGTTTATTTATTAATATTGTTCCATCGATAAATTGTAATAACAAATATCCTTAACATCAAGTAAAACTAGTAAAATAAGTAAGCTAATAATATCCTTCACTGTTCGCAAGTTTCAGAGAAAATTGTTCAAGTCGATTATCATTATAAATATTATTAAAATGAATCGAGCTCGGAAAATACGTCTTATGGCTTACGACCAAAAGCCCGGACTCTGGCTCTAGGAAATTTGGAAATTTGTTTCTTGGCGAAATATTACTCACAAAGCTTGTTATTTTCCATGACGTTCCTGCTTGTAGATTCATCTACCGATGGCATTACCATATTGGTCAAAATATCAGGATCTACCAACATTACTCAGACCTGTATTTATACATGATTTGTAACTTGATATCTCTTTACCTGTGCATGAACCGTAAGGAATATTTTTTTATTATAAACTCAGGTACACAAATCATACCTTGAAAATTAAACATTTGATACAACAAATCAAATTAGATTATCACACAGAAATCCGACGTAAACAGTTTTTCTTTTTCACACCTTCCATATTGTAATGCCAACCACAAATGAATACGCAAGAACCACTGTTTGAATAAATATGAACAGATTTGAATAAAATGAACATTTCTCATGATACCCGAGCAGTGTGATTGAAAGAGTCGATTTAAAGGTAACTATCGTGTAGGCTTTAGGACAGTTCAATTCACTCGCTATTTATCTATTTTTATGGCTATAACAATGCAAGAAAAATGAATCCGTAACAACTTGTTCAAACCCAATCATAGGCACTCGATCCCGTGATTTTTATACGTTTACAGACGTTCTTTTGCAATTTCACACATCAAACAATGCAAATCTGACGAAAGAAAAATCTTCCATTTTCCCTAATTGTGTGTATAAAATACACCAAGGTAGTAAACTCGCCATCTTTTCGTTTGACGGTAGTGACGAAAATAAGCGTGGGTCCCGGCTTTCCTTGTAAAAGCTGCCAAAACGTTTAAAGTTGGGGCACACTACAACGAAAGCAAGGTTCCCGGAAAGCACGTGCAGATTAGAAGGAAAGCCGGGACCCACGCTTATTTTCGTCCCGGCTTTCCTTCTAAAAGCTGCCAAAACGTTTAAAGTTGGGGCACACTACAACGAAAGCAAGGTTCCCGGAAAGCACGTGCAGATTAGAAGGAAAGCCGGGACCCACGCTTATTTTCGTCACTACCGTCAAACGAAAAGATGGCGAGTTTACTACCTTAGTGTATTTTGTACACACAATAAGGGAAAAATTGAAGATTTTTCTTTCGACAGATTTGCATTGTTTGATGGGTGAAATTGCAAAAGAACGTCTGTAAACGTATAAAAATCACGGGATCGAGTGCCTATGAACCCAATAGCCTTCTTTAGTGACTTTTAGTGAGTGAGCAATAAAGTTTAATATAAGTGTATCATCAAACAATAGGAAGCATAATCAATACGAACAACTACAACGTCAAATATGACTGATACCTTAAACTGCTATGGTGAATGAATTGTGTAACCCTTCCGAAATTATTTGAGTTACATATAAACCTCAAACTGCCCATTATGTAAAATATTGGAGTGTCGGCTTATATCTATCATATAAGTATTGACAGATGAACCATGAGTTATACGAGAAAGACTAATTGCCTACACCGAAACTTTGATCATACCATTTACACCAAAATATCTTTCTCACTTATATTTTCAAAAACACGTGGTAAAATATCTGGATTGAAATACATGTATGTTAAGAAAATACAAACATTATTAGTTTGGGCGGCCAGCCGTATCTCAATGTTCAAATCATACATCAGTGTTTTCACTTAGCCAAATGAACAAAAACATAGAAATGGTCAAACCTACTGTCAGCAGTAATGTCAATACAAAACACACTTTATCTACGGCAATGCTGACGTCTTGCCAAGTTATATCCCAATGAGACTGACACTCTTTTGCTTTTGGGAGATCTTTCGATTTAGTCGAGCGAGATATTCTATTGGAACAGTGTTCGTCAATATGTTTTGGCTCTGAGCGATACTCCTCTAGATGATAGCAATATACCGCTGTTCTACTAACTCTAGGATGATCAGCAAGAACATGGTTTGCTTCAGCATTCATTATATGTTCTCTTACACCACAGTCGGTTGATTCGGAGGCTTTCATGATTTGCTCTTGTCCTGGTGTTTTTCTTCTCTTACGCATTATCATTGTAGTAAAATTGAGCCAACAGGACCCAACTGGCTCCTTAGCATTACGGTAATACATTCTAAGGCTAAATATATTTGCTAGAGTTGTAAATATGTTCAACACAAGTACTAAGAGTAGATAATAGCTAAATACAGACATAGGATTTGATGTTTTCGGCAAGTTATCTCCAACTAGTGTCAGGAAAACAGCAACAGCTAAAAGCATAGTTATACTGAATGATATCCGTTCTCCACTTTCAATCGGTATCAGAAAAACGACAACACTTACAAATGCCATCAACATAATAGGACTGATAATGTTCACCAACACAAATCGTGCTTTTCTTTCGAGGACGATATAAATTCTGAACACGAAAGCATTTTCAATCACGATTTCTGATGAAATATATTCCCAAACCCCGTTCGGAGAGTAGAAAGTGCGCGACACTTCATCCTGGATTGGAATGAAATTCACATGGTCTGGAGAGTATCTGTTGATTATCAAATCCGAATTGAAAATAATGACGATTTTTTCTGCTTACACTTTGCCACCTTAATGTAGCTTTTGTTCATAATTATCATAAATATAAAGGTAATCCCTCATAATTTTTACCTTTAAACAACTTCAGTGGTGATAATGATAAACTGCCTCACGCACAATTGTATGATTAGTCGATAAACATAACTTTAGTCATACGCACGGTATCAATGAACAAAAGTGACTGAATTTTAAATGGTCGTGTCAGGTATTTGATTGCTTTTTACAATTTGTGTCAGTTTCAGTTTTCATGTGGTTTTAAGCTACAAAAAAAAGAAAATCCGATGTCATTGCGATTTTTGCACATTTCTTGTGGAGTTTATGGTTTATGGAGTAAATAATGGCTTAAGTATCAAAGCCATCGTTTTCATCAATTAATCATCAAATGGATTGTATAGTCTCTTCTTATAGAACTGAACAAAGGAACAATAAAGAATTGCTTTAGTCCACTGTATAGAGACTGACTGGAATGGAAGTATGTCGTTATAGAAGCTTGCGAGATCAATTTACAAAATGTCATAATGTCAACTAAAACCTCCGATTTAATGTATTTCATTTTTTTATAAATGTCTATTTTTTCATTATTTTTTTTGTCTATAAAGCCTCTATTAACTCGCTATGTAATTATACTTCCAGTTTTGCTATATCAATAGTGATCGATGCTTACATAATACCTGCCAAGTCATTAATGAACAAAAAGCGACACAATAAATATTCTCGCTAATGAATATCCATTTTGCTCAGAGGAGACGAACAAATAAACAGCACTTAACGAAGACTTTGCTGCTCTGCCAATAGAAATAACAAAAGAAATTAATAAAAAATTAGTCAACCATAATTGGGAACAAACAGCAGTCTGTTCATTCGCAGACATTGTTCATGGTTTAAAATTCTTGTCTAATCCGATGGTAAGCATGATGATTTCGTTTTATTACTGATAATCTGATAAAAGTGTTGAATTTTAACAAGCCGAAATATTATAAAATGATCGTCCACATAATTATGGAGTTTTAATGTATATTTCCACATATGGCTTTTTCTTATACGAAAGCGAAATTATAAGACTTAGACAGTGGACAGAACATATTGCCACAACTATTATAAAGAACATATTTACACTTACAATGATTAAGGGTGTAGGCTAAATATACAGTAATACATAAATATGTAAATAATTGTTGTACATGTGTATGTATGTATGTATGCATGTATGATGTATACATTTATGTGCGTGTGTGTACTCATTGTACTCAGAAGTTAATCTTATACAGATTGCTCACATGAATGGGTAATAGTATGACAATACTGTCAAACTTTGATATATAAACTGTTTGTTCGTTCGTTCGTTGATTCGTTTGTTCGTTTGTTATTTACTACATTTTTCAACAGTCAGACTGTTCACCTTAGTATCGCTCCTGACTCTCCGTAAGCAGATGCTTAATTTCTCATATAAAGAGACATGATCGCAGTTGTAGTTCTTTATATGGTAGTGGTTTCATGTACAAGCTAAACTGATGATATGCAGAGAATAGATACAAAAGTAAGTTGTCGTTATGATAAGGTGTACTTAATATTGAAGCGGTCTCCTAGGTAAGTCTTACAGTACTGTCAAAACGTATTAGCCTTGTACAAGCACGAAAAAGAAAACAACAGTCAATGCAATCACTGACAACAAACAAAATGCAAACAACAGTCTGTCCACAGCAACACTGGCATCTTTCCAAGTTAAGTTCTCGTTGATTGTAGAAATGTTCGTACCCATCGTTGACAAAGAAGACGATCTTCCAATGCTTGAGGTTGATTCGAGGTTTAGATTGCATTTATCGTTACTTCGATTCTTTTGTAAATTGGTTTGTTTACGGCGACAGCATTAGTAATTGTTCTGATGGAATTCGTATTATGCATTTGATCAGGTTTTAGGTTGTCATTGGCATACTCCTGTCGCATCAATTTTGGACTGCGTCTTCTACGGCGGTGTGAACAAAGCGACAATCTTGCTAATATTCCAGTAACCGGTGCTTGGTCGTCATGGTAATAGATACGGAGACTGAAGATATTTGCTAGACATGAGAATATATTAATACCAAGTATACATAGTAGGTAATAACTGAAAAGAGACATTGGACTTGATGTATTTGGGAGATTCTCGCCAATAATGGTTAAAAACACAGCTATTGACAATAATAGTGTGATACTGAAAGAAATCCGTTCACCGCTGCCCGCGGGAATCAGGAAAACTGTTGTAGACATGAGAGCCAGGAAAATTATTGGACACACAGCATTGACAACGAAAAAGGCAGGTTTCCTTTGTAATTGAACATAAAAACGCATCGCAGTAGCGTCCAAATTCAGATTCAAGTAATTCCCAGGCACCGTTACTATTGAAGTAAGACAGGCGCGCTTCATCATACATAATATGGAGAGAGATATCTGAGTTTTCTTGACCCCAAGCTACGAGATGAAACAGACACTTGTGTTTATCAAAAGGATAAAATGTGACGTCAGCATCGCATCGAGCTGATAAAATTCCTCCTGGAAAGTGCGTCACGATTCCACTGTTGGTAAAAGAAACGAATAACCATGTGTCTCCAAATCCAACTTCTTCCGTTTTTGTAACACTATTAGCAAGAACTATCTTCGGTGTCCATACTTGGTTGTTTTCGAACATCAGTTTCGACACACCGCCATAATCTTCTGGATTCCACACCATGACGTCATCAGTCCATTCCATCATGAACATAACCATGATCGTCAACGTTTGTTCCACCTCATCAAAATCTTGAATTGCTACTAATTCAACACCGACATTGACATCAACTCCTTCTGATTGGTTTCGTCTTGGTCTTAAAATGCGATTGTAGTTTCTAAGTTTATCAGTCATTAGAGCTTGTACATCTTCCATCGTTTTACCATGACAGCTGTTAATCAGGTATGTCACAATGAACGCCATCAACGAGACCGGAAAAAACAAGCACCGCATACTGTCAAATGTAGATTCGTAATAATTTAACTGACTCGGTATGAATATCGCATGACCCAACAGTTTTTAAAAAACGAAAATCAATATACTGGTGGACAAAAGAGTTTGATATAATATCGTTGTTCATGGGAATTTTAGTTATTACAAGGGAGGTAATACCGATGTCAAGTTATAAAGCCTAGCCAATGTGTGTTATTTCCCTTGTAATCTTTATATCAAATAAAGTGTACATTTACAAAGGGGTCAAATTTGTAAGCAACTTTGAAACGTGTGCAACGTACGATGCACGCAATCGCTCATGGCCAGGAGTGGCGTGTGGCCACCTACTTACAGCTTGCATAACAGTGCGTGTGACATGCCTTGAAGTACTCACTCCTTGATCTTGCCACTACCTCCCAACGCTTTCCGTGGCCTACCAAAACAAGTACGGACTAAAAACACGCACGACGGGCTGTGACAAAACAACTTGTGGATAATAGATGCATATTATACATGTATAGCTATACTTCGAGTATGAAGTGATATCTTCTCACTGGTCTAACAGCATATATAAGCAGTATCTACGAATAGAATTATCGCGTTTACCTTAAGAATGATAATAGTTAATGTTTGGTACCAGGAATGTCGAAAACAGGCAAGGCAAACCAGCGGTGTCCGCCAATTTATCAGACAGCCACCGAATTGCTCATTTTGTCATAATTCCATAGATTTTATATTACAGACCCATAGTTTTGCCCATTTTCACCCCGAAATATATATTTGCCCACTTTAACAAAGAACCATAGATTTGTCTTATATATGACAGACCTATAGTTTTGCCCATTTTTTTCACCGAATCATAGATTATGTCACTCCACATGCATCCCCGGAAAATTTATTTTTACCTAGAACGTTTTGTAACTATAAATTTATATTCTTACCATACATCTTATGTACGAACATTCTTTGTTGAAATCTGCATTGCGGTACTAAGATCGAGGAACCTGGCCCCAGTTTCACAAAAAACACAAGTATTTGCTCAAGCTCAACTTGTTCATCAAAGTTTAATAATACATTTCTCCGCTTCATTGTATGCAATTCAGAATGTGGTGTTATGGTATTTGAAGTCTAATATGAAAATTGTATTTTAAGTATTGTCATTCTTTTGTATATCCATTAACTAAAGACAATTACAGGTGATTTTTTTTAAAGTTTTACCGTCAGTTAAGAGAGTTACGACCATTTTTGTTCCTGTACCCCTAACGTAAAATAGTACCTCAAAATCAAATGAAGTCACCTTTATGAAAATTGACCTACCTCACTAACAGATGAACAATAAATGCAAAAATGTGTATAAGTCTAAGGATAACCAGTGTTTAGTCAATCCAAATTGTTTATATAATGTTTGAAACTACTATCTTGCAGGAAATATGTAACCCCGCCTCTTTATGATTTAGTCATTGCAAGAGTTTTGCCTTTGAGCAAAAAGTAACAAATTGATCAATATCATTTAAATAAACACTTCAGCAGGGCAACACCTGAACATTTCTCAAAATAACTACTATGTGTGAATAATGTCTACATCAAATTTTAAAAAGTTTTACGGTCCGGTTTTGAAAAGATTTGTGTCAGAAATCCATAGTTATTTGATTTTCGTTAATTAACCATGTATATTAAATTCCTATTAACTGAACAAATTTTTTTGGAATAATTACTATATAAATGCATGTTCTAAATACGAAACATTACCTATATAGTAAAAACTTTTAAAAAAATAATTTAAAAATGTATGGTCCCAGATGGATTTGAACCCTTGACCCACAGGAATATCCAAATATATAACAGTAAAATTCATGAAATTTAGTACTCTTCAAAATGGAGGTTATGCATTAGAGATCGACAGATGGTAAAATGTTTGTCTAATAACTGTTCTCACAATTTCAACCGAGTTCTAATCTCTTAAAATTGATTTGAGTGTTATTGGAATTTGCTTTTTGATTCAAATGAAAATGGAGTTTTGAGACTTAATTTGTCTGCCAGACCCACAATACTTTATGCTGGCATGTTTAATATGTTCTAAGTCAATAAGGAAACAAATGGTAACATCAAGGTTTCTAGACAGAAAAAGCAATTGAGTCCATTATTTTCTACTTTTTGTTCATGAAGCTCAGATTAAAATTTAATAAGAAAGTTTATATATATATTTTAATGCATTCTATTGAATCTGCGATTATGCGGCAACTAATTATTCTTACATTACAGTACTTTGATTTCCTAAGTGTTTTTTTCTTCTATTTCTCCGGAAATTTACGTAGCTATACGACGCTGACCGATGAGTCATAATTATTTATTGCCCATCAGTGACTTCCTGAAAGTATCATCATACATTCAGTTTAGCTGCAAATAAAAGTGACATTTGACAACTTTCTGTTGTATACATCTTGAAGAAGTTAACAATGATTTTGTGGACAAGGTGTATACAAAGAAAACCATTATACAGCCAATACTATATGTAATAGATTAACCTCGTTGTGTGTGACAGCGATATGATAATGTGTGGTCTATCGACGTCACATAACTTCCGTTACATCTTTTTTTAACTAGATTCAACTCTAATTATTCACTGAGTATAATATCGTATCATTTTATTTTACTACGATTGCAAAATAAGTTGTTTGTAGCGCGGGCTCGACATTTCTGGGTCAGAGGTGATACTAAGTAGGTCACCAAGCTCGTCTTTTAAATTTTCTAAGTTAATTATGCACATGATCAGACAATAATGTTATAATTGATACATCATTCTGTCAGTATAAGTGATCTGAACACGCATTGGAACATAACAATTTGAGAATGGAATGAGTGGAGATTTGAGCTCGAAGCTTGTTCTCACCTCTAACCTCGGGGGGGGGGGGGTTGATCGACTTTTAATAATACGCCCCTTTCTTGTGATATCAATCATTTAACTATTGTCCGGAATAGTGTCTGCGTACCTTGTCCAAGTTGCCTTTTGTCACTTAACATATGATAAGGAATTTGACTTTAAATTCTTCTTTTATGTATCAATTATAAACATTTATCATGAATATCTTTTTCGTCATTTAAAACGTTTTAATTTGACCAGGGACTCTAAATTACATGTATGTAGATTATTTGATTTGACAAATGAAAACAAACCGACTTTTTTGTTGTGGCCGCGGCACTATTCCTGTTTAACGAGTTCTGTGAAACAACTTTTTTGTTGTTGGCTTAATTTGGTCTATATGGCTAAACTAACAATTGATACTTTATCGGTTTACATTATTTATACATATACTCAGTTCATAACTTTTGGAATAAAAAAAAAACACAAAAAAACAACAACAAAAACTTGTTATATTATTATGATTAATAGTCAAGTGACATTAAATATTGAAATTTATAGTGTTAAATATGTATAAATGTTTAAGCTTTTTCTTCTTTTTTAACTTATAGTTATTATGTTTTGTTATAATATTTTGTTCATTATATATTTGTATGCCTTTTAATTTTGCCTTTATATAGTTATTAAATTACATGTATTTTTACTGAAGGCCATATTGTAAATAAGTTTTATACTTTATATGTTACCTTCAAGAAATAAAGATTTTATTATTATTATTATTATTATTATTAGTGACTTTCATTTTACTTTATAGTCAGTGTTTTCATCTATGTATTCATCAAGGAAAAAGAACTTCATATATTTAACTTAAATCAATGTGTTTCATCCCAAAATGTGATAGAAATGAAATGTATTTATATCCTACTTTGTACTAAGAACCTAAAATTGGACCGTACCGAACTGGTACGTTTTTACCGTCAGTTATATCTATCACGTTGAATGTGATAAAAACCCGTCTAATTAAAAAATCCGTCCCGTAACTGTTTTTACAATTTCCTCTACATGTGGTTATTATCACGCTCTTCACACTGACGTATAACAAATTTGTCACTAGAATTTTATGACCAGATCATATGTAATTCATATCATTATTCTACATTATTAATTAATGTTTTAGCAAAAAATGCAAGAACTCGAAATTTATGGTTAAAATGTCTAAATAAACAACCAGCTGGTCTGCTTAAATTTGACTCGAAATTCCTTGTTCAAGATGTGAAGTGTTTTATTACTTCAGGGTGTCAAAAAATCGCTTAATTAACTTAAAAGGTATCATCAATGACATATACATGTATATATACTTATTATATCGTCTCTTCATTATACATACACTTACATAAACCAAAATGTATGAAAACATCGTCCAGAATTCAGAATTCGGATGTTCCGGAAGCCTAATTCACATTGAAATAAAGGGAGAAATTTCGGGACCAAGAAAATCGTCCAGATTTCAAACGTTTCGGGATTTCAGAGGGTCTAAATATCAGAAGTTACAATATGCAGAAAGTAAAGAATACAATATAAAACATATCAATAAAAGACATGTATAATGTCACTCAATATTGAGTTATAAGAGACATAGAATCATAAAAAATAGTGCAACAGATTAAGAACAAGGACCAAGAATATATTAAATAAGAGTGCAAATGATAAGTGATAACATAATATGCAATGCGTATCAGCTACATCGAGTATAGAAAGTATTCATATCTTTTACGCGGGTTTACTAAGGATCTTAATCAGCCTTTTGATAAAAAATAAATTAAATACGTTCATTTCTTTACAAATGTATTTAAATTTCGCGCCTGAAACACCCATTTCGAACTATCAGTATGAAACCCAAGCAACTACCACAAAAACCTGCTTACATAACAATACCGGAGACAAACGCTAAGACATTGCTGCACATCTTCTTTAATAGAAGCGGTAAAATACACATGCACCCATATTCAGGGACAACGTTAATGTTTGTACGTATAGAAAGCCCTACCACAGCGATATTTATACGCAAGAAAATAGTTCCGTGACATTCGCGCAGTACTGTTGCATAATTAATTACTGGTGTCTTTTACTATAACTTGTATACAGAACTATCGAAAAAGATTCGTAATTTCCCAATCTATTAGCAGTTGTTTGTCTCTGTTTTGGCAAGTTTTGTTGATGTTTTGAAATAATAAATCATGTATATTCTCTGCATACAGACATGATTATTTATTACTGTAACATAGTTTGTCAATAATGATTTTTATGACATAAGTAGTCAAGTTTGTGGACGTTTTGGTCAATAAAAAATGTAATGGCGTCATGACACGTAGCTGACTAGTCAAATAAAACTCAGACAACACAAATAAGTGCAATACGTGTACACTGTATCAGCGATCAGGCATTATGTGGACATTTTGATATGATGTATTGTGATTGGTGCAACTAGTATGCGTGGTGACCGAATCTTATGAGTCGTAACACATTACGTAATGCGTTAATTACTAAATATACAAACTTAGTAATGAAAAATAAACAATATTCGAGTACATGCCATGGCTACACTAGTATTCAGACATTTGTGAAGTGGCAGACGTTCATATTACCTACGACAAAAGCCATCCCTAAATTGTTAATGTCGTATATTTTTACAGGTTTGTACACTTCTACTGCTTGTAAAAATGTTCGAAGAATTCAACAACAACAAAAACAAACATTTTAAAGTGAATGATATTTATAAATGAATACAGCGTTCTAGCGTCAATAAGTTTCTGCGCTGCAGACCGTTCCAAGTCGGTACAACTGGTACAGTCGGTAAACAGTGTTTTTCCCTCCTTTTTGTATGTTTCTATGTGTTGGGTTAATGGGTTTTGAGGAGGGTAGTATTATGTGGATTGTGGAAATTTGCATGTGATTTTCTCTGTTAATGTGTTTATCCTTTTATATATATCCGTTATTGAAAAATGTCAAACTTTTCAAACTATAGCTCGACCATGTGTTTTCAGCCATGACGGAAGATTAAACTAAATCAGCTGAGGGCTGTGGATATTCGGAACATAATTATGTTATTGAATAAAAGGCATTTACGGATACTAGATAATAATAAATTAGCACAACGGTATTTGTAAGTGTCGCTGTAGGTGCGGTGTGTAGAACGCACACCGTGTATCCGGATAACAGGAACGCTCCTGAATACAAATAACGCAGAGACATGAATTCAAAAATATTTCATATTTTTTTTATTTTTTCAAATATTTTAAATATGAGATACTAAAATCTGTTTATAAGTAAACATCCAACATTGTTTGTATAATCTTTATGTAAGATGACATTTAATTATTTGATTTCGTTTATTAGAAATCGTCAGATTTGCATTTTATGTTGTCATTTTCTTGAGAAATGTTGGTCTTTTGTACGCCTACAGACCTCATTCTAAATTATTTTGTACTGGCACTAACACAAAATTACGCGTAAATGTCTGCAGAACGATAGTGTATAAATGATTTTGTTTTTATTTGAAAAATAGTCTCACAATTAAACACCAAAGAAAACATGTACAAAGTGGTTTGGATCAAGTGAACGCCATCCTGAAAAACACATGGATAAAAAGAACGCACAAATGGATAGATATCAACGTGGTCACAGTGACTTTCATTATTTATATTTTTATAGTAAATCACACATGTTGCATTTATTTTCTTTATCTTTTATATGACAGAACATCTATAGGATGATTGAGTCTGTTTCTAAGATTTGTGTGTTGTAATTTCTTGACTTTGTAGGACTTTTTCTTTACAGTAGATACATTTGAAGACTGATCTTATTTTAAAAAAGTTATGCTATTATTATGTTCTTTAAATAACAAATATTTTCTTTCAATACTATAAGTCAATTCATAGTATAAAAATGTTCAAACACATTTATCCTGGATGACATGCCTTGTCACGCCCTATTTGTATATGGATCCTTTCGAATATAGCACCTCTGGGTAGCTCTATTCAGTGAATGGTACTGTTTAAATTGGGGAGTTGTATACGGAAAAAGTATGTACAATGTCGAGTACAGCGGAACGACTGGTGTGGCTGATGAGGTTATCTCCTTGATATTTGAATGCCGCGCATGACAGATTGTACTGTACATGGTGTTATTCAATGTGTACTTACTTACATAGTGCTCTTCGACCCATGGGGGAACATTTGTCATCCACCACTCTACGCCATCTGGGCCGGACCTGAGTCCTTGTTTTTGCCTCATTCCAGGACATGGGGAGTCTTTAGTTCCTTGTCCAGCGTTCTTCTCTATGTCAGGACAGGTCTATCTCGTCTTCTCTTGACCTGTGGATTCCTGTCATGAGATTGGTAGACAATAATTTGTGGGTATTTGTGAATGGTGTGTCCGATCCATTGCCATACCCCATCTTGATAGTTTCTTCGATGAGGACTTGCTAAAGTTCTTATCCACATGTCCTTAAGCTTGTTGCAATCTTTTTCTGGCCAGCGGATTTGAAAAATCTGTCGCAGACATGTATTCACAAAGACCTTCATTTTCTCGTCTAGTGTTTTGGTGCGTCTCCCCGTCTCTGATCCGTAGAGTAAGTTGAACATCACATTGAACTTAGGGCGGTGAAGACGTGCCTGGCTCTCCAGATTCTATTTCTCTTCGTACATTAAACAACGAAAGCTACAAGATTTTAGTTGCATAATCGTGCGTTACTGCTAATCCAATAAGTTGAGTTAAATGCGTTCACTGATTATCCATGCTACGTTAACCACGTATCCATTTCTCTCTAGGGTCATCTTTATAAAACTGAATTTTAACAATATCAAAGAAAAACAGAGTTAAATCGAATAAGCACCCGATTCTAGATAAATTTGTCTTTTAAATACTGTGTATGGTTTCTTTTTATAATGCGTTATTTTTGCAAAATTTAATAAAACATCGACAAACAATGACACAATCTGATGTCGAGTATATTAAATTAGTTATCATACTGCCACTAGCATGATTTGTAATATTTAATGTGATGACTATTCAAGATTTATATTCTGACAATTGACTAGAACAGAAAATATGTGCATAACTGACTCGTTAAAGCCAAAATTCAGAGAAAAAAGATAGATATGTGACTCTGTCCGCAATTTTTGTTGCTGCGTTGATCGCTATCCGTAGGAGTTCGTGTTATTCGGATACACGGTGTGATAACGTAATCTCATGAACTAACAGGCATAAGTTTAATTCCAGATTTGTTCCGATTATCCAGATCCCCTATTTGACTTAGTGAATGATTCTGAATAATTCCGTCACGGCTCAAAACACATGGTCTATACTAGCTATACACACACACTCTTTAGGTAACAGTTCCATTAACCAAAACTGTAAATACTCTGTTCCAAATTCTTCCTCTTTTCATGCTAGTAAGTCTGACCATGTTAAAAAAATCTAGATTATTCATATTTTCAAACATTTCTTCCTTCACTGTAGAATGATGCGATTCGATGCGCATGTGCAGTTGTGATAGGGGGATGCGGACATTAGCCCCCAGGAAATTTGCCCCCCCCCCCATGAAAAAATGGTCATGTGGACATCTACCCCCATTAGAAATGGTAGGTAGGCCATTTGCCCCCAGTGCTTATTTCAAAGTGGACATTTGCCCCCCCACCTTCCAAAGAAAAAGCATTTATTTTACATTGGTTTTAAAAAATACACTAAGAAATAATCACTGGGGGCAAATGTTCACTTGAAAATATACACTTGGGGGCAAACGTACTACCTACCATTTCTGCTGGTGGCAATTGTCCACATGACCATTTTTCATTGGGGGCAAATGTCCTTCACTCATGATATTGGTCATGTAAGCAGTAACAGGGGTTTCCAGAAACTGCGCAAGTTTTTGCCGCCCCCCCCCCCCCCCCGCCTCTATATGAGACTATGAGATGTTTATTAAGACACACGGCTTTGTTTACTGTCTGTCCACTGATAAACCTAGGATAATAGAAATAATTTATTTATGGACGTAAGACATTAATTACACACTTTTGATGAACTGCATACACTGAAATTACTGACAAGTTGCTGTAAATAAACCGTAAACAGCTTTGCGCAAAATGCATACATGGTATGAACACCACAAGATGTCAACTTGTTGCAACTAAGATCGATGACATGAGAGCAGAGCGTTGTCAGTTTCCGAATCTATACATTTGGAATAGTTTTATACAAGTTTTCTACTCCTATCTGACTTGAGATAGTCATAATGAGAATGCCTTACATTAGATTTGGATAAAACATCAGTTTTCGTGTTGCCTCTATTTGTTTTCTAAGCTCACTCTTGGCATGAGGCATAACTTATTCAGAAGGCATTCCTCATTCTATTGGATGATTCAGAGGAAACTCTTCCTTCCATTGGGTGAAATCTACAAGCGTAGAAAAAGTAAGACCAAGACCACGCCATCTTATAGCGATTCTGCAATTATGTAATGTGTACTTCTTGCGGTTGTAAAATTTGTGAAAAAAATGTACGAAAATGTATAAAATCCACAATTAGAGATATTAACAATTTCTTTTTTTTCGTTCTTTATATAAATTTTGTGTGTTTTCAAATCAAACATTCAAAAAGTTTTTAAAATGCCTACTCCCTTCAACTCACTGTTCAAATCACAAATTAACATTTGTTTGAAAGATCGCCTATTTAGGGAATTGCCATTGTGTGTTTTTGTGACCCTGTGATCTGGTCTGCCATCATACTCGCGCAAAGTGAAAGTCGTCGTCCCGGTTTATACACTGATGTAATAGTGGACTAGCCGATATTAAGTCATCTGAAACTCCATGCATTTCATGTTCATTGATTTTCTGTCAGATGATATTAAAGATAGATAGATTTATAAAGAACAAAACACCGTTAGCGTGACAAACTGATAATTCGCTAGTAAAAATGTTTGCGAAATTAGGCCATTCACGAAAAAGGCGAAAATTTCTCGACATTTATTTTGTCATTTAAAAGTTCAGACTATATATTACTACAAGTGCCAAAATGTCAGGTGAATGACAATTACCTAATTACATTGTCATGTCTAATGCCAACACCTGTCCGGTTCTTTATCTATTTATGACAAAACATAGCATAAACCATTTTGTAAAACTTGGTTGACGTTTTATGGAAACTTTACTAAAAGCAAACCTCAAAATACAAAACAAAGAATTTTATATTTTTTCATAAAGACGAATAGATAATAAATTAAATGTGACTATTACACCTGATTTTAGAGTTTAAAACCGGATACAATTTTAAACCGAACAGAAGATGACTAATTTGAATTGTTGATTTAAAGTGAAAAAAAAATACTGTGGGTCATCCCTAAGAAATTCTAGGTATGCAGTAATGCGACAGATTCATTAAAACATTCTCCGCCCGCTTCAGCGAAATGACAGCGTTCTTTACTAAACTGGTTTCCGTTGACTGTACAAAGCTGTTGGTGCACTGCAACATGGAACGGGAACCAGTTAACGTTCTTTACTCCACCTTTAGTTTTCAACACAAGCATAATTTATCATGTCAACAAAGAATTGCCAGTCCACTTACCCTTCTTTAAAGGTTTGTGTCGCGTTACAGGCGTTATCATTGCGTTAACTTGTTACATTTCAATACGGCATACAAGATTAATTCAGATATTAACCATAATTTACTTGTATGACACATTACAAACAACAATATTAACGGACCTGTGACGGTAGCATTGCAATAAACTCTGTATAAAACACCATATTTTAACCCAAAATTACCTTAAATGAAAAGAAACTGCCACAGAATTCGACCCTGCACAATTGATGTATATAATATACAACGAGAGGGCGTATAACTCTTCGTTCCGGTGAATGCGCATCGCCTTCACAAAATGAAAAAGTATAAAACAATAAGGAGGAATGCTTTTAAACAAAGTTTACAGGGTCTTCAGGTATAGAATTATACAAAATGAGAGCAAACCTAAGCTTCTAGCCAAATTCATCGCGAGAAATCGAACAAGAAACGTCAGAATGGGACCCAAATTCTTTTAGTTGACAAAATGCGACCACACCGAAAGGGTCTAATTCCACATACTAAAACAAGATTGTCAGTCTATCAAAGGAAATTTCAAATGACTAACGTGTCCTGAAAAGAACCACTTAATTCATTAATGCAGATCTACAATCTATATAAGAAGATTCAAATATTCGCGTTATCAGTATTAACAGTACATTTAATCGGAATTTCTCAATCGTTCACCGCCCACATCTTCCAATCTCTACACAGAGTTGTCGTTCGTTGTCTCTCAGTTACGATGATAAGTGTTGCTTTTTTCTGGAATTAAAACATTTTAATTTGGCAGTAAATCAAAAATCATTGGAAGAGAAGAATGTAAGTTTTGAACCAACTGGTCCCGGTTGTTTTTGTGTGTGCGTTTTACAAACCTTTCGCAGGTACAAGTATTGACAACAAAAACATTTTGCAATACTGTTTAAACTGAAAGGTATCAAAATTGTACTTATATCAGCCAGTGGGCAGTAACCGCCCTGGAAACTGGACCGCTTCCATGATAAGATCAAAGGTTTTCTGAGAATTCCGGTTTTCTGAGAACTTTTTTTAAAAATCTCGAAAAGTATAGGATTTGTAAATAAGCTCGATTTTTAGGGAATTCCGTTTTTCAGAGATTTTGCTGAAATTAGTTGTTCATTATAAACTAGTCTTAAGTTCACCAGAGTTAATCATATTCGTACATTTTGTCAGAAAAAGTACAATATATAATAAATTATATCTTTTTATCCGATATTTATTAAGGTCAAAGGTGAACAGGGACTTACGTTTTTCTTACAATCTCTGTCAAGTAACTTAAAGCGTGACATGTCTGCCTGTCACATATAAAAACGTATGATGTTACTTTCTCATACGCAGTAAGCGTTTCTTCATTCTCGAATTAAGCTGACCCGGACATCACTTGTGAATTATTAGCGTACTTTAAGCGATTGATATTTGCAGGAAAAGTCCATACAATCAAGGTAAGAATTGTGGAGCATATTTAATAAGCAAGTTTGTGAGTTTTATTTCTATTTTTTCGGAACAATTATATTGAAAGTTTTTAAATAATAAATACCGGACGGAGAGAATTACTATCTCATACTTGTATTGATAAAACTTAATTAAATTTTGGAAATATGCTATCGTAGTTTAACAAAATTTGGGGGAAATTTAAAAAAACGGATATTTTATTGAACGGAAATGGAAGTACAGTCATATATTTATTATGCAAACCGTGTTTCAATGTTTTTATATTATTATTAAAGATACTCCTTTCTAATTTATATTGTACGTGTGTTGAAACATACGAATGAAGCTGCTGACGACAAAGGGAAAAAATCTGTTTGTTAACAAGGATTTCAGCGCCGATTTTATTCACATTATTTTTTGTAGTTGCAATCAGACATGGCTGTATTGTAATTCAATGTTTTAATATGGTGTTTTAGATTATACATAAAAAATGAGTTTTTAGTTGCGCGACATTTATGTTCCTTTCCTTCCTACCTTCCCGCTGTAAAAAAAGTTTGTGTTGCGTTACCGCAAACCAACATTGCCCAAAAATCTTATTTATGAAGATTTGTTAATTTAAAAACATAAATCAATTTAATAGCCATGCATTTAAGTTAACATGCAACTTTCATTTCCTCTGTTTATTCAAAAGAGTAAGAATTGATAAAATGATGGTTGTATTTTCGGAAGGTGATTTTGTCACGTTCCTGTGTTACCATCAAGCTGGGAACCTTCCTTGGACCCCATAACAGCTTATGTTAAAGGAAAGCTGCGCAAAGAAAATAGGTCTCAACTAAATAATGTGAATATAATGTACTGATGTACCTTGTATACTTATCTTTAGTACTCTGTGTATATAAATGGCTGTTTGGATGAGAGCAAGTCTTACATAGACATAATATTACCATACAAGTTTTTTTTTCTTTTTGAGAAAGTTCCGTCATTTACTATTTACTATGTTCAGACGTAGTCATAGATTAATTAATTGATTGAAAGGCGAAATACCGAAGGCTGTCACCTATAATTAGGCAGATGTACAAGAATTTTGCCTTCTACCCTCGCTGTGTTACTGATTTTACACGATTGCGAATAATATCGACTCTATTACTGAGATAAATACGGTGGCGTTTTGTTCCTTCGGTCAACTGAAATTGTACCGTTAAGTTTAACCTTGAAATTTTGTCCACATGCAGAAGTAAATTTAAAAATTAAAATATATTTAGAGCGTTTGTACACATTTTTTTGTATGTGTACTATACAGTTGCATCAGTTACCATTTAATTGTGATCCTATTTTTTTTCATTTTAATAAGGTTTAATTAAACCTTAATTTGCATTACTATACATTAGGTAAACACTTACAAAAATTGAGGCTTTGATTCTATGAAATAAACTGCAAAGATTACAATATGACTAGAGCAAAGGTCAAACTTGGAGACCAAGGAGTAGAGTGTTTGACACCTAACCCGAAAGTCGAAAGCTCAAATCCTGATGGGCCCGGAATCCTTCCATTATTTCACACTCCCTCGTTTCCCTTTTCAAAACTATGCAAGAAAAGTTTAGAAATTTTATATTTTCATGAATTCCTTTCGCAGGGGCTAATATGAGTACTAATGAATACTGCAAGAACCAGTCTTTGAGATCGTTTGTTTAATACAAAGTTTAACAACTTAAAGCGCGATCTGGTGTAAAAATACGCTGATACACTTACTAGGGTCATAACCGTGAATAAGTAACAGACCCACAAAAAATGGGACGTCCTTAATTCGTTATGTTCATATTGTCCCTTTTTGGTAAAAAGAAGTTTTTTTGTCACAAACATTTTTGTAGCTTGTTGCGAGGCTCTGTCTAATTCAACAAAACCTCCGCTTTACGCATCTTATTGTTAAGTCTATATCCTTTGTTCGTTGTGTGACCCGATATTTCCCTTTATTTTTTGTCTACTTCCGCTGGTTTTTCTGACCTGTCATGAACGCATCTGTTAAAAGGAGTAATATTACAAAAACATCGTTGGGTAGAGACACAAATGACATAAAAGACATGTTTTTATCAATCCAGGATCAAATCACTATGTATGATGAGTGTCACTTTGACATTTATTGTCCGCGAACAAGGTGGAAGGGCAATTAATAATTAATTAAACTGTTTTGTTGATTTTTTGTGCGGTACGAATCAATACGAATATCACACAAGGTCACACACTTTGATTTGATCTTCTTGTTCGATCCAAGGAGATTTTTTAGTTTACCGTAAGTCCTTGTCCAGAAAAAAGATATTGGGAATTTTTGTGAACGGTTTTTATTTATGAAGTAAAAAGAAAGTGTTCACATATTTCAATTAGTTCTTCCTCTAAGTGGTAAATAAGTGTTTTACATTATCCTTAAGGTTTCTGATTTTTGCCAAAAAAATTCAAGTTACTGTAGTACTAGAAACCAGCAATGCGAAAAGAATCAAATATGCCTGGTCGGAAACTTTAGACACAAATACGTTTTATTAGCAGAATAATATATACTATTTGTGTACAAGTAATGTTCCCAATACAGGTATTTGGGAATCATATTGCGATACGATATCATTAATCATACATTATTTTATATTGAAATATAAAGGTGAAAATCGGGACCGAAAATTTATTTCGGATAACACCAAGTCAGTTTCGGATAATTCGAGTTCGGATAATCTAGATTTTGCTATATTATTTTATCATACATTGTTTGAGTTACAATGTAGTATGTGTAACTGTGAACTGCATGCGTATGTAGAGTGTGAATAAATTATGACCAAATTAATGTTGTTATTTGAATAAGGCAACACACTGAATTACATGTTTTCATTTATTTCAGATGATAAAAATAGTCGCTGCTGTATTATGTTTGAGCGTTTTGGTCTCATCACAGGAAATGTTCGGGGACGGACTCGGTAAGTTTATCCTCAATTTATATGAAGAAACCTATTTATTACTTAAGCTAGATAGGGCTTCGTTGAATAAGTACAGCGAGGCATATTACCCGCTGGTAACAATAGTTGCATTCTCATTTAGAGCCCCAGAAACTAAAATTGGCATAAATGTCCTCTGGACACATGTTATAAGCTAATACGTCGAGTTACGAAGTCAAGTGCATTTTTATTTTATAACATACAAAAGAGATTTTTGGTTCACCAGCAACCTTCTTTACAAGTACACCAGTTGCAAGTAGATTACATGTTTATTATCATGTTTTATTGTGTAATAAACTATTAATTGTACAAATTAGTCCATTTGGCCAAATATGTATGTTCACACCTGCTGGCAGTAATAAATTAAGCATTGCCTGAATGCTTTGAAACAAAAAACCCTAATAATTCATTTCGACATAAATGCGCAATAAATTAAGACGAATCGTTCGCTGTCAAACATCTGACCTTGTGTTTTCATTGTAAACTTTTAACATAATTGCACACTAGTATTAAACAGTAAGTAGAAATGAGTTTACATGCGTAAATTATGAGATTTGTGACGTCAAAGATATTGTCGTTAGGGCGGCACATAAAGCAATTGTCAGTCGGGTTACTGGTAAAACGATTATTCATTCTGACTTTGTGAATTTCATACACATAACTGTGCATTCTTTAAAGCCGGAGATATTTTCGTCTTCATTTCAGGTAACTCTGCACCTATTACTTTCAAGTTACTGTCAACAAATAAGTCTTTTTCACGACCTTTTATTCAGTTCGCAAATTTCACATGATTCTGCAGACGCATATGCAGTCATGTGCAAAAAGTATTCGGTGGCCATTTTTGTTCTGAACATAGATCATTTTAGATGCAAAAATAACATAAAGTGAACACAAAACTTCAACAGTTTCTAGAAATAGTTTTATTGCTTGGTAAAATGGCCTTTATAAGGTATATCGTTACAGTCGAAATGTCAGTGAAGGGTTTTTTGAGGTGGAAAACTGATTCAAATCATAGTTACAGAATAAATTCCATCCTTACCAATGGCGCTTTTGGGCCACTTTAAAAGTACCAGAAAAAGGGAATATGGTCGACATGTCATTAGCAAAGAAAAGTAAATCCAACCACTGTTGGCAAGACAAAGCCAAATGAAATACACGTGTATGTAAATTTTGAATAGATATAACAGAAATCCTATGCCTTTGAGCAACTACACAAATGTAGTTCACGTTCACGTTTAAAAAGCAAACGTTTCATTTGCTTATTTGGTAATACCTCTTGAGTATTTGGGCTCATACGGAATTGCAGCAAATTCTTGTTACGCCCTTCCCGGATAATACAAGCATTATATATTTATTTTACAGGGGGTTTATTTGCTCTTAACATGCTCAGTGGCAGACCAGCCTTTGATTTAGGTGGTTTATTTGGTGGTAATAGAGCTGGTGGCTACCCAGTCCAACTTCCAGCACAGGCAAGTGGACGATCCAGTCCTTCAAACGCAGCAGCAGCAATGGCAGCCGCTGCGGCTTCTAGAAGACAACAGTCACCATTAGGTAAGTTATCATTTTGTTACGCAATATGTAACATTCTTTAGAGTTATCGACATTGCAGATACCCAATACGTTGGCAAAGCTAATAGTTTTACATTGTTCCTGGGAATATCAAGATTGTCTACGAGTTCATGCCCCAGAACCTCCCCACACACCCCCACCCCCACCCCCAATCAAGACATAAATTTGGCACGACCGCCTTAATTCTTCATCAGAATAGTTGAAAACATTATGTACACAAAATATCGTATGTTTCTGGCTGTTCTGACTGGTTTAGATATTTGAACGGACAGATTTTTAAAATTATAAAGAAACACTGACAAGCGACGAGGTTTAAATAATCGGCTTAGGTCCGACTTTTTTACCGTTACATAATTATTACCACATTTGTATTACATGAGACAAAAATTTTGTCTGTATGAAATTCCTGAGAAATGAAGATGAAGTGGACCCGGTCGTTCTAATGGCCGTGTACAAGTATATCACGTGACATGCTAGGCACGTACATTCGTTAATGTTTTATCTTTCCTATCTGCTGTAACAATTGACCGTAAATAATTATGCCCTCATCATTTTATGTATTAGGATCCTAGCCCCCAATTGTACTGATGTACTGATGCAAAATATTTCTCTTTGTCAAAGTACAATGTATATTGATATTTTGTAATTGTATCTTTTTTATACGTAAATTTAATGGAAATAGGAATTATTTTATCTTTGAAAAACGGGTTACGCCCATAGACCTTAATGCAAATTTAAGGGAAAACAACCCTCTGATATGTCATTGTTTTTAAAAAGTTCACAATAAATCATTTTCCATCATGGAAGGCTATAAAAATGATAAACATTCACAAAATCTGCCCGCCCTATTTTGAGATAATATTTCTGAGAGTTCGGATCTTAGTACCTTAACATTAAATCACGTTGTTAAAATCAAGCAAATGCTAAAAGCTTTATCTATATATATATTAATAAGATCCAAACATTTGTCTAAAAAGTAGGTCATTAATTATTTTGACCCCCAAAGTACAAGTGGCTAATTATCACCATGTCCGTAATTAGGTCAAGTTCATGCCCATCAGATTGACATATGAGATGTCTACGTTAATGCCCCGTGTTACCGGACAATTAAGACTTAAACCCAAATGTAAGAAAACATTTTCCATAAAGCGAGATGAAAAATTTGAAACTTATTTCAGATTATAGAACGGTCCCTAGGAATTTGAGATAACGAGATTCAAATGTATTATTTTTATTAAAATGCAAAAAATAAAAGTTTGTATTTATCACTCGGAGAGAAGGACGTATTTCGCTCATGTACTTATTCGGGGAGAATACTACATTATGTGGTCTGTTTTCTACAAGCATGAACGTTGATGATAGTAATTATATTCCAAATTTATTTGTATATTTGACTTCGTATTTTGAATGAGATGTACGAAGGTATCGAGTACAATCGTCTGTACATTAAATTCGAGAGAAACTTAGATATCTGTTTACCCATCGTCGGATATCCACGGTTGCTGACTCAACTCCGCTACGTATATCATTGTGTGGCGGAGTGGAGTCAGGAACCGTGTTTATCCTACGTCGGTGTTTACCATGCCCAAACAAAATTGATTTATACGCTACTTTACCCTAACATAACACATATAGGATATTTCTACATAAAATATACCCTGGTGTTTGCAAGATCAAATATAAGAAAGTTGCACCGTAAAGCGCAGACAGTGATGACAATTTAGTGACGATTACTGTCATCATATAATAGGTTTTCTTAACGATAATGGGAAACTTGGATAACTTCATTGCACAGCGACCTTCCATTAATGTCATCTTTTCACATTATATTGAAATACCATTTTGAAGAATCTTATAACTTGTCATATTAACAATGAGGTAGAATGATGACATACTTATGAATTGCATTAATTGCCCGACCTGTCACCGCAATTAAGGAAGATAATTATGACAACAAAGTAACAAAATAAATAAGTACAAAGCTACAAGTGCATGACTTTGCCATAATGGTGAGTTGCAGATAGGACTGTGGACCGTTGGGTAAGTGGCGATCCGATCCAATCAACGATTCAACACTCACGATCCACAAATGGAATCACGATTCTTTTGTTATCAAGTAACTCGCCTAAAACTTCAATATTGCAGTCCTGAAGACAGATTAATTAAATTAATTTCCTTTTAGGAATAATGAAGTAAATCAATATAAATTGTTTAAGGCTGAGATTTATATGTACCCCTTCAAATTGATGGATTTACCAGCATCATTTTCTGGTTTAAGCCAGTGACCCGTTATTTAAAGATCTGATCGGACATCTTGGCCAACAAAGTAGTTCATGATGAGAACATATATACTGTATTTTTATTTATTTTCGTTAGCCTCAATTTTCGTGGTTTATACTAAAATGGCTATTTCGTGGGGACACTCATAATATAATTCATTGATTTTGATTTTAGAAAAAGAAATGCCTTATCTCTGCATTTAGATTCGTGGTGATTTAATTTCGTGGATGAGTCGGTCCACGAAATTAAATCCCCAACGAAAATTAATGCTTCCACAGTATTCAGAGAAAAGGGAATTTTAAGAACAAAGAATACACATTATGATAAAAATGATACGAATCACGCGAATGCCGGAGTCATGGCGTTAGGTCCTGGCCCCAGTTTCGCAAAATAAACTTTAGTTTTTACTCAAACTCAACTAATTGTATGCAATTTAGAATATGGTATTGAAAGAAGGTGCAATTAAGTTGGTCGTGTAACTGTCTCCAATAATTTAACCTAGCTAGTATCTCTAACTTGATATAGTATACATGTAATTCATTTAGAGTATTTTATCTTGGCATGTTGATCATGTGTAGTATACTAGGAATCATTTCTAGTCAAAGACACAAGATTTCTCAAAAGATAAACACTTGAGACCATACTTGAGTTTCTACTAAATTTTTAGTTTTAGTCCATATTAAAATGTTATAAACGTTTCCTTTCTTTTTCTAGGCAGCCTTGGTGGATTATTATTCCTTGACAGTATGGGTGTAATGTAAGGCTGATGTCCGAATGAAGACGTTTTCGCACTCCAGCTGATTCGACTCACTGGTTTTGTACAAATCCTGGTTATACGTTCAAATGTCATCACGTTGTGTATCTTATAGTTCTGCATTTGTTTTTGTTCTTTTTTTATCCGATCATATGTTGTCTAAGTTTCATCATTGTTGAACGAAGTGGCGAGCATGCTGTTGATCAAATGAATTGGAATATCATTAATTAAACACATTATTCTCGGGCACATAAATAATTAAGTTGCTTACATTTCTTGTTTTTTTTTATAACCAATTTATTTTTTTTAAGTTTTACAACATGTAAAACATTGACATAATTAACTCTGCATAAGACGGCTTTTTTCATTTTTACAATTGATACCAACTTTTTGAGAATTTTTCAAATCATCAATGGAAGTTACAGTGTACAAATCACGCATGCACAGTCAGTATATCTGCATCGTAAGTGCAATATGAATGGAAGCATACGGTGTGTGTAACTATAAACATATAGATATATATACGTGTATATTGTTTAGTGTTCAATTCTTCTGTCTTTGTTTATTTTTTACTTGTTTTTACTTTTTTGTTCTTATTTCGTGACATGAAGAATGATTGTAAAGGCCTTTATTATCATCTTAATAAACATATCTTTCACAGCTTGTTGTCATATATTTTATCTTTACTTTTTACATCTAAGTAAGGTGTTTGGGTGGTCCTTTACAAGGCAAGGCAAGGCAAGGCAAATTTATTAACAGATTTGTACATACGTACATCATCTAGCATGTTATAATATACAATACAGCAAATAGCATGTCACCATATTACGCCAAATGTAAACTGTGAAATTGACAAAATTGACAATACATGTACATACAAACACAATTATGCTAATGAAAAAAAAGATAGGAGAGTGAGGCTTGGTTATATGGCAATACCTTTTCTAATATCTAAAGCAGATTTAATAAATTTGGCAAGATTACTAAGAGTTAACAAGTCTACAGATTTCATGAGTGTAATAAATTTGTATACCGATGGTCTCGTATATAATTCACATGGCAAGAAACGTTGTCTAATGTTAACATAGCACGAACAAATACAAATAAAATGATAAACATCTTCAATATCACGAGTACCACAGATGTTGTCCTTGACTGTTGTAATGAAAAGCAAGACAGCTCGGTCGGTAAGTCAACAGACTATCGAACAATTTTAGGTCGGTGATAATTTTACAGAAAATAATTACTTTTGTGACGCATCACATCAGGCAGTTGACAGTAAATTGAACGTGGCACGTTAGTGCACATATGTAACACAGGAGTACTTGAACTAACGTTGTTAATTTATAAAACCATGAGCTCTCCAATGGCTTACGTAAGGCGTGATTTATACTTAACTGCACAAGTTTGCCTATAAGGTGATTGTCTGTTTTACTGGAGAACACCACGGTTTGAATGACACTTTCTTTTGCATAAGACATGTACACGTGCAGCTAACAGTAAAACTCATTGATATATAAACCATTAAACATCTTGGGTTTACAATAAAGTAATATGGTTACTTGTCTTCATTCTTTTTTTCAAATGGTTATGAACCTGCCTCCGTGGACGAGTGGTTAAGGTCGCTGACTTCAAATCACTGTAACGTCTTACTGATAGAGGGTCGTGGGTTCGAGCCCCGCTACCGACCGTGTCTCTTTGTTTGAGAAAGTAGGCAGTTGCGGCTTACGGAGGATTGGGGTGTAGTGTAACGCAACTAATTTCTTATATTTCTTTGTTGTTGTGTTCGCGTTACTTTATTTCGGGGAATTAGCTAAATGTACAATCTGTCAGCACAGGAATTCCTGCTGCTAATCACAATTCAACAGTAGTTACTACAAGTCCAAAACTTCAATGATTAACTTTATTTTTTTTTTACAGAATGATAACAATAATAACGTCAATGTGAACAACAATCCAAATATGAAACACAATAAAACGTGGTGGCGAAATCGCACTAACTGGTCTGTGGACATCCACCTTACAGCTAAGACAAAATTCAAGTATCTTCTATCATATAAATTTTTGACCAGTCCACCCAAGCGGGTTGTCATGCATACAAAAATGGGTGTGACATAAATTAAAACGACCAATTAAAATACATGTACATAAATTCTGAAACTAGAAGAAAGGGTATTTTTGAAGACAGAAAGATTAAATAATATACTTAAAGAAACGCAACATATAAGCCGCATTAAGCTAATTATCACCTTCTTTGTTTGGTCAGTTATACAAAAGTAGTTGCTATAGAAACAAAATATTAAAGCCACA
Organism: Lutraria lutraria; assembly: GCA_964023205.1. Classification (NCBI taxonomy): domain Eukaryota; kingdom Metazoa; phylum Mollusca; class Bivalvia; order Venerida; family Mactridae; genus Lutraria; species Lutraria lutraria. Next base: position 4,945,453 of record OZ026848.1, read on the forward strand.
TAGACAGACAGAAAAGAGGATTAAACTAAGGCGAATGGTGATAAAACTAGAATGCAGTATATAAGATTATCAAGTGTTATAGACAAACAAATAATTGAACATAGTAATGTATAAAACGCTATTTGACTATCAAACATCCAAATTCAAACATAATAAATACAAGAACACAGAGAAATAAAAATACAAAATAAACCCAGCATAACAGTAGTACTGGTTATAACCAGGAACGATTGTTAGGTCAACTGTCCGCCTCATTTGACTCTGACTGTTTAAAAGGGACGTAAAACAAATAAACAAACAGACATGAAATATAAGCGCCTCGACCGGGTCTTGAATCCTGGCCCTGCTAACGGTCCAGGACATTCTTAGCAGGCAAGACATGCGAGACAAAGGTGTAGCGAAAATTAAAAAAACATATCATGACCGGTCAGTTGATTTCCTATTCAATGTTGAGTTGTAATGAAACCTACAGTTAAAGATAATATATTTGATACCACTCGGCACTATTATTATAGTAAACCTAGATCAGCTACTAGTAATGAATTTCTCCTCTCAAAACGTACATCATGTTTTGTTGGATTTTACGTGAGAATATCAGAATATACCATTAAGGGTTGTACGGAACAGACTTTCAGTTCCATAAATATACAAACACGAAAAAGAGAGTAATAACTATGCACCTTTATACATGTACCAGTAGGGCATAAAATTCATTAGGGTTTTTTTTTGTTATAAAATTCAGAATTACGGATTTATCATACTGAGTGAAGAAAATAACCCTTTACATATTGCACCCATTTAAACAAGAACTGTTTACTGAAGCGAGGTTGTTTGTTTTGGAGGAGGTAGTGAAATGGTCTGAGGAGGTATAAAAGGCGGTAAGAAGACTAACCGTATTGTTATTCGTGGTAATTTAGATGCCCAAGGTTGTGTCGACTAAGTTACGCCCAGTTACTATTCCTTCCCTACAACAGAACCCTGCCTGTTAAATGAATGAAAACGTAAAGTCACAAACTATTAGTCTTACCAGGAATTATCTTGCTAGACATAACGAGGTCGGCTTTTCTCTCGACGTGAACCCCATTGAACATTCATGAGATACTCAGCCGTTTTCCGGCAATGACGCCATGTATTACCATGGTAACCTGCACCCGGAGCACTAGAAATTTAAATCATGAATATACCTGTAACGACAGTAATGTTTTAGTCGGAATTCGGTCTAAGGACGTGAAATTCCTCCAAGTCATCATACAATGTATATACAACGTCGTATGAAAATATTGCTTAATTTGGACGTTGCATTTAAAAATAAACCAGCTTCATACCAAACAAGTGACAACGTAAACGACGTCAACATGTCGACGTCGCACCACACTGAAGTTAGATCTATGATCAAATTTTGCAAATAATTAGACAACACACATACGCAGACATATAATATGGTTCAAGAAACCAGTCTGGGAAACCATGTCAGTCAGACACTGGTATTCAGTTGGCATAAAATGTTTGTTGTCAGAAGAAGATCAATGGAATATGACACGGGTAGGGGCCGAAAGAGAAAAATGTCGCAACGTTAATGACGTCGGTTGTGGACGCGCTGGCCAATGATCGACGGCAGACAGATAGGGTTTGTCAGATATGTTTGATGTAGGTTATGGTCGAACTATAGAATTTTGACCAAAGATCTTCAAATAAGTACATATATGACAAGTGCATCTTTTTTAAATGCGATTCTCTAACTTTCACTATTCAATTGTTCTCTGTAAAGACCTACTGCACGCATTGCAAAAGAGGACACCAGGAAAAAGATTCTTCACATGGACAATTAATTTATTGCAAATTTACGGATGCAGCAAACAGGCCAGATTAGACCCGTTTCATTTTGCTATTTTCCCGGCAGTCATGAAATTTCTGAAGAGTTGATTCCCTAGCTGATTTGACAACAGCAACCACACAAATTATAAACTAATATGATTCCGAGAGGTATAAGGATATCTTCCATACGTGGGTATATCGTCAAAATCGTTGCATTCAGCTTAATGAGGAGTATTTTGAGAAATACTAACTTTTAGTACAGACGTGAAATACGTGACGTCGTTGACGTCAATGTTGTTGTTTTTACCGTGCGCCGGACAGCCAATAGTGTTGTTAAAGACATATCTGTTTAATTAGTTCAAGTTGTACATTTCAATTCATATTGATACAGAACGTAGCAGAAAGTTTCAGCATTATTTATGTAAATTTCTGCCGATTTTATTGAACCATTTTTATGCAGCGACAAAAGTCCTGTTTATTTTGGATCAACCCACGTACGTTCGTTGATCCGTAGACGAGGAGGCTACAACTGATACTGATTCATCGTCACGTATTAAACTTGACAAATATCCGAAGGCAAAAAAAGCGCTTACAAAACATTTCAAATCTGCAACTCGTACTTCTCACCCCTACTTGATTCAGACGTAAAATTATCAAAATTCAATTAAAATTCAAACATCGTGTAGCCAATACATTTGTGCACATTTTGATACCAAATCAATTTTACTTCTTGATTTATAAAAAAAACAATAATCAAGTGCACCGTGTCACTTTCTTTTTTGTCACGTGTGTGAGTAAATATTAATTAGCAGGCCTTCATGTAGCTCTACCCGCCCTCTCCAGCTGGCATTCGGGGAAATTAAAAATGCGCATGCAACGCTTGACTGACGTTCGACAAGCAAGGAGCAGAATAAAAGTTGTTTCCGCTTACCCAACCGATCCTATCATTTTGTATCGACTTAAAACGTCTTACGGCCAAATCCAAAGTACGATCATATTTGGGGCCGAATCGTACCTCAGGCTAGTCGAAGGTTTTTGACGATGAAGTATGCATTACATTGAAGTTCATCGTCAAAGTCAGTTGTTTTTGAAAAGCTAACAGGTAAACGACTCAAACTGAGTGGCGTTCGTTTTCCTATTCAACGCACAAATTTCAATAAAATATGTGTATATAAAAAAAATATATATACAGTGCGATGAATTACACTTAAATCGAATATATTGCCTATGTTTCACACTACTCCTTATTTCGACGCGATTTCTTCGCAATGCTTTGGATTAAGTCCGAAGCGTTCCGGTAATCACGTGACATGATCTGCATCAATGGACGCATGAAGAAATGTCTGAAGCTGTTGACTTAAAAAGAGGACAATTTCAGATCCATAACTGGTCAACAAGACGAAATAAAACAAGACTAGCAAAAGGCATGTTCCGGAAAAAAAAGATTTGCGACCTACTTACCTATTTTGTGGTCAAATAACCTTAAATACGATTACTTTTACTAGCCTAGTGACTTAAAAAGCGTGACAGTTATTAATTAACTCACAGGAACAAAGGAAGATTTCATAGCATTAACATTACACATTGTACTTATTTCATACTTTTGGTGCAATTAATACTGCAGTGGTTAATATAAGTGTTCATTTAAGTATGATGTTTACGCAGTCTATGAACATCTGCCCAGAGCTATATGACAGGTTAATGACGCCGCTAATCTATCGCGGAAATACACTGAATCATTTATGAACATGCAATCAACCCTGTGTTAACGACCACCTCCGAATAAACCCCACCTGTTGCTAATGTCATCTATCTTTCTTTTCCAATGGTGATCTTTGTTCGCATGTTAGACTTTATTTGAATAACGCTCCTGCACTAAGCTTGAAATATGTAGAAGGTTATTGATTAGATCCCCACTCGACCAACAGCTGGAATGGGTTTATGGGTCCTTTCCCGTATATAATTACATTAATTTTATTAAAATAAATCAAAGTTACTTTTAACAGAACAGAACATTTATTTAGACTTGTACCGAAGTACATTATCATAAATATATCGAGGGCTCAGCGCAACACTGTCGTAACTTGTTCTTATTTCAATATGAGTTACGACACTGTTGCGTTGAACCCTCGATATAGGCTTATATAACAATATATAATAATACTGGTATTAATTACACGAATCGCGTAAAGGTTGAAAGGGAAAAATAATGAAAACATAATATACGAACAATACAGAAAATAAATATACATGTATAAAAATTATCCTGTTATAGCGCGTATGTATGTACATCGTATCAGACAAAGGACTCAAACACGTGAAAATATGAAGTTAAACTGATATATATTTTTTTTCTTTTTTTTGCGAAGTGACATATAAAACAAAAACTTTTACTGACTTATACATTTACGACCTAGGTCAGCATTTTAATGTCAGAGTGTAAACCTTCAAACATACTTAAAAAACTGTTCAACGTGTGATTTAGGTCAATCCCTGCTCGACCGAACAAAAATATTAAACGCACTCAACCCTTTTTTAAAAATCTAATAAAAATGTTTTCAACCAACAAAGGTGTTTTGTTCAAATGGTTGCCGGGGAAGATATTTGTCATGAGAACAATGCGGCTTAATAATTGAAACCGCGGTTTTTCTTTCAGTAGATGACTTAATTTTTTACACCTTTTAATCATTTTACCAAGGCACGACTGGACGATACGGGTTCGAATACCGGTTGCAACACGCCATACGTACCCTTCATTACTTTAATTATTTTTCACCCTCAGTTGTTACATATTATGTATATGTATATTTTCTGTATTGTTCGAATATTATGTTTCATGTTTTCCTTTTCACCTTAGCGTGATTCGTGTAATTAATATCTGTATTATATTTTGTAATATTTATGATGATGAACTCATGTACAAGTCTAAATAAATGTTCTGTTCTGTTCTGATCTGTTCTGTTCTGTTCTGTTCTATGAAAATGTAACAATAATATCGACTTTCCACCATATGTGGAGAATTTGCAAGCTCCTTGTTGAAGGGTATATAAGTATTGGTTAAAAGAATATTACGTATATTATATACGTACCTGGTTATTAAAATAAACCCCTAGTCGGTATGAGCAAACGTAGCGTCATTCGTCTTTCTTGAACATAAGGGAGATAACTTCTTCGCGAAATGTTTGTTCTATTTTAAGACTGAAAACGTTTATCGCATGTTAATACATAAAATGATATAATCGTATTTGATAGTTATATAGAACAGCAATTTCATAATTCATTTAAAAACTTTATTATGTAATTGTATATAAGAACAATGCCTATGTCTAATTTACATTTCTTTCATATACTGATTTATTACACATACATTCATTTCGGTAAAATTATCTTCTACGAAGTCATTTTATAGTGTTATGAACTATATATATAAACCTCAGATAACTTACTACGTTATCGCTTCTCGGCCTTTTGGCTAAGATCAAAGTGTAGTATCTGTTCTTATCAGCTTAATATCTGATACGTCCCCCATTGGGGGACTTCGATATTAAACTGATTTTTGGACACAGGTGAGATGTCAGGGGCTTGCTCCGCTCTCGCCACGGGTTGGCCCGGTATTGCAGTACCTCCGGGATCGGCCCACTTCCCTTCGGGGAATTAAACATAATCATAACATCTTATTCGACCAGTACTTACGGCCTTTACCTCTAAAATGCAATCATGGACACGTAAGAAAGTAGGTTGTTATGAGGTTCCTTTTAATTGTAGCGGTGTGTATATTATATTTATAAATTGGCTAGGATATTCACCAGCCCGATTAGCTCAGTCGGTTGCAAGCAGAGGGTCACGGATTCGAGCCCCGCATCGGGTACATTATTTTCCTCCTCCTATTACAATTACCCAATGCGACGGAGCTTTAATATTGATATTCACGGCTTAGGGAGTTTTGAGTTGCAAAAGCGCGTCGAAAATTAACACATCCTACAACCTTAGATATTGCTATATAAGTGCTGCTGTCGAGTACGGTATCACCGGGATCGTTACGTAACAAAATAGGTTGATAGTGAATTAATAAGGGGGACAACCAGTCCTATTTACAAGTGATAAAGATAGTACAGTTGCGTCCCTTAGGCCTAGTTTAAAGAGTCTGTGGTTGTCGCGATTAATTAGCTTAGGAGGTATGTAGCGGTGTGAGGTATATTGTACTATAAATTGGCTGGGATATTCACCAGCTCGATCAGTAGGTAGAGCATATCTAACTTGCAGGCAAGAGCTAGGTTGCAGGTTCGAGCCCCGCATCGGATACATTATTTTCCTCCCATTACATAATAAGAACAAAGACTTATACTATAGGTATTTGATAAGAACAAGACTTTCTTCATACAGAAGTTTCAACAAGATGTGTCCAACTGAGACAATGTGATTTTGTAGACATTTTCTACTTCAAGATTTTTTTGGCACAATTTTAACTGTGTGTAATAATATTGATAAACTTGTCTACTACTTATATACTATACAGTCAGAAGTGTATTTTTTCATCCGTTTTTAAGTTTTTCGTAGTACAACGCCATTGAATATGTATTTATATGTAGAAATAGTTTCAAGAAAGGTAGATAATCCCGTCGGACATATTTACAGTTTACAATAACAACAACAACAACAATCCTAGTTCGTGATTTAATGAAAACTGAGATTTTATCAACTATTGATAACGTATGTACACCTTATAAAATGTGTCAACTTCTTAATTACATCTCCTTTTCATTGATGCATCAATTTGTTGCTATTTCAGTGTTTAAGTGATTTCGTTTTATGATAACTGCAGGCGAAAATATACTTAAGCTGTATAATAGTAGTCGGATAAAATACAAATTCGGATAAGTGCGCACCGTTCTAAAATACGTACGTTTCTTACGCAGTTCTATCGATTTCATTAATAAGTCTGAAACATTTTGTAGCATCAATGTATCATTTGTGTTGTGGAGGCAAGATCTTTGCATTTTTTTTAATTTTGCGTGTAAATGTCACAATTAAATTTCAAGTTCACATTATCTATCTTTATAATAATGATATATAGTGGATACTAAAATAGTTGTTTTTATTGAACACTGATGAAGATTAGTGATAATGATTTACACCTAATTATCAGATCAAGATTAGTTACCATAATTTACACCTAATTATCACCTTTCTAGGTACTGTCCATTTTTAACAAAAGACACTCTATAATTTATGTATGGTACATAAGGTGTGAAATGGTAGCTACATAATGTCCTGCACCCCCTAGATATTTACTTAAAAGCCAGACTCAAATGTTTTACATCATAATTAGTTGGTTAAAAGTAATTAATGAAGGACAAAACTATTGATTAATTAATTTGTGACTAAATATAATTTTATGATAGATGACTGTTTATTTTGATACCTATGCAGAAGTGTCATGTAATAAAAATCTGAAACAGGATCCATATATGAATCAATATAAGGCCTAAAAATAATATGTTTTTGTGTTACATGCTAATTAATATTTATAATGGGGTAGGTTTGTTTGGAATCTATTGTGGCTCTTAAAAAGCATGCAGAAAGGTAAAAAAGTGAGAATTTACATGTGCCAGTCTTCAGGCTTAACAAAAAGTCAAGGGTTGTCTGGAAAAAATAGGGTAGGTCAGTGAACAAGAAACAAACATTTTTTTAACCCTAAATATTCATTTTCCTATGCCCGTTTGAAAAACAGGTCATATTATGGGAACGCCCATGGCGGGTTCAGTGTCCACAACAGTGTCCGCTCTCTAATTCAAGCAGTTTTATTTGTATCCTCACCAAACTTGATGGAAACGTTTATGGCCAAGTTGATAACCAGCCCAATCGGCCCAGGCATTTCTGAGTTATGCCCCTTGATGCTTTGAAAAATTAATTTTGTCGGCGCATTTTGTGACCTGGCACTCTTGTTGATTTATATATATGTGAAATGATAAATCCTGGTCCAAAGCTATGCGACCAAAACATATTTACAATAGGTACTTTTATTTATTAGGTAGGTAGGCATTTTTTTAAACATAAACTTGTCCTGATAAAAGCTAGAAAGCTTGTATAAATTTTGGGTCTGGGGATATTTGAATGAAGTATACCTGAACTGCTAACCAGCATTTTTGTAGCATGGTCTTTGCTGGGCATATAATGTAAATTCTTATAAATTTTGATTGTAATACTTTGTAAGAACAGAACAGAACAGAACAGAACTTTTATTAGAGACTTGTACAATGTACATCGTCGAAACAAAACAAATATACAATACAAAAAAAAAACACATGTCATGTGATAGGTTGAAAAGGCACATGAGAAATCATATTTAACAATATATACTAGTAATCTATTTAAGAAAAAATATATATGTACGTAAGTTGTGATAAGAGGGTGAACATATAATCAATTAAGAGTATTTAACATGGAAGTTCTAAGAGATAAAGCTTGTTTTATAAATCTAGCAGTTTATAAGGAGAAACAAGATATAGAGGGATACAACTATGTTATAATATTTTATCTATTTTTTGATACATTATCTCCCTTATATTTCATTATGTTATATATTCACACATGTATGGGTGAATCAAATTAGCAAAATTAAGCTTTCCTCACAGTTTAAGTTTAATTAGGTTAGAGTCTAGATTTAGTATAGATAGATCTATGACAAAATAGATCATGAATGTATGGTCAAGGGAATGTAACATTATTTCGTCATAGGGACTGTTAAATAATAAAACGGTTTAGAGTTTAAAATAAAAATAAGTTCGTTTTGGAGTGCTCTGACGACTAACAAAAGTCCTAGCACTCAAATTTTTCACATTTCCTACCTAATAGGGCTGTCCCGATACAGATCTCAGCCAATACAATACGTATTGCGATACAGTACTAGCGATATGCGATATCAACGATACGATATGAAAATATTTCAAAGTAATGAAAAACATTGTAAAATTAGTATTTTTGGGAACTCTGCACACCTTCCGATACGATACGCATATCGTTCAGCACTGTACCGGTACGTACTGGTACACCGCCATATCGGGACAGCCCTACTACCTAACTTACCCAGTGCTAAAATTCTGGGTCAGAGCACTCGTAACAAACTTAATGTACTTTTATTTTCAGCATGGTTGAACATTCACAAATTAAATAAATACTTCATTAAAAAGTGTCATATTTAAAAAATATACTGCCCCACTTGTCTATTTAGTACTTTCCTTCCAGAGTCAATAATCCTGTAAGTTGTATTACCAACATAGCTGCATGAACTAACATGGGTATTTAAACTTTTATAACCATTGATTCCTTTGTTTGTATAGAAGAAAATTATGTTATTTTTTTCAGTTTTTTTTTTTTGAGAATAATCTTTGTAAACTGCTATAAAAGCTGATATGAACATAATTATAAATTAATGGTATAATTTGTAGTTGCCAAAAACCTTTTCATGCTTTTCTTAAGTTATAGCTGTCACTCACTCAGTGTGGGTGAATTTTTATGTAGCCTAAGTACTATGTCTATATACATCCACAAATCCATGTAGTTGTTAATCTTGGATCCGTTTCATGTTGCAAAGCAAGTCTTTGTAAGATCAGTTTCCATGAGTACTTTCAGTGCTTTGATTTAAACAGAAAGTAACTTTTTAACAGAAATTTTCAGACATCTTGTTGACTTGAAGTACGGTAAATATTCATTTCTTTAAAAGTGGGTTGAAAATCTCAACACAGAAAATGGATTGTCGGTAGAAATTTTTTTCTGAAGAATTATGGGCAATGAATTATAATGTGTATTAATGTCATGAAATAGTTGGAAAAAAGGTTTTGAACTTAAAATCTTTTTGAGATAAATTCAGTTGCAGTCAGAATCCTGAGGGGGCTCTGTGGTTGAGTTTCTGACTACTGTTAGTAATCACTCACTTAGAACTAATTGAGTTCAGTTCTCACAGGGACCAGACAAATTTTACATGTGAAGAAGCTGTCCAGCTAGCTTATGGGAGGCCATGGGATCTACTGAGATGTATGCATTTGGTTTTCCTCCATTGTTAAGTCTTGAGAAGTCAACAAGTCACACTGGCTGATTAAACGCCAGAGCTAGTATGCTTAATCATCAAATGCTAAGATAACCGTACCATTTGCTTCAAAAAACTTAATTACAAAAATTGGAGTTTAGATTAATCTGAAGAGTTATAATATCGGACCTTAAATATTTTTACCATGGTTATCATTCTTCATTCTTAATCTGCATTAAAGCTAAAACCTTAGGCAATTTAGAGAAATTGAATTTTCTAAATGGTACATAATATTTCAGAATTAAGAGTAATTCCCATGCAACCAGTGGATTTAAATTCATACGTACACATCAATATAATTGCGGCAGGAAATTAACTTGATATTTTAGCTAATACTTATTCAATGGATAGCTGATGTAATACTTTTTATGAGCCTGCTATTTTTTGTTTTTAGTTTTCAGATTTTTAGACCCTAGAGGCACGATCACTGTCTTAAAATAAATGGATTTCACTGTCTTTAGTTCTTGTAGACGAAGATTATTTTCTTGTTAGTTTAGTTAAATATCTCATTTTTACATTAAATGTGTAACAACTTTTTACGTTTTTTTATAATACTAATCACTTTTGATTGATGTTTTCAGTATAATTAACTTCACTTTAGTTTCACATAATTTCCTTGGAATTTTTTGTGAGTCAAATATTACATTTCTTGTATTTAGTGAAAATTATGATGCCCTTAAGACTTGGAACATGTAATTCATAGAGTTGATATTGGGGTGTTGCTATGATCCAGTGGTAAGAGTGCTGGACTTGTAACCTTGTTACCATGGTTCAATTCCCAGTTAAGGTAGGTCATACTCTTCCATGAAAATTTGACAACAATGTTGGTTTTCCTCCACATATGGAAAGGTCAACGGTTCCTTATGGAAGCATAAGTTAGTACTGGTTAGAATACAGTCCAGAAAATTTAGGTGAATCAACCGCTGTATGTAACTGGAAAGTTGTTGAAAAACTGCATTAAACCCAAATAAATAAATGAGGGATGATATAAGTAATGTCTCAATACTGCTTAAGTGTGACTCACAAATGTTTTTGATTGGCGTTTGTTTCTGAAGTTGAGGTCTTAAGAGTTTGAATTTATGTGAAAATTTAACGCCATATTGCTCATGAAGTGAGAAAAAGGAGTACCTGGCATTTATTTGCCTACTAAAGCACCTGCACAGCTCAGCCATTTCCTGAGATTTTCTGAACATAGTTCTGGACTGGGTTGTTAAGGATGGGGATGCTGAAAAAGCATCCCTAAGATGTCGCAAGCTGGAGCCAAGATTCAAACTCACAACATTTTGACTGGTAGGCCAGTAACTTACCACAAGATCACTGATCAATCCCTCTGGTATCAGTAGACCAGTCTGTCACTTGAATCATTTACTTTTTTTAATTGGAATACTTAACTTAATTGTTAGACCTCAGTGGACTAGTCATATACAGGGGTGATAATATTCCCGAATTCCGGATTTATCTGTCCTGGAAGATCGAGCCATGATTCTGAGCAAAATGAAATTTATTTGATGGAAATATCTAAAGAAATGGCAAAGTTATGGTCAATTTAATCTGCTCTGAAGAAGTTTCTTAATACAAACTGAGTTAAATATGGAAACAATGTGGTTGACGGCCTCTTGATTGGCAAAAATGTTTGATTGCATATGATTTCAGGATTTTTAATTTGGCTCTATTGATACCCCTGCATAAAGGATTGGAATAAAATCAAACCTTTTTCGATCCTTAGACCTTGTACTTCTGGTATAAAGTAGACTAGTTAATACTACCCTTAAGAACTGAAAATCTTGTTAATTAAATGAAAATTTTAAACATGATATTTATGTTTTATTGGACGAGCTCATTGTATGGAATGACAGGATTTTGCAATGGTGCGTGTACCACTGACTGTCTAGTCTAATATTTCAATTTATGCATTCTTGATACAGTAAATTTTAAGATAGCATAAATTATTTTCTTTTACATCTAGCTTTAGCAGTTCTGGCAATTCCTGCAATATTCCTTTAAGCTGTATTTAGCTAGTTCATCAGATTTGTAACAATATTTATGCTTTAACATATTTGTTTAAGTCTCTATAGGGCTTTCATGTCTGAGTATTCGAACAAATTATTACTGCCGTTATAATTGATAAATTGGTTGGTTTTCATCATTCTGATTTGTCTTGTAGATAAAACTTGTTTGACAAATTTAATCAATAAAAAATACATCTGTTATATAATATATCGATGTTACAAAAATTGAGATCTTACTGGCATAACCTGTTTCTATGTGCATTTGTTGATCTATTTTTTTGAAATATGAAGTAAATTATTTTATTTTCAAACAAGAAGGAATATCAGCAATTCTTTTAGACTTAGTACAAATATGAAATAATATACTGGATCTAGTATTGCAGTTTGCAGGGCTCTCAATAACAACCGGCCGCCAGCCGATTTAGTCACTTACAGTTTGAGCCTTTTAGAAATCTCAGAGTTTTAAAAATATTGCTTGAGTTTGTAATGTTTGTAATGTTCACTTCAATTTATGTACAAGTATTTTACTAAGGCTACCAGCCCATGCACTTATGATACAAAATTACAACATATCATCATGAATATAATTACATAAGCACCAAGCTGTTGAGGTTGATAATCATGTTAGGGACCTTGATGAGATCATGCGTGGAGAGTTCGTTACCCTGTCAATTAGTTATTTATACTTCATGAACCACTATCCCCCTCTGGGGTAACCCTGAAATGAACATAGCTGTCGAATGGGTCGTTAAACAACCGATAAATAAATAGAAAAACATCAGAAATCCAATTTCGTTGTCCAAAGGAGCACAGAGTTTGCTGATAGGTCAAACAACCCTGGTTGGTTAAAAATGGTGGAACTCTCTTCTGAAAGACTTGAGATCAGAGACAAAAACTTGTTCCAAAGGAGACTGCATGAAAACTTGCCTATTTTGATTCATTAGGTCACCTGTTTTTTGAAGAAAAAGACCAGCTATTCAGACTTCACGAAAGGCAAAATAATCTGCTGGACATTCGGTCAGACAAGCTTGAAAGTTCTGAAATTCTTGAAATTTCTGGCGGACCTGAAGGAAATTTGTCAGACCGAAAAAGTAAACTAGTAACATCAGGTAAATAAGTCGCCGGACAGCCGGTCTGATGAAATAATATTCTTTATTGGACCTACACATAATCTTTTGGCCAAGTCAGCCACCTTTCTCAAAGTCTGGCTATCATGATCACTCAGATCAATCAAGCTCATTACTCACTGTATGGGGTTGCAACATGAAACTTTGTAGATGGATAGTCGCTGAGGCGGTGCACCGCTTGCAGCGCTCTTGTTTTACGTAAGATTTGCTTCAGGAGTGTTTTAATTAAGTAACTATTATATGCAGCACAATAGAATATAGCAATGTATAGTTGAAAAATCACATGACAACAATTAAATCTCATTCTGGCACAAGAAGACGTATATATCAGGAAATTAAATTAGATCGGAATGCCTCTGATTGGTGTTTTAATCCTTTAATTATGCATACATGTTTCGCCTTGCGGCTCTTCAGTGCATTGAAAAAATAATTATATATAATTATGTAATATGTATATGATGCTTTGAACAATATACAACTCAGGTCCTATAAATGTGATACATTGTACTAAAATCATAGATATGATAAAGTCTGTCAAACTTTCAGCTCTATTCGGAAAATCAATCCAGGCAATCTTTGTGTATCAGTAAATGTCAGATAGCCAAATAAAGATTTGGCGAACATCCTTCAAAATCATATAACCCCTCAACTCCGAGCTGATTAAATTCTGATTATTTCTGCTAAAATCAATTTCACTTGCAATCAAATTATATCTTATACTGGATAAGAGAACTTTGATTACTTATATGGAGTAACAATGATAGAATGTCATGTTATCATGGCATGGAGAAAATATAGACATGCTTGTTGATCTATTTGATATTTCAACAGCATCAGGCTCTTTCCATTTACAGACTCCTCTCAATGAATCATCTTTATCTTACTTATCCGCTGCTGTACCTACATGTAGCTACACTTCATCCTCAGTTTTCTTTTCCTATGTCTGTTTTTCTTTGCTGTTCTGTTTAGTCCCTCTTTCATGTAATCCACTGTTTTTATGCCCCCACCACATTGTAGGAGGTAGATTTGTTTTGCTAATGTCTCTTTTCTTTTTTTTCTTCTTTCCTTTTTTCTTCTTTGTTTCCTCTATTATTGCTCTGTGTTTCCTCTTGTTTCTGTTTTCTCTATTTTTTGCTTTTTTCTCTTGTTATTATTTCTCTGTTTTCCATTAATTATTACTCTTGTTTTTCGATCTCCTTATTTGTTTGTTTGTTTCTTCTTTCCGTCATCTTTTCTTTCCATTCTTCTGTTTTCCTCTCATTCTTTTTCTCTTTGTAATATAATTTACATATACATCAGCCAGAGGAATAACACCAGAAGTAATCACTATAAAGACTTATGTTCAAGTTAGTATATGATTCTAGAACCTTCAGTTACAGGTATAATTATCATCAGCATACTGGCCCTGGTATGTAATACACCGACTTAATAAAATACCATGATCTCAGACTTTCTGTAATTTTCATGAGTGCATAGAGTACTACATGCAAACTCATTAAAAATTAACTCCTCAAATCAGTTGCAAAACATCTAGACACTATATTTCAGAAAAAATCTGTCTTTAAATTGTCCTATTTATGCAAACTTCGCTTTGATTTTTTCCATACTTAAATTGACTGATGCTGATCAAGTTTTAATTAAAATGTACAAAACATAAAATGGCTGTTAATTAGTTTGGAGAAGAACAACTTACAATTACTGTTTCAATATTTTTGTTCGAAATTGTCCATTCAGGTGGTGAAAGTAACATAGGGGCATTTTAAAGAGTTCCCTCCCCCCCAAAAAAAACATTATTGATGTTTTTGCTAATCTATTTCACTTCAATCCAATGCTAAATGATTTTCGTAGCCAACACTACGTTAAATGCTCATTGGCAGCTCATCCCATATTATTGAAAATTCCGTTTCTTTAAAGCGAGATTAGGAAGATGAATGCCGAGCCTCGAAGACATTTGATTTTGAGAAGTGATTGTCATGAGAAAGACAAATGTTTAAAGCGAGAAAATATTTTAACACAATAAACAAGACTGTCATTTGCAAAGAAGCTTCTTGCAGAAGAACAAAAAGGCATGATGTTATTGAAAGTTTAGTGAAGTCTGTGGGCACCTTAAAGGAAGAACTCAAATCTGTCATTCACAAAAAGACATCCCATAGACCATCCTAAGTGTATGAAATATTTCCTTATTGTTCTCTGTGTTAAATTTTACAATTCTTTTTAGAGAAAAACAACACAGAATGATTACTGACCATAAATGCTTTAATTATCGTTCCTCAAATGTTTATTTAATGCATCAAAACTTGCAAAAAAACCTGCAAAATTGAAATAGATTGTGTGCAATTTTACACCCATTGGTCTTTTATGTTAGGGAATATTTGGTTAGATATTTAAGTTTGTGGTGTGCACCATAACTTGGCAGCTCAAGACTAAATTATGATTATTACTAGTGTTGAAGCAAATTAAACCTCGGCTTGATTAGTTAGTTACACGTTTTTGATTATCTGTCTGTTCGTTACCTCATACAATATCATGAGGTCCCTATAAATAATATCTCTGTGGTAATTTCAGTCGAAAATTGCCTGTATAATATCAAAATTAATCTTCATAATGTACCTTACTGAATTTTATTGATAGGCGATAAATAACTTACATCAATCAACTGAACAGCAGTCTGTAATCGAACAATATTTTGTCGACATGATAAACATTGATAAGGATTGAGTATCTATCATGCGACTGAGATGTCGATTCTTTGGTTTGATTTTTATGGCCCATTGGATAATGCGGTTTAGTACATTTTATATATTGATAAAGATGTGTTTTTGTGTATTTTAATTTGTTTTCAATGTGTATGAATGTTGTTTAAAGCTTTGTGTTGTATCAAATACTAAATGGCTTTTTTTAAGCATATAGTATATATACATGTACAATATTAAATCATGACATCATTGAATTTGAATGACTGCTTATAACAGGATTGGAAATTATAAGGTACTTAATGTGCCATGAGTTTTTGTCTATTTGTATTTAGTAGTAAAATATGTCCCTTTGGTTCTTGCAATGCTAAAAGAATTTAATTGAGATGGACCTTTAATACTTGGGATCTTGTTAAACCTGACTTTTGGTCTATAAAAACTCTCACCCATTGGCATTGGTTTCTCGACAAATTGAGTGTATGCACAAAAGTAATGTAATGCTGTAGTCCATTTGCATTGTGTATCAATACCGGTAAAAGAAATTCACCCTATTTTGTTTCTATGCTAAACATAACAGCTGACTTTTCATCAAGTATGTACAGCTGTCTCATCGGCCTCAATATTGTAACCCCATTAGATTTCAATTTTGTCCTATTTTATACCATAAATAATATTTCATTTCTGAAAGCATTAGTGTACAGACTGGTATGTATAAATGTGTATGCATGCCCCTGGCATCATTAAGTTACTCCTGGTTAGCTTTGCATTACCCCATATTTCTTAGTGTTCATTATCATTATTAATTAATCATTGCAAAATTGGGATCTGGATAGTCTAGCTGTAGCCTGAGTAACATTTTATATGTTATTTCTGGTTCAACTCAGTAATATTTACGACTTAGTCTTAATGGAATATTATCAAGAACATTAATGTTGCAGTCTTTACACCCTTTCTTAATTCCTGGTATGATGAGATTTTCTAGGAAAGAAAATCCCTTTCTGTGATATAGTGTGCAGTGATATCTGGTCATAAACTGACTATCCAGCTTAGCATTATGTTGTTTTTTGACAAATATTTTGTTTATGGTTGGCTTTGCCTCTTTTATAAGTGTCAGTCAATGGATAAATGACCATATTTGGTTATTTGTGTCACTGTATGGTAATTAAACCTCTGTAGTGTAATATTATGTTGCTTTGATTTACGTTTATCAAAGTCATTTCCTGACACTAGCTAGTTGAAGTTAGTTTTTGTGCTTTAATGATTCCCAATGATGTGCCTGGACCCAGAATTAGTCAAACCTTAGCACATATCAGTAAAAACTTCCAATCTGTAAAATGTATTGATATTTATTATATTGACAAATTATATGATCAAATTTGTCAAAGTATTGTTTAGTAGTTGATATTTAAAGTCACTCTATAAGTGTATTTGAAGACGTGATCTTATGGCTTTATGTATGCCCTGGGCTCAAGTTTTTTTTACCCTCAGCTTATGACATCTGGTGAGCACCCGTCACATATTGGTACATAATGTACTTTAGCATAAAGGTTACATGCAAGATAGTTAAACAATGGTGTAATGGACTGACCTTGGTTTTATCAGATGGTAGATCTGATATCCTTGTCTTTTATGGCCTCCATATTGGGTTCGATAAGGTATCAGCATTTATTGTCTTGGTAGGATTCTTTGAGTCTTCTCTGATCTGTGGAAGATATTGCTTTGTATTGAGTTCATCTTGTGGTGCAATTATATTACATTAGCTCAAGCATATTCTACAATGCATGAACATCACATGGTACTATTTATTATCAATAATTGTTACATTTTATGAAGGCTTTTACTGTTTGCCAAAAAATACCCTAATGGATAATCATAGAGATTTTATACGTAGGATTTTATCAAAGAATCATCCGAAGAAAAGATGCAATCAATGAATTAAGCTTTAATTGCAGTAAAACATTAGATGCACCTTGTGCTTGGAATATTGTATCAGTCAGGAATTTATACAGATATTGCTGTTTCTAGCATTATTAAAGTGATGTATCATGTAGCAATCAATAGATATCATACGGTCATGAAGATTGAGATTAAATGGATGTATGAAACACTTATTTCATTGCAGAAAACCATAGAGATCTATGGATGGCTGCAATTATTTGACTGAATAATTGTATAAGTTTCTTTTTTATATGGGCTGTACTTGTTAATAAAAGTGGGGAACTGTACACTGTTGTATGTGGTTATGTCAATATTTGTGCTGCTAAATAACGGCCTACTGATTTCCTGTTGGATTTAGAATTTGATTGACCTGTCTTGTTATTAATTTTGTTTAAAATTCATACTTTAAAGTGACAAATTCCCCGTAAATATGAACAAAGCTTAAAAAAACAATATCTGTGCCTTAAAGTAAAGAATAATATATTGGCTAAAAAATGTTTCATTAAGATATGCCGCTGGCAGTCTTATGTATATTTGAATTGTTTGATCTTAAGTATTGAAGTTGAATTGTAACTATTTGTCATGTAGGTGTCTAAGCTCAATTTTAACCTATATTTCTTGGCATGACGTATTAATTATTCAGAAGAAATTCCTCGTTCTATTAATTTTGATGATTCAGAGGAAACTCTTCCTTCCATTGGGTGAAAACGAATAGCGTAGAAAAATTAAGACCATGCCTACTTAGAAGCATTCTGCAATTGTTATATTCACTTTCAAACATTACTCTGTATGATCTTTATGTGATAATCTGATCTTGGGAGAATACTTTACTTTTGTTTGTAGAAGTTTTGATATGCCACCTTATTAGTTGTTAGGTAACTGTATTCTTGGTTGGAGAATATTCTGGACCAATATTCCAGAATAGTCCAGGACTTCAGTGCTTTGATTTTTTACATGGGCACTTAGGAAAATAATTTCACCAGGGCTCTATGTCACACCAACAGCTAGGGTCATTTGGTCACTTTTCAAGCTGTGCAGGAAGATCCAAGACAGAACCACTTTTGATTACTAAATCAGTTTATGTGTTGTGTCACAGGGCTTTCCCTTGTGAAATTTGTCTCCAATATTTGCCAGCAATGATGACAGAACAAAGTACAACTAATGTCCAATTTAAATTAGATGATGTCTTGTATTGAATTCAAAACAAATTAAAAATATAGTAACAGTTACATAAACAAAGTCAACATATAGATCATAAGTCACCTCGAAAACTAAGTAAAGACTAACTTATAAATTAATAACAAAATAATATATAAGAAAAGGGGCTGGACCCTTTATAAAATTTGACCAATAGAATTACAGAATTTAAAACATTCTGGCAGGAAGTACTTAATGATAATTCATAATAATTTATTGAAGCCCTATGGCAGATTGACTTAAGGCTGCTTTGATAAATATCTAATCTAAGGTGATAAAACATATCTATAGAAGTTAGAATTTGAAATCTGTAAAATTGATTGGTGGGAAAAAATAAATGATTGACATACATAACTTAGAACAAACATTACATTTTTGTGTGTCTAGCAATAACATTATAATTATAAAGAAACTTATTAGAAAGTATTTTTGTATGTAACAATATGCAATTATTAATTGAAATTAAACATTTGATGGCATAGTATTTTATAGAAAAACTTCTTTGTGAAAGTTGTTCAAATTTAAAGACCCATTTGATAGTAATGGTAATTTCAGAGCCGCCTCACGGTGAGGGATATATAGAGACAGCTTCGGTGGTCATTTCTGATAGCTGCCCCAGTGATATAGGGGAGAGGTGATGCAGGAGAACTAAGCAATTTATATTTATATCTCTACTCTTATTTCGGACACTACAGTAGTTTTTTCTGTTTCTTTTAATATCTGATGCCAATTGTAAAGCACTGATACATGCCTCACCTGTTTTCCTGGGATTTTCTAAGCATAGAGCGCTGGTCTTAGTAGTTTGGATTAAAATGGACACTGAAAGGGTCCCTGAAATATCAGAATTAGTATTCCAGAGCATTGCCACTTGACCACTAATCCCCCTTGATCACTAAGTCAGAGACCAAATACCTTGAATAGTGCTTTAATTGATTGACACATAAATAGATTTAAGGTTCCTCTAGTAAAAAGACTGAATTATCAATCATGCTTTGTTTGCTGAAGACTTACAAGTTTGTTGGAATTTTTTATTGAGAGTTGAACTGTTTCATTTACAAAAAAAAATGTACAAATGTATATATAATTTATATATATAATAAGCTTTAGATTCATTGTTTGAAGTAGACACACTAAGTGGAAATTTAATGTAGTGTCTCTTGTGTTTTTTTTTAATTTCGTATTTCTAAAATAGTTCAAAATAAACCATTGAGTAATCATAGCTATTATTGAAGTAAAGTGTTGTCAGTATATTTAGTTCAATATCAATTTTATCTATTGTTTGCCTGTCAGTTTTTAAATTACTAACACTTAGATAGATTGTTTTGTACCAAGGTTATATTTGTATTTATTTTCAGCCAATCAAAATTATAAGTGCGATTTAACTGATTTTAACACAGTGGCAGATATATTTTAGACTCACATGAAAAAGAAAGTGTGCACTTCAGGTTAAAGGGATATACCAGTATTTGTTTTATACAATTTAACTTTAAAAGGGACAAAATTTAGACATATTTGATATCAAAATGTATTGTACAATAATGTATCAGTTTCACTATGTTTTACTTTTATTTGAAATTTGATAATGATCAGAATATTGTTTTATATATGAATAATTTATGTGTCTTGAGTTTTTATACATTTTAGATGTAATAATGCCCAATATAAAAGTGCAGACTTTCTTTTTCCTGTTAGTATACTTATTCCAGATACACATGTACTCGATTTTTTCCCATATTGTCCAATATTGTCTAGGTATGTAAGCGCCATTCTGTTCAGAAGTAGACAATCACTACAATGAAATATTGTCATAATTTGAGATTATTGGTATTGCAGACAAATTAATGATTGTATGAACATTGTTTTAGTTTACTGTATGTGAACAAACTGCTTTCATTTTGTCATGCAGAAAATTGAACAATGTTCTGCAATCTAGGTTTGTGATTACATTGTCATCTTGTTAAATCTACTGACTGACATTCTGGTCTGATTATCCATGGTTGAAAATCTTATTTCTTATGAGATATTCTTATTATTCTTGTTATATGAAATCATTTCTTCTTGTCCGTCATATTTATTTGTTTATGTGTGTTTTACTGTTTGCTTCCTTGAGGGTTACTAAGCCCACCCATCTACCTCAGTGGTTATTGAGCGTTTGTCTACTGACTGAGAGGTTGTGAGTTTGAACCCCGGGCGAAGCTCACACTGTCCATGACAAATTTGACTGAAGATATTACATCCTATGTTAAATTGTTCTCCACCTCTAAATTATGTGGGGAAGATTTGCAAAAGTTTATGAACAGAATGTGGTTAGTACTGGTCAATGCCTAAATGAAGTCCAGGAAAGCTGGGTAGGATAACTGCCCGTCACGATTTGACTGAAATAATGTTGAAAATTGCGTTATAAACCCGATGAAAAAAACAATTCCTTGAGAGTCAAGTGTAAGATTAGGTGTATCAAATGTCCCTCTAAAGCTTCACTGCACATTGTTTCAATGGTACCATAATTATACTGAATAATGTTGGAAAGAAAGTTTCAAGTAACCTTTTCTCATTGAGAAAAAAATGTGGTGTGTCAGAGGCCAAGCATTTATGATTGCTGACTATAGCTATCACTTAAATTACCCCACTGTAAGGTGGCTGATTTCTGCCATTTTATGTCTTCTTGCCTTGGCCCCCAAAAGTCGCAGCACAAAAACAAGAACACAAGATAAATTTGCCAATTGTTTCGAAAGGCAAAAGGCGAAGACACAACAAATAATTAGGGCACGATACAAAGATTTCATACCCACTGACATGAAACTCTACAGGAGAAGATTTTGTGTGTTAGCCTATTAAAATATTGTTATTTAGCCTTCAATATTTTGTGTCTTTGTGTATTCGCCCTCTTAGGTCGAAGGCGAAGATCGACACAACAATTGGCCAATTTATTGTGTGTTCGTGTCATCATGGCGTGCTTCAACTTTAGGGGTGAAGACATGGAGATATGAAATGGCAGAAATCAGCCACCATACCACAGTGACACCAGTGTTGGTATGAATCCCACTCAGGAACAAGTTTCGTCTGTGACTGTGAAAGCCATCCGGCTAGCTTACTGAAGGTTGTGGTTCTATTAAACCAGCTGTATGCCTAGATAAGGGATTCAAACTAATACAGCAGTTATTGGCTGGTGATTACTTGTCTGTGATACCAGTGTTGGTACGAATCTCACTCAGGAACAAGTTTCGCCTGTGACTGTGAAAGCCATCCGGCTAGCTTACTGAAGGTTGTGGTTCTATTAAACCAGCTGTATGCCTAGATAAGGGATTCAAACTAATACAGCAGTTATTGGCTGGTGATTACTTGTCTGTGATACCAGTGTTGGTACGAATCTCACTCAGGAACAAGTTTCGCCTGTGACTGTGAAAGCCATCCGGCTAGCTTACTGAAGGTTGTGGTTTTATTAAACCAGCTGTATGCCTAGATAAGGGATTCAAACTAATACAGCAGTTATTGGCTGGTGATAAATAGTCTGTGACTATATAATCATACTACCACAGAGGCCCTCAGGAAAATGCTTGACTCGATAAATCCCGTTGAAATTGCTACTGTACTTTGAATAAAATGTTGTAGATCGAAGTATAGATTTATACAGGAGACATAATTGTATTTAGATTGTTTGTTTTTGTTTATTTGCTAATATTGACGTCTAATTTGTCATAAAGAATTTCCAATTGTTAACTGTACCCTGTTCAATTCTATAACTATGTATTTTATTATGTTTTTTTACTGTAGTTAATTCTAATAATATTTATTTGATGAATTATTTAAGTTTTTAAATGCATTTTATTCATTTTTTGTCTTTAGATTACGTAATAGTGACGAAGAAGCTCACTTGAACAATATCTACTTGAATAGAATGTATTCACCATGCATCAGGCTATGTATGAATAGATTTGATCTTATAGATATAATTTCATGCTGGTTCAAAACTTTCTTATGAATAGTTGACATATTGACATATTGACATATTGACACAATGAATATGAACAAATAGAATAATTAATTTTAATAATAATCGTAACAAGAATGAAATATTCTGCAAACATAGTATTCATTTGTTGTCAGCAAAAAAAGATACTGGGGGCAAAGTCTGTGTCTATTTTTTAACTGATACCAGACGTACAGTTATCAGTGATAAGTGCTCCACAGTGAAACATTTCACAAAATTGGGGCATTTAAATTAGAAGTAATAATTTCATAAATTTGATTTTTTCAGTACCATAAATTTCAATGTTCAGTTTCGCAACTATAGTGTTTGTACTTTTGTCAGACAGTTGACTGTTGTCATATTACAGCTCTGTTTGCAGGTAGGTCTAAAGGGGGCAGTCATGTAGTGTCTTGCATAAGACCAAGGGTAAAACTGCCCATCAGAAGGAATCAAGATTGCATCTTTAAGTAATATATAGCCAATAACATTTCTGAAAAATCTTTATTCCTCAGATTTTGAACATTCTGTGTCAAAGTGGTGTGTGTGGATATTCATCACCTTCAGTGATAGCTCTAAAGTTCAAAATGTTATTTACAAATGTACATATATCTTACTGATGAACCAAGATGATCCACTTCAATGTCAAATATCTTAACCAAACAAAATGCCAATTACCATTGTACAAATGGCAAAGAATCCTCTTACAGTACATAGACTAAGTCTTGTACTTGATTTGTAGTTCCAGCATTTCCTTACAATCATTGATAAACACTTGAATTTTATTGATTGTAAAACAGGAGAACTATCTGATATTTATGATAAACACAGTTTACCAAGTCTGTTACTGTTTTAGATTTGAAGAATTAGGAAGCAGAGTTGAATACATCCTTCTTTCACTAGGTAGCTTGTCATCAGCTATAAATCAATAAAGGAAAACATGATCATTCTCAGGTTTATTGATGGAGATCTATACAGAGGAAATCTGATATAATGTCCCAGGTGGTGCACAGGAACTTAAGGACAATTTTTATTACAAAGAGGATTTTGTGGAGCTATTGACAGGTATGTTATAATAATGTAGTGTTTAAGTGTTGTAAGATCATACCACAGGGTCAAGTAATGTGCTCAAGATGATAGTGATTTATAGATAATCTATTCAATCATTTATTAATCACAGTGGGTGAATTGATATATTACCTAGTAAATCTAATGATTTTAATAAATATTTCGGCTCTGGTTAGCTGAGTAAAGATTGATTGACTGTAAGAGATTTTGAATGGTGACACAAGTCCCTGTAGGCATTTCTGCAATTTTTTGTAACTGAACAAAAGTTCAGCTTTCCATAGCCTTCACTCGCTTGGCGCGCATGAATTACACTGCAAACTCTCCATAGCAACAGTCTTCACGCTAACCCACTAGCCCACAGCCCGGGGCTAGTAAATTTCTATTCGGGCTAGTAAAATTTATCAAAATTGTGTATTTGGGCTAGTGGTAAATTGTCTATTTTCATTAGTCCACATACAGTTTGGGCTAGTGCTTTAAAAGAATTAATTCGAAGACTGTAGCAACACCCTTTGGGAGTCGCAAAATTATAATAATGTTGAGAGGTAACGTTGCTCTAGAGAGGTTAAACTTATAGTTAAATCATGCAGTGGGAAAATCATGCTGTTGTTGAAGGAAGGTTGTTGTTCTAGAGAGGTTAAATTAATAGTTAAATCATGCAGTGGGAAAATCATGCTGTTGTTGAAGGAAGGTTGTTGTTGTACATATGCCATGCAATTGTTAAACTATAGTTCCCATTACATGTTGCAGTATAAGTCTGTGTAACTGCTCAGTTTCCATTAGTACCTTCAGTACTTTGATTACATTTGTATACTGATAATAGCGGTTCTCACTAAAATCTCAAATTAACACATTTTCAGTGTTAGAGCTAATATTGCTAAGCCCCAGAGTCTCCTTGTATACTTTGGAGTGACTATAAGTTCTGGCTTCTTTTGATGCATTTTGTTATGCATTTTGGTATAATAGCAATTTTTGGTTACAAATGCATGATACTTAGTCACAGTTTTAGCCTAATAAGACTAATTAAAACTTTTAGATTGTAAAGATCAGATTTTGAAGAAAACATTAAGTGTGATCAGTGGTCTAGTTGTAATGCACTGGACTACTAAACAAAAGACGGAGGGTTGGATTTTGACTCTGCCTTTCGAAATTAGAATTAGGGATAAAACTGCCCAGTTCTCCTGTATCTTATCTCCCCTCTCTCTGGGGCGGCCCTGAAATTACCATAGCTGTTGAATGGACTGTTAAACAACTGATAAACAGAGTTGTTACGATTTAATTTAGTGTAATTATACCCCCAGATATGAAATTTATAGGGGCTATATTGGATTCACCCTTGATGGTCGGTCGGTTGGTCCGTGCGTCTGTAGACACAATTTGTTGGGAGAATTCTCAGCAACTACTTACAGGATTTAAATGAAACTTCACAGAATTGATCAGTAGTAAGCCTAGTTGTGCATGCGTAAAGCATTTTTCGTTCGGATTGATTTTCACTGAGTTATAGCCCTTTGTTTTTTTCTACAGTATATACAATAGGCAAATTTTGTCCGGACACTTTCTCAGCAACTACTCACAGGATTTCAATGAAACTTCACAGAAGAGATCAGTAGTAAGCCTAGTTGTGCATGCTTAACGCATTTTTCTTTGGATTGATTTTCACTGAGTTATAGCCCTTTTTTTCTACAGTATATACAATAGGCAAATTTTGTCCGGACAATTTCTCATTAACTATTGACAGGAATTCAATGAAACTTCACAGAAGTAATAAGTATTTGTGCATGCATTAAGCTTGTCTTGGTTGGTTAAATTTTCACTGAGTTATGGCCCTTTGTTGTTTTTATACAGTGTATACAATATGTCAGTTACTACTCATTGGAATTCAATGAAACTTCACAGAAGTTAAAAAAAGTAAGCCAAGTTATGCATGCAATAACCCGGTTTTGTTTGGATTAATTTTATGTTATGGCCCTTTGGTTTATACAATAAGTAAATTTTGTCCGTACCATTTCTCAGCAACTACATGCAGGAATTCAGTGAAACTTCTTAGAAGTGATTAGTAGTTTGCCAAGTTGTGCATGTCCACAATAGGTTTTGTCCAAGTAAATTTTAATGAGTTATGGCCCTTTGTTATTTTTTGTATAATGAATATTTAGAAACTGGTCAGAATATTTCTAAGCAACAATTTGCAGATATTAAAAAAATGAAAATGCATTATATTTCCCTCTGTAAAATGTAACAATAACTGTGTCAAGGCCGCATGTGGGGATATTCATCACCTTTAGTGATTATAAGTTCTAGTTATGCGCTGCTCCAGTTCTTACCTGTCAATGTTAACTGGTTATTGCCCTGATCCTGTTTTTCCCTATCAAAGTCTACTGGTTATAGTGTCCTGCTCCAGTTTGTACCTTTCAGAGTCTACTGGTTATTGCCCTGATCCTGTTTTTACCTATCAAAGTCTACTGGTTATAGTGTCCTGCTCCAGTTTTAACCTATCAAAATCTAGCTGGTTATAGTGCCCTGCTCCAGTTTTTACCTATCAAAGTCTACTCCAGGTTATAGTGCCCTGCTCCAGTTTTTACCTATCAAAGTCTACAGGTTATAGTGTCCTGCTCCAGTTTTTACCTATCAAAGTCTGCTGGTTATAGTGTCCTGCTCCAGTTTTTACCTATCAAATTCTGCTGGTTATAGTGCCCTGCTCCAGTTTTTACCTATCAAATTCTGCTGGATATAGTGCCCTGCTCCAGTTTTTACCTATCAAAGTCTGCTGGATATAGTGTCCTGCACCAGTTTTTACCTATCAAAGTCTACTGGTTATAGTGTCCTGCTCCAGTTTTTACCTACCAAAGTCTACTGGTAATAGTGCCCTGATCCTGTTTTTACCTATCAAAGTCTACTGGATATATTGCCCTGCACCTGTTTTTACCTATCAAAGTCTACTGGATACAGTGCCCTGCACCAGTTTTTACCTATCAGAGTCTACAGGTTATAGTGCTCTGCTCCAGTTTTTACCTATCAAAGTCTACTGGTTATAGTGTCCTGCTCCAGTTTTTACCTATCAAAGTCTACTCCAGGTTATAGTGTCCTGCTCCAGTTTTTACCTATCAAAGTCTACAGGTTATAGTGTCCTGCTCCAGTTTTTACCTATCAAAGTTTACTGGTTATAGTGTCCTGCTCCAGTTTTTACCTATCAAAGTCTACTGGTTATAGTGTCCTGTACCAGTTTTTACATATCAAAGTCTACTCCAGGTTATAGTGTCCTGCTCCAGTTTTTACCTATCAAAGTCTACTCCAGGTTATAGTGTCCTGCTCCAGTTTTTACCTGTCTAAGTCTACTCCAGGTTATCGTGTCCTGCTCCAGTTTTTACCTATCAAAGTCTACTGGTTATAGTGCTCTGCTCCAGTTAATACCTGTTGAAGGCTACTGGTAATTGTGTTATTCAGTTGCTGTGTCATATTGCGCCATATATGGAATAAAGGATGCTATTGTGGCATAAGAATAGGTCTTTAAAAGTGGCATTTAAAATGTCAATAGTTATGATGTGTCCTGAAATGTAAGCATAGATATGCAGTTGTAATTAACTTGGAAATAAATGGAACGGTATTGACAAAAGGAAGAACAAGGCGTGAATGTTACAATAGAAAATGTACTATGGCTCTATATTTTCGTTCCATATTTAAGTTATTGAATCATTGTGGGTTACTTGTTGGAGCTCGGCATCATTTTATTTGAATGGTTTTGTATACAGTCAAACCGTCATACTAAAGTCTCTTAAGGGGTGTACTGAGGTTTACTGTAACACCAACAGCCTAGCTATAGGTCTTTTGGTGACTTTTTCAGCTTGAACAAGGGGGATTGTACGTATTAACACGACAAGCATTATGATTGTGTACCTAGATAGAACCACTGACCTTCTGTAAGATTGCTGGATAGTTTCTTCGATTGTGAAATATGTCTGGTACTGGATGTGATCTGAACTCATGGCTTTCAGGGTTAGTGATAGTCAGTCTGAGAGGACCGGCCTCATGGGTCGCTTGGTCAAGGTTGCTGACTTCAAATCACTGTAAACTCTCACTGATTCAGGGCGCCGTAATATTTGGATGATTGTTACTGGTCTATCACAAGAAATGTTTGTGCTAAATACAAAATGTAATGTCGAATCATCACCTTTGCTTACAATGTGTCCTTTAATATATTGATGGCAACTTTCTCAGGTCTGACTACTGTAAATCCGGTATTATTCGCGATGTTTTTATTTTCGCTATTATTCGCGAATGGAAGGCTTCGCGAATTCACAAATCCGCGTAAATTAATTAATATAACGTAAGTGCTATCGGAAGATCATTGTCCGAAAATTTCATTAAAGACTGATAATTAAACTACCACTTGTCGGTATGTACACTACATGTATATTGTTTTGTTCAGTTGTACTAATTGGTGTGACTTAAAAACATAAAACAAACAAGCATTGTGCGTATTGCCTGAGGGGGCAATGTTTGGTATAATGATCATTTGCACAAACTGGAACTTTAAACACATTTCTTAAGATAACAAAAGGGATTAACGGACAGTTTGTCACTTTTCTATATTCAATACTGTATATATTGTAACTGGTTTGGACGATTTAATTTTTGCAGGTAATGCATGATATATGTTTAACCCGTTTTATTTATCTATTTATTTATATACATTATAATTAAAAGCCTTCGCGAAATTTAAATTAAGAGCCTTCAGACGCGAATTCATAAATACGCGAATATATTCAGGGTAGGCAAAAACGTGAAATAAAGATCACGCGAATATAAAGTGATTTACAGTATATGGAAGTTTATTCTGAGATATCCTGCTGTATTGATTCAAGTATTTTAACTGAAATATGAAAGAAGATACTATTGTGGTAAGAGTTCATCAAATAGCCAAGCGGACTGCAACACTTACATTGTCACTGAGGTTAAAGGCTTTGTTGAAGTTGTACAACAAAGTGTCAGTTTATTTCTGGGTTTTGTCATTCATAAAACAAACTTTGAATCATGGAGTCGCAATGTATTCATAATGTATTTGCTGAACATTTGAATACAAACCTGCATATTGTTCCTACAGATGTTTGAACAGATCTATATAATATTATACATCACTTAAAAGTCATTGATCAGCTAAGGTAACCCCATCAAGTTCAATTGACCCAATGAACAAAATTTGTGGACTAATTGTATTTATTCTCGAAATTTAGTAAAAGTACAGTCATGTTGTATATTATCCATTATATAAACATCTGACTTTTAATAGCTTTATGAACTTATTAAAACTTTTGAGGCATGATTTGTCACCAGATATTTTCATATGACTTGATTGGTTATTATTTTATTATGCCCCTGTATCTATACATGTAGGTATTGGGCATTTTGTTTTTGGCCTGTCTGTCTGTCTGTTTGTACCAAACTTGAACCTTGCCTATAAAATCAAAATGCTCCCTCCTACAATCATCAAACATTATATGTTAGTTACTCATGACAACCTCTACAGGCCTGTTCATTGTCAGGTCAGTAGGTCAAATGTTAAGGTCACCCTGAGAGGGCATTGTATTTTACAAACCCTAGTTAGGGTCTGTTGGATAATTTCGAAACAAAACTCTTTTCTGGCCTAATGTTTTAAATGGCAACGATTAATTTATTGATAAAGTTATTTCATGCAGACAATTCTTTATCAATCTTTTGTGCAAATGAAATACTTAGGTGTCTCAGCAACTGTTTACATGGTATTGAACCATGGCTGTAATTTGCTTGTTTAATTATCATTCAACATTGATTAGCTGTTCACTTTAATTGAATATTAAGGTATTCCATACTTCATTATAACTATTGAATTTCCGCCCAACTTCGACGTTTTCCGTGGTCTTCGTACGTGACGTAAATGTTCGGACAAAGCCGTAACTTTTTTTTTCAAACTTGTATCTAACTGTAGTTATTATTTGTTTCAAATCTTAAATGACAAACTGTACCTGTAATTTTATGTGTATGAAAAAAATAATCGTAATTTCAATATTTAAATTTATAAAATTTCGGTCATTATGAATTAACTCCCTTTGAGAAAATCACAGTCAACACAAAGCTCATTCGTATTGGGTAGCAAAAACAAGCGCTTTCTGATTGTTGTAAAAATTATTGTCGCCAGGATACGAGGGAAATCAGGCAAATTTACTTAAAGTTATAAAACGTCGAGTAATAACAAACCAACAAGAAAACAAAGCTGTGAAATGATTTTTCTAATTTTTTTTCTGAAATTTTCAACTGGATGTTTGTTGTTAAAATTAATTATCCTTTTCCTTCGAAATGATAGACCATGGTTAAAAAATACTAGTAAATGTTGATTTTATCAGGTCATAATATAGTTTGCTAACTCTAATTGATATTGATTTAAATTCAGCATGATGCAGCCTGCAGAAAAAATAGTAATGTTTATGTTAAAATATACTGCACCAAAAATTTATAGGGTAACAATTTTTAACATACCTTTCATACTTCGGATGTATTATTCATTTCCAAATAATTATGTATTTTAGATTTTACTGTTTAAAAAACTTTATGGCCAGAGTCAAAGTGATCCAATCTCTCACAAGGGCCATAACTGTTATCAGAATTTTTTAAAGATCTTGAATTCCCTATATTGTAGGACAAACTAGGTAACTGTCTAATAAACAATATTTTCCTTACTTTTAATTCTGCTTTTGGTTTAACACCATTTTTCAGTTATGTACGGCGGCCGATTCACCTAACTTAAAATTTCTTGGAGGGTATTTGAACCAATACGTATTTTACCCTTCCACAAGGAACTGGTAACTTTTCCACATGTGGAGGAAAATCAACGTTTATTTCACCTCAAAAACTGTAAATCCATTCAGAAAATGGTATAAATATGATGGTGATTCCCCTTGGAGGCATACATTATACCAGGTTTATATATTTAACACAGATGATGGTTTTATAGGTGTCAAAAGTCAAAATTTTAAAAAATCAGTTCCAAATATATGATGATGCCTGATCTGACCTGTTAGATATAACTTTGGATAATATCTGACCTGACCTTGTATATTATCATTGAATAGAATGATTTATAAGTCATTTTGATTGCATTTAGATACCCTGAATTCTGGAATTGATCATAAATAAAAAAAAGAGGGGGGGGGGGGGTGGGGGTAATTTTTCTTCCAGAGTTAAGCCAGGTTTGTCTATTATTGTTAACATCTTTGAGTTTTATGGCCAATAAATCTGATTTCGACAAGTATTTTTAGTTTCGGCGAGATTAGAACTTATTATTTTGTTATTAAATTATGAATTTATTGCAAAGGGCAAGCTGTGTTTTTCATAAAACTGTAACATAGAAAAGCTAGGTGATTATGAAATTTAGAACTTTTCACACACTGAGCTTAGAATGTTCACTTTTCAGTATGTGATTTAGGGTTCTAATGATTTAAGATTTAATAGATCACTTGTGCTTTTTTCAAGCTCTCAATTTTTTTCTCGATCTCAATTATTGTTGCGTTGTTTTTGATTTACTGTTAAAATGAACTTTATTGTAGTGAAAAATCAGATACTGTAAAGAATCTATGCCTTCCCTGACTGAGCGCTTTGTTATTTTCTTCTTTATATTTTATTATTATGGATGGAGCGAAATATGGAAGTAATGAAGTAAATAATCCAGATCCCAGAAATTTACTATAACTCTGTTCCACTGTTTCAATTAAATAGTCAATACAAAGTAAATATTCAGATTCCTGGAAATTCAGTATAACTGTGCTCCACTGTATCATTGTCATTAAAGGGGCATGCCCTGGAACTGAAGTGTCTCGAATAGCAATCAATTTGGTATCATTTTAATGCCTAAATCAATTAATGAAAGCCCTGTAAGATATTTATGAAATATCCCACTATTTTACTCAAAATACACATTTTCAAGATTTACCAAACCTGCCAATTTCAGCCTCAGAAATTATTGGTCATTTTCACAACTAGACGCTTTCAGGATCTGTCAAACCGAAAACATCGCGGAAAATGTCAACAAACTGTGAAATGGTAAGTATTGCTAATGTTATGTTCACTTGAAAGGCAGCACACATGCTCAGTGAAACGTCAGACGAATCGGAAATAGTGTTGTCGTCAATAAAAGGCTGACAGCCTTTTATTCAAACCGACATACAAATACTGTCGCGTGCGTTATAGGGTAATTTTTCGCACATTCTTCTTTGACTTTTCGGTAATAATTGGTTTTACAAGTGACAAATGCATTTTTGGTGTACGAATAGCAAGACACAGCAGTTCCTGGGCATGCCCCTTTAATGATTTATTGATAAAAAAAATTGTGCTCCACGTTTCGTGTATAGTAATGTAGTTGCCTATTCTTGCATTATGTCATTCATAAAGATACATTGTTATGACAGTGTCAAATTTGAGATATAGAATTCATGAAAACATAAATCTTTCTTGAACTCTTCTTGCATACTTCATGAACAGTTCATGAGTAGTTCATGAAATATGAATGACTATTTGACAAGGTAACTAAGAATGAGTTCAAACTTAATTATTTAATGGTAACTGGACTTCTGATATGCTTTATAGTCCCACTTGACCTTTCCATGAACAAGCAGTTTTTCTGTCTTATTACATAATTATTATTTAATAAGAAATGCTTTCATTATTTTGTGGTATGTAAAATAATATTTTGTTGGTACTTTTTCAACACTTTGACAATTTGAAAGTTAATCATGACTTTCAAAATTTGATATTTTCATAATGATTAAGCTCTGCAGCACATGGGTTAAAGAAACAAAGAAATAAACTAAAAATCAGTATGACTAATGTCTTGTATTCGTAAGTTTTTGCATAAAATCTATGTAAAATGAAAAATGCTGATAATGTCCGGTGTAAACCCACTTAAGGAACACAAATTTGTTTAATTGCGTGCATACCGCAATATACCACAGTAATAATGGTATACAGCGACAGACATAATCACCACACCTGTATTACCTCCCCTGTTGAACACGCCCTGCTGATGCATTCTATGATTTCTGTATCATTCAATGATACTTTAGTCTGAAAATTGGCTCTTTTTTGTTCTTTGCTTTTTCGTATGTTAGGATGTTACAGGTTTTTAGAATGATAATTTTGGTATTTGATGATCCCTGATATGTGATATAGTTTCATTAGCTGAGATAAATCTAAACATCATTTCAAAATACGGAATATTCAATTTTATATCCATCTGCTAATATGAAGTAAATATTACCTTTTATATCATGATGTCTTTGTAATTGCATGGCCACTTTATTGTTTTTTGCCATATGGATCCCACATTTCTTGGCAAGAACTAAATAATATTATAAGTCTTAGCTATCAAAGTGCTTCATCTGGACTAAATCATCTTTGATCTTTGATTTATTATAAACTGAACAATTGAGTATCATAATACTGGTTTATTTATAGATCAATCCAAGTGGACTTTAATGTGTGCCACATGCATGCATACTTCATTAGTACTTTATCTGTAACTTGTTTATGTTAATTGTCAAATATCAATTATTGAAGTCACAGGTTGGAACTTATTTCTGGTTTGAAATCTCTACAACTAGTACTTCATAGATCATCAGTTATAAATTTTGCTGCTTATACTGTGGAATGATTAATTTTCGTTGGAGATTTAATTTCGAGGATTTCGTGGGTTGGCTCATCAATGAATTCAAATCCCCTGAAAATTTGAATGTTGAGGTAAGGCTTTTTTCAAAGATCAAAATCCACAAATTTATGTTCCCACAAAAAAGCCATTTTAGTAAAAACCACGAAAATTCAGCCCAACAAAAATAAATGAAAATAAAGTAATTTACCTTAGTTATCTATTCTTTATCACTAAACGTTTTGTTTCATTTGATAAATCTCAGTGGCAGGTTTTTGCTTCTTGTTTATATTAGAACAATGTCTGACATATCTCTGCAGTTCTCTCTTTCTGCTAATGATTGCTATTAATGATAAACCAGTATAAATTTAATGAGAAAATACTGGCAATTTAATGATGGGAAAACTTTACGACTTTGTAAATAGTGCGTCATTGATTGCCTGTCAATGTCTCCGATATCATGCCCAGGGCTGCATTGTATTATTGTTTTACATAACTAATTAAAACCATTCTGTTTATTCTTTGGTTGAGATAAAGCAAAACAATGTAGAATCTGATGAACTTGTAAATGAGAGGTTTATCATACAAGGACAGAATGAGACATGTTATTATATGATCCTGGTAAAACCGTGTTTCATCTAACCATGCTAAATTCATCAATGTTAACTTTTTTGGTCTTGGCTTGTCCGAGAAGATATACAATTCTGCATGTTTTAATTGCAAAGTAATTTTATTTTCTGTTCAAATTTCTATTGTAAGATGAAAACATATTTCCGGCATGTGTTGGAATTTCCGTTTTTTCCCCTTTTCTGGTCTTTATCCTCAGTTCTGGAGCAGACTAGCTTTTATTGTTTCCTGGGAGCACCTTGCTTGATATAAAACTGGTCTATGTTCCAGATACAATCAGATTTTATTACCAAAACTCTGAACCTTTTCCTCCTTCTGGCTGATAAGCCATGCATGATAAACAATTATAACCATGCATGGAATGAAATCTGCAAACAAGCATAGGAAGAATAAATAAAGATATGTTTATCATATAAATAAGCTTCTGGATTTACTATAAAAAATTACTTTATTTCATTGGTGTAAATTTAACACTATCTTTAGGCATATTTCATTGACACAGTCTTAGCTATTAAGATCTTGCTTGTGGTATACATTTCTGTCATTAAAATTTACAGTCACTCTCCTTAGTAACACCTTCCCTTCAACAACAGCATGATTTTTTCCAACTACTCAATTTAAAATGAAATTTAACCTCTCTAGAGCAACAACTTCTCAACAGCCAAATAATTTTGCTACTCCCAAAGGGTGTTGCTTTGGAGAGGGTGCACGGTAACTTTGATAGATCAACAAAAAAAAAAAATACTCTGTATAAAACAATTTTATTGTAAAAAACAGAAAGCGAAATTTTCAGGTTTTAAAACTGCCATCTTAATTAGCACAACTCACTGACTCTATGCTTCAAGCCCTGGCTGTCTATACTTCTTTGTCCTTCAGGTAATTGCAATCAAAAGAATATTTTAAGAAATACAAAATCCATAAAATCCAGAAGTCTACACATATTGTTGTATATTGTAGACAATATTGTATGAGGCTTGGATGATTTATTAGCCGATGATTGTGTGTGATGAACTGAGAGTTATTATCAAGTATTTTTTCATTAATGTTCATTAGACAAGATGGTACAAATATCTGATATTTTTTCTCAGGTGAGATTAACTCCATTGCAGATCAAAGTGTATCCTAATCTGCCATTCCTTAAGTTTCATGTTTTAAGCTTGTTTTTGTTATCAGTTTATCATTTATTTGAAATTTTGATGCTAGATAATTTTTTTTTTTCTTTTTACTTTAAAATGGATTATGCTAGATAATGGAATTATCTGTTTTTTTTATCATGTCCAGCTTATGTTGTTATTTCTTCATTCAGGTTTTTTTTTCATGAAAAAAATATTGTCAAGTACCTTAATTCTCGATATACCATGGCTTATCAGATTATTGAGTTTGTTTACCATCACCACTGGGATGTTCCCATATCGGAGAGCTTAAAGTCTCATAATCATATAAATTTATTGGTCGTAATAATTTCTGTTTGTTCTATAACAGAGGAATCCGGTGTGTTTTCCTCCTGTGCATACTTCATAGCATGAAAAAATGTTTCCAAAACCACTATCATATTTTTTTTCAATATTGAAATAAATACTATTTATAAAACAGCCATGTTTTCCCGCAGTCATATTATGCACTCTATACAAAAGCAAAATTCACAGCGAAATGAGTGATTTTAGAAGAAAAAGGGCTTGTTTCGTCGGTAATAATTATCCTGGGATAATATCAGCAATTGTTTGTTTTTTGCATATATTTTTTACAGCAAAAAGCTAATACGGGACTTTAAATTTTGGCTTATCTATCAACCTATTGCCTTAAATAATTATTAATTATAATGGAAACTGAACGCTACTTAAGATTTCCATAGCTGTCACTCACACAGGCTCACATGAATTTTTATGCAGACCTAAGTAATATGTTTATGTACATCCACCATGCAATTGTTAATTTAGTTCCCCGTTTCATGTTGCAGTGTAAGACTTAGTCTATATGTACATTCAGTTTCCCTGAGTACTTTCAGTACTTTGATTTAAGTTAGAAAACCTTGTAATATGATTTTGATTTTATGATATTTTCTGAAGTAATAACAGTATTATCCAACTACTTATTAAATGGCTTGGATTACCAGCATTTTATTGAAGTTTTAGAGTATTGATTATGTCATGTTATTTCACTTTACAGACATTTATGTTTGAAAAGTTCACATCTCCTGGATTCAACCAAATTTTAGTGGTATCATGCCTATGTGGTTTAACATCATAAATTATTTCTGTAATATCAGTTTATGATCTTTTACTAGAATCTGTTTTCTTTGAAGTATTAGAGGATGAGGTATTGTAATCAGATTTACCCATCTTGGAAACGTAAATGATGTCATCTCTGATTGAGATAGCTTCTCATGTTGCAGAATGTATAAGTGGTTTAACATGCACGTCAGATGAGAGGCAGATATGTTAATGATTATGCTGTGTTAAATACTGGGTATTTTATGCTTAGCAATTCTCCTTAGCCATTCTCCAAAGTTATGTCTTCTCTATAATGTTTAATTCACTCAGTTGGTGGCGTTGAGTGCTGGCAAGAAGGTGTTGGGTCTGATTCAAATGAACTTTAAATTGGATGATGGATAAATCTTTTGTATCGATGCAGTATACCAGTATTATATCACCAACATGTCACCATGGTACAAAATTTAGATACACACTTTTGTTTACTTAATTAATACAAACAAACTGAATCATTTCTGTATGCTTCATAATTGTAACCCTTACTGCACATTGTAATTAAATGAAAATGTCACTTAACAGAAAACAATGTGGCCTAGCAAACATCACACATCTCAGGGAGATGAAACAGCCTATTGCCACAAAAAGACTGCTTCAAAGAGGTAAATGTGTTTTTTTGGAAGCTGAACAATAGTTCAGTTTTCCATAGGGCCTAAATTAAAAATATGTTTGTTTGCCCTTTACCAACCCTGAATTTTAGAAGAGGGTCGGTAGGTAGGAAAATCATTTTATTTTATTTCTAAATTTGACTTTTACCTAGCATGAAATTACACTTCTATCTAGTTGCATTCTATACTAATTTTATGTATTCTGCAACCATACAACCATTTATTGTGTGCTTTAATCAACCATAAACATGTACTCAGTGCCTTAATACACATTATTGTTTTCATTCAGTACTTCAAATGATACCTACTTTAAATGTTTATCGAAAGCACTGAGTACATGTTTATTTTCCAAAGTATAAAAATAAAGTTCTCCCAGATTTTGCAATAAAATGTTTTGAGTAGGCATGAATTTTTCGGGTCGGTCGGTAAAGGGCAAACAAACTTAATTTTAATTTAAACATAGCCGTCACTTGCTCAGCATGCATGAATTTTAATGCGGACCAAAGTACTATGTTCTCTTCATCTGCCATGCAATTGTTAAACTTATAATTCCTGTTCAATGTTGCAGTGTAAGAATAAGCTCCATGAGTACTTTCAGTCTTTTGTTATATCAATACTCAAGATTACATAGACCTGTGTTTCACTGACTTAAGTGACCTGAGTGTTAGAAGCTTAAGCCATATAATCTCAGATTTGTCTCTTTTCTCATTTGATACAAATGTTGTCGTTTAAACTGCTGTATAAATCAACAGGTCTATGGATGAAAACCACAACATTGCGATAGCGAACATACCTTAATTGTTGGTCACCTGTTACTGTATATATGCATTGATCTTCCTTGTACAACTTGTTTAACAGTTTTTTCTAATAAATTCATTTAATTCAGTGTTCCATAATCGGTACAAAATTTTATCAATAATCAAACTGAATTGACGTAACACTATCGATTGTTTAATCGAAAGTTCAAACGACATCAACTTGATAGCTATTAAAGTTTGAATGGTTTATTGTTAAGTAAAAAATTACCTGCCTTTTATAAACTTTTTTTACAATTGTAATTCTTCAAAATAATGAATTGAATGTATTTGTCTGAAGAAACAATGAACAACAGCATCATGCACATCACTGCATTAAACCAGGGATGCTATATTACTATAAGTACAATGTACATGAACTTGATGTCAACGTCATCATTTTGTTCAAAGTGTAAATCTATATGATTAGACAAGAATCAGCTGATACTTCACTTTATTGCAATTTCAGTCTAACTATAATGGCAAATAGTTCAAATATGTCAAAATATACCAATTTAGGTAAACACCCCATGTCAAACTGGTGAGGCATGGAATATTTACTAGCGATTATCAGTTGTACTAATGCACTATCGATAGTTGGCAACTTCAACATTGTAGCGATGATTAATCTATGTTTGGCGACAATCGTAAAATCACTAATTTCAACATTCAATATTTTTGAAATGCTACTCGATAATGTTGCGAGAGTCATGCTAAGATCAGCCCTCACAATTGTGAAGTTAATGTGACACTGTGCATGGGATCCATTAATTTCCATGTGTCTGTTACATAGGGCTGAGTGTGGTAGCATTTTATTTGCTGCCAATAAAAGCCATGTGACTGAGTTATGTATTGATGGTTTTGCGTAATGTAATCCCATTGCATACAAACGTTTTTTTAATAAACAAGTAATTATGCAGATTTTATTCAGAGAATGTCATGTAAAATAATACGCTGCTGGTTTTACTCATGAAATAGATTATAGAACAATGGTATTACAAGGTTTTAACTAGACAGTTACTGTACAAGTGGCATTGACCTTCTCCATGCTGGTGCATACAGTATATAACATGTTTATATGGATAAACTACCAGGAACACCTTTGGGAAATAATTGATTGTAGAATTACTTATTTTTTTATTGCCTACACCCAAGCCTTATGATGTCAGATTGAAGTCAACTAGATTTTATCATTTACTGCTAAATCTCTAGTATTACTGGTACCTGTATGTTAGTGGAACATGCAAACATCTCATCAGCCCTAGCTTGTTCAATGATAGAGTATCGGTCTACCAGTGAAAGCACTTAACCTTCAGTGTATTGATGGAAGGCTTTTTGCATGATAAAACAATTTTGTGATTTTTTTAAATAATTGTATGAAACTCCATCTTATATTTATGGAGGATTTTAGTCCATTACTTCAGATTATTGTTGTTATTTTAGTCATTTATGTTCGGTTTGATAGAAACCATTTCTACCATATTATAAGCTGTAAGACTAAGTGTCTGGTATTGTTTTACTATGGTACAAATTATGATATATGTATAGTTGGGTATATATACTTACTCCGATGGCTGCTGTGTCATTTATATTGGCTTGATTGCTAGGTTTTGGTGACCATTCGGTTGACTGTCTCAATTTAATCTGTATAATTCCTGTTTTTTGTTTGAGTTTTCTTTGTCTAGCATTCTAATGTTGCTAGATTTTTATGTCTTATTATTTGAGGTATTTTAGGGTGTTTTTCTTTTGGGCGTGTTTCTTTTGGGCGTGTTTCTTTGTTGGGGGTTGCAGATTTGAAAATATTACTGTTATATTTGTTTTATATTGTTGGTAACTTTGGTTTCATGTCTTGCATGCTCAAAGAACACGCCAGCGGTTGGCATTCTATGCGATCTCAATGTGTGTAGTGGCAATGCCACTGTGTTGCTGCGGCATTACTTGCGATTGTACTATGTGCATGTTGGCGTTCTAAATTTTCCTTGGACGTGGCCCTAGTGTGACAGGGGTTTAACATTATCCTGACACCAGAGTGCTGTGGGTTTAACTAATTGGCACGATGTCTTTGATACTAGATGTGATACCATACCATGTAAGATTATCTTGACCATAGTGCTGAGTTCCTGCTTTACCCTGTTTGTATGGATCTAGAAACCATGTGTTACATCCAATGGAGATGTTTGCTGATTTGTACCACTATGATGAAAAACAAGTAGTTGGAATCTAACTGAAGAGACAACATTCGTAGACATTCAACAAAGCTGCATGTACAACAATTGATTTAATATTAACAACAATTTTTTTTATAACCGCCCTTTAACTGACAGTATAATGTACATATATGGGGAAGTTGGCTTAATCCAGTTTACTGACGTGCTATTAATTTTCACTTACCAATGCAATACCTCTCAAATTAAGGCAATGTATACAAACGTAGATAATAGCTTTGTGGTTTATTCAGATCTTTCAGGATGCTGTCCATTGCTCAGGTTCACCGGCTCATTGTTATATAGCTTTCATTATGCCAATCATGCTAAATTAAGCGTAAGTATATATAGGAAAACTCTTGTATGTCCATAAAAAGTTTGATGTAGAATGCAACAATACAGTTTTTTATTGTATTTATGTTCAATTAAGCATACTTTAATGCTTCACATATTGATTTATATAGAAATCAACTTCCTGAAGTAATTAAGCTGTCTTGTAATTACAGATTCTTTATTGAAATAGTGCTTTGACTTTCTGTCATAAACAATCAGGTAAGAAATTCTATCCACAAGAATTTCTATCAGTTAACAGTATGCTGTAGTTATATAGTTTGAAGAACTTGATTGAATCCGTGGTTTGTCAAAAGGTAACTTCAGATTTTGATGAGAAGTCAATCACGTCTCATTAGCAACAGTGGAAATAGAACTCGTTACTTGATTAATGGGTGGGCATTCAATCAAAATTTCATTGATTGAGAGTTTCCCTACTTGTCAGTTACAGAAAATTGATCAAAGTTAGGAATTCTACCCACGAACATTTTTTTGACACGCAGGGTTGCCTTAGCAAATTGTCTTTGAATTAACCTTGTTTTGTATCAGAATATCTGATTGCTGATTTGATAATCCGGGACAACTGTTGGAACCTGTTGATGGCACCGTGTAGAACAATTTAACATGTTTTAAGTATGAGACTAATCCCTTTGAAGTGTTCTTAACTGATCTGAATATGAAATGTGCATGGTGAGTTTTGAGAGCATCATTGAATTGTCTGTCTTGCCTCAGTCAGTCCATTATTGGTATTGGTTGTAGGCATATTTTCAAACACCTGAGTATTGCCTCCATCAGTTCACTATGGGTATGTGTACAGTACATGTCGAGGGTTCAGCGCAACAGTGTCGTAACTCATATTGAAATAAGAACAAGTTACAACAGTGTTGCACTGAGCCCCTCAATTATTGTACTATGTGCAGT
Source organism: Lutraria lutraria (assembly GCA_964023205.1). Taxonomy (NCBI): domain Eukaryota; kingdom Metazoa; phylum Mollusca; class Bivalvia; order Venerida; family Mactridae; genus Lutraria; species Lutraria lutraria. Next base: position 4,986,762 of record OZ026848.1, read on the forward strand.
ACTGTTGCTATTTGTTTGTGTACAGCACTTTTAGGTTGTACATATAGGTATCAATCTTAGAATAGTTAAAACACAACAGAACCTGTTTCTCTGATTCAGACTTGTTCGGCTATTTTTTTTAGGACAAAAATATACACATTTTTGTACGAGAGATATTAGATATAAAGTTTGACCCAACAAACTTGCCTAGATTAAGATTGTACAGTTTACACTTTGTATCATCTACTTAATCATGTCATGATCGGTAATTGTTTTTGATGTATATTTATATGAATTCCTTCACATTTTTCTCTAAGGCAGACCTAATTTCAATGTCTGTATTGACTCGGTCTATACAGATACATTTGGCGCACTGCTACATTGAATGGGGAACCAGTTTATAAGGCCTGTAGCTGGAGTTATCTCCCTTAATTATACATTGAATTGACTTGTTTTGCACAAGTTGACAGAATTGGAGGAAACCGACCAGTAAACAATAGATTGGTGGTGATAGGTTGGAAATATTGCAAATCTGACTAAAGTACTCAATCTTCCTTACGGCATAGCTTGTTTGAGGATATAATTTTAATCAGATTGGAAATATTGCAAGATTTGTAAAAAGAAACATGGAGCAGCCAGTATTATGGGGTTCTTATAGCTAATTGACTGCTAATTGTTTCAAATGACAGTAACATGTTTGCATAAAAACGTTTAATCAGTAGTTGTTTTTTGGTTCCTTTAACCATATACATCAGACAAATAGTTAGTGAATGAATGAATCCGTGGTTTGTCAAAATTTCGATGAGAAGTCAATCACGTCTCAGGTAGGAGTAATGGTGATAAAGTTTTACTCTTAATGGATAAAGTTCCTGTGATGACTGTGACAACTATTGTGTAGGGGAGATCTGCATCCACAGCCATAATTTTTGTTGTTACAAGTTCTCCTTTGATTCCAATTATGTTATGAGAAGAATTGATATCATATAAATAATTTAATTGATGTACTACCTGATGGGCCAACATCTGAGTCTTTGTCAGAGCACTTTTTCTACAGCCATACACTCTTGTCTGACAGATAAACCATGAATGGCTTTGATGTCTCATAGAATATGATAAATATGTACTTGAACCATGACATTTATCTCATTTGAAATTCCTGTTGTGTTAGAATTGAATATTTTATAAGGTGGTTTAAATCATGTTTCTAGCTAATTATTCGAAGTATTGAAATTACTCATAGAAACTGAACTTACGTAGACCTCCAATGCAACATGGAACGGGAACTAGCATGGAGGATGTAGAATTCATGCACGCTGAACGTGTGATTGCTTTGGAAAGCTTAACAATAAAAAAACTGCAAGAATTTTATCTATATTTAACTAGTCAGTCAAGTGACCCTCCTCCGTGGTTGCTAACTTCAAATCAGTTGTGGTTTGAGCCCAGCTACTGACCATGTCTCTTTATGTGGGAAAGTAGGCAGTCGCTTACGGAGGATGGGAGTCTTAGTACAGGTTCTTCCCAGGAACGATGGTTAGGTGAACAGTCCACCTCATATGACTCTGACTGTTGAAAAAGGATGTAAAACCCAAATGAAATAAACAAAAACAAAAGTCCGTCAAATTAAGTGTAAGATATTGTAGACATATCTTGTGTATGGGGCATTGGATGTCTCAGACAAAGGTTGTACTCATGTGAAGGAAGATGTTTTCATGTTTAATATGTTAATTATGTTAACGTTTATTAAGATGTATGAACATTCTTTTGAATGTATGTCATGGGACAAGGCAGAAACATGACAATTGTGTGTTTTATCTCGTATATTACAATTTTACTGCAATCTTTGTCTGTTTTATTATCCTAATGTGACATTTTAATCAATTGTTACACCATGTGTGAATGGTTTATGCATGATTCTTCTCTGGAACTGTATAAATGCACTTACTAGCTTAACAATACATTAACAGATAGCAAGAAAAATATGTATGATCATAATTATGGCATAATGTCTGTCCCGCAGCTGGTATACACAAGGCTGTCGGTTCTACCCAGATGTACACCTTGGCTCTTCTTCTGTGCATGGTTAAAGCTACAATCCTAGTTGTTGGTGCAATTTAAAGATCCATTTTAACCTCATGCAACAATCACTTCTTTATTTTGAACACAGTGAAGCTCATTATAACATTCTTTTATTGTCTAACTCATTTTCAGTATTCCCTTCACATTTGAACTTGACAGTGTTTTAATGAACAAATTTTTTTTAAAGCACCTGCCCAAACTATTAGTGGACTGTTGGAAATATACACCTTTATCACTAAGCCTGAATAGAAATGTACTAGCCCAAGGCTGTGGGCTAGTGGGTTAGCATGAAGACTGCAAGTTAACTGCTTTATTTTAAAGAGTTGATTTTGGTGGTCCTGAATATAGCTTTAATACCACAAAAATGTAAGTGAAAGACAATGTGGTTTTTATTGACTGGTGGCCTTTATTGGGAAGTTGTTTTGTTCTTTATATCAATTACATTTTTTTTAAAAGAATGGCCTTTATTTACAGCACAGCCTTTATTTGGAGATGACCAAGAACACTGGTTTGACTGTTTATAAAATATGATTATGAACCTTATTAAACAATAGGTATTTATATTTGATGGATATAACCCTGTATGGAAACTGTGACAGTTCCATACATTGTTAAAAAGTGGCTGATAACAGACTTAACATAAATACATTTATCTTACCTTGTACGTACTGGTACTTGCTGTTGATTGGTTGAGCCGGGTCACATGCTGACCTAATATTTTTCCGAATTAGGACAGAAGCAATTTATGTCCAATCAGTAAATGTAATTTTAATATAAACATATAAAAATACCTGTATCACTCCATATCGAGTCAGTTAAGAAGCTGTGTATCGATGTGTAATATAATATCCTGACGCTTTACTTTTGTCCCTGTTTTTTGGTTTTTCCTTAAAAGAAATTGTTTCTAGTTTGGTTTACATGAATTATCTTAAATAACTGTTACTATTTATGTATATTTGATATGGTTTACGTCCTGCATGGATATTTTGATGATATAGAAAATGTTTAAAAATTTGATTGCATGAGGAAATTGCTTTTCAAAATTCTTGTTTGATTGTGTGAAATCCTAAAGTTCTAACTGTTTTAACACACGCTCAGAGGAATTGTGGAATAATTAATTCTTGTAGTAAACAATTTCAGGATTAGAATTATTTGTTAAAACACTCAGAGTCATAATAACTTACGAACACATTGGAAACGTTCAATTATTTAGTCTCATTGAGTTTGTAGTCCTGCGGTAACACATACATCTACGCAATTATGACTGTTTAATTCTATTATTTGAACATTCGAGACTATTTCTGTATACATTTCAACATGCCTATTGTTTGATTGGATAGTTTGTTCAACAAAATCAAAACAACCGTACACAATGTTAAAACATGTTCAAAGAACCAGTGTATTTACACTGTGCACTGTTGTTATTTAATAAATGTACACATGTAAGTGTTTACTTAAGTTAATTGTCAACTAGTTAATTGTCAACCTGGTAATGATTAATAGTTTGAATATTATCATAATATTTGAACAGTACAAATTGTATTGATAATCAATACTTGTTAATGAAAGAAAGTTCATACCGGCTTAAGCCCCGGTCTCTAACATGGTTGTTTATAGTTGTTAGATTGTTGCAAGAAGTCTGCAGGAGCTTGTGGCCCCATCACCATAACATGCAACAAAGAAATGTCATTCACTCTTGGACTAAAAAGCAAAATGTTAAGGATATTTGCTATTTTCATCCTGGGTTGTCATTCCTTATCACTCAAATCTATACCTCTGTCAAAGTCTCAGCTTATTCAAGACTTTTGTAAAAGAAAAATAACGCAAAAAGTTGGTTTGGAAGTTCATGACAATTTTGATTGGTTGGTTTGCAGAAACACTCTGGTAATGCCATGCATGTCCATTGATTAAGATATTGTTCAAATTTCAAATGGATTGGTTAAAAAACAATTTATTAAAAAAAAATGGCAAAAAGTTTTTTCAACGGAGTTACAAGCATATTGGGGATTTTTGTGCCATTGATCAAAATTTGTGATGCACTGACTATAGCCTGTTTGATGATTTGTTTTCAATAATCCCTTGTTAAGCTATTGAACAATTTTATTTTATTTTCTGACCAATCCTGATTGTCACAATGCTTTCAACAACAAAGAGATTTTCTCTCTGCGGAAGAATTATTTGTCATGCTTTTAGTAATTGCAAATTCTGGGTATTAGATGAAATGATTTTCACACTTGATGGAACATTGTGAATACCATTTCTCTTATTATGCAACTTTGCAAGGATACAATTATTCAAATGTTTGACAATAAAAAAGTTATTGGCATCAGGTGGCCAAATGCTTTAGACAAGACATTAGATTTTGTGGTTTTATTTCAGATGAAAGCAATTAAATATGTTGCCGTCATGAAACTAGGCTTATTGAAATAATACTATCATGTTAATATAATGTGTGTCTTGGAAATTAACTGTCAGAGTGTTATACAATCAATGATATAGAACCATGTACAATAATCATAAAATGTAGCCTCCACATATACAGAGTGCGTGAATTGATATCATGAAGGTGACAATCACAAAATGTAACATTTCAACCAATCAAGTAAGTTTTTTTTTCAAAAGTATTCGAACCCACACTAAAAATAGAATCAAGGCCTGAGTTCCATAACTTACCCTTAGATGATCTCAAGAAAAGCCAAAAAAGGCCAAATTTCTTGTAAAACATGTTGACATCATAAGAAAAGATGAATAAAGGCAAATGTCTGTTAAAGCATAATATCAATTTTAAGGCCAAATTTCAAACAAAACTAATTGATGTCACAAGGAATCCATAAAAAGCCCACTTTTCCACCAACACTTAGTGACAGCACTTGAAATGCCAAAAAGTGCCAAACCTCAATTTCGATTGACCTCATCCAAATATTGAACATTTTAGCATTACAAAAATTCCAATCAACAATTTGAAAGAGAACGATCAGAACAATCCTAAGACTATCATGGAGATGGAACAATTTCTACCAGAAGATAGATTTTTCTTAACGAGATCCTGAGCACATGGTTCCCTGCCTAATGTAGTTTTATTTGCCTTGTTACCTTATACAGTTAGTTACACTGATTGTTTGCCTACAATCTACCCAATATTAGCTCACGTCTAACATTTTGTTTGTTTTGCTCTAGCAATTTTCAGTGACCAGGCTTTTTTACCAGAGATATAATCAATCTCTGTTGACACCAGGACAGCAATGATTCTCCATCTAATGTCATGTTGACAGTTGTAAACAAGATAGATCATCTCTGATTGTATCAAATTTGTTAGTCGAGTCCTAAATCTAATATCAGAAAGTGATTGGTTAAATCTCCTAGACTCTCTGTCACCTCTCTCAGATAGTCTTGAGAAAGCATTTCTGTAAGAAGCTTTGCATTGTTTCCCCATTGTTTGTTATTATTTTGTTTCTTGAAACAATTGGATAGAAAAGTAGCGCTTTCAATTCGTCACAAGCATCCTTTTTGCTTTTGATTTTAAAATTGTGCAGAAATCTTTTTGCTCATACTATTTCATTTTATTCAAACAGTGTAAGATTATTTTGAAAAACTTGATAAATGTTTGATTATAAAAATACTGATGCAACATTCTTGTTGCATTTGTATGCCAGTTATGTAAAAACAATCTGAAGGTGTTTGTTTGACTCTGCAAAATGTATCAATATTCCATATTTTTGTTTCATTGGTCAATTAAGTAAGTCACAGACCAATCTGAGTAAACACAAAAAAGGGTGCTAATTATATATAAACCCACGGAAAGATTATGTTTTGTCTCCCGCTTTTTAATGTAACAAGTTTGTTTGGAGTGCTCCTAGCTTATCATGAAAATCCTAGCAAATAAATAAGATAAAATTTATGGGGGCCTTTTTTTTAATATTGTTATATAGTAAAATAAAAATTCCTACCTACCTACCTACCCAGTGCTAAAATTCTGGGTCGGAGCGAGCACTCGAAACAAACTTATTTTTATTTTCAATCTGATGTATCATAATGGCTTTCTGACACATCTTTATGTTTGGGGTTGGACATCTGAATTAGGATGTTTGTTTTAAATCAGTTATCTAACTTACAGTAGTCAGCTTTCAATTTTTTTAGTTTAAACAGAAAATTGGAAAGCTTCAAAGAACTTTTCACCTATATTTTTCCCCTCTTGGGTGTTACAGTGCACCAATAGCCTGCTGGGTTATTTTGCTATTTTCAAGCTTTAATGGTAGAGGTGGACCTCTGTTGCATGCACCAACCTTCAGTAAGATAACTGGACAATTCCTCTCATATGAAGTTTGTCTGATCCCAGGTTGGGTTCACAATGGTGAGGGGCTTTGTGTCACTAGGGCTACCTAAACCACAATCATATTGATGTTATGCATGGCTAAATTGTCACTCTTATGTTAATTAGGTGCAAAAAAAGTTCCTGCATGGTTCCCGTAAATCTGACTGACCTTTGTATTTTTCTGTTGACCCTAGACTTTTTTCTGTCCAGGTCAGTTATTATTTTGTTGATATTTTTATTTTCATGCGAACGATATCTCTGAATTGGAAAATGATATACAGTACAACCTCTGTAGAGCAACACCCTGAGGGAGCTGCAAATATTGGCCGTTGTTTAGAGGTTATTGCTCTATAGAGGTTAGATCTATAGTATAGCATAAATATCAGCTTAGGGAAACTTTGAAGGTGTTGTTATAGAGAGGTTGTTGCTCTACAGAGGGCCGCTCTGGAGAGGTTGTGCAGTATTTGACATAAAGTTCTAGATGTTGGAATTCGGAATCAGGATATTTCAAAATGCGGTTCTGATCAATACTCCTCGAGTCCATTGTTCAGGTTTTGAAAAATCTCTCAGCTGTTACTTCAAGTGTGCTTTCAATATTGTTTTAACATTCAATACATATAATATGTTTTTAATACCGATTTGCGTAAAATGCTTAAATTTCTGAAAATGAACATCTGTCATGTTTTGAAGTGTATTAATTAAAATGAACAATCATATCACAATGTGCGTCCTTTTTCTGTAAATAAAGGACATGATTGATAGATTGTGGAAGCCATACCAATTGATATACTTCAAAAGGTCTATTGAGCCAAGATTGAAACTGGCAATTATTGTTACGTTAATTGTACTTTAATTCATTTTCATTGTCTGGAAGAACCTGAATTTGAAAGGACGTATAAGTAGCCAGGTTAATTTCCTAAAGCATAAACAGCCATGCACAACTGTCCTAAATTACTCCTAATGTGCTATAATGTTAATTGTTTCAATGTGGATACTTCATTAGACCGTCTTTTTAACACATATCTTCGACTAGCGTACATATTTGGCATTCAGGCTATGGTAGTGTAATGAAAAAACAGTTGAATCTGAATGACTTCCTGTTTGTTAAAAATAGTACGCTGGCTGTTTAATAAGATGCAAATAAACCTTGCTTGAAGATCACCTGCACACAGTAACTTGTCTCCCGTTAAAATCAGTTAATATGTTATCTTAAACATTAGCAATTCGGGTTTTTGATACTCGTCAAAATATGGTTCGTTCTTCATTCCAATTCAACTATATGATTATTATACAGGGTGTCCCAAAAGAAAGGTAACACATTCATACGTGTATAATTTCCCTTTAGATTGCAGATCAATACATGATATTTATACAGATATTTGATCAAAGATGTAAGTTTTTTGTGTCCCCAAGACCCCAAGCATAGACCTGAGTTAAAGGACCATTGACCTTACTTAAAGTAGCTGCATGCAACAGGCCAGACAGCTGCCTGACACGTTAGTTATTTTTCTCATCCAAAATGAGATTTGAACTCACAGCAGTGACAGGCTAGTAGAGACCAGAACCCCTCAGCCATTTCCATGCATTTAGGTTCAAGTTTGAATTTGTTACCCATTGTTTTGTGTATATATTATAATCATGGTATAGAAAAGGTAGTTGAGTTAAATGGGTATAAAGAATGATATGGAGTCCATTGGTAGAGTGGTTATGTTCTATGCCATGTTGATTTGAAACATCTGACAAACTTTCCCAAACTGTCAAAACCATCTTACCATGTTTGCCATGGGGACCCAGGGACATTTAGCAATTGTTGGAGGAAAACCTGATGCACACTGTACCTGGGTAGAACCGTCAACCTGTGGATTTATATACCAATATAATTTAATATTATATATTAAGTGCAACCTCTCCAAAGCAACACCATAAATTTAGGAGTAGTAAAATTATGTTGTTGTGTTGTTGAGAGGTTGTTGCTCTGGAGAGGTTGAATCAACGGCCAAGTCGCACAGTTGGAAAAATCATGCTGTCTTTGAAGGGAGGTTGTTGCTCAAGAGAGCTAGGGCTGCTCTGGAGAGGTTGTACTGTATATGATATCAGTTTAAATAAGATAAGTTCATTTGGTATAAAGTATAATATTATTATTATTGACATTGTTATGAGCTTTTTCATTTCAATGTCGTATTGTGAGTTGAGAGAATATAAGATATGAACAATAGTCTCCAGCCAGGTTGTGAGAATTTAATCATATTGCGCATTATAAGACTAGAACATCATAGATGAGGTCTGTGATATGTAATAGGCTTGTTGATTTATGTATTTTCTTAGATAAACTGTTATATAATGTTATATGTGTTTTATTCTAAACAACACAGGAAAGAGTTGATTTATGTTTTTGCTGTCAAATTTTAATTGAATTTTGATTAATTACTTTATGTAAGTACTGATTTATGGACTTTGATGTTTAGAAGATATATTGAAATTATTGTCAACATTTTAAACTTTATTAACTGTTTTATGTTTCTAATTAAGATAAGAATGTTACATAACTATAAAATTTATGGTAGAACAATTTATATTCCTCTTAAATCTAATTTGAGGATTGAAGTTATAAAAGGAGATAAAATTTATATTTCTAATGATAAAAAATCTTACTGACGAGCAGTTAAAGACTGAAAACAAATTATACGGTGATTTTGTTTGCCTGTTTTGGAAAGGTACGGGGATACCAGACAAATTGGAACAAATTGCAGCATTTTGAGAATCTTTGAATAAATTGGGAATTTTTAAAAACAAAGGCATTCATATTATCAACTGCTCCTCTTTGGTTTCTATTTCAGCACTGAATTTTGCAATAAATTAAATAAAACAAAACATTTTTATGAAAAAAGCAAATTCTGCGCCAGATTGGGAATTTTTTCCTTTGAAATTGAGAAAATGGATCATTTTTCGAATTGGGAAGGTACATACCTTTTACAGGTGCTCAAAAGTGAAGACAGTTAAGTGACCTATAGTTACCACCCTAGTTTTTTGTCAAGCAACTAAAATCTAGAGTTCAATGTATTTTTTTCCTAGTTTATTAATATTTTTATTGTGAAAAAAGGCTTTAATTTTATCCTTTTTGTTGCTTCGTAATGGCTGGCTATAAGGTGACCTTTCAAATCTATAAATTCATTAACTTTAGTGTGTACTGAATGAATAAGTTATAGCCGCCACTTTCATACTACTGTCTTGAAGAAAACAATTTAATTCTTGTTGTGTAAGAAAACAACAGTTGTTTTATAATAGATAAAAACATGCATGCCTGGAATTCTTACTATTATTAGGGTGTGGGCGTGGGTGTTGGCGATCAAATACAAGATATTCATTATTTTTTGACACATATTTGTGCTGTGGAGTGTACAGTACACATACCATTTATACATAGATGCATGGTTTCTCTCTGACAAGTTCAGTGATTTTTGTATGTTACTAAGGAAGTTTTGTTGGTACCATTGTTATCTTGGCATCATTTCTTATGTTGATGTTTATCCAGAAAACATCCATTATCATGAAAATCTGACACAGTTTTACCACTATGAAGCCGAGATAATTGATTTGTACTGTATGAACGGTGAGCAAGAGGAGCGGTATTAGGGATGGGTATTGTGGGAAATTTTGTATCGCGATATATTGCGATACACAACACTGTATTGCAATATGTATCGCGATATATTGGGGGTTTAAAACTCTTGATTTATTAAGTATTCAAGGTTTGATTTCTAATAAAAAAGGGTACCGGTAGTAGCACTTGTCTCAAAGAAACTAATGAAAATATCAGCGACTAAAGACACAACAGTTGTGCATATAAAACTCTGCTTTAGCAAGGCAACATATACAGTCCTACCCTAGTGAAAATAGTCACCGGGATTCCACCGGAATTTTCACCGAAATTTCACCGTAAAAAACATGCGTAATTTTTCTGACACCAGTCACCGTCCACTGGTATTTCACCGGAATTCTTGTGGATATCCACTGGAATTATCCGGAGATATCCAGTGGACGTCCGGTGGAATTCCGCTGGGGTGCAGTGGGATTTTGGTGAAAATTCCAGTGGAATTATGTGAAGATTCTGCAGGAATCCAGTGGATGTCCACTGGAAGTAGAATCAAATTATAAGAGATTTAAATTAATTTATTATTTCACTTTAAATAATATTTTGGATATAACTGTAACAATCTTGACTCAACTGTATTAAAAACTTAAAATGTCCTGAAATGTGGACTATAGTGGTCTGTGCTAATTTTAAAATGCTTTGAAGTGGATAACATACAAAAATTACCCCACCCACTTCATTTCATCATAATCCTAAGAGATTTAGATCAATTTATTATCTCACTTTAAATAATTATATTGGATAAGTAATGATCTTGACTCAACTGCATTAAAAAGCTTGCATGCAAAGTCCTGATATGTGGGCTATTATCAGTCATGCTAATTTTAAAATGCTTTGGACAACATACAAAAAATTCCCCACCCACTTCATCATAATTATACATTTATCTCTTAAAAATTTCTCTGTCATGTTTGGTTTTCAGCTGTAAATCTATACTATACAAGAGCTTAATTTCCAGTACACTTACCAATTTATTTACATCATATTAGTTTTTGCAGTGTTTCCATTTTCATTATAGCCACACTTCATTTGGTTATGTTAACAGTCAGCCATTTTGAATTTCAAACCATGTGACCTATCGTGTCATCAAAGGTACTTTCACCGGAATTTCAGTGGTATGTCCAGTGAACAAGAAAAATTCCACGGGAATTCTGGTGACGTCCACTGGACAAACAATATTCCACTGGTATTCTGGTATTATATTCCAGTGGAATTCCACTGGTATTCCAGTCATTTTTTCATAGGGTAATACAGTTACACAAATAAAATAATTCTATCTTCAACCCATGAACCGTTTCTCCAGACATCCATTACACGGTGTAATAAACAGTTTTTTAAGCGCAGTATAGCAGTACAAAAATATTGTGATACGGGATACAACCGTACCGGTACATATATTGCATTTAGAATGTATTGCAATATATATATACTGGTATTATCGCGCATCACTAGGGGTATGTGACTGGACTTGGACTTCTGTGGCAATTTTTAGAGTTTGAAATTAACTGCTGATGTGGAATTATTCAATGGTTTCCAGCATGAAAGGTTTTGCCTCATTGCTGCAAACATCCGTAGGAATTTTAATTTTCACTTAAGGAAATACGCTTTAAGTATGAATGTTTTGTCCTCATCCTTACACCATGCATCATACAAAGTAGCCTTAATATGCCGAAATATGGAAATTCAATTTGACAACTCATTATCAAACAGCATGGAGAACTCGCTTGTGTGTTAAGTTAAATTTATTTTACTTGACAAAGATGTGCCAACAAGATTCTTTGCACAAAATGCATGTTTCTGGCTTAATATTTGTGACAATTGTGCTGTATATGAGCAAAATGATGCGCTGGCTTGTCATTATATGAATTAATTTATTTTCATGTTGATGTTAATATTTTTATGTTGTTTTTTGTTGTTATTGTAATTCTCTCTGTTGTTTTGCTCATAAATGCTAGTAGGCTTGTTACATATCATCTTGATGTATCACTTCAGTTGTTAATTTTTGTAACATTTGTATTTTCAGATTTTCATTTTGGTGATACAATTTATGAAAAGAGAAAACTTGTAGAGATTCAGTACTACACCATGGTTCATGTCAGTTTAATATATTGCACAATGAATTAGCCATTATTGTGATGTGCAGCTTATATAAAGGTAAATTTTGCTGTTGTCTTAAAATTTTTGTACTTGGCCTGTTAAGAATAATATAAATCTGGTGAAAAAATGTTCCTTTAATTATTTAAAAAAGAATATTTGAGTCGCTATCCATTGCCCGGAACAGCATATAGGGCCAACAGCTAGATGTTTTGTGGATGGGATGTATGTGTTAACACATGTATTATATAATTATATGTATATTAAATATACATGTTTGTACATGTATAATTATTATGATAAATGCATACATGTTATGTTCTTTAACTTCTTTATTACGTACTTGTTCCCTGTGCTGAAAATCCTTTTAAAGTTGGTTAGGTCAAATTGATAGCCGAAATCAGAGGTGCGATTCTTCCTCCTTTCAGCTGATTTCCTCTTTTTTGTCTTAAAATCTTTGGAACAAAATGGTCCAGATTCAGTCTGTCCTACTCAAAAATGATGTTTTTGCAAACATGAGGGAGTTGGGGTAGGGTATTTCAGCCGCTTTGCTCTTGGAGCAATTACAGGCCTGGAAATGGAGAAATACATTAGGCATACAATAGCTTTAAATGTCTTTGAAGAAATCAAGGAAATGTCTTGACTGAACTTAAATGAAAGGTGCAATAAAGATGGCTAGAAGAGGACTTGTATATCTTCATTTAATTTCACCCTGTCTCATGTAACTCGCAGAATGACTTAACTGCATTTCAGTCATTGTTATTTTAAGCTTGTGATTGTCACTTTAACCCTAGGGTGTTGTTCCATTATATCAATATATCCCCCCCCCCCCTGAGCAAACAAAGATGAGACGGGGTGTATAATGGAGTCGGTCAGTCCATTTCACAAGTTTGTGGAGCGAACTACTTCCACATTTCTGAAGCGATTGCAATAAAATTTGAAATATGTCATCACCATGAAGTGTAGTTGTGCAAGACACAATTTCCATGCTCTGTGATCAACACATCCCAGAGTTATGTGCCTTTGAACTTTATGACATATGATGGCATTCTTAGTGTCAAAGCGCTGGTGGGGTATTAGTCACTCACGTGACAAAGCTCTAGTTACAGATTGTGTTTGACCAAATATCAAACACACAAAAATAAGGTAATCAAGCTTCTACCTAATTAAGATATTGATATACATTGCAGTTCATCATCCAAGCCAAAAGCTAACAGGTGAACGACTCAAACTGAGTCGCGTTCATTTTCCTATTCAACGCACAAATTTCCGTAAAACTTGTGTACAGTTCGATGAATTATAAATATAATCTATCAACATGACCTATAATATACCTTCAACAGACGAAAGGTATTGAATATTTTGCCAATGTTTCATTCTACCCTAAGTTTCAACATTTTCCTATGCTTTGGATTAAGTCTGTGAAAGCATGTGAAATGAACTGCTTCAATAGACGCATAAACAAGTCTTAAGCTGTTGCCTTTGAAAGAGGACAATTTCATAATTAAAATGGTCAACAAGACAAAATAAAAAAGACCCAGTTTAGTTATGGTACCCTGGGACAACTTTCATTTATATTGACATATTACTGTTACTTCATGGCTGAGTGTTGTATAGAGTGTAAATGAATACAACATTAAAAGCCTCTTGATAATTGTAATGAGTTGATTTTGTCTTCAGTCCCACTGAGTTAAAGGGGCATACCCTACAACTTGGTGCATATAGAATCAAGGCAAAATGATGATAAATTAGAAGCTTGTGAAGAAAAAAGCTGACAAAGAAAGTTTTAGCCAAAAATTCATCTAATTAAAAATAAAAACACAAAAAATGTTAGTTTCCATAAAAGATCGGAAACTCTTAGGAATGTGTTGTACAATTTTTGGGTGGAAGTGATTTATTATTCATAGCTATGATTTTTGCGGCTAGTACCTAAACTAGTCATTTTGTGACCCAAGTTCTTCTTGCAATTATCCAATTTATATTGTTTTACATATAAATCTAACACATTTTTACACTTTCACAGAATGTTTGTCAGTTGTAGGGTATGCCCCTTTAAGTACATTATGTCACTTTGGAGTGCCACTTGAACTTTTCTATTTTCTATTCACTTGAATTGGTACTGGTTACAGCTGGCATAGTACCTCATATATATATTGTCTCTTAACTGTTTAATTAAAGTACTTACTTAGACAGTCAATGACAATGAATGATAGGATCTAAATGAACTGATTTTAATGGATGAATTGTGATTTGTCCTAAAACTGAACTGATTTCATTTTGGAAGATGAAATTTATCTCAGGTGATCATGAAGTGATCCACAATTTACTTGAAGTAGAAGATTTCGTTTTTTATACAACTTCCTAAGTATAGGAATTTATCAGACTTAAGAGTGGCACCATGTCTGGAAAAGGTCTCAATCATTACGCTAGTTGATCTTTTCACCTTGTTTTAAGTAGCATTAATGCTATAAGAAGTCACAAAGATGATTGATTTACCTGGTGAAGAGCTAATTGCCTCTAGTCATGCATTATAGACTTAAGGCTTCTGCTTTCTCAGGAAGTAATCCTTTAAAATATGACCAGATTTTAAGATTTCTCATCCTGCTGAGGTGCGAGAAATCGTTGACAGTGCGGCTGGTGCTTTGAGTCATTACAAAAAAGGCTTTTCTTTGCTTTTTTGTTCGATGTGACATATTGAAATGCTTTAAGCATAGTAGACTAGTTTTATAACAAGTGTCTCTGAATTCATCAATCTTCTGATTTCTCATTCTGTATGTACAGTACATGTTCTCATTTATAAACAGCAGCGGACAGAAATGAAACTGTTGTTCTTATAATACCCCCTTTTGAATATGTGGGGTTGTATTGGTTTCACACATGTTGTTCAGTCTGTTGATCAGTTATGGTTGGTCCGTCATTCAGTCCGACTGTAACCAAGCCTTTTCTGGCCAATAATAGAGAGCAATTTGGCCTAAGGTCCTCAGATTTGGTTGGCAGGTTGAGAGCAATTTGGCCTAAGGCCTCAGATTTGGTTGGCAGGTAGAGAGCAATTTGGCCTAAGGTCCTCATATTTGGTTGGCAGGTGGAGAGCAATTTAGCCTAAGGTCCTCAGATTTGGTTGGCAGGTTGAGAGCAATTTGGCCTAAGGCCTCAGATTTGGTTGGCAGGTAGAGAGCAATTTGGCCTAAGGTCCTCATATTTGGTTGGCAGGTGGAGAGCAATTTAGCCTAAGGTCCTCATATTTGGTTGGCAGGTTGAGAGCAATTTAGCCTAAGCGCTCATATTTGGTTGGCAGGTAGAGAGCAATTTAGCCTAAGGTCCTCATATTTGGTTGGCAGGTGGAGAGCAATTTAGCCTAAGGTCCTCATATTTGGTTGGCAGGTAGAGAGCAATTTAGCCTAAGGTCCTCATATTTGGTTGGCAGGTAGAGAGCAATTTAACCTAAGGTCCTCATATTTGGTTGGCAGGTAGAGAGCAATTTGGCCTAAGGTCCTCAGATTTGGTTGGCAGGTGGAGAGCAATTTGGCCTAAGGTCCTCATATTTGGTTGGCAGGTAGAGAGCAATTTAGCCTAAGGTCCTCATATTTGGTTGGCAGGTTGAGAGCAATTTGGCCTAAGGCCTCAGATTTGGTTGGCAGGTAGTGAGCAATTTGGCCTAAGGTCCTCAGATTTGGTTGGCAGGTAAAGAGCAATTTGGCCTAAGGTCCTCAGATTTGGTTGGCAGGTAGAGAGCAATTTGGCCTAAGGTCCTCAGATTTGGTTGGCAGGTAAAGAGCAATTTGGCCTAAGGTCCTCAGATTTTGTTGGCAGGTAGAGAGCAATTTGGCCTAAGGTCCTCAGATTTGGTTGGCAGGTAGAGAGCAATTTGGCCTAAGGTCCTCAGATTTGGTTGGCAGGTAGAGAGCAATTTGGCCTAAGGTCCTCATATTTGGTTGGCAGGTAAAGAGCAATTTGGCCTAAGGTCCTCAGATACCGTTCAGTTTCTAAAATTCATATTCTCAAAAATTACAGAACATAATTCAGATGTTTGTTAGGTTACACTCACAAGATAATCCCTGAATGCCTGAAGAGTGCTAATTGACTGTATTAAAATAAATGTATGCAAATCATATCATTAATGATTAAAATGACTTCATTACCACGATTCCAATTTCTACTATAATTCATATTGATCTTGCGTCATTTGATTTGTAATTTTTTACTGTGAATTGATATAATATCTTATTAATTATTGAAATGTTCTTCACTTGCTCGAGTAATTTGAAATTTTGTTAATTTATATTTTAGAATGGTTCCAACAGCATCAATCACTTTCGAGCATTTGTTCTTTTTACGTAAATTCATGAATAACCTCATTGATTATCTCTATGTGTTGCAATATAATGGATGTTGTTTTTAATTTAAGCAATGTATTTTTAATGATTTCTGTTGCTGCTAACAATGTTTCAGACCGGATACGAACATTAAGTTAATTCTTGTCAGCCATTTGAGTATTGGAATATTTATAAAATATATATATAATACATGAACTTTGAGATTGTAGATAATTATGGCCTCTGTTTGAAAATTTGTTTAAAAAAAACTATTGAAAGTGTTTGAATGGAGCTTTATATCTCTCTCTTGTTACTGTCAACCTCTCTTGTGAGTGTTCTACACATAATTGATATGCAATATTGTAATTATATTATGAATAATGTACATGTTCATAAATTACTATGATGACTAAAGTCTGACTAATGTGATTATGTGACAGACCATTTTTAAGTTCGTTAGATGGACGTAAAAAATCCATAGCCTTCCCCATGTGCCTTATAGACTGTTTTCTGTGTATTATAGTGTATATAGAGATCATAAGCCTCTTACAACTGTGAGTTCAAATCCCATTTGACAGCTATGGTCATTTCAGAGCCACCCCAGAGAGAGGAGGTGAGGGAAGAATTAACTGGGCATAATACTTCCTTACTCTTAATTATTTTGACTAGTTTTTCCTGGTCCTTTAAAGGGGCATACCCTACAACTTGATGCATTTAGAATTAAGGTAAAATGATGATAAATTAAAAGCTTGAAAAGAAAATAGCCGACAAAGAAAGTTTCAGCCAAAAATTCATCCGATTAAAAATAAAATCATAAAAAATATGTATTTGAAACACATACATTTAGTCATGGAAATTTTTGGATGGAAGTGATTTATTATTCATAGCTATGTTTTTTGCGGCTAGTACCTAAACTAGTCATTTTATGACCCATGTTCTTCCTGCAATTATCCATAATATATTGTTTTACATATACATCTAGCACATTTTTACACTTTCACAGAATGTTTGTCAGTTGTAAGGTATGCCCCTTTAATGTGCCTAGTGTAAAGCATCGATACCTACTCATGTGCTTTCTGGTGACTTTCTAGACACAG
Organism: Lutraria lutraria; assembly: GCA_964023205.1. Classification (NCBI taxonomy): domain Eukaryota; kingdom Metazoa; phylum Mollusca; class Bivalvia; order Venerida; family Mactridae; genus Lutraria; species Lutraria lutraria. The sequence continues at coordinate 5,004,285 of OZ026848.1, forward strand.
TAAACTTGGCTCTGTAGTTAGGATAGGGACACTAAAAGAGAAATTGGAAAGGCAGATTAAGTGTAAGACAAACAGTTAACTGCTAACATTATTTTCAAGACTTAATGCATCAATTAGTGAGGTGTATGTTTAGACAATGCAATTAAACATCACAACAGAAATGGCATAATATTTCTAAATTATTAAGCTAATTGAAAGAATTTCCACTAATTGAAACGCATTCTTAGAATAACATAATAAATCTATGCACATGAAAACATGCATTCTCATCAAGACACATAAATTTCATGGAATAAATTTTCGGCAAACATTACAAAAACAGCACACTATAAAAACAGCACACTATAAAAACACATGTTAAAAACAATAAAAACTATATTCTTATCAGTATGAACACAAATTCACCTCAATTCTGAGACAAAATATCACAAAATATCTATAAACATTTCCTTCAGATGGTGTAAAAAACATACGGTAGGCCAACTACAAGAATAAAGCCTATAGAATATTCACAATAAAAACACTGACTGGACGTGTGGCTCAGAGAGGGGGGGTATAAAACATGAGGAATGTAAAACTGTACTGATGGACAGTTGATAGGTAAATCTTAAATGGTTGGAAAAGACTTAAATGCTACTTGCTACAATAAAAAACCTTCATGTGAAGTTTTATAATTGTCTAGCAACCCTACTACATTCAAAACTCATTTTGTCAAACAGGCTTATATTAAAATACTGCATAGATATATCAAAATAATTATAAAATCACAAACTTTATAAATAAAATGCACATATTTTGGATTCTTTGTTATATATCAAAGTAGATTTACAGTCTGGAACATAGATGTTTTAACAGTAAAAAGATCATCTGTGCCAAACCAATTAAGTCCGCAGAAAGAAATTTACACACCTTTTTATCCCATAAACACAGTTATAATTTCTCTCCTGATTGGGCATTTTTGTATTGAGCTCTGAAATCACCAATTAGTGACTGATTATGTTGTAAATGGCCAAAGGCAATGTATTTTGCTATTTGCCAATAAACTTTGAACTGATAATTATGAAATGAAATCAGTATCCACACTGGCAATAATGCTGCGATAAAAGTATTGGCCATGTGAATATGTTTGTAACATGAATATGTTTGTAACATTTTGTTATTTTTTGTTGTTTTACATTAATGTTGCATTATGTATTGCAAAAACTAAGTTTGTTTAATTCATTATTGAACAATTATGATAACAAAGTCCTCCGAACTTTGATAATTATGAAGAGTTTAGACTGTATAAAATTAACAGAAAATAGATAAATAAATGGTCTTGAAATGATTTCTTTTGTCTTTCATATCATATTTGTTGCAATGACCTTACTCTGGGGAGTGCCAACATGATATACCTGTTTACCAGCTAGTAAACCAATGAAGGCCCAGCTGGTAATTCCATCAAATCAGAGAATCCACATTCGAGGCTTTTAAAGGAAGATTTTACTTTGATTTAAGATTCTTCCAGCTAATCAACGTTGAATTAATCTTAGTACAACATAAAAACAACATAATTTACATGACAAAAGTGGGGAGAAATGGTTCTAACATACCGTACAATAGTTAACATTTTTTAACATCAAACACTGAGGTATGATGAGCAAAAAACAGCTAAATAGGAAAATAATATTCTAAGACAAAACAATTTGTTCAATGTTCACATTAACAGTTTCAATCATATCTGAATTACTAACAATCTTTCTTGGAATACTGACTGACTGATAAAGATGGCCCACATTTAATTTAGTGTTCACCTTTACTATAAAACATAATTATTAGCAAAGGCTAATGATCAAGGTCGGACGATTTGTGGTCTAGTGGTAAATGCGCTGGACTACTTAAACAAAAATTCATAGGTTCGAAACTTGACTTCCCTTACCAAAATCTTTTTACACTTTTTAGTGTCCCTATCCCACTAGGCACAATAAAGAATCAGGAAAAACAATTCCAAATGACAGTAGGGAAACAAATTCCCGTTCTTCTCTATTTTATCTCCCTTGTCTCTGGGTTGGCCCTGAAATGACTGTAGCTGTTAAATGGGCCGTTAAACCACAGATGAATGAACCTGCCGTTAGATGTTTATTTATGTTTTCCTTACCTATATAATGTTTCTTATCAAAGTGACATTTATGAAACATACTTCGAAAGATAAAAGACTTGTTTTCATCATTTTAAAATAACACTATTTGCTTTCATCTCAATTTGTTCCGATAAAATATTCACAAATTAGCTGTCAGCGGTTTTAGGTTGTAAAATTTGAATAAAAATGAGAAAGGAAACATTATTTTTTTAGATTTATAGTTTATTAAGGCCAGTAAAAAATACCAGACCGACTCAATGATGGGTGCCCAGCCTTAAGATTCTAACAGCAAAATCCAAAGTTTGACAGTATTTGAGAACAAAATGTTTAATTTTGTGACCTACTTGCTTTATATTCTTTTGATGAAGTATCTGTAAACTTGGCTATTGTTTTGGGTGAGATTACAGTAAACTAGCTTTTCTAGCTTATCTTGGAACAACTTTGTAGTGAATCTAGACATAAAAAGATGCATTTTTTTCTAAGAGAGAATCGATTAAAATTCTTTGTTGTATCGTGATGCATGTAAATAAATAATCAATTGGCCTTTGCCTGCCATTATACTCCTTGTATTTGCCAATGACGTCATACTGACAGATTACCTGATAGATATCATTGATAAAACTCTAGGGTGGATGTCTTCCATGTTTGCAGAACATTCTGAGCATATTTCTCAGGTTGATAAAATAAGATTGTACAAGTTAACAAACTTGATCAGTCTTGTCATAATTTATGATTTTCAGGCCACTGTTTCTTTTATTGTTTGTTTCTCTGAATTTTGTTGCAACGAAATTTGGTAGGAAGGGAAGCAAACAAGATTAGAAAACCATGCAATTTCATGGGGTGTGGCTATAATATTTGCTGAGTCTGTGGCAACTACTTGAAGTAAGAATCCATGTATAAGCGAAACATCTCCAAACATTGAAAAAGCTATGTGATTAATTGATTAATTAAACATTTGTAATTGGGTTGAAACTTGTCAAAATTCTCAAATTAATTAAGTTTAACAAAATTTTGATGTATGTGTTTTACCATGTCAGAAAAATGAAGTTTTAAATTATTTTCTATTTTGGAATCTGGTCTTTTTGTTAAAAAAAATATGGATGGAGGGACTGAGAAATGTAGGACTCAACGAACATTGGCCTTATCCTGTCTGCTGTAATTTATGATTTTCACAAGTGCATCCTTGTGCAGGGATGAGGTTGGACAGATGTTCAGTCTAAACTATTTAGTGCTGTTGTACAATTCAATATGTATTCTTTTATAGACTTGGATATTTAGACAATCTGAAAATGAATAACATTCTTGTTAAGTAGAGTAGTGGTTTTAGTTTTAATTATTTATAACATTACCATTTAAGGCAATGTTAATTCTGCATGGATTCTTGAATATCGTACATGCAGATCATTCATGCTGTAATTTCCTGTAGAATTTTTAGTTAGAGTCTGCCTTTCTATTGTCTTATGTAACACAGTGGTAATTGAACAGAACAGAATGGAACAGAAGTGAGTTAAACATAACACAACAGGATACTATAGTACCGGAAGAGAAAATAACATTAGAATTGATTAGTATTAAAATTGAATGGTATAAATTGCTTTCATCAAATATGGTTTGATGACTGTTTGTTAAATATTCCAGTGTTATATTAGTTTGGCTGAAGGCATTTAGTTTCCTTAAGATATAGCTAATGAACTAAAATACAAAATAAACTATGATGATGACTGTTATTTACAGTATTTTTTGAAGGCATCTTTCCATGGTTACTTTTGTCTTATATATTTCCCATAAGTTCAGGATAAAATCTCCTACATTTGAAATTCATTTTGCTTGAAGATAATTTTGGTAAAAAAGAGCTTTATATTGACAGATAACTTGTATTTACACTCAAGATGCTATTTTCCTCCCTTCGGTCCCTGCCACCTTTCCCCTACACTGGACTCTATGGGAATTTAAACCTTTTACTGGTAGTCTGAAAATTCCATATTCATTTTAATAATTTCTCTTATTATCCAAGCTGTAGAAACAAACTGATGGTGAAATTTTGATCAAGGACTGTGTTGGAAGCTTATTTATCTGGACAGGCTACATTGTTATACCTTGGTCAGGTGTTTATCAGTATTTTGTATTTGCTGGCCTGAGAACAAGGTAGTCACTAATTGTTTATTGTGTACGACAAGGTACAATTTGATAGATGCTACTTAATTTCTATCAGTAGTCCAGTTTATCCGCAGTCTTAGGATGCTTCTGCCTATGTTACCATCGAAACCTGCAGTGTGGTGCTGTCTTCATAATTACTCTAATTGTTTTACTTTTCCGTATAGATAGTGAAGAGTTGTTGATTCTCTAATTGATTATTTGGCACTTTTCTCAGCTGTGCATGTTGCATGTCAAGACATATTTACATTAACAATGCTCTCTGGCGCATTCATGGTATCTATCTGTCATCTTTTTGTCTGACCCAACATGTTTTCTGTACATCGTGTTATATTATCACCATTAGGCTGTTGTTAGTTTCTTGATTGTTTAGGCTTCTGAAGCTTTCCGGTGTTTAGGCTTCTGAAGCAATGGAAGTTTGAAAGAACCAAAAATAGCATGTTACTATTATAAGAAAGCAGACTGAAAATCAGAAGTTTGCCAGATTTCTTGTTATATCACTGGCGTAAAAGCAAAGATGTTAACATTTTTGTGAAAATAACTTAGCTTTGTAACATTGCATTCACAAATGTTCCATATTTTCGAATTACATTCAGAATTAAGCTGCTAGAATTAATTAGCCAGAATCTAGGTACAAAGCAATTGAACACATCCACTTGTTTTGCTCATAAATTAATGATTGATGTTACTAAATTGTGGGTTTGTTGGTGGGTGTTTGTGTGTGTGTAGGTATAATGGAGAGGATCAGCTTGCTGGTGTGTTTGTTCATCATTATTTCTTTCATCTCAGAAAGAGGTGAGTCATAGATTAATGAGTGTGTTCATTAAGTGAAGTGCCATTATCATGTAAAATGTCTATGTTCCTTCTGCCAAATTGTACAGTAACTTCTTCTTTATAGAAGCATTATCATTGACCTTGTTTCCTTTAAGAGTTGTTAGGTTAGATCTTTTTTGCAAAATGTTTGATTTCCAGGTGTAAAAAATTATGTTAAATGCCACTCTGTGGTATGTTATTTTGATCTCTATGATGATAGTCTGTTTATGGTGATTGGTAAGGTATGGTCATATAAAGATTATGTGCTGTAAAAAAGTATTTCTTGCAATGTTTTATTGGCATTTCATAGAACAAAGGTTATATCCTTGTATGTGCCTTGTCAATTTTACTAGCATCAGTGTTTTTAGCTCACATGTCACAAAGTGACAAAGTGAGCTATTAGCATCACTCTCCGTCCGGCGTCCGGCGTCGTCAAACTTTATGTTATGACCACACTAGGGGCCACATTTTTGGCTCAATTTGAGCAAAACTGGGTCAGAACGTTAATATCAACAAAATCTCGGACGAGTTCGATATTGGGCCATTTGGGGTCAAAAACTAGGTCACCCGGGCCAAATAAGGGAAAACCTTGTGAACACTTCAGAAATCACTGTTTTGAATTTATCTTCATGAAACTTTGTCAGAATGTTTATTTTAATAATATGTAGGTCAAGTTTGAAAATGGGTAATTTCTGTAGTAAAATTAGGTCACTAGGGCAAATTGCTGGAAAACCTTGTGAACACTCTAGAAGTCACTGTTTTGATTGGATGATCATAAAACCTTGTCAGAATGTTTGTCTTCATAATATCTTGGACGAGTTCGAACATGGGTCATCTTGGGTCAAAAACTAGGTCGCTAGGTCAAATCTTATGAAAAACACTGTAGATTTCACAGTTATTATTGGATCTTCACCAAACTTTGTCAAATAGTTTGTTTTAATGATATAACGGTCAAGTATAAATATGGGTCATCTGGGGTCAATAACAAGGTCACCAGGTCAAATCTTAGGAAAACTTTGTTAACACTGTAGATGTCACAGTTTTAATTGGATCTTCACCAAACCTTGTCAAAATGTTTGCCTCAATGATATGTGGGTCAAGGATGAACATGGGTCAGCCGGGTTCAAAAACTGGGTCACAAGGTCAAATCTTAGGTAAAAATCTTGTAAAAACTCTAAATGTTAAGGGTTTGATTGGATCTTGGCCAAACCTTGTCAGATTGTTTGTCTTAATGATATTAAGGACAAGTTCAAATATGGGTCACCTAGGGTCAAAAACCAGGTCACAAGGTCAAATCTTAGGAAAACCTTATTAACACTGTAGATGTCAAAATATGATCGTATCTTCACCAAACCTAGTCAGACTGTTTGTCTTAATGATATGTGAGACATATTCGAACATAGGTCGTCTGGGGTCAAAAACTAGGTCACCGGTTCAAAACAATGTTTTAATGAGTGAACAGTGATTGTCATGTGAGCGATATAGGGCCATCTTGGCCCTCTTGTTTTATGTAGTTCTTCTTGCAGTGGGCTGTACAACTTGATACCTTGTTTCAAAGAAGGGATTGATGCATGCAGCAGTTATATACTGCATTCTTATCCAAATCATAGACTGAAATAGTACCTGGTTTGACCACATTATGTTGTGGGAGAATTGTTGCTTTGCATCGCCAAGTAATGCTTCATTACCTTAGAGACTGTAAACAGATTTTCTTATAAATTGTGTTCCATGATTTGTCCATCAATGTAATGATGCTTTGCCAATGGTGTGTTTCATTTTTCAACTAACTTCTTTAAACTTGTTGATGTTTTGTCCAACTGTGAAATGTAACTAATCTAAAAGTTAATTTCATTCTTCACCTGTATTTCTTTTTGGCTGGTTCCTGTTTTGTCAATTTGTGACATGTTTTGTTGCCAATGTTTTTCTTTTTCTAAGCTTCACTTGATCTTTTTGGAATAAATGGGTGTTAATGTAGTTTCCTGCATACCATGCTGACATAGTCTTCCCAAATCTTGCTATGATGGAAACATTCTTGTCTAATCTTTCATTAAGGTTAGTTGCTTTATGATGCCAATCTATTCACCAGCATGTATTGGTGTTAATGGTAACTTTTTTTTCATTGTTCCTGTTAGTTGGCTGTGATAATTGATTGAACTACTAAGCAAATAGAGGTGAACTAGGCAAACAGAGGTGATTCTTTATTGTTGCAATATTAAGTTACATTAAGTAGCCAGCTTGTGTCAGATAGATATGGCTTCTATGTCTATCATCATACAATATTGTTGGTTCGGTGCAAAACCCACTGAAAAAATATGGTCACCCACTAACATGTTTCTATATTTACTTCTGTATTTATGTAAATATTTCAGTAGAATTTAAACTAATAATTTTAAAGACCTGATTTATGCTGTATTATTTATCATTCAGTTGTAAGGAAGCGTGCTGAAAGAATGTGCAGTTTAGTGCAGTAAATATCCATTAATAATAAAACAGAAGTGCCTTCCATTACTATTCAACCTAGATTAAATTTTGAGGAGATATTAATGTTTTTTATTTGATGAAAATATTCTATGATAATGGAAAACATTATTTTAGCATAAAATGTTATCACTTTTATTTTATAGTAATCATATACAGATATTATTATATTCAAATCATCAAAATTTCATGATTCACAAATATTTAAGTTTAAATGATAGACCTTGGTCGTGTGGTTAAGTGGATTTTGCTATACTAAAAAAAAAGAAACCAGTCATTAGGACTGCGATGTAATGTCCAAAATCATATAAGTGTATAATAACTGAGAACAACCATTCTATGGTATTTTGTGTGTTTTGTTTGTACCACTAAATTAGTACTATAATAGATTCTAGGTCACCATTGCATTGAAACATTTCTGGGTGTATGTGCATTAATTATTGAAACAGAACAATAATCACTGCTTAGTGATATTCTCGAAGCTGATCCAAACATGATAAAAGCAATGCACAATAAACATAGTTAATATTCAATCATTCAATGTTGCTAACTTGATAATTTATAGATAGAAAAAGTGCTAAAATAACTCAACTGATACCAAATTCAATGCTGTACTTAGCAGAAAAAAATATAATTTACACCTTTGGCAATTGCCGAGAGAAATAATATTTGCAACGTAGAGCCAGTATTTACGAACAGAGACAGACAGAAAAACCGTTGTTACAAACATTTTGTATTGGTAAATGTTAGTGCAAACAGTATTAGGGTACATCTCAGTGTTTGCAACTTTTATCCAGTCATAGCAAAACATGTAATGGAAAAGCATTTTATAGCTGACCATAGCAAATTGGAGATAATTTAAGTAATGCATTACAATTCAATGTCAAAGAACAAGAAACACCTAATCAATATCGAGGCATAGTTTTCAACATCTCAAAAGACCTACATCAGCAACCAAAGGAGATTGAAAGTTTCGTCTTGACAATGAACACAATATCAAGACATTGAAGGAATAGTACTTCCAACCCAAGCAACATGAATTCTCCAAATAACAACCAAGCAACATGGATGCTGTCCTAGTAACACCTATTGTCAACAATGAGCAAAAAAAGAAACACTCTGGACATTCTGCAGCTGGCAAACAAAAAACAATTTGACAAGCCTAAATACTTGTAAAACATTGCCTGTTCTGACAAAAATGAGACCATGAAAAAATAGAGCTGAGCTTGCACACTGAAGAAACAATTTGAAACAGTCCAAACGAGAATAATGCATTGCCTACCATTAAGCAACTATTAGATCTTTGCAAAAGTTTCGATATCAAAAGTAACCAATAGCCCGAAGGTTATAAAACTTGAGCTTCTTGAAGCTCACACTCTGAACTCATTGGATGAGGGGTAAATGAAGCCAACACAGATCAAGGTTATAAACATTTGAAATGTGTAAGTGTTTTAATATGTCTGTTTTCACTTTTAACTCAAGGTGATTAATAATGTGCTTGCTTCTAATTCCTTACTATTTATGTAAAACATGTCTATGTTTATAATGAAATTGTTGTTTATTGTAAGTAAATATGAAATATAACACCTTGTGTTTATTGTTAACAGATTTATTTACATTAAAAGTTTTACATTATTATATCATCAGAGTTCTACTGTACGTATTTTCAAAATGTACCAAAATTCATTTTGATTAAGATATTGCGTCATTAAATACAAAAAATGTATCTAAGAAGGGATAAGTCAGGTGGTCTGGATAGAAACAGGCCTGAGTATTTTCTCCTAACTGCTGTTAGTGTCAATAGATTTGTTAAAATTAAGTGTTGCATACAGGTATATCTGTCAGATATGTTTTGGCGTTTTTCTTTACCATTCGTTTCATCAAGCTGTATGCCAAATAATGAATCCAATTATATCATATCTCCAAGGCATCTAACAAGTATTCTGTAATTTTGATGGCAATTTATTTACTACACTGGAGAAAATAGATTCTGTATGGGTGATGCAAATGGATGCAGCTTGATACGGAATCCTATTAGTACCATGTAAAATGTTGTCTATTGCGCGCATATATAACATTGGGACAATGCGATATGATATGGCAACAACACGATACAACATTACTAAAATTACATCATGCTAAAATTGGAAACTAGAGGCACAACAATGCGAAGCGACATCACAACATTTTGACAAATGTCATATCGCATGATCATCCGTCTTAATTATCACATTGTCGACCATCGTATCGGACAGTCTTCAATTGTATCGCGTTGTCTCAATGCCGTATCATATTGTTGTGCGTCGCGACAGTCAACATTTTACATGGCACAAGCAGGAATCCGTAGCTTGATGTATTTAAGCTGATGGCATCACTATATTTCCTACAGTGATATCCTTCACATGTGGTTGGTGTACGTGTTCAACAGTCTTGTTCGACTGTCTGTCTGTGGAGATATGATTGCTGTTTGACTGTTTGAATTAAATTGATGTACCTAAGAAACAGGCAATGTTCATTAAATTGATATACCCTAGAAACAGGCAGTGTTCAAGACAAAATCAAGTCTGCGTAAAAACAAGTGATATGTATTTGATAAGGTTTTTATAGATTTTTAGTCATAAGGAAGATATTTCAGTAGGAGGAGATTGTATTCACAGCAACCTTTACTTACTTACACACCTGACTCTTATTAATAAATGTCTGGAATAATACAAACAATTCCTCTATGTTTGTATATTATTTATTGGCTCATGTATCATCTAAATAAACAAATTTAATCTGTTTATACTTCTAAGATGTGGGTAAAGTAGGGGGGGGAGGTATTTCCTAATGGCTGCCTAATTGTATTCTAATGAATGCACTAATGTCTGATGATGCTGATGTCAAGTAAATTCTGAATTGATTGTTTTTTCAGGGTTTCTATTAATGTGGTTAAAGAAAGCACTAAGTGTTACATAATGCACTGTTAGGTTATTTTACTTTTGTAAAAAGTCTGGAACAGGTATCAAAAAACTATACTTGTCATTTTGTTTCTATTTGATTCCTACTGATAAGCCAAGCCTGTCATGCACAAGCGATTGACTTGCAACTGTTTAGTCAGAATTATCAAAATACATTCCAATGCTTAAGGGTGGTCTTATTTTCTAAACCCAGTTACAACATACTTGTATACTTCTTATTTGTCATGGTTTTCATTAATATTCAGCACAACAGATTTTTAGCTCGCCTGATTCATCAGGTGAGCTTTTAGGATCGCTGAACGTCCGGCGTCTGTCGTCCGTCCACAATTAGTTTGTTTACACTCTAGCAACCGCAGCTCTTAGCGAATCATGATTAAACTTGCTCACAATGTATATGGCCACAATGTCTCGGCTAAATTCGATTATGGGCAAAATCGGACAATAACTTCTAGAGTTATGGGCCCTTGAATTTCAAAATTTGCTATATTTAGCTTGTTTATTCACTCTAGCGCCTTCATTTATTCACCAATCCTAATGTTTATTTTCAGTAAATGTGTATAACCAAAAGATCTTGGACAAGTTCGATTATGGGCAATATCGGATCAGAACTTCAAGAGTTATGGGCCCTTGATTTTGAAATTTGCTATATTTTAGCTTGTTTACACTCTAGCGCATTAATTTATACACCGATCCTAATAATATTTTCAGTAAATGAGTATAACATGAGTATAACCAAAAGTTCTTGGACAAGTTCGATTATGGGCGGAATCGGACCACATCTTCAAGAGTTATGGGCCCTTGACTTTGAAAATTTGCTATATTTTGGCTTGTTTACACTCTAGCGCCTTCATTTATTCACCGATGCTAATCATATTTACAATGAATGTGTATGACCTTATAGTTTTGGACAAGTTCAGTTATGGGTGGAATCGGACCACAACTTCAAGAGTTATGGGCCCTTGGATTAGAAAATTTGCTACGTTTTTGCTTGTTTAACAGTATTATATAATATACCTTCATTGTTGGTTTTGATCTCAAAATCTACGTAAAAATGAGTTTTACGAGATGGAAACTATATTACCTGGTCATTTATTATTGGCCTTTGTTCTCAGGTGAGCGATAAAGGGCCAATGTGGCCCTCTTGTCTTATGAAAGTAACAGATTTGGCTGGGAGGGGGGAGGGGGGCACCTAGTTTATAAATATTTTTGAACTTTTGGGATTGTAACTGATTTTTTCATATCCATGGCAACAGTATCCAATTAGATAATTATTCTGCAGATTTGCTGACACTTCAAGATAGTTATTTTTTCTTCAAGATAGTTATTTTTTCTACTTATATAAGGTTTAACAATGATGAATAATTAGACTTCTATGGTACAAAAATGCCTTGTCGTACATGTTAATTGGTCCAATGTTCCTCATTTTCTTTGGAATTTGATTTTTTGCCATATTAATGACACACCCAAGTGACTACAGCATTATTCTGATTAATGACGACTAATTGGCTTGTGTGAACATTGCTATTGTGAATTCTGTATGCCAATAATTATATTGGCTGACATTTTGATCGTAAAAAGTGTGTTTCATAACTAGTATATTGCTGATCACAGCAGTTTTACTTTGTATTGGATGTTTTTTGCATAATGCACTCATTGGCATTTTGTGACCCCATTAAGGAGTTATGATCCAAAGTTCAGCCTGTCTGTGACCATCTTCAGTGTTAAATCAATCAGCTAGACCTGTAACCCTGTCACTGTTGGTCATCCCTTCTATTGTTTTTCTTGTTGTCATAAGTTACTTTCACCTTGTATTTATTTTAGCTAGGAGAACTTATTGCTTCACATTTGTTTATATGACATTTTCCAATTTTATGTTATAAAAGACCTACGCAGTTTTACATGTTAAGGCATAAAGATTAGAAAAGGATTCCATGCCATTTTACACACATACAAAGCATCCCTGTGACCTTTCTTTAAATACTATACCTTCTCCTAAATCCACCAAAACTGATGCCATATGTATACCCCTGTGAAATGTGGCCTTGGTCAACCATCGTTCAGCATCGTCAAACCAGGTTTGATCAAGGTGATCAAGACTGGAAAGACCTTTTGGACCAAACAAAAATGAAGGAAAAAGCACAGTCACAGGAGTTTGTCTACAGATGCAACAAGGCTTGTCATGTTGTTTATTATCTTAGAATTATCAGCTTGTCACGTAGAAGATAGAAGCTATGACTAGTTCTACCAAGCCTTATTAAAACAACATCTGTTATTTCTATCGCTGTTGTCAAACAAATGATCTAATAAATCTTGAAGCCCAGTTAATTCTTCACTTTCTGCAAGACAGATGCACCTTAAAGTTTTTCATCAATGTCAGAATAACAAATTATTACTTAATGCTTAATTGGTGCGTAATACCATGTGCTGTACGTATAATGTGGGCTGGAATTTCTTATTTTAACATATGTCAGATTAGAAATGAGTATTGCACATTATGTAAAATAACACACATTTCGTATCTATGGACTGGGTGATTCTTTAGACACTGATCATGCAATAAGCCAACTGACAGTGAGTGCTGTTGCCCTTTTTTTCTGACAGAAATTAGAGGTAAACGAAGATAAATTGGAACTGTTAGTGTTTCAATGTTTCTGTATACCTGTTAACTTGTTCCTAATGATTAAACCTCTAATAAATGAAATCTATATGATTTAGCCTTTTATGTACCGGTACTTTCGTGTTTCAGTTTTGTTTTTTTGCTGTTCATGTCTTATGGCAGTCACAATCTATGATGGTCCTCGGCCAAAACAGCAATTTGAGGGTTCAGCGCAACAGTGTCGTAACTCATATTGAAATCAGAACAAGTTATGACAGGGTTGCGCTGAGCCCTCGATTATTGTATTATGTACTATGGGTCCTTACAAGCCTTTCAGATTTAAAAGACTCTTCAGTATTTATATCTAAGGTAAATGCTGGTCCCCTTCATATGAATTTCTTGAAAAGAGGAATTTTCGTTGAACTATTCATGATAAGTTCATGATGAATGCATAACTACTAGACAGAGGTAATGCTCTGGTGTTATTTTTACAAAGGAATAAAGACAAGGAAAAGGATTCCTTAACAAAAAACATACAAACAATCCAACCTTCCCCAAAATAACTAGTGTCCCCAAAACCAACCTAGGCTACTCTGGTAGATTTACTCAACACATGGAAACATGCAAAACATTGAGTACAAAACACGGTCTCCTGAAGGAATATTATAATAGTGTCAGAATGATCTGTAGCAAAGTTACTAGGAGGGGCATATATTCTGTATATGTTGATATTTCCGCGTGTCAAAAAGTTAGCGAAATTGAAATTCTGGACATTTCGCATGCGGAAATGTTAGCAAACTTCCATCTGGTAATTTGCGTATTAATAGCATGTCGTAAAAATCATAAGTATGTTGTGCATTAAAAGCATACTATGTCCCATTTATATGACGTTTTCCAATTTATTCATATGTAAATATACCCACTCCTGTGTACAATGAACAATTATAAGCATGTTTAACAAACAATGTGTATGTTTGAAGTAAACACATGCAAACTGTTAAGGTGAAATTGTAAAGGGTGTGAAATATTTTCATAGCTTAGCGTGTTCGTTTTCAACAAAATCAAATTAAGTATAATTATGCAGAATTGAACATTTAAATGCATTAAAACATTTTTACCTTCTTGTAGGTTCAACCAAACCACGCTGGTCATATTTGAGGTTTTATAGATGTTCGTACAAGTAGTAGCCTACGTCGCAATAGTTAAAGTAAATTGTTATTTGTTATTTTAATAAAAGAACAATGTGAAATAAAATAATTTATTTCTTATTATCAATGCTTGAATAAAAGATTTTGTTTTTATTTAACTCTAGTTGTGCAGTGAAATAAATGTTGTAATGATCATAATTGACCCGGAAATTATCGTCTACCGGTGTTATGGTAAATTTCTTCCCGCAATTGGTGGATATTTACGCGAGGTGAAATATATTTGCAAATTTTGTCCATTCGCGAAATTCGCTGACATTTCCACGTCGCTAACTTAACCACTTATACAGTACATCCAAACTATGAAATGGTTTCTTTGACATAGTCGTGTATACTGTAGTCAGGAAATGATTGATAAAAAATCAGGGTCAGAGATCAAGCAGTATTGTGACACATGTTAATTCAATCACTTAAAACATATACCCCTGTTTATCTGTGGTTACTGTGTCGGAAATAAGAAGAAAACCTTTTGCTAACTCTTTATATTAACACCTGGCTTAATAAATTATCTAAAATATTGTTTGAAATTGAAAACTGTTGTATAAATTGATGGAAATCCTTTACAATAAGAAATATATAGATATCAACTCTTATTATGTACTACTGTTTGTTTAGCCAATATAGCTTAGCATCAGTTATCACTCATTGTAACACTTGTGCCTACAGCAAGACACTTACTGTTTTAATATTCTGTATAATATTCATCCACACTCCTTGAACACTTAAACTTTTTAGCTCACTTGATTGCAAAAGATCTTGGACAAGTTTGATTATGGGCGGAATCGGACCAGAACTTAAACAGTTATGGGCCCGAAAATTTGCTATATTTAAGCTTGTTTACACTCTAGCGCCTTCATTTATTTACCGATCCTAATCATATTTTGAATGAATGTGTATGACCTTACGTTCTTGGACAGGTGCCGTTATGGGTGGAATCGGACCACTACTTCAAGAGTTATGGGTCCTTGGATTAGAAAACTTGCTACGTTTTAGCTTGTTTAACAGTATTATACCTTCATTGTTGGTTTTGACCTCAAAATCTACGTAAAAATGGGTTATACGAGATGGAAACTATATTATCTGCTCATTAATTATAGTGCCTTTGTTCTCAGGTGAGCGATAAAGGGCCATGTTGGCCCTCTTGTTTTATATATATTACTTCTTTATTAAGCTTTTTGTGCCCAAAATATAATTATGTTGTGCTAGTTGCAGTTGGATTGATTTACCATCTGTCTGTCTACTTATTAATCACGTGCTGTAGATCAGCAACAAGTCTCACTTCATGAGGCATCAAAGAATGAGTGTAGGTTTTACAAAGTGTGTCTCGATTATTTTTTGCACCATCTATTTCCTTATTATTTATAATCACAGTGTTCCTGTGCATCCACTGTACATACTTTCATGTATTAATGTCAAAAATACTAGTAATGAAGCATTGTAATCTTCACTGGTAGATAAAACATCAACCAAAACCTCCAGTCTACTGTTTTTTTCACTCTTTTGTACTAAAATCTGGTCGACAACCTCAGTAGTGTCATTATTGTTGTAGACTTGTGTTTTGCTTAGTTGCAAGATCTCTGTGCAGACATTATATTAATGAAAAGGAAAAGATTACGATATAATGTTTACATTATGACTTATAATACCTCCAGGGAACCTGAAGATTTCGGTCATGATATTGAAGTGGTCTCATTTGATAGATCAAGTTGAAATGTCAAGGAATACTGAAAACTAGTCCAAGTATTGTTGGTCATTACTGCAAGATGGTATTAGTGCTAAGTGATGTAATTGCTGTAAACTGCATTGTCCAGTTCCTACTGATGTTTTAAACTAGTTTGGCTTATTGATAAATGTCTTATTTTTGTCATACCCTGGCCCTGGTAGTGAGCTTGACATAGTCACCTCAATGTATGGTGTAGGTTCATCCGTCTACCCTGAAATAATCATAGCTGTGGAATGACCAGGCTGTTTAACAACAGATATAAGGTTCATCCATTTGTCCAGGTTATACTGATACGAATGATTACTCTGTCAGTAGATGGGGAATTCGAAACACTTGGCACAAATATTCACCCTGATGAGACAGTGTCATGGTCATGCCTATTAAAGATCTATGTTTGTAGCTCAAAAGTCAAGGTCACATTTTAAGGTCAAATGTCAAGGTCACATTTTAAGGTCAAATGTCAAAAATTGGTCTAAAACAGCTTGTCTGAACCAACTTATTCATTTCATGTCAATCAAAGAGGGCTTGACATTTTGCTGTTGGGCCTCTAAGTTTGATTGTTTTTTAGACTTAATTTTTTGGGTTGCTATGTAATGAGTTTGTCAATGTGTATAATCATGCATACCTATAATGACTAAGTGTAGAAATTTAATTACTTAAGATTTTTGCACAGCCTGCTGTCTCAACCTTTCATTATATTAAGCACCCAATTTTTTTCCCAATTATGTCAATGATTTAAAAGAACTACTCATTAGGAATACTAACGAGCTGACAGATTAGTGCACATATTTTTTGTCCAATTAAGTCTCATTTCACATTTCTCCTAACTGCCATGTTTTTACAAAATACTTTGTTTGCCAAATTTCTCATTTAGTTTGAAGTGGATATTGTCCAAGAATTAACATTTCTGTTAGACTATGTAAATTCTATTGAATCAGTGTCATTCAAATGCAATTTGGCTGAAAAAAGAAGTCAATTATTTTCCATTGTAACTTCATTGTCTGTGTTCTTTTCAAAACTTGAAAAGGAAATTGTTTTAAAAGTAATGTGATAGGTATCTTTTACTACATATTTTATGCTTGTTGGCTAAAGAAATCCAAATCTGATAATGTTCAGCTGATGCCAATTTTAACAAAAAACAGTCATTTATTATATGGAATTATTCGTTTTAATGTTTATTTTGTCATTTAATGCATGATTGATAGATAAGCCACATTTTCTGTATGGCTATTTATGTATTCTGTAATAATATTGACACCCACTCCTGATGTTTTTATCTGCTCGTATTATAAAAGATGACAATGGTATTCTGTGGGACTGTATTGTTAAAGATACATTCAGACAGATATAACATGATGCCACACATTTTTATGTGACAAATTTGGCACAAATGAATGACATGTCTGTATAATACAAATTGTTTACTTGAATGTGTTACAGGCAGCCATTAATTGTGTGACATTTTACAGACGTCTGCTTCTTATGATCTGGGAAAAAGGAACAGTATGCCTGTGTTGAAGTTTTTTGTTTCTAAAATAATTCTTAGGAACAATATTGATGCCCTGCCATTGTCATTATGCTCATTTTAGGCTCCATCCTGCTCGACTTCATTGGTTCAGTTTGTGGAGCTTGGTGTGACTGCATGATTGAGCATGCAATTGTTTGCATGCATGCAACCTGGACTAGTTGTTTATTTTAACATTGTAATATCTGCTGTACATAAGGTGTAAAATAAAAAGTTCTTAGATTACAATTATATAAGCTCTGAACTGAAGCGATTAGAAATAGAATTCATGAAAACATGATTTTTTCATGAACTGTTCATGTGTACTCTATGAATATATAGTTCCTGAAGTATGAATAACTATTAGACAGGGTTAAATCTGTGTTTGCTGATTGCTGTAACTGGTTGGGCTGTATACTCACTTTGTTTCTTGAAAGTCTACCCTGCATCTTATCATACTTATACCATTCATTATCCTGAAGTCTTGTATATATAGAGTCCTATATACTTGTACAGCTAGCTATCCAGCCAACCCTATTTTTCATACAGATCCTTATATTTCTTACCCCTTTGCAACCTAAGTTATAATGAAACTGTTTGGGAACAAGCCATTCCTAAAAAATACATAAAATATGTTTAAAAAAAAAAATAGAAACTTTTAAGTTTTTGTGACGGACCTTCCCTATTTGTTTGGTCAAGTAAACATTAATTTATGGTCTTACCTTCTTCCCTAATGCTAATTCAATTTGTCATTGTAGTGTTGCTCTGTATTTACCATTGTAGTATTTTGTCTATTTAGTACATCATTTAGGCTTTAAAGCAATTATTTGTTTCTGGTTTCATTCTCATTAAAAATAAGGAGAGGTTGGTCAGACTTTTCATGTATGGAAAGGTTAAAAGAAGTGAGAAATTTTATGTACCATTCCTTAGGCCTTAGCAATAAAAAATCATAAGGTTGCAGGGAAAAATAAGGGCATATTTAATTTTGTAGGTTGAGCAACCATTAACAAAGAACTTTTTTAAGCTTTAGAAGATTTTCACCCCTTTGAAAGGAATTTATAAGATCATGAATTTTCCTTGAACATTTCATGCATATTTCATGCATAGTTCATGAAGTATGAATAACTATAAACAAAGTTGACTGGGACAATATTGAACAGGTTATCAAATTACTCAATATTTAAATTTTGTCATAAAGTTTTAATAGTGTGATTTGATGCTCAGATTTGATTAAAAATAAAACTATTAATAATTTCTAATATTTGCGCATAAATACTTGTTTTAATTATATACGTTGAATTATTTACTGCAAAATTTCATAATTATTCCCATAATTAGAGTTATACTTTTTTCAAACTTTACATTGTCATTATATTAACATTAATTATGTATTTTGATTTTTAAATTGAGCGCATGTAGCTTTAGCAATATATTTACCTGCTGGATTGTAACTTCATGGTCTGAATGCTTGAATTTATTTTTGGCATCGGTAGGATCCAGTAACTTTCGTAAACTATACAATAATTTTCGTTATACCGGTTGTTGAATGCTATATAATCATGTATTTAATGATATGCAGCGTAATATTATATAAACATGCGGAATGGGACATTCCCTAACGGTAAAATAAACGAAAACTATCGACTAGCTGTGGTACGAAGCTGAAAATAATCACATTCTGCGACCGTGCAATTATTCAGCTTTGACAGTTTAATAAAATCGCACTATATCATAATGATTATTATGATATTTAAGGCCATCCTTAAAAAGAATGTTGTCCGCCGTAATGCTTCCTGCTCACAAAAAAGGCCCCGACCCAATTTTTTTTATGGCCTTTCAGGATTTTTAGCTCACCTTATTCATCAGGTGAGCTTTTAGGATCGTTGAATGTCCGGCATCCGGCCACAATTAGTTTGTTTATACTCTAGCATCCGCAGCTCGTAACGAATCGTGATTAAATTTGCTCACAATGTATATGGCCACAATGTCACGGCTAAGTTCGATTATGGGCAAAATCGGACAATTACTTCTAGCTTTAATAGTATTATGATGTGTATTTTGGGTTCAATATAAAAACAAACTCCTATATACCTATACCTACCCACTGAAAATTTTCTGGGTCGGGTTTCAGCAAACAAACATTTTTTTAAGAATGGCCTAACTGTGCAGAGCACTTTTCAACAATAAGGTCACCTTCAATGATGGTGATAATTATTTTTGATAACATTTAATGTTTTGTATAATATTATATATTTTTGCATTTAATTCTAGCATGATTTCATACTTATCTTGTAAGTGCTCTGCTTGAGATAAGTAAAAAACTTGTTCATGTAATTAAGCAAAATCTACAATCTTTTATTATTCCCGAATATGATTAGCAATCATATCGCATGCTGTAAAACTCAGGGAAATTAACTGTTCTATGCTTAGGGTTATAATAAAATAATTGATGACCCATAAATTCTGTTTGTTTCAATAGGGTCTTGCTTGCTCAGGATACAATAAGATTTGAGAGCATATTTTATTACAACAGCCTATAATGTAATAATACAATAATTCACCTGCTTTATTATATCATTTAAAGCACTGTTGTTTTCACCTAAGTTATACATGGCTACCTTTCTAGAGTGTTGATGAAATCACAGCAAAAAAAACATGCCAGAAAACTCATTGTTGTCATAACAAAGAATATCGGATTTTGCCGCATTGTCAGTAAATTTGGCTCCGTACCCAAGACGGAGATCATGAAACAAAAAAAAACCATCTGTTTTCTTCATTAGGAATATCAATACTGTGATTTTCTGTGGTAATTTAAGTAGCTCTCTACAGGGTGTGAATTATAATTATCAGCAATTATATCATGCTTACAATTCATTGCATTTCTTAAAGTTTCTTTTGCTTTGATGGCTGGTTTAGTTCTCCTGAGATATTGTAATTATTAGTGAATAGTTCTGAATGCTATTGGAAGGCAGGGAATTCAACATTATGTTTTGTTTTCGGGTTTTATCCTGATTGCTGCTTTATTTTTCATCCTGTACTGTGTTTCCCGTTGTAACACCTCCATCTTTATTGCAGAACAGTTACTTCTTTTTGCTGCAGTTTAACATCTCTGTAACTCATGCTTTATGAACTATTTATGGAGAATGCATGAACAGTTCATGAAAAATTCATGTTTTCTTGAATTCTATTTCGAAGGGGGTTGCACTAACAGAATGCATCATTTGACAACTTTCGACCTTTAACCATGTAGGGAGATACCAGGCATACACATAAACTAGAAGACATTAAAGACATGTATTAATGCATAGTAATACTAGGTCTTTGCTACCATTTCACAATTCATGAGACGTTTGCCATCAACAAAAGTATACTAAAAGAGTGTGGACTATGGTAAATCATTTGTTCATGCGTTAAAATGCACTTTACCAATTTTATCTGTTGAAACTTACATGTTAACTACTGTTTAGTACTGTACTACACCTAACAGCTTCCACCCCAAAATTCCTCACCACAAAACACAACTACACAGCATAACTTAGCATAACATGAAAACGTCTATGACAAGCATGCACAGTTCAGGTGTCTTGGTCAGCAGTAAGCCAAGGTGTCAAGGTCGGCAGTTAACTGAAAAAACTGTGACTTGAAAAGTTAGTATCATTGTGAGGTTATTGCCGCCATAAAAATAGTATGGGAGGTTTCTTTTTTTTACTGATTGTATAATATACACTGAACAAAACTTATTTCCCCCCACAATTTAAATACGATTTTATCAGCACTTGCTCAAAAGACCATTGCTGGATTAGCTCAATTCAACCAAATCTTTATAAGATCCAGATTTCAAAACTTCTGAACTTGTAAATTACATGTCGTTGGGTGGTGTACTTTATGAAAATTGACTTGAAAATCATTTACATAATTTTATCAAATTATATGGGGAGGGGGTTATAAGTTGTGTTGTAACTGATAAAATACAAAAAGAATGATTGGAGTAGGTTGTTTTGTATGAACAAGAAAACAGGTTGAAAAAAGGTAACTTACTGTTATTTACAGTGATGGTAATCTACTGATAATTGTACACCTGTTTCATGGACACAATAAGCATGAGTTCCTGGTACAAACATCTGTAAAAATCATTGTAAGTAATGAGAAAAATTTGTTTCTGAATAGCTTTACTTTGACCTGTGTGAAGTATGGAATGAGTTAAACAGCAGGCGTTTAAGAGCCATTCGATCTAAAAGCTTACTTTAGACTTCTTTAATGTTGTATGACTGCTATTTAATTTACTTCAATGAGTTATTTTTTATCCTGACTTTGATGCAATTTTATTTCAAGCACAGCTGTAACCTAAGAATGTGAGGTTATAGCCTGACTGACCTTTCTTATAACTTTAGTATTTCAACTCAATACTCTCCATGGTGCAGGTATTCTCATATCATAGATCTGGAATAATGTATGGATTTTCAATTTTGTTGAAATATTGCGGTTTCTTGTGTGCATGCAACCCCAATTCTTGGAGTAAGCTAAACTATCCAAGACTTCTAGCCTGATGAAACCTAAAAACATGTTGGCTTGCAGTAAAGGTTTGCTCTTGTGTAAGCCAATTTTGCTAAAACATTATATACGCCATACTGAAAAAGACATGCTAGGGGGTAAAGAATTAAACATTTTTAGTCAATTTTTTAATTACATAGTTCAATTGTTGTGTAATTGCAAGCCACCAATTTTTAAGTATGATCTCACTCTGATGTTTTCAAATTCACAATTGAAATACATGTATTGTATAGACTAACTCTAAAATAACAATTGTGGACTTCATGCAAAAGTAATTGTGTGTTATTGTGTATTTAAATGGGACAAAACATGTTGAAATGGGCTCAAAATCACCATACATGTACTTAGCACCCCATTTAATTATTATCTTATGACAGACCTGAGTATGGTTACAGTGAGTATCCCAATGACCCTTATATGTTATTTTAACCTTGGGAGCTTTCTCCATTAGCTTCAGTCTCTGAATTTCATTCTGGGAGTTAAGTTTGATTAAAAGATAACAATATTATAATCATGATACAATGTAACATTAAACAACGCTTTATTCATTTGGGTTGCCCAATCTTCCATGTCACTGACAGAGGGCCTCTGACTAATGTTTACCCGATAAATACAAATTCAGATCAAGGCGCTGATGGAATAATGTAATGATCTATATCATCATTGTTTTATCAGAATTAACTTAGAAACATAGAGATACATGGGTTGAGATTTCGAGATTGGATTCCAATCTCAAGATTTATAAACTAGGACCATGACCCCTAGTGTTTTCATGATTTGTTTGTCGAAGTATCTGTTGTAATCACAGGTGATCAATCTTTAGTATCAATCATGGTCTTTGTGCTCAGTAGATGTGATTGTACCTTAGGTAAGTGTTTCTGGGGATGAAGTTATCAGTAAATTTAATGATTAGAATTAAGATATACATAAAAATGTATTAAGTTTAGTGTATAATCATCTCTAATGATAAAGAATCCATTTCTACTTCTTTAGTCTTATCTGTTTTTATTAGTATAGTCTGTATAGTTTTTAATGACCTAATGCTTATAATAAATTGAATTAGATTCAATCTGTATTAGAGCCTCAGTCAATTATAATGTAATCAAATGGAAGTATTATTTTTATATTTTATTGGGATGGGGGGTATCCAAAGGATTATTTGGATCCTTTATGGTGGAGTGTTTATGACATCTGTCTGGTAATCAATCACTGGGAGTTTATACATTCATTTCAAAACAAAATTTCTAATTTGAGGCAGCTGTCCAGCTAGGTGCACAAGTTGGGATTTCCTCCATGCTTAAAGCTGGAAATGTTGCCAATGAAAAGTTGCCCTGGCTATTGGTGCAATGCTAAATCCAGAGAAGAAATATTTTTACTGCCAAACCTGAGGTAGAAGGCTTTGCAAGGATGATAAAATGTTTGCCTTTGTTCTAAAAATATATTTCTTTTTTACATGTATTGGCTTTATCATATCAATTTAAAGATAATCTATAAAGGTTGATCGACTATTGTAAAATTGATGACCTTTATTCATAAAATTGTCATTTATTGCATTTAATTTACTAAAAGTGGTCAAATGAAATAAACTTGCCTCATTTACTTCAATAGTTCTTGTTTTTAGTACCCCCCCCCCCCCCCCCCAAAGAAAAAACAAAAACAAAACAACAAACGTTTATTTCTCTAATTACTTTTATAAAAAACTGTCTAATGATACATAATGTGCATCTCAATTATTAATGTCTAAAAGTGGAAACACTTCATGATTTGTTCATTCTTAATGCATTTTGATGATGCATTTAAGTTGGATCAGTTTTTTGTATCTATGGCCACTGTTGTTGTTTATAATTGTTTCTCAGACTTTTGGATAGATGGGAGGAAATTAAATTTGACCAAAAAACTCAATTTCAGTGGAGGCTAACATTATGGCCATGTCCTTGAAAACAGCTGGTTGCAAGACTTAGTGAGTTTACATGTGATTACCAAATAATGTACTGGCATTAGTGATGCACTTATGAATTTTTTTTGGTTGTACTGTAGTTAAAGTATTATGGTTAATTTAAGTTTGCTATAAATAATGTAGATGCTAGAAAAAATGAAGCTTTAAATTGTTTTGAATTTTTAAATTTTCATTTTGGTTTTATGAAAAATAATTAAGGTCTTTAGGTTTGAGATACAAAAATCTACAAACAGTGCCCGGTGAAAATATGTTTATTAAACTTAACTATTTAAAAGTGAAGCTTGGTTACAAAAGGGTTTTAAAGCATGAGTTAAATTGTTCATGGGAATATCAGAATTTCATTTTCTTAATGGAGCCATTTGTATTTACTTTTATGTAAGATGCCATTGGCTTTGAAGCCAAATGTGCTATTAATTAATGACTTAATTAGTACAAGGTGTTGGATGACCCACACATAATCATGTTCTATTGTGAGAAACCAACCATTAAATTGAAAATATGACTTTCCCTATTTAATGTTGCTGGTAGTGAAAAACAAGTTCTTTGATGAATTTCAGATATTTTTTAGGTTTCTATGGCTTCTGCAGATAATGGTAGTTAATTAAAGTAAAAAAGTACAATGATGGTCTGTTTGTTAAACATGATAATGTGGGGATATTTTGTATGCAGTTGAAATTACATCTGTTTTGACCATTACGTGTTAGAATGGTAATTAATTATGTGTTTAGGCTCTTGGATTGCTCCAATCAGCTCAGAATAGCTGACAAGGCAACAGAAATTGTGAGGTTCCATGTAGCAAACCCTTATTTTGGTTTCACAGCAAAGCGTCTGCTGAAATAATGGTATTGATTTAACTTGATTAAGAAACTTGTTTAATTATATTTATATGGTCAACTGAGCTTATTTACTGAGTTAAGGAAAAAAACAAAAGAACTTCGAGTTTTGCAGAAAATACATCCTGTTTCTTTTGATATTTATACCAATGATATTTTGTTGGGGTTAGATGACAGTTCAGCTTTCTGTAGCCATGACTCACTCAGTGCGCATGAATTTCGATGTTGACCATTAAGTACTATGTTTTTCTACAGCCACCATGCAATTGTTCAACTAGAAGTGTTTGTGAAAAGGATGCCCCCTAAAGGCCACCTGGATAGTTAGACCTTAACCTTTGAGCATCCCTATTGATTTTGAGGTCAGTAGGTCAAAGGTCAAGGTCTTGCTGTATATATCCCAGGGCCTTTTTTCCATAAATTGGGAAGGGGCCTTAGCCTTTCATTTTGGGAAATTCAAGCGCTATTTGGCCAAATTCTGAGAAGGTTAGACTACTGAGTATGAATAGCATTGTATTTTTGGGAATTTCTTGCCTAAAATTGGGAAAAAACAGCCTTTTTTCAATTGGGAAGTCACCAAATTTAGGCCTCTGTTATAGAAGGAAAAAAAGCCCTGTATCCAGTTGGCTTTTGGGGAGCATCCGTGTTTCACAAATACTTCTTGTTAAAGTATAAATGTGTGCCTGTTTGTTGCCTTCAAAGTAAGTTTTGTTTGACAATTGATTCCAATTTGAATCTTCCTGTGTCTCGCAGATTCTTTGGCGATTCTTAGATTATTTATTAGACTTAATTGAAGCCAACACAATGTCTTTATAAGATCTATTGATACACTTACTTATATTTTGCTATTAACATATCGCGATCAAATGAGATGTTTAATATCTAGCAACATCTGTCTTTAATGCTTTCCTAATCCCAATGTAACAATATCTTCCTCATTACATGCAGTATAAACTCGATGTTTATCAGTTTCTGTTCCAAATATTAATTGCTTGTGTCTGTTGAATTCAAGCCTAATTGTTCAATGTTTGTTTATATTTGTTGAATATAACAATAAAAGTGCCAAAGTATCATTACACATGTTGGCAAGACGTTTGTTGACATGTTTCAATATTCAGAAATAGTTCCAAATTGATGCCAACTGGTAATGGAGTGTACATTTATTTTGAAGAAATTTTGACTTTTGTTGCGTAGCTTACATTCTTTAGTTAAGTGATTTTCATTTTGTTTGACATCCAAATTTAAAAAACAGATAAATATTTAATGAAAAAGATCGCAGTAAATATCAAAACAATATCCTTTGGATACTATTTATGTTAACAATGTGGAAGCCAATTGCAACGCTGTTATTTCTTGCTATTTGTATTCTGCTTCTTTACTGCTTTCTCTATACCCCGTCACTCTGGACTTGTGTCCTTAATGCGTTCCTATGGCAACCCAGGATGCAGCAGGTACGGGGGGTGTATTAGTTTTAACCTATTTTTTGTTATTGGTCTGTTTGCTGGTTTTCCTTCTCACTCACTTTTATTTTTGTTAGAAATTATTTTTTATCCAATTTATATCAATTATCCTTCGATATGTAATTTTGATTACTCGGTTTTTACTTTCATTTTCACTTTTATTGAAATACTCACTTCTAGACATGACCATTACCGGTAGTTGCAGATGCCCCTTATATCAAATTAAATCAAATTATTCTTCCCATTTCGGGAATTTCTTGATCTCCTGTTGGTACAGAAGTATGTGGTCCTGATGTAATAGCTTGTTTTCCGAATGTTCATCGCCTTTCGTACTTGCAAATTGTTTTGAGCTTTTATGCAACACATGATACATGTAGTAAGTATATGGTGCTTGTTATTTATTTAAAATCCATGTATTGATACCTTTTTTTCAACATTTTATTTATCCCTATGATTTTCTATGTTTACAGATTTGTCATGTTTGGATTAAATTGACAGATGAAGTGTCCTAGCTTTAAGGCCATGTTTTGGTAAGTTATCATATTTATCTCTGAGAAATGTTTATATTCTTAATATTTATTTTCTGTCTGGGTCAGGCCTGTGTAAATCTCAAGTCAAGTGTTATAGTGAGTGCATACTGACAGAATATGTTCTAACAGAGGATGCCTCTCCTGTAGAACAAGGTCACTCTTGGTTGGAATCTGATCTCATTTGAGATTTCTTGTAAAGCCTGACAGTTTGTTGTTGTCCCTCTTTTTTCTAAGATTATCTGTCACTTCCTCCAATGTACTTTGCACCCCTCTCAGATTTAATCATGCCCTTAGATTCTGTTTTGGATTTGGATCTTGGGTCAATGTGTCCCTTGAATGTTGTTTTGTTTGCACCATTTCTTTTACAGTCTTATGAAACATCACATTTTTACCCACCCAAGGTATTGAACGTTGTATGAAGATTTGACAGTAGAAAGATCTAAGATAGAAATTTCTATTAATGTGAGTTACATTATGGTTACTTTGGTTGGTGTTTAACAGTGACATTTGTTGTTTCTTCTCTTCTTCATGTCTGTTCTTCACCTGTTAATGCTGACATACACACAACCTTCAGGGAACCAGGGAATGATTCTAAGACTTGGCAAGGTGCACAATGAAACATGGTTTTGGAAAATGTAACATAGCACATACAAACAACAAAAGAAAGCCAAAAAAAGATTGTTAGCTGTCTCCAAAGCTTAAATCAGATGCTTATTTCTTTTACTGCGTTTTACCTGCTCTAGATATTTCTACGTTATGCTCTTTACATCAGGTTTATAACAGTTTAGGATTCTATTTACATTAGTGTCAACAAATTGTTTCCAAAAACATAATTATCTGCCCATCATTGTGAAACAGAAGTTAACCTAGTTTAATTATTTGGCTCTTTGGTGCTCTTTTCATTATAGAACATAATCTTTTTAGCACATTTGTTAACCTTAGATTTACTATTAAAGATATTCCATGAATTCCAATAGGTAACCAGTGAACTGTGCCAACAAGAAAATTCCCAAATGCCATTTTTAATTATTCAAACGTATAAATATATCATTGCGTAGCTTGATACTAAAACAGTATTACATGATAGTAGATTGTTTACATTGTACAACATTGATATGTGAAGCTTCGGTTCAATGGCCTATGAGAGTATCCATTAAACAGTTATATCATTTTAACTAAGATAGCCTGGCATTCTCTCAATTAGGGAAATTAAGACACATGTTGGTTCTACAATAAGGGGGTACTGACCGACAATTGCATCAGTAATTAACCTACATTTCTATTAGAATTTATTTCAAAGTTACTGAAGATACTGGCCTAATAAAAAGTAGCTAACATCTAGATTAGAGTTGATTCACATACCTGGGTGAGATTTTTAGCTCACCTGTGAGCTTTTAGGATTGATGAATGTCCAGCGTCCATCGGCCGTCCACAATTAGTTTGTTTACACTCTAGCATCCACAGCTCATAACAAATCGTGATCAAACTTGCTCACATAAATATGTATATGGCCACAATGTCTTGGCTAAGTTGGATTATGGACAAAATCGGACAATAACTTCTAGAGTTATGGGCCCTTTACTTAGAAAATTTGCTGTATTTAGCTTGTTTACACTCATTTATTCACCAATCCTAATCATATTTTCAGTAAATGTGTATAACCAAAAGATCTTGGAAAAGCTCGATTATGGGCAGAATCGGACCAGAACTTCAAGAGTTATGGGCCCTTGACTTTGAAAATTTGCTATATTTTAGCTTGTTTATGTCTGTAGCGCATTCATTTATTCACCGATCCTAATAATATTTACAAGGAATGTGCATGACCTTACGGTCTTGGACAAGTTCAGTAATGGGTGGAATCAAATCACAACTTCAAGAGTTATGGGCCCTTGGATTAGAAAATTTGCTACGTTTTAGCTTGTTTAACAGTATTATACCTTCATTGTTGGTTTTGATCTCAAAATCTACGTAAAATGGGTTATACGAGATAGAAACTATATTATCTGGTCATTATATAATTATAGTGACTTTGTTCTTAGGTGAGCGATCAAGGGCCATCTTGGCCCTCTTGTTAGGTTTATTGGTTTTAACCCAATGCAGCTTTGCTACAGGCTGGTCCAGGGCAGTATCCTCTAGAATACTGTGTTTGATCCTCTGTTGTTTGTATGGTCCTTAGTGTAGGGCTGGTTTGGAGTTGAGGCATTTAGGGGATACAGTGTAACTTCTGAAATCCGGACCCTCTGAAATCCGGAAACTTCTGAAATCCGGACGATTTTCTTGGTCCCGAAATTTCTCCCTCTATTTCAATGTAAATTAGACTTCTGAATTCCGGAACTTCCGAATTCTGAATTCCGGACGATATTTTCATAAAGTTTGGTTTATGTAAGTGCAATTTTACTTCCAAAATCCGGACAGTGCAGAAAGTGTCATCCTTAATTAGTCCCGCGATTTTTAACCCTGAGGCAAAATGTCATTGTTCTCTTTTTCAATTGTTTACCAATCAGTGGTGTTAGTATATTTTGACATGTGTTAGAATCACAATATATATGTCAGTTTGCATTTGTAAAATGAACCACTTTTACTAAAATATATTTCCAATTATTTACACTCATTAACAATTTTGACTGGTTCATTTTTGTTAGTAAAATTGTAAGTCGGTATAATCTTCCTTTCGAGAAAATATTAGATTTTGATTAATAAATCTTATTAACGTTTATCTTTTATTTTTGCATCATGTGTTAGTAATAATAACACCATATTGTATTATGCATAAATGATGTCCCTATTTTCACCATTAAAAAACTCTGTCATTTAACATCTGTACTTGTTCAGATAATCTCAGACTTCTGAATTCCGGAAACTTCCAAAATCCGGACATTTTGGCCGGTCCCATGGGTGTCCGGATTTCAGAAGTTACACTGTAGTGGTATTTTTTGGGAAGATAGGATGTTTTGTATGTTATTTTCTTCTATGTATCCTGTCTTTATCTAAATACTTCAAGGTCCTTTATCTTTCTTTCATTAGGTGAATTACTAGTGTCTATTTTTATATGTGCGTTTAAAAGGTGTCGTATTGTGGGAACACCCTCAGCAGGCCGCATCCACAACAGTGTCCACTCTCTTATTTAAACAGTTTTATTCAGATCCTCACCAAATTTGATGGAAACGTTTTATGGCCGTGAGATCTCGGTCAAGTTTGATAACAAGCCCAATCGGCCCAGGCACTTCTGAGTTATGCCCCTTGATGCTTTGAAAAATGAATTTTAACAGGCATATTTTGAGACCTGGCATTTTGTTTTGTGTTTTACTTGAAGCTTTATTACGTTTTCCTGTGTATGGTGATTGATGCATATAAATTTTGTGCTTTATGCCAAACTTTCACCTTCAGTCACCTGGCTGATTAGCCAAGTTGGTTGAGTCCAGAGCTCCAAGATTATGAAAGTTGAGAAGAATCTCAGAGCTCAAATCTCAGGTTCATTTTAGGAGGTATTTTGGTTATTAAAAGATTTAACCTCCATGACCGACTAACCATGGAAACCCCCAAAAATGGTTGATTTGTGGCATTAAAAAATACCACAAAAACCCCTCTGACAGTTTACAGTTTGTATAGTGTGATTTTATTAAACCGTCAAAGATGAATATTTACACGGTCTCTGAATGTGATTATTTTTAGCTTCGTTCTACAGTCGATAGTTTTTGTTTATTTTACCGTTAGGGAATGTCCCATTCCGAATGTTTATATGTTATTATGTAGCGCATTATTTTATAGATTACGAAAGTACCCGAATCCTACGAAAGCCAAAAATAAATGCAAGCACTGGCCATGTAATTATTTGACTTTGATAGTTTAATAAAATCGCACTATAACAAATGTCATCAGGTCATTACAAGTTTTTTTTTTACTTGCTTACTTTGATATTTATTATGCTTTATTATTTCTATCTGATGTGATTATTTGTGATCAAACATTATTAATATTAGATGAAACTCATCACCATAAATATACTAGTTGGTAATGTTAGTTAATAATGTTTTTTGGGGGCACATTTTGATTGGATAATTTAGCGTCATATTATGAGTTCTATCATAGTTTATACAGATTTAATTGGGTAATAAATATTGACTTTCTGTCATCATGATTAAGTGTTATCACTTATCATTTATTGCAATATTGCTGCGGCGTGGATCGTTTGCTGATTGGGAGAAAGAAAGCTGGGCAGTGATGTATGGTGATGCCAACCTTGTCATAACCTGAGGTGTAAGCATTAGTAAACAAGAAGATATATAATTGGTCTGTAAATCATATTGACTCGTTTGCGTTCATGAAGTTTTTCCCCTTTTTCTTATGCATTTCTTGTGATATTTTTCGAATGACATCAACAGTGTCAGGGAGCACAGTATACAGGTGTGTACAGTTTCAGCTTTCTTTATCGTCGGTATGTCGTATGTGACTCCCATGGCTGTAGCTCAAAGGTCAAGGTCACACTTCGAGTTCAAAGGTCTTTTTTTATGTCAGTTTGTGATTTTTTATGCCATTTATGTTGTATAAGCCTCACTCATAAAGACTTGTAAGCTTGATTGACACATCTGAAAAAATATGATGTCTGAAAAAAAAAGTATTGCCCTTGTTCAAGCGCATTTGAATTTATATGTGAATATTCTGTTCTGTTCAATTAGATTTCTAAAACTACTTGACTAACTGACTTGAATATGTTTTTATAATCTTTAAGTTCTGTGCATTTTTTGCCGTAAAACATTTTGGTAATTCTGATTGATTTTTGTGTCTTAGTGTATTAGATTACGCAGAATTTGTTTTTGAAGTAGTAAAAATTTGAGAGCTATAAGGGCTTAACAATGATTGGAGGTTTTATTTTTTCTGGGTTGATTTTTTTCTCTAATGTGATTATCGTGATGAAGATTCTGTGTAAGAGTCTGCCTAGGCTCTTCTGTAGTATTATTTCAGTTGTCAGTCGTAAATCAGACATTTAACAGTAATTAAAATTTATCCCCAGAAAATCAATATAATTAAATGATGGTACGGTACTTGATCGCTGTGTATTTTCAGCAGAAAACTGGGAAATTACTGTTACGTTTAGTGTGATTAGTGTCAACACTCTAGCAATTTGGTGCTTGTAAATTTGTTGCCGTGGAATTTGAGACGAAGTTTATTGTATCTGCATAAATTCTTTTAATTCTGTTTTTGGAGTGTGAGATTTCTTTATTTAAATGTTAAAACATTGGAAAACAAAGCTTGTAAAAGTGACAGAAAGTTACAGATGCTCTGATTTAAGTCATGGTTTTTATGGCGTGATAATTCATGGAATGCACCGATTTGAACATTTTTTATTGTTGTTTTAAGAGCCGACTGTTTGTATCTTTACCAGTCTGAGATTAATTCACACAAAAACATGAAGTCTGCATGAATGCTAACTGTTTTTGTTAAAGGAACCCATATTGTGTTTGGCCTGAGAAAAAATGGTGTACAATTACTGAACCAACACTAAGGTTACTCAGCTAAACCTTAAGCAAAAATTTAACCCAAGTAAAAAATATAGTTAGGGACAAATCATTCCTCCAAATGCAAATTGTATGTTTAGAAAAGAATGGCTGCCTATGTAACCTGTATTTTTTCTTCAGATAATTAACTGCATAAACATTATTTTTTTAATCTTACCTTTTTGGTGCAAGAACAAAACTTACGTATTGTATTTTATAATATTCCATCCTATATGATATTACGCCAATTTAAAGCAGGTAAACTTTGAATAAATGTGGAAGATTCCATTGTTCCATATCAAACTTATCTAATCAGTTATATTTAAATGTTTAACCTTCCCTTATACACATGTAGGCATTTACCTTGTCCGATTGTCGGTTTTGGTTATAATTGATTTAAGCCAATTTGATAAAGGATTTTTTCAACTGCTACAGCCGGGACAGTGCTACCAACTAAGTTCTTCTTCACCAATCCTAATTAATCATTAATCATATACACAGCCTAAGGGTCTTGGACAAGTTCGATTATGGGTGAAATTGGACTTAGGACTTCAAGAGTTATGGGCCCTTGTTTGATTTAGGAATGAGTTAGTACCCACTATAAATGTAAAGTAAATTATATAATTGATATTTTTGCATTATGGCCATTCCTATGATTAATAGGACCTAAATTGGCTATAATTAAACAATCTCTTTAATTTTACTGATTTTTTTATCATGTTTAAATAGACTTATGGCCACATTATAGGCTTTGAAAATATTGTAAGGATGATCAAACTGTAAAAAAAAGGGGCAAAAGAAAATGATATGGGTGGTGCATTTAAAAGGGTATATTTGGTAAGTCTTTAAAAGGTTTAGAAAAAAGAATCGCAATTAATAAGTGATGTTTTTTTTCTTCATGTGATACATTTTAACAGAGTGTAAAATGTAATGTACTCGTATTATTTATTAGATATCAATAGATTCAATATGTTGACTGTTATGTCGGACATTCTTTATCGGAAGCTCAGAAATTACCTGCTTCAATGGCCACATTGGTGCTTATTGATTTCTGATTAAAACGACCGGTTCTTGCAGAAATAAATTACCATTTCCACATTATGAAACTGAATTACCCCAATATTGTTTCGTGCATTGCTATTTATGCCCGAGTTAAGTGATGGAAATTGGTTATTTATTGGTCTAATTGTTGAAATGTTAGCCAATTATTTGTTGTTTTTCAATTGTGAGTTTTTATGCAAAACAGAAATCAATATTTTCTTTCAAAGAAAGCAAATTGTGGAAATTTTCG
Organism: Lutraria lutraria; assembly: GCA_964023205.1. Classification (NCBI taxonomy): domain Eukaryota; kingdom Metazoa; phylum Mollusca; class Bivalvia; order Venerida; family Mactridae; genus Lutraria; species Lutraria lutraria. Next base: position 5,037,951 of record OZ026848.1, read on the forward strand.
TCACAAATGTAAATTTCTTGTTCTGATGTGATGTGTCGGTTCACTGATTGCTGTAAATGTGTGTTGTAATTTATGGACATTATTTAAACTCGGGACATAAGCTTTGTGACCCATGGCACTTCCCTTGGTTTAATCGAGACACTAAATTACATTGAGCATGTTATCAGTATTGATCATTTATCGAGCTAATTGTTGCCATTGATGCAGTTAGTAGTTTCTCTGTGATAATTCTGTCATGAAGGAATGTTGTTCTGTCTATCTAAGTCTGTACAACTTTTTAAGGAATTATTTTTCATCATTAATAAGACTGTATGTGATCTAGTTTTTAGCTTTAAAGGAATGGATCAAATATCATTTAATAACCAGAAAAAATAGATTTTGCACAAAAAATGTTTGTCATATTAAATCCCTTAGTTAACATGTACAGTAACTGTATACTGTAATTAGAGGATCACCTCCATTTAGGGGTCATTAGGGGTCATGAATCAATATGATAACCCAGATCTTCTTTTTGCCAAGATTGATTGATGTATACATTGTGTAAAAAGTGCAATGTTGCTTAAAAATCTGTACTATAATTATGACAGTAATAAATTGTATGCTATGGTGACAATGTACATAACATTTAGCAAGTCAAAATAAAAAATAAATGCTTCATGTTGAATCAGTGGGTGCAAAGGCCATATTTAATTAGTTAATTCATATACCATTATGTTATTAAGTACAAAAGAACTAGACCTACCAAATAAGATTTAGTGTAGCACAAAATCTCCCATGCAGACAAAGCTCCCTAGTCAATTTTGATAGGGGTGGACATTTAAAGCTCTCCTGTAATTTTACTACCCTGGACACTCGCTGTCCCATCTTTTTTGCACCCTGGAGTAAAAATAAACAAATTGTTATTGTTTTGGGCTCATGATAAATTGTATATTTTCAATAGCCCTCTCATAGATTGGGCTCGTGCTTTAAAAAATTAGTTTGAACATGGCTTGAACACTAAGCTAAAAGTACAATGTATGTGACTTGCCCAGTCATAAAACATAGTGGTCAGTCTGTCAATATATAAACCAAATAGTGTTTAACATTCATCATATTTGACACTTTTATGACATATCTGCTAATTTCTTAACGTGTCTGTAATTACGGCTTTATGATATTATTATTATACCTGTTATCATTAAAGTGTATGATGTCATACCTTTGTCCTCCAGCTATAGAACTATTATAAACATCTGCTATATCTTTTACAAAGTTATAAATTTTTCCTTATCCCAGGTATGGGTGATTAAAGATATTTCTTAATACCTTAAATTTGTAACTAATTTATGCATTTTTTATTGGTGCCTTAGTGCCAGATTACTAGAGAGTTTTGATCATTTGGTTTGAGTTTCTGCAACTTTTCATTAACTTTCTGTGTTAAGCTCAATTACCTGTACCAAGTATGATTCAGTTATTGAAGCCTCTATTGGTAAAGTCTCCAGAATGTGGAAAACACTACTGAATGAGATTGTTAAGTATTAAACAATTATCCATGAATAATTCATACAAAATCATTATGAATTAAAGTATCCAACAGCATGTGGAGAAAAGGGTTAACTAGTATTGGTTGCTTGACCAGTTTCCTATTGCTTAATATAGAGATAATTTCTATAGATTTTAACTGAAAGAATGTTAATGCTTTTAGCTCACCTGAGCATGGGTCAGAATGAGTTTTTAGGATCGATGAATATCTGGCATCTGTCCACACTTTGATTGACTATAAAGTCTTGAATGAGTTTAGTTTATAATGAGCAAAATATGTGCCCTTGATTTTACAAAAATTGCTAAATTTTGCATTTTTATACACTCCTCCATCAATCTGTAGTTGTTCTCAGGTGAGCGATATTATATAGTTTATATATTGTTTAACACTTCCATACACAAACTTCCATACAAGTATGTCCTGATTTTATATACCCTTGATCCCCAACTTAAATTGATATAGAAACCTTTGGCTCTTGTTTTTCAATACCGTGTATTTCCTTCCTCTTTGACCTTTTAGTTCATGTTACGAAAAAAAATGTATTGTTGCCATTCCAAAGTAATCTCCCCAGACAGTTTTACATAACACTTGAACAAAGTTGGCTATAGCCCTAACACCCAATACAATACAATAAAACAGTAATATCATCTGATCATAGTTTGATCACATTACTTTGTAGCACCATTGAAGAGCCTCCATTGTTATCATTTCATTCCATTCATTATTAAATCCTTCAAATAGTATTCATTAAATCATGAACATTTCTTGAACTTTTCTTGAACTTTTCTTGAACTTTTTTACTTAGTTTATGAATAGTTTATGAAGTATGATTAATTAACTAATATTGACTGGGGAACTTCAGTATCAGTAAGAAGAGTGGTAGTTTATTTTACCCCAGTGGTATCATAATACTGGGTCTGTTAAAACTGTGTTACTGGTTATCAAACATGATGAAGCAAAGACACTTACACTATAGAATAATGTGTGAAAACAGTCATTATGATCGTTACTGTCATTCTATGATTGATGGTTAACCAATAGTTATACATGGATTTATTGATCATCTACACATTGGGACATGTTTCTAATGTTTCGGTTTATTATCAAATGGACCATCTTGTTAACTATAATTACAAAGGTCATGGGTTGAGGTCAAATTTGTCATCTGCTTTTACTAGTACAGAATTATGATTTTGATCCAATTTTAGTATTGCTATGCATTGATGCAGCATCACTTAACTTAGTGAAATATTGTCTTGCACTTTTACTGAACTAGACATTGTGGTATTTGAAACTTTCTCACCCTGAGGCCAAATGTTTGTCATTCAAACAAATAGTTTAAAACAGTTTTGTACCTGCTCTGGGTGATGCAGTCATTGCTAGTTAATGCGTTAATTTACATAGAACATGCAGTTAAATCACTGTATCTATAATAAGAATTGCACATGTACAATTTGCAGAATAATAGTCATTGTGGGCTTGTATATTTCTTGAACAATATACAGCCTTTTTCATCTAAAGAGTTCCCCATATATTGTTTTACCATGTCTTCCAATGTCATTAATACATAAATTATGGTAACACTCTAGTGTTATTCTACTTTGTCATACTAGGTTGTTAATACATTAATTACGGTAACACTCTAGTGTGGTTTTACCTTATAAATCTGGGTCATTCAATACATTAATTATGGTAACACTCTAGTGTTTTTTACCTTGTCTATCTTGGTTGTTTAATACATTAATTATGGTAACACTCTAGTGTAGTTTTACCTTGTCAATCTTGGTTGTTTAATACATTAATTATGGTAACACTCTAGTGTTTTTTACCTTGTCTATCTTGGTTGTTTAATACATTAATTATGGTAACACTCTAGTGTAGTTTTACCTTGTCAATCTTGGTTGTTTAATACATTAATTATGGTAACAGTCTAGTGTTGTTTTACCTTATCAATCTTGGTTGTTTAATACATTAATTACGGTAACACTCTAGTGTTGTTTACCTTGTCTATCTTGGTTGTTTAATACATTAATTACGGTAACAATCTAGTGTTGTTTTACCTGATAAATCTAGGTCATTCAATATATTAATTATGGTAACATTCTAGTATTGTTTTACCTTGCTTACACTCAGGCTTGTCTTTCTTGTCACATACAGAATTCCATGGTGACTTGTTGGGACAGATATAATCCTATCTAACTACCGCTTCTACTCGGTCAGTGAAGCTCAGTTTTTTATCATTGCTTATTATAAGGTATACAGGAGCCTCTGTAGAATTAAATTTCTAACTAATGTTATAAACTGGTATCTGATTACGAAAATAATAATACAATTACATCTTACTTCAAAACGGAAATTTTGTATAAAATTTATTTATTTACTGCACTTGATCTGCTGTTCAGTTTTTATATAAATTATAGGAAATTATTCGTAACATGTAAGAAAGGTAAGATTTTTTTAGCAATTTATGTTTTGTTTTTCTGTTTATTGTGGTTATTTTAATTGCGCATTATCATTGTATTTGAGGAAATTGAATACAGTCAATTAAGTAGTCTAAGGAGGTGTTATTTTATTATATTGAGTATGGATATGTGATTTATATGAAGGTGCAGATGGATACATCTCTTAAATTGGGTATTTTTATATCCTGGAAAACAAAAATGCATCCTTGTTCAGGTCACAGTGCTGTGTTTATCAACTGATCAACCGCATAGACTCAAGATCACGCTTTTGGTAAATGTTAGCCAATCATTTTGTAATAATATTTCATACCAATGTTAACTGTCTGTCATTTCGTTTTCTAAAATAGTAATACAATTGTTGAAAAAGAAAAATGGAAAAATATCACATTTATTGAAGGTGAACAATTTACACAGAATTCACTGTGAGCATCAGGTACTGACAGAATTCACTGTGAGCATCAGGTACTGACATAATTATTGTTCTGAATTTGTTCTGTAATGATATAAAATTATGTTAGATCATCATATTGACTGCTTAACTTTATAATGCTAATTAAGTTAGAACAGAAATACAAGTGAATCTACTTGTTTTTCTTCTTTAATTTCATATAAAATAACAATTTCGATTATTAGTGTTTATTCCACATTTCTTAATATAATAATCATGTAGTTAATAGTTTCACATTCAGTTGAAATTATTTGTTTAATAAATAAATAAAATGCTAAGATATTTACTACACAAATTATAAACTATGGGTAACTTAATTATATACAGATTATATAGTATTTACTTTGAATTCTGTCTTAGATATTGATTTCAGTTTGATTGATTGGTTTGTGTGATATTAAATACATGAAAATTACCAACATTAATCTGGAACTTAGTTTGCATTTTGATGGTGAAAATTTGTACGTAATCTTGCTTGAAATAGCTTGAAATTTTCGAATTTCTATTAAAATCTGAAAGAGAAATGCTACTGATTTTTTAAATATCCTAAGTCAAGCCTGTTAACAAAGGCCACCTCTGGGAAAGGCATAATGTGGCCTTTATTTGGAGGTCAATTTGTTCTAAATAATCAATGATGGCTTCTCAAAGAATGCATGGCCTTTATTCCAAGGATGACTTTAATTTGGAGGTGGCCGGTATCACTGGTTTGACTGTACTGAATAGTTGAATGATGCCGGACTATCCATGATTCATAACTTAATCTCACTGCATCAACTGTATTTCACAAAAACAATGATTTTTTAGATATATCTTTGCATCATTCAAATGTTTACAAAATATGTTGGTTTCATTTATGTTAACACTAATTGTAATCTGATAATCACACTGTTAAAACATGCTGAACTTCCTGCTTATGACATGTTTCAATGTTTAATGAACTCTGTATCTCATATCTATGTATAGAACTGGCAGACATAATTCTTAATTACATAGAAAGTAAGTTACTGTGTAAAAACGTCCTGGTTTCCAATATTCTGACAGTCGCTATTTTTTTCTTGCGTACCTTAGGTTTTTCCCCGTCTCAGTTTTTCCTAGCCCGTAGTTTCATTGTCTCAGTGGAAACCATGTATTTGTTTGTTTTGCCTAACTAAGCATTAACATTTTCTTGCATGCTAAGTGATGTTAAATAAAACATCTTGTTGACAATTAAGGAAGATATTAATTGGTTGAAATTGGAAACTTCAATGAGATTTATGTCTAAGTGAGGAAATTAAAGAGATTATGTAGTAGATTTGGTTCTAATTCACTAGCTAGCATTATTATATCACATCAATGCAATATCAAGGCATTTCAACAAACACATGAAACAAGATATGTTTTAGAAACACAATGCCCCCTCCGGCTGACTTTTATCTTTGACCTACTGACCTTAAAATGCACAGGTCCTGTTGTCATGAGGAACCTACATAAGAAGTTTGGTGACTGTATTTGGAAGCGTTTTGATTTTATAGGCAAGGTTAAAGTTTGGTACAATTATTAATAGACAGAAAGACAGACAGACCAGCCAAAAACAATATACCCCGATTTATCGATACGGGGGCATAAAAAGAATGGAAAGTAGTGCCAAGCCAATAACATTTACGTGTCAAATAGGTGCCTATATGGTTGTATAGATAATGCTCTATCTTGAGTTAATCACTAGCTACTCATGATCACTTACTGTATGCCCTGAGTTTGAACATATAAAATTGACATGTGAGGAAGCTGTCCAGCTTGCTTACAAATCGAAGGTTGGTGGATCTGATCTATACTGGTGTGCACGATGGATCTGATCTACCCTGGTGTGCACTATGGATCTGATCTACCCTGGTGTGCACGATGGATCTGATCTACCCTGGTGTGCACGATGGATCTGATCTACCCTGGTGTGCACGATGGATCTGATCTACCCTGGTGTGCACAATGGATCTGATCTACCCTGGTGTGCACGATGGATCTGATCTACCCTGGTGTGCACTATGGATCTGATCTACCCTGGTGTGCACGATGGATCTGATCTACCCTGGTGTGCACAATGGATCTGATCTACCCTGGTGTGCACGATGGATCTGATCTACCCTGGTGTGCACGATGGATCTGATCTACCCTGGTGTGCACGATGGATCTGATCTACCCTGGTGTGCACGATGGATCTGATCTACCCTGGTGTGCACTATGGATCTGATCTACCCTGGTGTGCACGATGGATCTGATCTACCCTGGTGTGCACGATGGATCTGATCTACCCTGGTGTGCACGATGGATCTGATCTACCCTGGTGTGCACGATGGATCTGATCTACCCTGGTGTGCACGATGGATCTGATCTACCCTGGTGTGCACTATGGATCTGATCTACCCTGGTGTGCACGATGGATCTGATCTACCCTGGTGTGCACGATGGATCTGATCTACCCTGGTGTGCACTTTGGTTCTTCTTCCTCCATTGAATCTGGAAAGTTGCCAAATCGATCACCCTGGCTGTTGCTTGGAGACAAAAAAATATGTCAATTATCTATGTTTGCTAATTGTTATTTTTCATCATTAGTACTTTGAGACAATTCTCACATAATACGTGATCTGTTACGGACACTGTGTAAATGTCATCTTTTATTTCAAGCTAAAAAAGTTAATTAATTATTGAATTTACACCTTATTTATTTGCTGTGTAATATTACGAAATTGATGGTAAACGGAACTCATGTAACGTATAATAGTGAATTCGGCTGTTCTGAAAGATGAGTAGAAAATAGTTTGATTTGGAGTAATCTGATATATCGAGGGTTCAGCGCAACAGTGTTGTAACTCATATTGAAATAGGAACAAGTTACGACAGTGTTGCGCTGAACCCTCGATATGCGTTCTTGTTACTAATTTGAATTAGAGTAATTACCTGTAAAAATGAATTTGATATTAAAGGTTATTACTATTTTCTTTATTATCGCATGTGTGGGTTAATATTATATGTAATTCTGTTTTCAATAGATTCATTATCTCAACAGATAAATTGCTAATTAAAACCTGATATTTTCTCTGGGACGTAGCAAAAATAATTACAGTAGTTATTAATTAGAGCGACTCATTTATCAGTTAAAATGAATTGTTTGTTGTATTACGTTCCTGTTAATTATTAAGGTTTTCTTATTCAACTTTGGTGGTCTGTCAGTCTCTCTCTCTGAGGTGTAGGTAATTATTTATTTTAAATGAAAGATGTGTTAGTGAGTCCATGTACTTCACTTAAATGATTGTATTGAGGTAACCACATGCTCATACAGTATTGGTTATCAACATTTATATAGTCTTCATTTTATTCAATTATCGGTCCAAACATAAAATGTGCTTTCTGCTAGTAAATAAACTATTGTAAGGTTGCTAGAGTTTATTGTTTAGTACGAACACAAGGTTTAGAAGTTCAACAATCAATCAGGAAATTTTTCCTACATACCAACAAGCTTCCATTACAAAAAAAACAACACAAAAATAGTTCCAATTTTACAATTCAATGGCATAAGTGCAAATTCAAATATTATCTGTATTCAAGTCAAAGTCAGATGGCTATGCAAAATCATAATCGAGTAATACAGAATAGTGGTATAAATTGGTCAGCATCAAAATTCATGCGCGATAAGCTGTTGTTCATTTTCCAAAACTCAGCCCATACCTCACCCTACAAAGAAATTCAACTTTTGACTACTTTGTTACTAGTTACCTTCAGAGCTTTGATTTAATGTGTTAATTAATTCACCCTTTTATTTTCAATGTGAAATTTCTTTTTAAAAATCTGTTTAGTGTTTCCATGGCAACCATTTGTAAGATCACATTATTTTTTATACGAGAAATCACTAAAAAAGTGACGCTAAATTGATTGCTTTAATGTCATAAAGTTATAGTATGGCTAATAATTCATGAAAAACTGTTTAGAATTACATGTTTGTCATATAACAGTATCATATAAAACATTTCTAATTTATCAAAGTCATTCAAAGCTCATCTTTTTCTTAGATAGTAGATGGCTCGCTGTCATTCGTGCTGTCACTTCCCCTCAGTTTCCCCCATTTTGTAGAAAAGTTGTATTTATGGATTAGGGTCAGTGTAGTGACAGCTGACACTGTATTAAGAGCAGAAGTGAATAATTCTGGAGCCATTTTTGTTAAAGATTTGAGGAATAGATTTACAGGTTTGAAACCATAGAGGTTCATGGACTTAAGTTCTAGGGAATTTACAGCATCTACTGGACAAGAAATACAGAGCAAATAGTTGCATTTGCTTGTGGCTTTATTGTGTTAATAAACCATTTATTTTGTTTGTAAAGATGATATGCGGTAAGTTTGTTTTTTTAAGGAATTTTCAAACTGAAAGTAAAAAATCTTATGTTAGGCGTGTAAAAAAAAGTTTTGATAAAGTGTGATTAATCTAAGAAAATAGAATGAATTTTGTGAAAAAGAAGAAATTATTTCTTTGAAGAAATGTTTGATATCATTTATAATATGGATATAACTATAGATATCCTAGATAGTGAAAACAACAATATCTTGAAAAATGTTGCTTCAATATAAAAAGTTCAAGATAGAAAGCCCCCCCCCCAGCTGAACTAATTATGTTGTTCTTTAGTCAGCTAAACTTATGTTGTTCTTTAGTCAGCTAAACTTGTGTTGTTTTTGGGTCAGCTAAACTTATGTTATTCTTAAGTCAGCTAAACTTATGTTGTTCTAAAGTCAGCTAAGCTTATGTTGTTTTGGGGTCAGCTAAACCTGTGTTGTTCTTAAGTCAGCTAAACTTATGTTGTTCTAAAGTCAGCTAAACTTATGTTGTTCTTAAGTCAGCTAAACCTGTGCTGTTCTTAAGTCAGCTAAGCTTATGCTGTTTTGGGGTCAGCTAAACCTGTGCTGTTCTTAAGTCAGCTAAACTTATGTTGTTCTTAAGTCAGCTAAACTTATGCTTTTCTTAAGTCAGCTAAGCTTATGTTGTTTTGGGGTCAACTAAACCTGTGCTGTTCTTAAGTCAGCTAAACTTATGTTGTTCTTAAATCAGCTAAACTTATGTTGTTCTTAAGTCAGCTAAACTTATGTTGTTTTTAAGTCAGCTAAACTTATGTTGTTCTTGGGTCAGCCTAACTTAAGTTGTTCTTGGGTCAGCCTAACTTATGTTGTTCTTGGGTCAGCCTAACTGATGTTGTTATTGGGTCAGCTTAACTTAAGTTGATCTTGGTTCAGCCTAACTTATGTTGTTCTTGGGTCAGCCTAACTTAAGTTGTTCTTGGGTCAGCCTAACTTATGTTGTTCTTGGGTCAGCCTAACGTATGTTGTTCTTGGGTCAGCCTAACTGATGTTGTTATTGGGTCAGCCTAACTTATGTTGTTCTTAGATCTGCCTAACTGATGTTGTTTTTAGATCAGTCTAACTGATGTTGTTTTAGTTCTGCCTAACTGATGTTGTTTTAGTTCTGCCTAACTGATGTTATTTTTAGATCAGTCTAACTGATGTTGTTTTTAGATCAGTCTAACTGATGTTGTTTTAGATCTGCCTAACTGATGTTGTTTTAGTTCTGCCTAACTGATGTTGTTTTTAGATCTGCCTAACTGATGTTGTTGTTGGGAAGTATGAAGTCTCTTGCTACATAAACCTCTGTAACTTAGTGTGACAAAGTTTTAATCAAAATACTGAACCCTATTTTCGGTATAATTTTGTTCATCTTTCATCTGAGAGAACTAGATTTGTTTAATAGTATCAGTGTTGTAGGATTGATGAATCATCGTGTTGTTTTACTTTCTTCACTTACTGCAGTGTATCTTCACATGTGTTTTCTTTTCTTCAGAACATTCCTTTACATGTTCAGGCTAAGATGTACAAATGTCCTTAATAGCTCAATGTATATGACTTGTTAAGTATATTTTGATTATCAAGAACAAAACCAGACACGGGGTGATCGATGGTCCAGAAGACTACTACTCGAAAGGTCATGGGTTCGATTCTCGGCTCTGCCTTTCAAATTTGTTAGGGAAACATTTTCAGTTGCCCCTACCGAACTACCGAACCAAGTACAGTGCCTAGAAAATCATAGAAAAAGCAGTGCTTCAGATTGGACATGATTAACAACCTAGGAAAAATTATTTGATATAAATGCCCAGGTCTCATATGTCTTATCTCCATACCCTCATTAGTGGCTCTGTATTGACCATTATAAGCCTTCGATTGGGCCATTGAACAACAAGGAAGTAAAAAAATAAATGACAGAATAAGACAGTACTACTTCACGGCTTTGAGCCACTGAGAAAGAATTAAACACTGTTGTAAAGGGGAGATTCTTTAAGATATTCCACCCCCACCCACTTCAGATTTCTTGTCCCAGAGGACGAGTTCCTGGACCATTTGAATAAATATTGAGCTTTTATGTAATGTAAAACATTTACTTCCGAAGAAGGAAACGCAAAATCACTTAAGATGCTATGATAGGCTGATGGATGCCTTAAATCAGATGCACTATTACCAGAGGGAACGGTAAAACGTTGCTCACGATTCCAATAATGTTGTTGCGTTTTAGAGATAAGATGCCTCGTACTCTGACAAATATCTTAAAACTTTTAATCATGATTTGATTCATTGTAGAGGAGTTTGTTTAATTGCGTTCCAGTTGGCAGTTAAGATTTGGGAAGACAATGATGAGAAAGCTTTTGTAATTTCAATTGATTAAAAGCATTAAAACCAGATCTGAAGAATTATTGTTTCTAAAACCTTAGACCAATTTTCCAGATTCTAGGATGTTTCTTACTACAATAATGTTATCTTTTATCTGCAGGATATGTGAGATGCTGCTGGTATTTGCTTGCTTCTGTTCAAGATAATTGCTTAAGTTTCATGCACTTAAAAGCATTTAGACTAAATAGTAGTATGAAAAAGGATAAAATTTTCATTGCAATCTTGCAGTATGTGTATTTTCATTTTATCACTTATTGTCCATATGCGTATTTGAGTGTTTAATAATCACTTTTAGTATAAGTATGCCTCAATTTGTTCATTTTAGTATCAGGTCACTTTTAGTGTAATCATGCCTCAATGTGTGTACTTTTAGTGTAGTCATGCCCCAATGCGTGTGTTTGTGATTTGATCACTTTTAGTATAGTTATGCCTTAATTTTTTATCACTTTAAAAGATGGTGTTTGTGAAATTCCGTTTTTATGTGAGCTCAGTTCGCTTTCTATATTTAGTTCTTGTTTGAATTTTATTGTGACAAGTAACGGTTGGGGATTTCAGTAATTAGGAGAGATTTTTGTAAATATTTATATCTACTAAGCCTGCATAGTGTCTAGTATGTAAAGTGATGATATCTCTACTTTGAATGTTTCCGTTTTCCACCAAGTTTGATGTAAACAATGAAACAATGAACTTCCTGTGTTTGTTTTAAAAGAATAGTACAAGCTTTATTATCTGGTTACATCTGTAGTAATCTACAGACAATGTTGGACAGGTGTTCTTATCTGGGATAATTTGCAATCAGATGTCTTACCAGGTATATTAGTATAAGCACATTGTAACCAATTTAGAAAGAATTTTCTCTTAATGTGTAGTGCAACGCTTATGGAAGCTGTTTGTAATAACAGTCTGGTTACGAATAAAACTACAGTTTTTGTAATGTTTAGTTAATATTGCTTAAGATAACATAATGGGCTACTGGATTATGTATTAATTTATGACACATTTAATTTATTGTGCAATAAAGATGTTACTTTTCACTCTGTCACTTTATGGTGATCAAGCTAATGAATTTGAAAAACTTATAGTCGAACCTGTGAACATGCAACCACACTTGGGAAAGAAAAAAAGTGGCCTTTATGTGCAAGTGCATATTGTAAGTATAAAAGCCATGTTCTTATTACCTGTTACCATTCCGTACACCAAATCACACAATTACATGATTATTACGGCACACCAATTTAAGCACAGTTTTTGAATTTCTATATATTGAAGTTTGTTTATATCAACATATTTTGGGAAATCCCCAAAACTTCGATATAACGAGTTGCGACTGTAGTGATTGTCCCGTCAGTCTGTTTGTACAAGGTTAAGTACATTTTACTGTTTTCATCTAGCAGTAGCACTGCTTACTTTAACACTTAAATACTAAATGCAGTTGTTGCCTTATAATGACTATCCATCCATATCAACCAACCTCAGTTTGACCTTGACCTAATTTGAACTTAGAATGATTCTGTAAGTTGATTTTACTGTTTTGTTAAGCGCCATGGTCTATTTCTTGACAATCAACACAGTGTCTTGTTTTAAATTTATATTGTAGTGATCTCTTCATAGGAGTTTGGTGTATATTTTTTTTAATCAAATGTTGTCAACGATACAACTCAGGTTTCTGCCCTGACTGACTCCCATTGAATAAAGTAGAATGAAAAAATGTAGTTAGACCAATGGGACTTATGAATTTATTATAATACTTCGTTTAGTTATTATATATTGTGATAACTTAAGAGAAAAAAATAACAAATATGTACATATTTAATAAGCATAAACTTTATTATTTTGTCCCCATTCTCTGTGTGATTATACATGTAATACAGTAAAACATCATTTAAAGTATTATTTAATAATAAGGCCACTGAGTCTGTCCTCTTTGTTTAAACTGATATTGATCTCAATATAAAAATTAGGCCATTGTTAAAAAATATTTTGTTAGGGTTGCGCTACCTTAACTCACCAAAAATGGCTCGCTCTAACCAACTTTTTTGTGATCTCTTTGGTAGATTTTTGTTTCAATGTGTAAATAGTGTTAATTGACAGGTACTTTGGATTCAATGTAAAAAATAAGTTGCAAAAATATTTCCTACCTACTATACCCAATGAACGGTCTGTGGGTAGGGTGTAACCACTTACAAACATTTTTTTAAGGATGGCCTTATCAATAATTAATGGTGTTTTTTTGTCTTTAAAGTGAAGTCTTAATATTGTGGTTTTACTCTATTTAGAAAAGATAGGTGGATACCAAGTTGTTCATGTAATTATTAGGCAGTACAGTCAAACCTGTGAACGAAGGTCACACTTTGGAAAGACAGGATGTGGCCTTTATTGACATACCGTAGCCATGCATTATTTGGAGGTCATTTTGTACTACCTTTTGAAGGTTTTTAAAAGAACGGCCTTCATACGGCCTTCATATTTTGAAGGATGGCCTTTATTAGGTGATGGATGCTAACACAAGGTTGGCAGAATGTACTTATTCTATAAGCTGTGTCTTTTCTTTAACAAATCAAATGTTTTCCATCATTTGAAGATCTGACCAGAGATCCAAATCTATTCTGTTTATACTTCTACACCTTTTAGGAAACTTTTATCTGATTTTTGTCCTTTGGGTTACTATTAATTTTCAGAATAAATTATTTCTCAGCCAGTTATGATTATCGTTTATCCTCACTTTGCATGCATATGGCACATACCATAATCAATCTCCAGGGTATCTTTATATCAGAGCTCAGCCGTTAGCAAGATCTTAGACAATTCTGTGACCGTTTGAGGTCCGTGATTTCATCATCTTTTCTCCTAATGTGGTCAGAGTTGTTAATAATTCATGGCTAACTAACATCAGTTTGTATGTATGTCTTGCAATAAGTGATGAATTATTGACTACTTTGATTAACACTATCTTCCCTGAAGTTCTGTCTAGCAGAGAAAATGGGGGAAATTTGTTTCCCAGATATTAGACTGACATATTTGGGTTCGGTATAGTATTTGCGTACTGTTGACTCGCTTGATTAACAAACTTTGGTGTCTACTGTGTCGGTGTAAGAACATGTTCTCACATAATTTCTCTGATTGATATTATTGAATTCTTGTTGTGATCAAGTAAATTTTTTCTGGCAACTTTGTCATTGACAACGGAATGGATGATAATAGGATGCTGTTAATCAGTACCACTTATACAGAATTTGTTTTTCAAATGTCTAGGCCTTTGAGCTAGATTTTTCAAGAAGCATGCAAAACAGATTTTTTGGGGGTATTTTGGGCCCTTGGGATTGGGAATTTTCGGGGTGTTTTAATAAAAATTGGGGGAAAATTTTACAATGTTTAACTTATTTTCTTATTCTCCGATAAAACAGTAGGGAATTTTTGTCTGTGAATTGGAAAAAAAAGATACATTTATTGGTTGTAGACTTTTGTGCATTATGTGTAATTATGTGCTATCATGTGTAATTATGTGTAATTATGTGCTATCATGTGATTTTAAGTAGTACATGTGTTGACTTCTCCGAGTTTAATTTATCATCCTAATCTTAGAATCTAATCTTTATTGCGAGGGAAGGGGTCTGAATACTCATTGTGTATCAAGTAAATTACTACATATTGTATTCTAGCATTATTGGAAATTGTTTATCAATATAACCTCACAGCAATTAGCATTGTGGTCAATATGCAACGAACAAATATTAGAAAATATTACAATGAATCCATCTATATATACTACTGCAGGGTTCTCATTAAGAACAGATAGCTGATGAAAACCATCAATTAAATTGCAAAAAAATCTGTTACAATCCCTAAAGTTTGAAAATACTAATAAGCCCCAATGAGGCCCGGCCAATTCAGTGTTGTATACTTTCATAAAAAAATCTGTTGTACTGAATAATTATAAAAACCCTGCTATTGTACAATTTTTTTGTCAGCTCAGAATGGACAAATTAGTACTTATACAGTATAATACTAGATAAAGATATCATGTCATCTGGTTGATGTACATGAAAAAGTGTTGACAAGGGCTATTACTGATTTAATCACCTGTGCTGAAGGTTAGATAAAATTATGCACGTATGAGTGTTGTTTAATTGGACAATATGTCATGTTGCTGTGTAATATAGCAGTGAAACCTAATATGATATGTATATTTATACCCTTACTTGTCACCAAGTGATAATACATGGTATAAAACTCCCTAAGAGCAAGAATATCATATCATGTTAACAGGTCTGGTATTTGGCCCTGTTCCCCAAGTAAAAACATATATAGTTTCCCTCCACTCTGAGAGAAAAATTACCTTGTTGTTAACAAAAATCATTTGAGATACTTACCTAAAGAAAGTACCGGTATCATTAATAGTCTTTAGAAATTAATCCCCAAATTTGGTGTTCACGAAGCCAATTACCGCTATGAAAGGGACCCAATGCCTGTTCCCAAAACAATAAAAAAGGGCTGACTAAACTAGACTTACGTTAGTATCATATTTGTTGGATAATATCAATAAATACATCACTTAGGAACACTTTAATGTTTGTACCATCTCAGTATAAACCCCTTCTAATGGAACTCATGAAAACATGAATTTTTCTTGAACTTTTGCTCTCATAGTTCATGAATAGTTCATGAATAGTTCATGAATAATTTACAAGGTATGAATAACTCATTTTCTGTTACCATGGTGAAGTTGTCAATATATTTAATTCATTTCAAAGTCTGAGAATTGAGATTTTGCTGTTTAACAACTGGGCTGAGAAGAAGACCATGTTTTGACCATGATTATGAGGCATCATCCAGCCATGGTCCACTTTCAACCATGGTCAGCAATTTGGTCATAGATTCATTGGTTGACCATGAGTGGCAATTTTCCCATTCGCAAAGGGAGGGGCTCTTTATTTAGACAGTTCATTTGGGTGGCAAAATTGGTCAGTATGCATTGACCTATATTTTTGTTGCAATGACCTTTGACCCTTTCCTGTTAAAAATATTTTGATCCTATGCATTTCAGTTATTTGATTATCACTTCAGGTGTTTCAATGAGTATCTGAGAGTAAAATTGACATGAAGACAATAATTATGTCTGTTGTTTCTATCACTTCGAAAAGTGGCTATATCAGTATATTGATCTTTTAAGTTAACAGGTAAACAATGAAAAGGTAAATATCACTGTGTCAGAAAAATCGATCAATTGAGGCAATCACAGTGTTTGTTTATAAACAAATATTAAATGCAATCCTGTGATGAAAGTTGAATTATGTAGATTCTCTAGGAATCTGAAGAGATGGCATAAAAATCAGACTTTTTATTAAACCAGAGGAACAGTACATCCATTTTAGTGCTTATTTTTACCTGTGCATACACTTTCATGGGCAAAAAAAATAAAATAATGTCCACTATTTCTATTCAGAATTTTATCAGAAACATACAGTTTTTTTAGGCGTAAATTGAATTAATATTATTGATTTTTGGCCTTTGTTCAGGTTTGACTGTGTTTATGCATGACTTATTTTCTTGTGATGACATTGCCTTGGTGGGGCGCATATTTTCATTGACCTAATATCTTTTAATTGATACCAGATTTCCTCCAATAAACACACATAGGCTATTAAATTTTGCTCATTCTTCTTTTTAAATATATCAATATGTGTGTTTGTTAACAAGATGCATCCATTATTATAAAATTGTATAGGATTATTAAAGTATTCATGGCGAGTTACCTGAGTTTCTTTTTCGAAGTATGGTAGGGGCATTTATCAGGAAAACTACGGTATTATATGGTTTAATGGTATATGAAAACCTTAGGGATATATGATAATGAGTGAATGTCAGCTCATTACATCCCTGCTGTATTTAATCTAAAAATTCAATCCCACACTGCGAGTTTTTACTCCTTTCTGACTGTGTTTATGTGTCTATGGCTTTTTATTAGGGAATTCAATGAAAAGTATTTATATCAAATCAATTTATTTGTTTATATCTGTAAGCTTAACAAATTTGTTCGTAATCTCATTCCGTAAGCCTTTTTCCATCATCACTAAAAGGAAAACTACCAAGTTGAATTACTTCTTTGGAGAAATGAGATCTCACAGTAAGGGTTTAGACTGGTAAATCGCATAACATAGCATTTCAATTTGACAGTTTCTTATCATATGTGAGTTGTATAAATCTAAACCAGTAAAATTTTACATTTTGTCTGATTTAAGATTTTTATCTTTTAACCACAAGTTCCATAAATTAAAACTTTAAGTAATATTCTTAATTTACAGTCTTTTAATCAACTGTTATTTCTATAAATTAAAACTAGTAAAATGTGAGTTATCATTATTCAAAATTTTCGATCAGAGTGCTAGCCTAATTGCAATCTTTAATGAAAAATCCAGGCCTTGGTCTCTCAGAGTATTATATATACAGTACAACCTCTCCTGAGCAGCCCTCTCTTGAGCAACAACCTCCCTGCAACAACAGTATGAATTTTCCATAGCGCGATTAACCTCTGTAGAACAACAACCTCTCAACAACAACATAATTTTGTTTCTCCTGAAGAGAGTTAATAAATTATTTAAGCTTCATGAACTATTCATGAACTGCACAAGAAAAGTTCAAGAAAATACATGTTTATACATAAAGGTGTCAGTACACAGTCCTCATACATTGCATGTTTACATGCTCCTTATGGTATAAACATCTGAGAGCCCATATTTAACTTTAAATGGCAGATAATTGCTATCACTATCACTTTCAGCGTGCTGATTAATCGTGACTCCCAAATTTCCCAGAATGCTCTAAATCTCAGAATCCATTAAAATGTTGATGGAGAAACTAGACAGCTAAGATCTTCTACATACTTATTTATCGGCTGCTTTTATTTCATGTACATAAATGTCTGAGGCCTGCATGACTCCATACTAATTATGACTTGAATAGTCACATACTTACGTGTTTTCTCTTGTGGATAAATTTAAGTACAATTTTCTGATGAACCTTTTGTTATATGAAAAGTGTAACAAAGATTGTAATAAGATGTGATTTTGAATTGTGTAGTCGGGTCTCAGACTTCTCAATTCTTTCCAGACTAAACCTGCAGTTAACAAAGTTCACCCTTGGGAAAGATATTATGAGGCCATTATTGACAGATGGCCTTTTTTCAGAGGTCATTCTGTTACAAATAATCTATTATTATTAATACTATATATTATATTAATAATGAACAAAGGTCATGCTTGGGATAGACATGCTGTGGTTGTAGTTGACAGGTAACTTTTATTTGAAAGTCATTTTGTTCTGAATGACCTATGAAATATTTTTTACAGACTTATCTTAATTCACAAGGTGGCGTTGATTAATTAGGAGGTGGGTGCTAATTAACATTTGACTGTTTATGCATTATTTCATTATTGACTGTGCCAGATATTCTGTAACAAATATAATAAGATTTAACTTTACACAGACATTCTTTATTAGCATCTAATTATTGTTTAACTAAAATGAAACTAAACATCTAAATTGGGTTGACCCATTAAAAGAACACTGTCAGAACAGGAGTAAAATGTTATTCTGTTATACATACCTGTTTTTAGCAAGGCTTTATCAAACAACACATAAATTGCTGGCCTAAAAAAGACAATTTCTAAAACAATATCTTAAATTTCTTTATGACTGTCCATATGTATTAAATTATAAACCACAAATATAACATTTCTCAGATCTATTTACCAAACATATCATGAGAATATCAAATATATACACAGTTCTAGAATCAAATGTGAATAACATGTCTCCTATTCTTTGATATATATAACATACCGAGGGCTCAACGCAACACTATCGTAACTTGTTATTATTTCAATATGAGTTACGACACTCTTGCGTTGAACCCTCGATACATATTATCACATAAGTATAAATTGGAAATTATGTTCAATCTCATTTTTGAACATCAGAAACTTTAATAGCAACAAGAAAAATATATTATATAAAAATTGTCAATAACATAATTACCTAGTCATTGTATTACATCTGGTACATAGAAAATAATATTGAAATGAAGAAGTTCTATAAATCTCCTCTCAGAAAAGGAATGTACTGAAAATATAGATTTATATCAACAGTATAGACATTATTCTGAGAAAAATGGACAAATCATAATTTACAATATCAGTTACTATGGAAACAATTAATGATTCTAATATAATATATGATATGATTGTATGAGCTCATACAATAAAAAGAGATATAACAGATGAATTAAGCTAAAATGTTGCACAACAAAATGGGTTTTCTTTAACTATATAACTGAAAACCTTGACTCCTTGAAAATGGACTCCCTGAAAACCAGACTGCCTGAAAACCAGCAGACTCAATGAAAACCAGACTCAATGAAAACCGGACTCCCTGAAAACCAGCAGACTCAATGAAAACCAGACTCAATGAAAACCGGACTCCCTGAAAACCCGCAGACTCAATGAAAACCAGACTCAATGAAAATCAGACTCCCTGAAAACCAGCAGACTCAATGAAACCAGACTCAATGAAAACCAGACTCAATGAAAACCAGACTCCCTGAAAACCCGCAGACTCAATGAAAACCAGACTCAATGAAAACCAGACTCAATGAAAACCAGACTCAATGAAAATCAGACTCAATGAAAACCAGACTCAATGAAAACCAGACTCAATGAAAACCAGACTCAATGAAAATCAGACTCCCTGAAAACCAGCAGACTCAATGAAAACCAGACTCAATGAAAACCGGACTCCCTGAAAACCCGCAGACTCAATGAAAACCAGACTCAATGAAAACCAGACTCCCTGAAAACCAGCAGACTCAATGAAAACCAGACTCAATGAAAACCGGACTCCCTGAAAACCAGCAGACTCAATGAAAACCAGACTCAATGAAAACCGGACTCCCTGAAAACCCGCAGACTCAATGAAAACCAGACTCAATGAAAATCGGACTCCCTGAAAACCAGCAGACTCAATGAAAACCAGCAGACTCAATGAAAACCGGTATCCCTGAAAACCGGACTCAATGAAAACCGGAATTTCCTGCCAATCAGATGATTTTTAAGTCCCATTTGTTCAGAATGATCAAAAGTTCTCTGAAAACCGGAATTCTCAGATAATCAGACTTTTGGCCCTGTCCGGAATGGTTTTCAGGAGTTTGTTTTACCATACCAGTACATAAGATTTCAACTTGCTATGTTATTTATTACCAAATTTGGCTGACATAACTTGAATTAATTCAAATTTGTATCAAGTTCAATTTAAAAACAGAAACAGAAAAAATGAAGATGTTTACTAAGATAAGCTTTCTAACTGGTAAAATATTTCAACAGTCTAGGAGAATTAAAATTAACTATATCCAAAGGGCAATAACTCTGCTAACATTTAATAATACTGGAAAGTTTGAAGGAAGGTTTAACTAGACCTTGTTAATAACCTCCTACAGAGTATTAAGCTGTTGTTTAAATGGAGATGTCCAGACAGATGGAGACCAACAAAAGGTGAAGTTTTGATACAAATGCCGCCAAAAAAAAATTACATACTGGTACAATTCAATACTTAAGATTGTATGATTCATTTTTCTTTGAACCAGTTCAAGATATCATATAGAACACCTGTATCCTAGGAAACAAAGAAGTAAATAAAAGACATACGCAGCATGGAGGAAGTATTTACAGAATCAGTTGATGTTTATCTTTTGTTTAATGGCCTATCTGATAGCTTTGGTCATTTCATAATGCCACCCTAGAGAAAGAGGAGAGATGATACAGTCCTGAGAACAGGCCCTGAGGTTATAAAACTTGAGATCGGACTCCAAGCTCAAATCTCATAATTTGTATTTTAATGGTTCTAAGTTAATTATGACCAGACAATAATGATATTATCGATGCATTAGTCTGACAGTATACTTGATCTGAATAAGTATTAATTTAATAATCAACACTATCTTTTCAACCATAATACTTTGAGACTGGAATTGAGATTTGAGCTTGGAGACTGAGCTCTAGTTTTATAACCTCGGGACCTGGGCATTTATATCTTTACTCTTATTCCAAATGGTTTTCCCCAGGATTTTAATTGTGTCCAGTGTCAAGTACCTGCAATACATGCCTCACTTGTATCATGTGACTTTCTAGTACTGGGCTCTGTTGTGGTGATGGGGACACTGAAAGGAGTATTGCTCTTAAGTCCTGATTCAAGGTGTTATAACTGGATATCATTGTGGTATTGACCTCCTGTAAAGAGCTCTTAATCTATATCACTATAATGTTAAACTTAATGCAATATCTATTTCTTAATGGTGCAATAGGAGGAGGGAAATAATGTACCCAATGCTGGGCTCGAACCTGCAAACTCCTGCTACCAACTGAGCTAATCGGGCTGGTGAATATCCCATGAAGCCAGTTTATAAATATAATATACACACCACTACAGGGGCAACAAGTAGCAATAACAGTTAGAGTTTGGTTGTTATTCATTATTCCTGTGCTTGTCAATGACAGCTCTCTACCCTTACATGGTTACTGCAACAACTGATGTGCTTGATTATTTTGACAAATTGGGGAATTGCTTTTTTGATTTCAAGAGAAAAACACCAGGCAATTCCATCAATTAAAATTCATTAAAAGATTTTGTTCATTTCCATTTTGTTCTGCTCTGCAATGTTTTACAATTTAAAGATTTAAATTTGTTTTAATTAATGAGAACTTTCAGCTGAGGAAACTGAATGACATTGCTACAGTTTGAGGCGCAGTTTTTAAACCGTTTGGTTGACTGTTTCAATATAGCGTGAACTTCTGTCTGGCCATTTAAGGATAACGGACTCTAATACAAACTTTCATGACTATATAATATTATAATTGTGACTTGAATGACTGTTGAAGCCCTAAGTCCTGTCCTAACCAAACTTGTGGCCAAGTGGTTAGGGTGTCTGCCTTCGGAGCGGGAGATCGAAGGTTTGAACTCCAGTGGAGACCCAGGGTAAGAACTGATGCAGTTGGTTGGTGAGCTGCCAGCTTAAGTTAAATAATGGTTACCGTAGTTTCATATCAGCCAGGAGCCAGGCAAAAAGAGAAGGGATTCGGGAGATACTGTGTGCACAAAAGATAGGTGTCTCATAAGCCAACTTGGCTGGTCCTTTTGGGTGAAACTGTAACAAACAAAACCTTTACCTTATTAATTACATACACACTCGAAGAAACTTTAAATACCTTCTGGCTCCTTGTTAGATATTCAATTAAAGACAGAACTTTACATTCACATTTTTTGGCCAAGGAAATTTATGCTTCACTAACTTTTTTGACAGGAGAATAATTATGGAATAAGGTTCATGGTTCATGGTATTTGTAAATGTTGTCAATGGCCTGACTCTTTCGAAAATGGGTGCTAAGGGATGCTGAGTTTTCTGTCAGGGCATAACCATTGTTCCTTATTTAGGTTAATTTATATTGATTGTCACACTTTTATAGCATTTCAAATGGTCAGATTTATTTCAAATGGAATGATTGCGTGGCATAGAACAGTTTGATATGAGTTTTAATGTAAATGTGCCATTATACAGCTTCTCTTTCATCAAAAATACCATAGAATAACTGATTAATGAGAAGTGATGCATGCCATTCAATTAGATACCTAATTAATTGTTCCTAAATATTAATCTTGTACAGAATTTATAATGAACAAGATCAGTTAGCTTCATAAATTTATACATTATGTCTTAGCCTTTAGTTTATTGCCATTCACTGTTATTGTGTAGGCCTGAAATCAGAACCGGTAATTCCTTATATCTGTTTCTTATGAATGAACAACTTTATTGGATTTATTTCTAATAAAACTGGAAGCTTCAAATCTGATATAAAAGATGTAGTTTCATTTAACTAAGTGAGCTTTCCTCTTCAACTAATAAACAGTGAAATAAATAGACAGATATATACTGCTTGTCTTCTTTAATACCAGAAACATTGATACTGTGTTACAGTACTGATATGAAACACCAGTCATTGGGTAATGGTACCGTAGGTTATGAACATCCATGTTTGTAGTATAGTTGCCTGAAGTATTGGGTATTCCGCAGTCTCTGAGTGTATCAGTGTAGTAGGATAGCTTGTCAGTAGAACATGTGTTTTGTAAGGATTATACAGCTTTGAGGAATATTTTACATGTTTTATTCTCTTTCTGTCTGTCCGTCTACTTGTCAGTCTGTTACATATAATGTCTGGTTTGCGAAAATACTGGATTAAATGCGTGTTGTTGAAAACGTTATAGCAGGTATGATGAATTTTTAAATATTTTATTGATAAATGGTAGCTGTATGTTTGTGATTTAATTTGTGTTGACCTTTCTTGTGGTTTGTTTTATTTAGATTGTAATTGTTACACACCTGCATTTTATTAGTCTGATGATGAATACAGTTAATTTTCCTCCTATTTCTGATAACTGTCCTGATTTGTTACGTTATGTATTGATACCAATGTTTCGTCTTTGTTTTCGATATTGCTTGGTGTATAAGCATAGGCGCTTCTTGTTTGAATTAGCTATCAGTATAATACAATACCTAGCTAAATGTATGCTTTAGTTATCAGCAATATTGATTCCTCTATTCACAGTTTATAATTTAACAGTTATAATAATTGTGTTTATCAAAATTACGATTCGAATAGACAGTAGACTTCTGTAATTTGTATGAGTAAGGGTTGAAATTATAAACCTCTCAATAAATGTGTGAACAATTAACAATAATTTGTTGTACAGAAGGAAAGATAAAGATGAAGTAATAATTTAAGTTGCTCATCTTTCATCATTACATCGTAAATCTGAGGGTCATAACATGCTCACAATTCATGACTTTTTAAGCTTTGTTTACATTTGAAAACATATATATTTTAGCGGCCTCTTATGTCATGTGGTTAAATGGTCTCTGACTATGAGTTAATAGCCTGGCCCTAACCGCTGTGAGTTCAAATCACCTGGACCCTGAAAAATTTCAGTTGAAAGGAAGCTATCCATACTGTTGAGCTGGATCAGATAGAAGGTTGGTTGGTTTGTAACCCAGGTGTATGCCTAATGTCTCTTCCTGAAACCATTAAAGCTGGACAAAATCATGTATGGATGTTTAGTGTGTAGAAATAATTTCTTTAAGTAGTTATTGTGCTATTAGTAGTATCGCATATCTTGGTGGATTGAAGTATACTGTGCTTTGTTTTATATAATTCCTTGTAATTTAAGTTTCTACGCAGCATAATACGTCATAGATGTTGAAAAGAATCTGTTACTACATGTTTTAAATGATAAATGTGTCTTGAATGATGTTATTTGATTGATGAGTTGAAACTTCTTGCCAACATAGTGTTCTGTGAGATATTACAGTCCATGGCTGTTATTTAGATTTCATATAGATGATTTGTACTGAATTTTTCTGATGTAATAATGGTTCTACAAAAAAGAATCAAGAAATATACTTTTATAAACCAGATAGCTCTCAACTTTTCAACACTTCACCATTGTTATTTATGAGTTACCTATTCCCTTGAGTTAAAAAATTCATCATTTATAAAAGGACTATTATGTTTTGTTTTGAATTATTTAATTTTGAGAAATTCCTAAGACAGGTATGTAAATGATGATGTATATTTCACTTATCTCTGTGGTTAGGGTGTTTGTGGTTGTGAACTTTTCTCAGACTCATCCGAGCCTTCAAATGAAGGATTGGTGTTTTTTTCTGGAATATGTTCTATATCTATACTCTTTTGAGACATAAACTTTAATCAAGCGTGACTCTTGGAATTTTGTTGAAAGACAAAGAATACAATAGATGTTTAAGTATAATATATGTATTGAATAACTCATTTTTTTATCTTACCTAGCTTTCAGCACACTTTCAAGAGCAAAACAAAAAAGAAACACTAACTTACCTACTGTATTTTTAATGGGCACGTAACGTTACCAAATACAGATATGTCGGTATACAGATAACAATTAAAGTAAACTTTAGCTATGTATACCAGAAACAAACAAATTTTCTTTTCAACCTTTAAGAATCATGTTGTTCCAGCATTGTTTTCATTATACTGAGAAAGTTTTTTTTTTCAAAACAATATTACTACAACACATATTGTATGGTTACGATTATATTGATTCAATCATTACAGTACAAAGTGAGCTTTTCTCTGATCTCTGACTAGAAATAATTAAATCATTGGTAGTAACTTCATTCCAAACATATTACTTGTTCTGTCAGTTACTATTGATGTATTTGTACCATATTGTGTGCGTTCTGTTTACATTCTAAAAATATCTATGTTCAGTAAAACTTAAATACACAGTCACCTCAATAGCATGGCCATCTCATTATATAGACTTTTATAGTCTAATATTTTCAAAGGTTTTAGCAGACATTGCGGAAGGCACCGGACCAGCAAACTTGTCTGATAGATTGTGTGTCGGTTCGATAAAGAATCTAATATCTCATTTGACCGGCTGTCCGATGACTTATTTACCTGATAATATAAAATTTAAATGCATTTATATACTTGTTTACTTTTTTCGGTCTGACAGATTTTCTTTCAGTCAGACAGAATTTTCAAGCTTGTCAGACCAAACGTCCGCCAGATACTTTTGCCTTTCGCGAAGTCTGTTTTAGTATTTCCTCTCTGTATCAAACTTAGACCGATACAATATTAAGATAAAAAACGTCGATATTAATATTAAGGGTTTATTGTTTGTATACCGGTACAATAAAACCTCCAGGTACAGACCTGACCATAATTTCTTAAATCAATGAAAATTCTATAAAATATACCCAATCAGGTCTTTTTTATGCCATTTTGGGGTCTGGTACTCGACCCCACTCCCCAAGTAAAAAGAATATATTTTTCTCCTCTGAGAGACAAAATTTAATTTCCGTGCTGATTAAAAAAATCATTTGAGATATACTACCTATAAAGAAAATAAGTTAGTATTTAAAAATTCCCCAATTTGATCTTTCACTATGCTAATTTCCCCTATCAAAGGGAACCAAAACCTGTTACCCAAAACAATAAAAAAGGGGCTGCCATTAGTACCTAAAAACTGATCAAACAATAAGGCAACAAATAAAATAAGGCATTAAAATAAAAAGTATTTTGGTTTCCATATATTTTGACCAACCCTACTTTTATTTTGCATACCCAAGACATTTTTTTTTTGGTCTTATTTTTTCCCAAATATTTTCCTTTCATATTAGAAACGAACTTTATCTCCATCCTTATAAAAAGAAGTCAAAAAATAATATTTTGCTGACTTGTATGGACCCTGTAGGCCCTATATTTTGGGAACTGAATGATAGTTCAGCTTTCCACAGCGGTCACTCGCTCGACAGCACACATGAATTTTGATGCGAATCAAAGTATACGGTTTTCTACATTGTTAAACTTGTTCTTGTGCAAATCTATGTATCAAAGTTTAGTTTCCATGAGTACTTTCAGTTCTTTGATTCAAAATTAGTATAAAACATGGTTTTTTTTGCCTTAAAATTTATAACTGGATTATTGTTGATTCATGCTGAATCTCATAATGCCAAGAAAAGTCGACTGGAAGCCATCTTTGAACAAAGCCGTAATAAGGCGAGCCGTGAGCTTATAATTACCACTTCATTTATTATAATTACATGTGCTTAGAACTACCTTGTAAAAAATGGTAATTTTCCAGGAAAAAAAACGTTTTCTTTGTTTGTGCTTGATTTAATTATTTTCGTAGAAGGTGTATTATTCATGTATTTGTTATCAGTTAGGCTAAGAAAAATGTGCTTAGGGAAATGGTTTAAAACCGCTTAGGCTAAGGGCTCAGGTATCAAGTTTTGTTTTTAATAAAAGCATTTTTATTATTTATGTTTATATCACTTAACTACAACCAAACTTTTTTTTTTAAAGTCATAAGGTCAGGGCATTTCATTAGGTAGGGATAGGTCCCCCAAAACAAACTTTTATGTTTGGCCTTATATTCATAGCATTCTTAAATGTCATTCTATATTATGTAATACTATATTGCGTAAGAATTTTCCAAGATGTTTTGTTAGTTAAGCTACTGTATCAATATTTTTATTATGTTTCGTCTTCCTTTGTACCCCATTTCATTTTTTTATCAAGGTATAATAAAACAAATTTCTAAGGTCGTTAATTCTTTCTTTCATTTCAAAGTTTAACTGAATCAGTGTTTCGCAATATGCTACATACTGAGTCGCAGAAGCTAAATACATCATCTTCGTTATTGATTTAATTACTGTATGCATTCATTTTGTACCATGTGGTTTCACTTTCTTCAAAATGGGAAGATGATGTTAGTTTATTTCAGTGGGTTTAAAACGCTTTTTTTCTAAGATATTTTGGCTATTTTCCGTGGCCAATTCAACAATTGAACCAGTCTTCTGTATTCTAACCAGCTGGCAACCTCTCCACGTATGGACAAATATTGACATTTTGTTTATTTTTTATGCTGCAGCCTTAGTGACCCGCCTCAGTGGTCAAGTGGTTAAGGTCAATGACTTCAAATCACTGTAGCCTCTCAACTCACTGATATAGGGTTGTGGGTTCGAGCCCAGCTACCAACTTTTTCTCTTTAGGTGAGAAAGTAGGCAGTTGCTTACGGAGGATGGGAGTCTAGTATTCAGTTCTTCCCAGGAATGATGGTAAGGTGAATGTCTGCCTAATATCACTCCTACTGGTAACTAATAACAGGGGCGTAAACTCGATATAAACAAACAAACAAACAAAGCAACCTAAGTTTGTATCAGGTTTAGTGGGTTACTTATTGTAACCAGCTCTGTGAGTTCACTGGCCACTGGTCATCTGACATGGAAATTGTTAGTTAATGAAACAAACATAAACTATCTTGTCCTGGTTTAACAGAAAAATCTTGCTCTAAGCTGGACTACATTCAAAGCATCTGTAAGTCAAATTGCCAGATCAGCATTTTTTTTTTTAAATGGAGCCATGTTTAGGGTTACTTGACCAAATCAAAGTACTGAAGTAATCATGCATCTGAACTTACACAGACTTGCACTGCAACATGAAAGGGGAGCTTAGTAGTTTAACAATTGCATGGTGGATGTAGATAAAAATTTATGCGTGGCAAGCGAGTGACTGATATGTAAAAGTTGAACTATCGTTCCGTGTCTATTTATTCAATTTGAGAAGTTGTGTTCAGCTAAAATATACATTGAGTTAGATGGAACATTGATATACCGTGAAACACCAAAAGGTAATTAGACCATTAACTTTATGCCAAGTAATCTGATCATATGTCAATGAATATATAAGATAAATCTATTGCATAAGAGAATGCACACAGCTGGAATTGACAGTTTTTATTGTATTAATCCAACATAAAACATTGAGCTCACTGAATCTTCAAAGGAATAAGTCAGATTATTGTTGTGTATCATTTATACTTGATTGCAGAAGCTCATTGTGTCACATTGACACTGCTTGTTTCAAGGATTAAAATGAGATATGGTGACCCGAAGGCGTCAGGGACTGTGAGCTACCACTGCTTGAATCCTTGTATCTTAAGTATGAAGTGGCTTTTGTGAAACTGTTGGTGACATCCCATATATTGTTACCATATTGGTACAACCTACTTTGTATGATAGGTTTTTGAAACTGAAGATAGTAGCTTTCCATACTTAAAGCTGTCACTCACTCAGCACGCAGGAATTTTGATGGGGACAAAAGTACAAAATGTTTTTCTACATCCACCATGCAATTGTTAAACTAGTCAATATGTTCCATATTAGTTCAGTTTCCACGAGTACTTTCAGTACTTTGATACACCTGTAACTGTATGCTATCAAACCTAATAAAAATGACAACTGATGTAGCAGGTGTTAAATTATACTGAAACATAGTTCAGTTAAATACAATCAAACCTGTGTTTGCCACTACTTCTAAAATAAAGACCACCACATGAATAAAGGCCATTATTTATGAACTGTCATTGATTAATTAAAACAAACTGACCTCCAATTAAAGACCAGCAGGTGATATTGGTTACATTATATGATATTGATTTTTTTCCAAAGGGTGGCCTTTGTTAACAGGCTATACTGTAACTCTTTATTATGTTAATTAGTGTTAGTTAATTGTTTTGTTGCTTCAGTGCCCTTTAATTACAAAGAATCTACAAACACTGTGTGCAGGTATACAATATGTCACTTACAACAGTCAGGTACCTAAAGGGTCAAGGTCATATACAGTTGGCACACCACACCACTTCGGTCAGGCACTATGTCATTTACTTTAAAGTAACATCGCTTGTTTCAGTAGTGTTTAAACATGGCCGAACAAAACAAGACATTGTAGCTGATATTAATTATGGAAATTTATGAGTAATTATTTTCATTTATTTCACTGTTGAGATAATTAATGTAGACGTTTAAATTGCTTTTCCATTTTATGGAAAAAACTGCCTACACATTCCTGAGTAGAGGAAATTATTAATCTATGCATTGTTTCTGTTTTCAGTGTACATTCGCACATTCTAATGGTTAGGGTAAAAAAGTGTAATTAAATGCAATTATCGCGAAAAATGTATTACAAGTTTTAAGAGGATATAACATATAATTTTCTTAACAAAGTAACTTAATTTCCATTTTCTTCAGTATTTAGGCATGTATTTGTGGAATAAATGTTGTTTTGAATGATTTATGCTCGCCAATTCTATTTCTTTTATGTGATTCCAACACATTTTTAGTTCTAGGATCTTTGAACATGAGTGTTACAAAGCAAGTATCACCAAACAAATTAATAAGTAAAATTTATCGACTCGGGCGGCTACTATGATAAAGCACATTTGTAGTTTCATCTGTTGAAGAAAAAAAATCTTACACGTCTAGTAAATCTCATTAATAATTGTAAATACTTTCAATGAGGTATAATCAGATTCATCAACGTAATGTAAATGTAAAACATTAGGCGGAATCTATGTACCGGTACGTATACAACAGTCGACTCTTATATAATCTCTGCTGGAGTTTGATAAGCGTACTTGCTGAAAATTCACATTTATCCCTAAAATATATTCTCTATCATCATCTTAGCATGTTGCTTGTTTTCTGGATGAAAAATACAATGTCTTGTTCATAAAGAGAATTTTATGTTTTGTGGTAAAAACTTCACAGTTTTTGTCTTTAATTCGAGGAAATGGTGGATAATTTGATGTGTCTGCATGATAATAGATGTTAGTTTTTGTTTGGATATAATAAATGTTTACGGATATTTAAAACTTCAAGGTGAGGGCAACTTAATGAGTTTATTTTTGTAACAAAAGTCACCTTCATCATTCTGTCTGTTATTTTTACTATATTTATGATCAGAATTTTCTTTCTGTATACAGTCTATCCTGTAAATTAAGTCCACCCTTGGGAAAGACAAAATTTGACCTTTATTGACAGGTGACCTTTATTTGGAGGTAATTTTGTTTTAGTTAAATTATGTCTGTCTTTTAAAGAATGCACCTTTATTTGGTCACCGGAAGACCGTTATTCTGAGGTGACTGCAAACATAGGTTCACTGTATATCTAGCATGTCTGAATTGACAGGCAACTGAAATAAGACCTGTTATGGCTTTATGCTGTCATTTTATGCAAGTAAATAAATGTCACTCTGTTAATGACTAATTGAAGAATATGCCTTTCTATTAAATGGGTTTGTTTAATAATTAATACTAAATGTGTTCATGAGATGTCATATTGACACATTTGTTGTATCTTGACTCCCCAATATGGTACCCTATCTTTAAATCTTTGGTAGTAAGAAGTTCCTCTTCAATACAGTTAAAATCTAACTACTCAACATGATCATCTGATTGTATTGCTGGGACTACATGAAACCAATGGTAGGTCTCATTATTTTGTATTCAATGATTTAAAACATTATAAAAACAAGCCTTCTCCATTACCTCCCAGTTAGATCACTTTGCCCCCTACATCATTCCGCACATTTAACTTGAATTATATTGATGGAATCACAGATATCTTCTTTAATGTTGTCTATCGCATCGATTCCATGATTCAAATACTTCTTAGCTCACCTGTAAAAACACCTTTAGAAGCTTTAAGTGTTCGATTGTTTACATATGGCAATGCTAATGTTAATTTTAGGAATTTATATTGGCCTGCAAGGCTAAATGTATTACACCATTTCTCACCTTTTAATTGATCATCTGCAGTGTTATGTTGTAATAAAGTTTGGGAATAAAATATGATATCATATGTTTATTTTACTCTGATAATTTCTGCAATAAAACAGCAATGTTTATGTTTGAACATCAAACCTAATATTGTTCATGTTTTAGTATATCATGAATCAAAGAAAATGTGAAGTAATAATTTGGGGATTATTGGCAGTATTAAGTGACTGAGCACTTCTACTTTAAAATTGAGCTGTTGGATTTAGTAATTCTCTACCTAGTTACAAATGATAGCCTCTCCCCTTAAAAAGACAAACTTAGTTGTGAATGATTGCTCCTTCCCTTAAAGAGGAAAACCTAGTTACAAATGATAGCTCCTCCCCTTAAAGATGCAAACCTAGTTACAAATGATAGCACCTGTCCTTAAAGAGGCAAACCTAGTTACAAATGATAGCTCCTCCCCTTAAAGAGACAAACCTAGTTACAAATGATAGCTCCTCCCCTTAAAGAGACAAACCTAGTTACAAATGGTAGCTCCTCCCTTTAAAGAGATAAACCTAGTTGCAAATGAATGCTCCTCCCTTTAAAGAGACAAACCTAGTTGTGAATGATAGCTCCTCCCCTTAAAGAGACAAACCTAATTAGGAATGATTGGTTCTCCCCTTAAAGAGGCCAACCTAGTTGCAAATGAATGCCCCTCCCCTTAAAAGAGGCAATATTTATAATAGAGTTGGCTTTTAAGCTTTTTTGAGATGGCTGAGCCCTGTAAAAAAGGAGGTCACTCTAGATGGTTGAATACTGTTATACTTCGGGAAGAAATGTTTCTATGCTTCTCTGCATTTAGTCAACAAGTTTGTTTAATATAATTGGTTGTTTCTGGTTATATGCTCATTTAAAATACTAATAGGGTACTTCCTTTTTTATGCTTAATTTGTTAAATTGTCTTAAGATGTGGTTTCAAAATCGTGGGCATTTGCATCATTGTGTCTCAGTATAGAACCTTTATCTGCTTCAAGTTGATGCTATCTCTAAAGCATACTGTAATTGTGGTTACCAGATCATAAGTTCCAACAAGCAGGGTGTCCTTTTTGCAGTTCAATGGAATAAATGATTGATGGATATCTATAAATTGATCAATTATGGTAGCACTGCATTATTAATATTGGTGGGATAAAACGTAATACTTTTTAGGGGAGGAAGTTAGTAGCAATTTCTCTCTTCAAAGAACTTGAATCAGAGTTGGTATCTACTATTAATTTTACTTTGAGTTGCTGAGCAGGTGTTAAATAAATTGTCTCAAAAAAGAATTAATTAATTTTGACATATCTTACGCAATAGTCTCTCTGAAAATTGTAACAAATCTCTTTCTATTTATCTATTGCATATACCATTCCTGAAAGTTATTGCAAAAAACAATCCCAGACTTAAGGAAAATCGTGAGTCATGGAACATGAAAAGAAAAATTGTTGATGGGTGCTTTTTTTTGGTGTGAAGCTTTCCTGTATATCAGTTATATGTTTGTATTTAATATATAGGCTGGTTAGACTGGTGTATGGGAGTCAGTTGTCTGAGAATGTCTTATGATACACTGCGATTTTTGTTCCTGGACAACCCGCCCTACTCAATATGTCTGTGAAAATCTTGTTTCCTGCTTGATTATATTGCATATCATAATTATTTTACTCAAGTATAAACAAATATATTGATAGACCTTCTGACTACAACAGTACGTTACAGGAATGATGTAGATGGTTTAAAATGTAATATAAGGTCAATATAACACCAGGGAAAATATTCCTGTGTAATTCACACTTCTATTGTGTTCGGTATTCTGTACACCTTTGGTTTCTGATGACTTTGCAAGTCCTTTGGGATCACTAAGTTTTGCTTTTAATTGTGTAGGGTTTAACATGGATTTTAGTCAATAGAATCTGATATCTATTGCAGCCAGTTTAAAAATTGTTTAAGGTTACAAGCTCATTAGAAATATGTTGGTTAGTCCGGGATTTTTTTGGATACTGATGGATAGCTCAGTTTTCCATAGCCGTCACTCTCTCAGCTAGCACGCATTAATTTTGATGCAGACCAAAGTACTACATTTTTCTACATCTGTCATGCAACTGTTAAACTAGTTCCCATTGAATGTTGCAGTGCAAGTCTGTGTAAGTTCAGTTTCCATGAGTACTTTCACTTTCAGTACTTTGATTTCATTTGGCTCTTGAAAGGGTGTGTGGAAAGTAATAAAAAAAGTTGAGGTACCGTTCGTCAGCCCAAATAAAAAGTCTACTGGGTTGGTTGGATAACTAGAAACAAACCATTTTTTTATGCTTACAATGCTGCAGTTAATAATTCTTTTATATAGTTTTGTACCTCTGAATACCCGCTCCCCGCATTCTTTAAGAAAAATATGACTTTATAATGTGACATATGAGCCTGAGAAGTGGGTGGCACATGACTTATATCACAAGTTTGGTAATTTTTTACTGAAACATGATCATTGTCCAGGTCACCAAAAATGCCAAAATTGAGAGCAGTAATAAACTCACAGTTTCTGACATATCTGGGCTAAATTAAGACATCAATATCATTTCTGAGAAATGATATACACGGATAATTTGTTAAGTGATATATTTTTGATATATTTCCATGTTTGCTACATGCCATCTAGTTTTATGCCTGTCACCATGGAAATATAT
Organism: Lutraria lutraria; assembly: GCA_964023205.1. Classification (NCBI taxonomy): domain Eukaryota; kingdom Metazoa; phylum Mollusca; class Bivalvia; order Venerida; family Mactridae; genus Lutraria; species Lutraria lutraria. Next base: position 5,072,014 of record OZ026848.1, read on the forward strand.
TTGTGTTGTTTATTTGTATTTATCTTCGAAATTTTCTGTGCAACCGAAAGTTTAATGATTTATATGTGTCACACATTGTCAACTGGTAAAACAGTTTATTGCATCTGTACAATCTCTTGTGTCTTATATACCATAATCAAGTTTTTTTATGAAGAGAATTTATTTGTAATTCATGTTGTTTTTCATACCATTAAAGATGAAAAATGTGTCAGGAGTTCTGTCATTGTCTCATTCATTTTTACTTGTTTATAACAAGACAATTGTGTTAGCTTTGATACCATAGTCTCAAAATACATTTCAATTTTGAAAACCCTGGTCAATTATACAGTAAAACCTTTATATAAAATCCTTACGGCCTTGCTAGTCTGGTGGTCTTTTCATGCCCCTGCCATTCGAAATGATGGAAATGCATAAAGTGCTTGGGCCCAAGTCTTCCTCAACCCTTAAAACTGAAAGTCACCTATAGATTTGACGGCTGACATGATTAAAATTACATGTAATGTTAAACCCCCAGAGAAAAAAACAGTGAAATGCCATTTTACCAACACAGTTTTACCAATTGTTATTCCTTCAGTTCTTTTGGGGGGGAGGGGGGGGGGGGGGCAGTGGTAATGAAATTATAATATGCTGGTACAATTATTAGCAATACAGTGATCATGTTTTTACACATCTTTTATCAAAGTTAAAAAGCGGCAGCTGTTTGCATGGATAATGTTGTTGTAAGTACCCTTACTGTATAATTTTTAACAAAATTACTTCCCGCAAACTTCAGATAATTAACTCCTTTTGTTTTTGTCACCAGCGGATTAATTTTCTCTGAGTTATGGAGCATTCACCTCCAGTGTAGTAATATCTCATTCAAATTTTTAAAAAATAGTTCCTTTTTTTTCCAGCATGATCTCTTATCATAACTTAATTTACTTTTTTCTATTTTGTAGCAAAATCATGAAATAAATGTTCTGTTTGAAGCCAAGGGAATTTTTTTTGTATTTTACCTCACTACCTTGTATAATATTTTTCGGCCTAAAAAGAAATGGTTGTATTTACGGTTGTCTGATCAACCCTTTTTTACGGGGCTGACCCTAAAGTATCTTAGTATGAAAATCTTTTGAGATAAATTGTACATCCAAGATAGAAAAGGTTTGTTTAAAAAAACTTAGAAAAGAATGGTTTTGCGATTTACCTGCCAATTTTTTTTTATCAAGTAAACACAACTTTTTTTGTTAAGTCTAACATTGTGATATGAGGAACATGAGCTTTTAATCTAAGGTCATTATCATCATGACCTGTATTTATAGTGAATGAATTATACAGTGTATCCTCTCCAAAGCAACAATCTTAGGGAATAGCAAAATTATGTTGTTGTTGAGAGGTTGTTGCTCAAGAGAGGGCCACTCTAGAGAGGTTGTACAGTAATTGTTAGAGCATGATGAGGCCTAAATTAACAATATGTTTGTTTGCCCTTTACCGACCCTGAATTTTAGAAGAGGGTCGGTAGGTAGGAAAATCATTTTATTTTATTTCTAAATTTGACTTTTACCTAGCATGAAATTACACTTCTATCTAGATGCATTCTGTACTAATTTTATGTATTCTGCAACCATACAACCATTTATTGTGTGCTTTAATCAACCATAAACATGTACTCAGTGCCTTAATACACATTATTGTTTTCATTCATTACTTCAAATGATACCTACTTTAAATGTTTATCGAAAGTACTGAGTTCATGTTTATTTTCCAAAGTATAAAGTTCTCCCAGATTTTGCAATAAAATGTTTTGAGTAGGCATGATTTTTTCGGGTCGGTCGGTAAAGGGCAAACAAACTTAATTTTAATTTAAGCCTGATTGGTTAATGTTTGATTTTGTTTATAGTTGGAAGTTGATTTTCTGCATTACATGAAGATGCTGCAGAGTGTTTTAAACTATTCACTGGTTTTATCTTAGCGCATTTTAAACATTGATTAATTAGTTTTTTATTTTTATGATTTAATTATGTCGTGTTCATGTCATTCAACTTGATAAGTCTGCCCGCACTTCATGGCATTTATGAGTCTTCCTTATCTTTACAGCACACTTACGATATCATGAAAACATTGTCTTGTATTATTGTTATGTTTTGTGTAGTCTTAGAAAATGTAACATTTTTTTCTCAGCCTGGAAATTGTTATGCAACATATCGTAGATACACTTTTTTGCTTATTGTTCCTATGACAGATTGTTTGATTTAGTGCTTATAATTTCCTATAAATAAGCAGCTTCTACCATGCAGTACACCATATTTAGGCCGAAGAAAAAATGAATGGGTTTTCGTAACCAGTCAGTGTAGAAATGGGACATTATTATTTTTTTAAGTACAATATAATATTGTCATGAAGACCACCACCTAATTTTAGTTAAATGATGTAAAAAATGAGAGACATCATACGAGGGATCTGAATTTGACATAAATAATGAAGAGCGTAATACAGGTACATATGGTATTAGAGAAATGTTGGTACTTAGATATTAGTGTATGTTATTTATGGAACTTTTGTTCATCAGATAAGTGAGAACCTCTTGAAGAACATTGTTCCTGGAAGTCTAATTTTTATGTTACAAGCTGTCATTCCGATGCTAATGTAAAGATTTAAACTTGGAATGTTTTCTTAGAAAATACTCATACACTTAATACCAGTACTTACAATTGTAGCCAAAAAAGTTGAACAATCAAACAGTATAGTGGTAGATTGGATTGAATTGTTGCTTAAATACTTGAGTAAAACAGACAATGATTTAATGGCATTTTACGAAGCTTGGGGGTAGGGAGAATAATCAAATAATCTGTTTACATTTTAATGGGTCTAAATAAGGTATATCTCATGATTAATGGGTCGATTTGGGGTAATTAACTGAGTAGATCTTGTCTAATTGGTCCTTGGTGTGTAATTGTCACTGTTGTTTTCAAATGTAATGAAAGTTTAATTTAATCTGGTAATGATCTGGTACATCAAACATGGTATTTACAATTCATCATTTGAGTTTTTAAATTGATCAGTTATTGCTCTTTAATTCCTGAAATGCAAAAAAGGATGGCCTGTATTTAAGAGCTGAATTTGCCTGAATTAGTTTGATACAACATTTCTGATTTACACAATATTTCCTGATTAGTATGACCTGGCTCATAACATTTGTTATATTTTCTTACTTATCATTTGGATTTGGATTTTATAACACCCCCCACACTGTCGAGATTGCTCAATTTCTGCAGGCAGCTTCCCTCTCTTTTTGTTACTCATACCTGATGAACTACATATTTTTGAAGTATGCAAGAATTTTAAACGGATGAATCAATTGCTCTATGATTCACATTTTAATTGGACTCACTTTATTCTCTCAACAAGATTTTTTAATTATGAACATAATTGTAAATTTTTCCCTGAATCTTTTCTGTTTGTCTTCTAAAATAGATCATTCTATTTTCGCAAATATCGGTTAATTAAAAAATACTGGTATATGATTTATAGTTTCAAAATAATTTGAACTTTAGAAATTTCTATATGATTAAATAAATTATGTCATCGGTGTGTAGCACGGTAGTCTGAAAGATAAACCGGCTGCTCGTCAACAAATATCTATTCTCGTACACCTTTGATATTGATTTATAATAAATCATTTTGAGAAAAAAATTGTACTGATACAATTTATGAAATAACAATTGGATTCCTCGTTATTTATTCGATCTACCGTGTATATTTTTTTAACGATTGTGTAACAGCTATTATATTGTATTATTCATTATTTATATGCTACTATTTGTGTCCGTATAGACTATTCACTTGATAATTTAAAGTTTCTGTTTTATGACGATATTATAGAGTTTTTTTTTCTTTTTGATGTTATCGACCCTCAGTTTGATACAGTCAGGGTTTCCTAAGGATTTCCTCATTTTTCCTCGAAGTTTTGCCGTTAGCGATTTTAACACAGAAAACACATGCTTTTGTACATGATTGTGAAGTAAAATGCAAACAGATTTACCTACGGGACTTACTGTGATGAGGAGGGTTACACCGTTGTCTTAGTGATGAAATCAACTGCTGTAGATTTCACTGCAAAAATGCATGCACATGTAAGCCTATTAAAATGTGTTGAACAGTGAAAAAATTCTGTGCTACATGATAACAGCACATTCCTCCTTGCAGAAACCATAAATGCCTTTGTTGTGATAAAAATATTCTTTGGATAATTTTGATATTAATTGAATTGGGATATTGTCTGTTCATGTGTCTGTCTGTCTAGCTGTCTGTCTGTGAATATTGGATTAAAAGTCTGTAGACCTGTGAGTACTGAAAGAAAGGCTAAACATCCCTAATTTTGAATTGAATCATGGAATTTTTTTTCAAGCCTCAACGGCATTTGGGATTTTTAAAAACCTGATGTAGAAAGGTATGATGTATACATAATTATCTTAAATACTTAAGCCGCGGTTGTGTAATGTTTCATCGTTGACCTATTGCCAAGAAAAATCTTTATTCTTCACGGAGATCATGGTGTGAAAATACCTCCCCCTTTCAAGAAATAGGGAGAACGTTTAGTCTGTGCATTTATTATTTAATATAGACGAACATGGGTGGTGTAAGGAATTGTTACTTATGATGATGCAATTTCTGATGCTAGTGTGAACTCCTGTTGGTCGTCTATTGTTGACTTAAATTCATGTTTAGGTTTGTCGAATAATTCATTAACATGCACAACTTAACCTGTATTGTAGAATTACCTTCTAAGAATAGGTTAGAGTTTATTTGAAAATTCTTTGGATTTAAGTCACCTCACAGCAAGAGGGTAGATATATAATTCTGAAGAATTAATTTTAACGAATTTATCTTAGGCCTATAATTGGTCTTCAGCATGTCTGCAATCACTAACAAGCAGAAGTGGCTGTCTCCTTGTGGGAGCTAGTAGGGGAATTGGGCCATTATCGGCCATATTGTATTTAACTGAAAAACAGTGTAAAACCCATTAAAAAATGCCTGCAACAAGATACATATCCAGTGATTGTCTGTATCAAGATGCACTGCTTCAATAAAAACACACCTCACTTAACCACATGGGAATTAGTAATGAACATGTGGTAGCAAAATTTTAATTATTAAATACCAAAATGTTTTTGAAGTTTGAGCCAATTTACTAGTGTACAGCATGTACGTGATTTATGATGCATTGTTGTAGTATTACTGATAACATTCCTATGATTGAATTAAATAATTATAACTATCATATGTAGTTAGTGATATGCCAGAAATATTGACACAAAAATCCTTTAAAAGGTCAAAATTATTTGAAAATATAACTCAAAGATTTGGGTGGAAGTTAAACTTGTAAACAAAGTCCAAACTTTGGGAAACACAAAATTTTTAATGTGTCCTTAATTTACTGGTGACCTTTATTTAGAGGTCACTTTGTTTTAAATTTTTTTTATCTCTTAGTGTATGTTAATTGTATTAAAATAGTATTTACAAAAATAATTGAAAATTCTGCCTACCAGACCCTGAGTGAGTCTTAGTCAGTTCTGTGAAGACAGCTGTTATATTTTAGTGCTCTTGTGTGATTTCCAACCACTTCTAAAAATAACAACATTCTGGAGGGAACAGGTTTAATTGTTATGTCATAAAATCATTAGTGATGTCATACAATTATGTTATTTATTACATGGGCGTGTTATTTCTATAAAAAAGGAAGAAAAATAGTTGTGCGATGTATGAAGTATGCAAAAAAGGGAAAATCTAAAATTAGACTTTCCAGGTGAGAAATGGCACATTTGCAAACATTTAAGGAATAGTGTAATGGCCTAGGGAGTGTTTGAATTCTTTGGCTATTAACTGAATATATTCTAGTACCAAACACATGCAAGCTGCCACTGATATAAAGTACTTATGTCATTGAAACTTAGTTGGATAATCTAAACATGTCTCATTCTCACGGTTACACTTCTGACTGTACACCTGATCAATGGTTCGGAAAATAACACTAGAATAACAGTGTTTCACCTGCATGCATTTCTTGCGTGTAATTAGAAAAACAGCAAATTGTTACTGATAACAACTGTTAGGTGCAATGTGCTTTCCTGGGATAATAAACAATAGTTTATATTGGAAACATGATTGGTATCATATTGTACACTGAGTGTCATAAAGATTCTTCCAAATCCCTGTAAAGTTTTAAATGTCTTGAAATATTGTATCAATTATGTTGAATTTTTATTGAAATCTTTATTGAAATCTTCACTTACGTTAAATTGAAATTATTCTTAATGCTGCAGTACTATATATCACAAAATAGTTCTACTTCTAGTTGCATCATCCCAATCAAGTAGTTACATTATTCTGTTGTCTGACACATTATGGTATGCATAAGTATGGCATTAAAAGACATTTCATGCAATTATGATACTGTGAGCTGTCCGTTATGTTTATTACCTGAATGACTGACATGTTTGTTTAAAGTTTGAAAAATTGGGCTTTTGGGTGCTTTGTTGTCTTTATAAGTTCTTTCCAATCTCAATGTGGGTGGTATATGAGTTGTGAATTCTCAAAAAAAATTTGAAAAAATCAATTCATGTACTTTGATACTCTATTGTATATATTGACCTATAAAAATGGACCAACATTTTCAAATGTAATCACAGTTAATTGCAATTACACTTACATATCTTTCCTCTGTAATTAGGTTGCATTAAAATTTATACATGTATATATGGGTCAATTGTAATTACCGTTCCATTGGTGTATTTTATATCCTGTAATTAATTATAGTACAGAAATCAGTTCTCATAAGTAGAAGATGGTCAAGTTAGTAATGATAGACCTTCTGTAATTGTTAACATTACAAATATGCTTCCATTAGTAATGTTAACATTTATCCAATTACTGGATACTCACCGTAGTATTTGACTAAATTACTATTGATTTAATGTTTTAGTAGAATCTACTCATATTGTACATGATAAGAAAAAATCTCCTATCGAAACATTTATATATCAAGCTAATTGTAATGGCTTAGAATCACTGACAAGAATATCGCAATCAATATATCAGTAAAAGTACTGATATATAATCATAAATAATTGCAATGTTCTTAAGTTCTTTCAATATAATGTGCGTTTTACAGATGAATGCTGTTACAGGCCTTATTTAATAGTATGTATTTTATTGCAAGACGTCATGACAGTCCGTTACTTTAAGCATCCCTATAAATATTTATGTAAAGTAAAGCAATTTTCGAAAAATGGAAGAAATATAGAAGGAACATAATGAATTTTATTTTGTTAAAAGCACAAAGGAACAAACTCATATTTTAAGGAATTATAAAAAGTTTCTATGAACTTTTTGAACAACCCTTGACTCTTATGGTTGGTTTGCATGACTGTTACAAGTAATGGCTAAATATGTCATATAAGTGAAAACAGACCTGTATTATGTGAAGTGGCTTAATTAATATGCCCTATATAACTATCATATGCATTGTGCTACACTGAGACTTGAGCTGTAAGTGTTTCAATAATTCAATTATTTGTGTTACCAAGGAAATGCTGAATTCACAAGAATCTGAATGTGCCTTTTTGCTTAATCTCATCAATGTAATTATATGCTTGAGTTCAACCCCTCTTAACATCAACTCATAAATTAATGAAGCTCTCCCATACAAAAATAATACCAATCAGAAATTTGGTTGTATGGTTGTTTTGAGGCCTATTTAATTACACTTTATTGTATGAAATATTATGCCAATTGTTATTTTTAGAAACTGAGTCAGTTTAATGGAATCCTTTTAATGTTTTCAAAATAATGAGGTTTGTTGATTTAACTAATCTGTTAATGTTTTTAAGTATTTATTCTTGTTTGGTGTATTTATTTATTTACCATGGCTCTCTCTCTCTCTCTCTCTCTCTCTCTCTCTCTCTCTCTCTCTCTCTCTCTCGTGGGTTTAACGCAAACAGTGTCGTAACTCATATTGTCATAAGAACAAGTTACGACAGTGTTGTGCTGAGCCCTCGATCTGCTTGTTGTGGTTGTTTTACTGTTTGTTGAAAGTTACCAAACATTTTGAGCATCTGGTATTGTCTGTGTATGTATTTCCTCGATCATTTATTTTTGTCAGAGTTTTTGTCAGAAACACGACTATTTTGGGTCTGATCGGCCATATTATTTGTAATAATTCTGGCAATTACACTCAAGGTCTATCAATGCTTTAGCAAGAGATGGATGGGTTTGTGTTTTGTTTATGCTTAGCCAGTTGACACAGAAACTGAAAAATTCCTAATAAATGGTGACATTTACGACAGCTTGTTATATACGTCCCCAAAATTGCGGCATGGCGTTAAGCATTTTCCGCATAATTTGCTGAATTTAAAAGCATAAATTATGACACTAAACGTTAAAGGGTGTGTTTTTTTTGTCATTTTGTTTCCATAATTAATGAATTCACATTTAAATCATTTTCATTTTCTTTGCAGATTGTTATCCAGTTTTAAGCAGGAGTGATCACATGACCTAGTCAGCTGACGTTCATATTTACTAACATTCTATAAATAGATTTTGATTTGTGTTTGTGTCTATATATTTGTGGCGGTCGTGCGAGCTCAGCTCAGTTCTGCATAAGTGATTTAATATTTAAAAGAAGACATACATTATGTCTGAAAGCAGCGAAAAAATGTCTGACCACAGTGAGAGTGGAAGTGATAGCGGAAATAACAATGACATCTGTAGGGATTTTTTACGTAATGTTTGCCGGCGTGGCCAGCGCTGTAAATACCGCCACCCGGGCGAACAGGAAACTAATGAATTTAAGAAAATATCTGAGTACACATTCTGTCATGACTTTCAAAATAATGGATGCCGACGTGCAAATTGTAAATTTCTACATTGTACTCGAGAAGAAGAAGAGCATGCACGTCAAACAGGTGAATTACCTTCACGTGTAATGCAGGCTGCTGCGTTAGGTATTGGGGTAAACCATGCAGAAATGGTCGCTAAAGGTGGTGTCCCTATTTGCAAAGACAATTTAAAGGGTGACTGTCATCGTGGGGCTGGTTGTAAGTACCGTCACATATCAAGCTCGGAATATGAATATTTACAGAGGAAATCAGAAGGGCGTTCTGAAATACCGGTTTATGAAAAAAGTCACCGTGCTTTTGATAGGTTTGAGTTTGAACAGGATGTAAAACGTAGGAGAATGGACACGGATTATCCCAATGAAGGATTTAGACCTTATGAAAATCGGTACCCACCCTTGTCACCTAATTCCAAACCTTTAAGTTACCAGTTATTAGAGGATGAAAACTCCATGTTACGTAAAAAAGTAGAGGAGTTAAAAAAACAAGTGGCAGATCTAACTGCAACAAATGAAGTGCTTCTGGAGCAGAATGCCCGTTATCGCGTGAGTAAAACAAATATCTTACAGACATTAAATTCTGCTGGAGTACAAGCAGCCATTCAGGCATCAACTCTTAATCCACTTAATACAAGTCTAGCGCAGCAAATTGCTCTAACTAGTGATTTATCAACCATAACACAGCAACAGCAGGCCTTGCAACAGCGAATGGTGCGTGAAATGGCGGGGGGTCAGCCTGCGCAGTGCAGTATTGCTGCCCCACCCACCCTCAACACGGCCACTTTGTCTTTGAACCCACCACCTATAGTGCCAGTCTCTCTTCCACAGACCTTGTCTGGGCTCCAGCCGTCCAATAATCAGAGTCTGGCACAGAATATTGAATTGAACGGCGCCTCCCTCGTCTCCTACCCTATTGTGTCCCAGGGATTGAGAATGACGGCCAGCAGCTTAGCGCATTGACCAATTAACCAACATGTTCCAGTGAGTATTGTCAATGTTATCTTTCCTTTTGTTTCTTGTCTTTGTTAGTACTTTGTAATAGTCCTATCTGTTTATCACATTTTATTGTCTTGTATCCGTTATTTTTGTTAATTTCAGACACAACATAGCTGACACATTAGAAGTATTTTTTACTTAAGATTAGACATCCTTGTTCATCAATTACTGGATTTTATTTCTCTGCTCGTATAAAAGCGTATCAAAATGGAGTTGTTTTTGTACTTTAAAAAGACACCAATTATTCAATTAATTAAGGATTTATTATTAAGGAAATACAGTAGCTTAACTGATATTCTTAATTTATATGATATGATACTTCATGTACATGATCACGTTCAGTCTGCTTAATTGATTACGGTATATGAGGAAGAAAGTAATCTATTTAATGTATTGACGTTAAAAAAATGGCTTTAGTTCAGTTGCATAATTTGTTTTCATTGAAAGATTTGAGTCTTTCATGACCTTAGAACGTTTTATCAGCACAGTACAGGTGCTTCAATTTATAATAAGTCAGTCAAATCTCAGTAATTCGGTAATTTATTGAATCACGTGTTACTGTTGGCAAAGATTATTCTAGAAGCTCCTATAAATATTTATACTTGTTTATTAGAATCTTAGGACACACCTGCTTCTATTCTATTTAAGCTAAAAGGTCTGGAACAGAGAGAGAGCAATGGGAAAGAACTTCTGGTCAGAGGTTATAAAACTTAGAGGGCAGTCTTTAAACTGGAATCTGAATTCCATTCTCAAAGTGTTACAGTTGAAAAGATAGGGCTGATTATATTATTGTTTAAATACATGTTCAGATCAATTATGCTGTCAGACTGTATCAATAATATTATTATTGTCTGTTCCCAATTAATAAGAAACATTAAAAGACAAGATTGAGATTTGAGCTAGGAGACTGATCTCAAGTTTTATAACCTTGGAATGGACCCATTGTACTATCAAAAAACTGACTTTTGGACCATTTTTATCACCATATTTAACGACCGCACATGATCTATATTTTGCTTGTTCTTCTTCCTGTGTTTATTTTTTACGCCAATAAACAATGAAATGATTTCTAAACAATCTCAGACCTGCACTCATTATCCCCTGTCAAAGAGTTATTCATACTTAATGAACTTAATCAATGAAATATGCAATAATTTTTCAAGATAAATTCACGATTTCATGAATTTTATTCCAAGGTGTCCGACAGCAGTTATTTTCACATGAAAAACTTTTCGAAATAAGAGGAGGGATATAAATGCCCTGGTATCTTCTCTTCCCTCTATCTGGGGCAGCTCTGATCAGACTGTGGCTGTCCTGCAATGGGCTTTTAAACAACAAATACAAACATAAACATTTTCTCAGGTATTACATGATTAATTCAAAGAAATCTGTTGTGATTTAGCTTTCTTTTCTTGTTTCTGTTTGTCTCTAGGTGCAAAGTAATTACATATCTTTTTAAGACTGTAGATCAATTATTGTACAAAGATTATTTTAAGAAATGGATAAAATGCTTTTTGATTAGATTCGATTCAGGTTTGCGCTAAAGCCAGTACAAAACTGTAAAACATTGGTTAGTTAATCATCAGCTCTTTGTGTCTGAATGAGATTATATAGTTGATTACTGCAGAGATTGTAAAGAATAGATCAATGACCTCAGTAAGATATTTTTAATCCTCTCATTTGCTTGATGTTTTCAGGAGGGTATCCGAAGGAAAGCTCATCCGAAAGCTAACCTATCAAAGCTATCATTAGTATTAATTGAAGGCTGGGTGGTTTTGGTACACCTTCTTATGAAAGAAGTTTTTAACTGAATGTCTTTTATCTAATGATCAGTTTAATATTATAATCATTCAGTATAGTAATATGATTATACCACTAAGACTCTTTAATTGAAATTATCTTTTTTGGCACCTGTAAAACAATTATGACATAATCATATCACTGTACATCAGTGATCAGTACAGTCAAACCTGTGTTAGGGGCCACCTCAGAATGAAGTCCACCCTATGAATAAAGGTCAAACTTTTAAAACCTATCCAGAATAAAATGATCTCCAAATAAATGGCCACATATCAATAAATGCCACATTTTGTCTTTCCAAAGGGTGACCTTTGTTCACAGGTTTGACTGTACTTATGATAGCTTTTTCAGGTCAGCTAACCGGAGAACTTTTGTCGGCCCCCTATCAAAATTGACTATAGTTTGGCTTTCCATGGCCAGCACTTTCTCAGTGCGCATGAATTTTGATGTGGACCAAAGCACTACATGTATACATTTTTTACATCCACCATGTAATTATTGTTTAACTAGTTCACATTCCATGCTGCAGTGCAAGTCTATGTAAGTTAATTTTCTATGAGTACTTTCAGTACTTTGATTTGGTCAAATAACCCTAAGCTGGACAATTTTGATTTTGAGTCTAATGAGCACTAAGTCTTATAATGATAATAAGGACTATCCCAAGACTTAAGTATAATAAAGATATGAGATTGTACTTAATAACTTCCTAAATTTTAAGGGTTTTTTTTTCACCGAGAAGTACATTAGAAGGTCTGTATATTTTTTTGCATACATGTGTCTTAAAATATCGATCATATTTTATGTACTAATGTATAATCACAATCAGTGCAAAAAAAAGAAAATTTGCCAGTCCAGACTGAATTTCAACATCTTGGACCGATTTGAGTAACAGAAAAGGGTTAAAAATCGATCCATGAATGTTCCATAAATTTCATAAACTTCCAAAATCGCTAAGTATATGCAAAATTATTATTCATAATGCATCAATCTGTACGCTAAGTGTCATCAGCCTGCCCTCTTATATAAGTTTGAAAAATAAAATGTTTTGAGACGACCAAATTCTAGCTTATATCTCATTGACACGAAGCTCTGAAGGTGGTGGTGCTGTTTTATAGTGTCAGGTTAACTATTACCTTGATAGATCAATCAAAGAAGTTCTTTTTTAAGCTTAATTTATTTCCTCCATGTAGTGCTAGGGAACCCGTACATAAAAGGTTCATTTTATTGCTGCCTTTGCCCTTTCCTAGTCACGACATTCTTCAATTGCATGACAAAATAATGGATTTGAATGCCTGTGTTGCATGTCCGCGATAAAATTGTTCTAAGTTCTGGTTGCGATCATAAAGTATTGATAGGCAATCACTGTTTGAGAATAGAAGTTTTCCTGATAGACGCTTCAGTGATCCTTCATTGTAATTAATGAATACTCGAGCATTATGAGCTCACTTGAGCTGATCAGGTCATTCTGAGATGATAGCTGTATTAGGTGATGTTTTACAAAGCTCTGATTAATCTGGTTACATGAAAATGTTGTTAAAATGTCTTACAGTTTAATAAAGAGGTTTGATAGTACAGTGTATAAGCTAGTTATCACAAATGTTGTAAACTGATTGCTTTGTGGTTACTGTTTTTTTTAAAACGTTATGTACATGTACAAATGTTCTGATAAAATTAAGTAGTCTAGTCAGTTGATTCTGTGTCATAAATAAATAAATTTACTATGATTATTTGTGTCACAAATAGAGAATGGAATTTTAATGTTTTAATGAAATCAGTATCTGTAAACTAATTGAAATAATATTATGCGCTGTTGCTTTATACTATACTTTCTTGCCTTTACATAGTTTTAACTGACTTTCATGTTTACTTACTCAAGTAGCGAAATAGTAAGTGTCAGTACCCTGGTTGTTTAGGTAAAGATAATTTCATTGACATTATATACAAGGGGATGTCCATGGTTAAATGGTTAGAGTCTCTAGCGAGTAATCATTTAGCCCTCTAACCACTATAAGTTTAAATCCCACCCTGGAGTCTCGGCTAATTTCACTTGTAAGAAAGCTACCCTGAACTTGTTTACTGAAGGTCAGTGGTTCTACCCAGGTGTACACTTAGCTAGGCTCGTCCTCCACTGTTAACTCCAGCTTTGTAGACGGCGCCGCACATAGATTGTGTGTTGATCAGATACAGAATCTTATCTCATCGGACCGATGGTCCTGCCGGCAACTTATTTACCTTATGCACATGTACACATTTATACTCGTTTACTTTTTTCGGTCCGACAGATATCCTTTTGGCCAGAAAGAATTTTTAAGCTTGGCCGACTGAATGTCCGGCAGATTTTTTTGCCAATGGCGGAGTCTTAACTTAGTTGAAAAGTAACAAAATGGACCTGGCTGTTTGTATAACGTTAAAACCTGGAGAAAAAAATATTTTTTTAAAAAATCATTTAAAGCATCTTTGATCTCCATAGTGATATGAATATGAGTCTCACTAAGGTGATTGCATTTATTTTTTAAACTTCCTGAATTCCTGGAAAATTAGGTCGTAATCTGATACCGTATTTGTGTTTGCTCATTGTAATGTGTGGGCTTGGAATTGTATTAGCCTTCAAATGAATCTGTTTTACTGCTTGTAATGTTTGAGTATGGCAGTTTTTGTTCAAATATAGTTTATATTTTTAGTTAGGTTTAAACAAATACTGTGTATAATGGCAATCAAGGTATTTGCTTTAGCCTTTGACCTAAATGCTGTATTCCATATGGAAATTCTATTGTTTGGAATTCTGAGTACTAAAAATACTCTAGAGACATTGGTGTATTATTGGACTTTGGTTCATCAGATGGCATGATGATATTATATGTTTCAGGCATTAAGAAAATTGTTTGTTTCCGGTAAAATGCTTAAAATAAGGTCATTAAAAAGTAGGTCGGGAAATTGCTGTTTTATTATTATTCTTTAAAACGTCCGGAGAAGTAAAAAGTGTGACACTAGTAGATATATCAAAAGTTTATATATACTGTTTCTCCTGCCTGATAAAAAGTCTAGGTCGCAAGGAAAAATAAGGGTAAGTTCTGGTCACCAGAAACAAAGGTTTTTTTATTTTATGCCTCGGAAGACAATTAGGTGTATAGAAAATAAAAAACTAGACAATTGAAATACCTTCAACTAGCTGGCACCATTTTGTTTGTTTTTTCTAATTTGTCCTTTTTGTTATTTGATTTTGTCCTTCATTTTGTTTGTTTTTACCCATTTTAGATAATTGTTATGTCTTGTTCAAATAGAAACTTGCAGATTTAAATTGTTAATAGAATATTGAGACTGTTCTGTTCATGATACTAAATAATAAATCCATTCCAGTTCAGTAAAGCAATTTATTTGATTTCAGATCTATAGAACAATCCCATCATTGTAATAACAATATTATGTGTAACCATTTATTAATTCTTGGTGCCAATTTATTCATGTCATCAGTTAATTTTAGACTGAGCTGAAAACCAGTCTGCCAAAGTTTGAGCTTATAGAACCAGTCTGCCAAAGCTTGAGCTTATAGAACCAGTCTGCCAAAGTTTGAGCTTATAGGACCAGTCTGCCGAAGTTTGAGCTTATAGAACCAGTCTGCCAATATTTGAGCTTATAGAACCAGTCTGCCAATGCTTGAGCTCAGAACCATGCAGTCAGCCAAAATTTGAGCTCAGAACCAGTCTGCCTAATTTTGAGCTCAGAACCTGTCGGCCAAAGTTTGAGCTCAGATGTAATCTGAGTTTAAACTTGATGTGTTGATATCAGTCTTAAGATTTCTGTCATAGCAAAGTTCTTTATTGAGATTAATTTTAAATTGCCTGCCTATTCCTGATCAGAATTAATCAATCTTATTATTCTAGTTTTATGAAATGATATATTATGTAGTCTTAGAGAAGTATTCATGTACTTAAGAATGATCTCAGAGTAATAGAGCTAATCTCTCTTTTACTCTCTTTCTCTGTACAGATATATATGCTATTCTGTAAACGCCAAAATTAAGTTTAAAATTTACATAGTTTTCTGACAGATTACCTAATGTAATAATGTCTGTGGTTAAGCATAAATTGTGGTTGTTTCAAATTCAATCAAAATTTAATTTTATATTTATGGTTTGCAGTGATTGGTGTAGTTTAACGTTATTCCTACTATTGTTACGGCCCTTTTGTTTGCTTACTTTATTATCGTAAAGTTACGCTCGATTATTACCTCAAGGTATTGACGTCTAAGTCTGCTAGTTTATTAGTTGGTTAGTCTCAAATTGAAATGTTTCCCTGAAAATCTTTTGTTAAACTTAAGGGTAAGTTAGTACTGCCTGGTTAGAATACCATCCAGGAAATTCTTGTTCGGCGAATCAGCCGCCATATATAAGGGTAACTGAATTTTTTTTAAAAACAGCGTTTTCCCAAATTAATAAATGAATTGTAAATCAGAGCTTGGGCTGTGATTCCCTGAAACAAATTAAAATGTGACCCAACTTCTGATGTGATCTTTAGATATTTTTGAACCTCAACGTTCATGGAAAATAATTAATAATATTATATACCGGTACTTAATGGATTAAAAAACGCAGTTTATTTAATTTGTATACATTTGTATATGAAAGGACATGCATGCACAATGTACCATTTTATCATATTCCAATAAATATTGACTAATCAGTGTTTTAGAAATAATGCTCTCCAGGACGACCTTGACCTTTAACCTACTGACCTTAAAATGCACAGGTCATGTAGAGGTTGTCATGTGGAACTATCATATGAAGTTTGATGACTGTAGGTTGAAGGTTAAAGTTTGGTGAAACAAACAATATGCCCCCAATCTGTCGGTTCTGGGGAGGGGTGGTTGGGCGCTACAAGTTTAAAACTATTAAGTATTTATTCCACTATTAGAATGATGTGTTGTAATTATTTCATTGTTCTGTTTCAAAAGTAATTTTGACATAGATTGACTGATATGGATTAGGTTTTAATGTACGTAATCTTTACTTACTGAGAGATATGCAGGATTTTGTGTTGCTCTACAGAGGTTGTACTGTAATTCAAAAATAAGCAATTCCAATCATACTAATATTGTGTCAAGTGATTTTTTTGATTGCTGTAAATAAATATTCCTTAGACCTGACAAAATTGGTACCGAAAGATTGTAATCTACGATAGATGTAAATGTATAATTTACTCCATTAAGGCAGTGGCTTATAGGCTGTGTTTCCATGGTATTCATGATATCATTATAGGGTTCAATTTTCTATTATTACACCCTTTAGTAAATCCTAATCATTAGCATATCTCTACTATAAGCATTAATTAAGTGTAGTTTTCTATCTCCTGTGTCCTGTTTTCTTATTTTTTATTACTTTCCCATGAATAATAATAATCAATTTTGTACAGAAATTTGAAATTTAGCTTAAATTCATCGTTTGTAAGCTTTATAATATTGTGCTGTTTTTTTCAATCATGAGAAATTTTCCATTGTGTACCATAGTGAAAATTAATAGAAATGTGGAATTCAATTTTATTTAAAGTACATATTTAATAATAAAAAAAATTGTGTGTAATTTTTTGTGCTCAATTGGTGCTATTCTGAGTTTTCATTATAGTTGTACAATTAAATCAAGTGAATGAATTTTTTCTACAAAAAAATGATAAAATAGTGAAATTCAAAACATTCTAGATCTAAAATGGTTCCAATTAAAATATAAAATGAGAAGATAAAGTTGATCAGCTAGATTATTTAACAATGGAACGCTATAATGTAATTGTAGGAAGAATTCATTAAAATTAGAAAATTAATAACCATTGATTATAATAGCCGTAACTGTGTCTTTGCTGATTTTGCACACGGGACAAATAATAAAAGATAATTCTTAATCTAAATGATACAAGTGATTATGATAAATTTGTTCAGTGTAGTATAGCGTATACATAATAAGCGTGGGTCCCGGCTTTCCTTCTAATCTGCACGTGCTTTCCGGGAACCTTGCTTGCATTGTAGTGTTCCCCAACTTTAAACGTTTTGACAGCTTTTACAAGGAAAGCCGGGACCCACGCTTATTTTCGTCACTACTGTCAATCGAAAAGATGGCGAGTTCACTACCTTGGAGTATTTTATACACTCAATAAGGGAAAAAATGAAGATTTTTCTTTTGACAGGTTTGCGTTGTTTGATGTGTGAAATTGAAAAATAACGTCTGTAAATGTATAAAAATCACGGAATCCAGTGCCTATGAATATATATATTATACAGTAGATGGTTAAATGAAATCACCGACTAAGCCAGTAATTTAAAACATAAACAACAGTTCATCTATACAGGTCAACGTCCCGTCAGTCACATAGCATTGTTTAGGTCACTAGCTCTTGGGACACGTTTCTAGTTAATGGATCCGGATAATTTCTATTTGTTGCAGTCAAGCCTGTGAATGAAAGTCACTCTTGGCAAGGACAAAATGCGGTCTTTATTGATAGATGACCCTTTATATTTTATAGGTGTCATTTGTTCTAAAACATTAATGACATTTTTTTGAAAACATCCTTTAATCACAGGGCAATCTGATTAAAATCATATCCTCAAACCCGCCACGCTATGAGGATCTGAAGACAACCTATAGAAGGTCACCTCAGGTGACCTTTTCCACTAGCCAATCAGCACCATAATTTCATAATTCTGAAAGTGATCTGATTCTATTATTAACCGCAGTAAACGAACACCTATTCTTACACAACTAAATGTAATGATAGCGCCCATGTGACTTGCGTGTTTATTAAATATTCTATACTACTATGGCCGAATTGATCAGGCTTACTAAAAAAATCAAAAATATGTTATACGTAATTTAACGTTTAAATAACATCGTCAGGTAGAAAGTTCATTCGTCCAAAGTACCGATGAAACAAGTTATACAATTGGCTGAATTATAAATAGATATAGATAGTGATAATGGAAATTCCGACTTTTGAAAATAGAAACTGGTATAGGCCGTCATCAGATCTTGCCGTAAGGAAGATCGAATACTTTAGTCAGATTGATCACAAGGTGACCCTTATTTGAAGTTGGTCTCTTACACAAGATTGACTGTATTTTGGTATGGGAGCTACCAAATATAACCTAAAATCCCCCTGGGGCATTTCATTTTACTAATTTGCTCCAGTCCATTTTGAGATTGTGTTTGTGTTAATTTGGACTCATTAACTACAATTCAAAGGATTTTTAAAGCATGAAAGAATGGTGCATTGATTATTATGGGAGGAACAGACGTATTATGTATATTTCATAAGTAAATTATCCAGTGCTGATATTTTAAGTATTTCAAAGATAATAAGGAAATGTTAAAAATTGTAACTGGTATTCCTGGGACGTTTATAATGACATAATTCTGTCATCTTCCGTCATTTGGTGTGTACCGCCTTAATAAAAAATATCAAAGTTCAGTTTTTAACAAAATTAATGGGTCAAACTGTTTAAAAAGTAGGGAATAGTGAGGCAATAATAAAAGATGGTTCTAATAACCTAGTTAAAGAATCAGGAATTGACATTTAAATAAAAATCTAGAAAAAAAAATCTGAAAAAATTTTGACAATAAATTGTATGATAAAGAATGGGAAATATTTTTTTAAATTTAAATTAAGCAGAAATGGAATCATTCTAGTAAATGATACAATACCAGTATGTTGTATGTATGATTAATGTAGTAATTTATACCCCTGAATATATTACAGCTTACATTAATAGAAATTTATTACTCTCTGTACAAAAACATTAACTAAATGATGCGGTTTGATGTGAAATTTATATTCTCATGTTATTTAATACATCAGATAAAAAAAAACCTGTTAATACATTTTACGTTGTAAAGACATTACGCATTATGTTAGCTGTGAAGTGCTGCTAATATATAACTCCCATAGGGGTCTATATCAACATAAATGGTAACTGTCTGTCACATTGCTTTAGTGTGGTGTACACAGCTGGTTATAGATCTGTTAGGTCTACATCAGTAGTTGTTTTACGAGTTTTTGGCCTGATAACATTATTCTTTGATGCTGGGAAGCAGTCAAAGCCAGCTAAATAAATTTCTGTCTTTGCTTACTAAATATTGTATAATAATAAAATTTATTTCCCTCACGCCTACAGTGAGATGGGTACATTCGGTGTCATTTTAGGGTACATTCGGTGTCATTTTAGATACATTATCCATATTACAAATGTTAATCATTAATTACCCAGGATGAGTCACATTTATTTTAGTGTAAACTACACTTACCCCACCTTAACATTTTATAAAATAACAAATTGTTTTCTATGTAAATGATACAAATGATTAGTATTTGTTGTAAATGAGTATAAACACATGAAAATTGATGTGGAACTGTTTATTGTTCTTTTAATACTGTCTGATTCTGTTACCATAGTTTTAGTGCCTAATTTATCATATAAATGTGGATGTATGCAATGCCTTCATGATTAAATTATCATTATATCTAATAGTTATTTATCCTATTTCCGCTTGAGGCCATGGAGAAAAACATATATTTGTGCTAACGGTTACCCAACTGATTCAACTGTACCAAGATTCCAACCCACAACACATTACTACTAGACCACCAACTCCCTATTTTGGGATAAATCATAGTTGTAATCTAACAGCAGATATTTAGCCAAAAAAAATTAGATAAGTAGTTTTTTTTTTACTGTACCTATAGTAACAGTATAAGACATGTAAAACAGAAGTATGGGCCTCCATGGTTATGGGGTTGTAGTTTCTGACCAGTAATCACTAGCCCCTTTAACCACTATGGGCTTAATCTCACCCAGTACAAAATTTCACAGGTACAGAAGCTGGCTGATCCCATGTCAAATACTTACTCATACTTTATGAACTTTTCATGAACTACTCATAGAGTATTCATGATCAGTTCAAGAAAAATTCATGTTTTCATGAAATCTCTTGGAATTGGATTTAGAAGATCAGTGGTTCTAGTCCTAGGATTTTGTCTGTGAAGTCTTTCTCCATTGTTAAGCTTGAGCCCCACTATACCGACCATGTCTCTTGAAGTGAGAAAGTTAAGGCAGTTGATTACGGAGGATGCATGGGAGTCAAGTACTGGTTCTTCCCAGGAGCGATGCTTAGGTGAAATGTCCACCTCGTATGACTCTGACTGTTGAAAAATGGGCTTAAAGCTCGATATAAATAAATCTCCACAGTTCAAGATGAAAGTTGCCGAATGTTCCAATGGCTGTTGATGGGACATGAAACACCTGCGAAATTATACATTTTATTATAAATAGCAAAAGTGCACCAATGATCAACTTTCTAAGTCGTAACCAGATAAGACATATTTATCTGAGTTGGAACTCTCCTTGGAAAAAATGAGATAAAAGTTTTATTAAGATTTGCTTAAAAAATTATGATGAATCATGATATTTATAAGCATATTTTGTACATTAATTTTGTCAAAATTTTTAAAATGAAATATTACTGGACATTACTCATTTGGCATGTTGACGAGTTGACAAAAAATGAGCCCTTTTAAGTTGTCATACAAATAAGCAACACACTGTAAACTATATAATCTTTATGTACAATATGTTATAAATATGACAATACTTCATGAAACAGATTTATTATTCCTTGTTATTTCCTGTTGTTTTATTCTTGATAACTGACATAAAGAAAAAGTTTTGGCATTTGGATTTATTATTATTATAAATAGTAATTTTAATAAAAAGCAAACTTCTTGAAGTCATATACCATATTACACATGCGAAATGAATGTCACATTAAAATTAAACTATGATGTGATGGAATTTGATTCATTATCAGTCACAGAATGGTTGCCACAATAATGTGACTTGTTAAATTAAATACACGCAGTACAATGTATTATGTTGTTAGAAATTCAATTAGCCTAATTAATAGACTGAAACACATATGCAATGTAGTTAACTGTTTATAACACCATACTGTATTTCAACTTGAATTGAGAATAATATTTGAATTTAGTAGAAAAATGTTGATATTGAATTCAGGTAAACAAAATTGAAATAAAATTTGAATTCTGTTTATAAGGTTTACTTTCAGTGTGGTGTAAAATAACAGTTAAGTGTGAATTTTACTGAGGGCACCCTTAAAAAATTGTTTGTTTGCCACTTCCAACCCATACTATTTGCTTGGGTTGGGAGGTACTACTGAGGTAGGTAATATTTTTTGTCATCCACATAATACAGATTTGACTTGATGTATTCATGAACAAAATATATCTAAGACACAGAAAGAATAATAAAAAAATAAATATTTTCATAGTAAAAAAATATTTTTTACAGGCAGATTTTTGGTGGGTCGGTTGGAAGCAGCAAACGCTTTAATTCTAATTTAGGCCTGAGAATATTTTTACTTGTATAGGCCTTTCTCTTGATATTTGTTTCTTGTGATTTTAGCTTCATGATCTTCATTGTATTAATCTTTTAATGGATTCTCTTTTGTCATCTTAAGAGGCTGTAGGCCTGTTTGTCCCAAGTTGCCTATCAATAAAAAACTCAACATCACATTATTTTTCAATGAATTCACCATCTTAATATTGAAAGAGCCATGAAGGTTGATATTTGCCGTACTGAAAAACAGATGTTTATTTATCTATTGTTTCTCAGTCCCTTAGACCTTATAACAAAACCAAAAGAAAATGCACAAATTTAAAATACTCAAAAGTTCTTTTTTGCACAAACATTCCAAAATGGTGGCCCTGACTGAAAGCATGTGGTTTGGTCGGTTTTATTTTTCCCTCAAATCTGATTTTTCTGTAACAAAATTACTGAGGAACCGAAGAAAAATAACAACGGCCTTATGAGATTTTTGTAAATTTCCATTTTCTAACCAGAGCAAATTAATTTTTGTCAAATGCTTTAACACTTTTGGCACCTTCAAACAGGTGTTTAGCTAAAGTCTTCAGATTTAGCATTTAATTATTGCAAAAAAACTAATCAAATTACCAGAGCAAGAGCTATAAATAATATTAATTATCATAGCCAGTCATCAAAATGACCTCAATGTAATTCATACAAAAACGCTCAACAGTGGGTTTTTTTGTGGTACATGATATGAATTTGTTCTTTTTTTATTTTCTTTGGCTTAAATACCAAACTTGTGAATAATGGCTCTTTCGAAATGAAGGCTAAAACTAATGGAACTCTTTCTCTGAAATTACGGTTTACACCTCCCGAATGGCGCATGAATCAGTATCGTAATTGTAAAACAGAATTAAGAGCTCCAAGGATAGTCAGTTATTTCAACGATGTATGTATTCTGATGCTCTGATGTCCCAGGGTGCATCTAATAAAACATTAACAGTGTCGGAATCTTCAGGGAATGAAAGTTCTAGACTGGCTTCTCATGGCGCCTATATTTTGATTTCTTTTTTGATGGATGAAAATGTTCACGTAGTCTTGTATATTATGCTTAGCTTCTGAAATGCTCAGACGTTTAAACATATTTTTTAGGTTTTTGTATGACCAAAAATTTGATATCCTTTTATCTATGTCTTGCATTGGTTACCGATATTCTTGCAAGTTATTCCCCTATGCAGTGTGAATGGAATCAAGAAGGTGCATCATGTACATGTATTATTATATATGTGTTTGATTATCATATCAATAAATCAATGCTTTTTATATCAAATTCATGTTTAAAATTAAGAATAAAAAAATTGGTACCAAGCATAGGGATCCAACACAAAAGTGTCTTATCATGTATAATATAGATACAAGGGGTTTTACTCCAAACTCAGCCTTAAACTGACACACTAGACAGAATTGTCCATAATTTGAACAAATGTTACTATATCAGTATTGCTCGTGTACCTATCACATTGCCATACAATATGCTAAATGTAAAAAACATAACTTCCAACAATTCATATGAACAGTAATTAAATTGTAAACATTTTCCTTTAGCCAAAGCGTCCAAAATCCAATCAAATTACACAACCTCGAACAAATGTGAACAAACTCTCCAATCAAATTACACAACCTTGAACAAATGCGAACAAACTCGCTACACCCGAAATTGTTTAACTATAAAAATTGAAAGTAAATTCTGAATGTCGAAGGTCATTAAAGGCAAGGGAGGGGGGGGGGGGTAATGTTCTCTAATGAGATTAATTAGATGCCCTATGTGAAGACCTGGGAAGAATTACTCTGAAATTTTTGTGAGTGTGCTGACAGCTGATTAGTTTATAAGTATGAATGGTTGTCCATAGTAACAGACTAGTTTATAGTGTGTTACAGTTGTCTTAGTAACCCATGTTTATAATGACAATTTATTCCAATGTTCCCAAGATGTATTACAAGAGGGACTAAATTAAATGCTTCTAACAATACTGGGACTTGTTCAGCTGTTAACAGTACTGTGGTGTAATCTATTCAGGCTTATTCTGTGAGACATATACAATCACCTTTTGAGTTTCTCAGTTTTGTTGAATTAAGGTCTTAAATGGTGTTACTGATGCCAGGAATAAGAGAATTTAAGGCAACAGGCAGAAGTTTTAATGTTGGTCTATGAGTTGCTGCTATTTTTTACAACATTCATGGTTGGCACACAGAACCTTCAATGCTGTACCCAATACAGTTATATTTTAGAGAAACCATGTTTATATCTTAAAGACTTGCTTGCTTTTGAGCCAAACAAAACATGGTCTGGCTCTACCCTATAGAAAAATTATCAGAATACCAATGGAATTCCACTGGATGTCCACTGGATGTCCTCTGGATTTCCTGTGGATATCCACTTGAATATCAATGGAATTCCAGCAGAATTTCATTGGTATCAGAAAAATTATGCATGTTTTTTACAGTGAAATTTCAGTTGAATTTCAGTGGAATTGTGGTAAAGATTCTGGTGAGATTTCAGTGGAATCCGGGAGACTATTTTTACTAGGGTAACGCCCTTTATCTGGCATGTTTTATTCCAATTTTTAAAATGTTTAATCAAATATTATGTCCCTAGATTCACATCTAAAGCAATCCATGAATGACTTGTGGAGATTTTGTACACCTCGACATGTTTTGGCATTACACCGTATTCTGTTACCTTCCGTTTTTAAGCATTTTAAAGATGTGCCTATAATAACACATTTATCAGACATTTTCAATCAGAAATGTTCTCTAGGTGAAATATAAGCCACTGGTATTGTGTAATTTGGTATGTAAAGTTAATTGATGATAATAAAGATTCTGCTAGAAATGTAACAGATCTTGGGCTACAATTTCTGTGTTAAAGTTTTCTGCTATGGTTTAGGTGATTATTTAGTTTTGTAACTGAAACTTAACGCCTTGAGTGATGCAGGAGGGGCTAAATTTCTATCCTTAGAAAATATTTTGAGATTTTTTTTGTATGCTCTTTTATGTTGATAGATTGCAATACTGTGAGAAATTGTGTCAATTTATTTGATTGTTTTATGCGAAAATCTTTAAATATTTAACTTTTCCAATATTTTACCTCATTTTGACATATTTCATTTAAACGTATCTGTTATCTCCTTATTTGTATTGATTCTTTACATCAGCAGTAAACAATAATGGCATTCTTGTCAGGTCATATTTAAAAAGTGATAGTTGGAGGTTGCATGTCCCTAACTTATGATAGTGATTAGGTAGGTATTGTTTTTGTTAACAATGTTTTATTGAAACCTACATTTTTAGCTTGAATAAAGACATTTTTGTTTGACTAATATCTTAAATTTTTTGTCAGGAATTTGAACTGATTTGGTTGCATAACCGCAAACTAATTATTTGTATATGCCCGTTTGAAAAAACGGGTCGTATTATGGGAACACCAATGGCGGGCGGGCAGGTTTGTCCACAGGGGTGTCCACTCTCTAATTCAAACAGGTTTATTTTGATCCTCACCAAATTTGATGGAAATGTTAATGGCCATGAGATCTCAGTCAAGTTCGATTACCAGCACAATCGGCCCAGGAACTTCTGAGTTATATCCCTCAATGCTTTGAAAAATGTATTTTGATGGGTGGATTTGGTGACATGGCACTTTTGTTCAAGGATGGGCTTCAGGCTGGAGAATTACTGTTTATCTTAGGCTATATTAGAATAATTAATTTTTTTTTGCTAGGCAGTGACAGGAGCTGAGTTTTAATAGCAAATACACGGTTCCATGGAATAAATTAGAACAGGGATATTAATAGCCAATTAATTAATCTTGAGTCATTTTATATTATCGATATTATATTATAATTTGATACCTTGCTGATGTCATACATCAGATTCTGATAAATACTATCAGTTATCATTCAGCGAATCTATTTAAAAAAAAAAACACAGTATAATAATGTATTGTTTAATATTTCATAACTTTAATATAAAAAAATACATTAAGATTTTATAATAATACTTTTTCCAATTCTATTATTTCCTTTATTTCAATATTGCTTCACACTTGATAATTACATCATACAGTAGCTAGACTGGAATTATTTTCCTATTATATCTAATGAATCTCCCATGGCATTTCTATATTAAACGTCAGATTCCGAATATTCCATTTTAAACACCCCCAGGGGTATTACGTTTCATTTTTTTTTTCCGAATTCTGAAGTTTCTTTTATACCATTATATATTTGATGCTTTGGATATAATATTCAAGATTATAAACGCGTATAAAATGAAATTTGTCGAGTTAAGCCAATCCTAGAAAATTTGTTTCTTATGTGACTGATTCTTTAAAAACCTCTTAACACCTGATGAAAATTGAGTGATTTTGAAGATTTTTTTTTCATTTGTTTCTTATTCCAGCTGCCTTTCGTTTTCACTACAAGCAATATACTGACCTACCCACTGTAATGTCAAAACCACATTTTCATTAGAGTTGGCCTCAGTACAAATTTGCATAAATGTTGTCATACGAGTTTGACAGCTGATATTCTGGCTAATTCAATTTAATGATCTATTACTATTGAAAGGTTTAACTATATATAATTAATAACCTGGTGTTTTTTTTTAGAAAATTCTCAAATTTGTTCAACTGATATTGAAAAAACAATGCAATCCTTTCAAAGGCTCCAACTTTGGCTGACTTTAAACCATTAGTTGTTGATAAATTCATAAATATTTATGCAAGTTTTGTACAGATCTGAATAGGAAATATTTTTTTCAGCAAAATGCATGAATGATGTTGATTTTGAAATTAAATCCTGCAGTTCGCCAATTTGTGTCAGATTTTTTTCAGACTGAAGTATGGTTCCTGTCTCTGTTTTAAATGTATGAACAGGCAGCCAATGAGCATCAAATATTGATAAAAATGTCTGACGGCAGACACATTTGGTGTGATCTGGTGCATTATTCGGAACAAATATTCAGTTACGTTCTTTATATCTGATCTATGCGTACAGTAAGTACCGATAGATATATGTGTCTTTTCTGTTTGAAAAATTGAAATTTGAGTGAAAAAAAAATATATCAGACATTTTCGCTTCATTCGTTAGAAATGTTGAATGGAAAATCTGAGATGTGTTATAAGTTAAACTGTATAACGTATGTTTCCTATGTTCTATGGACCAATTTATATCCGTCTTGTTAAATGTTTTTATTATACCAAATGTCAGTAATAATCGTTTTTTGTCATGAAAATCGCGGAGAAACCATTTTCAAAAGTAATTTCAACTTGTCAACAATTGATTAGGTGGCTGGGGTAAATGGCGTTGTTTTCTGATTAATCGCCTTGTTACAACAATTTACTCAGAATGCTGTCTCGTTATTAACAAGTTAGTTTACTTAGCAATTGAATTTTTCTAAAGGGTGGAAGGCGACTTTTTCAGATTCTCTAGTTGGCACCTCGTTAACTGTAAATTCATTATAAAATTGGACTTGTTAAATATTCCAATACATTTATGTCTGTCTTGCAGCAAATTGGAAAATCAATCGTGAAAAATAACGTTTTTTGTTCTAAATTAGTTGAATCATTTTCAATATAATGATAGACATCAATCAGTCTCTCTCTCAAATGGCAAAAATAATTCTAACTTGAGTTCCATGACTTCATGTGCTGGTTACATCAGACCCTGAGATTATAAAACTTGAGAGCAGTCTCCAATCTCAGTTCCATTCTCAAAGTATTATAAAAAGTGAGAGCTGATTAACTTCTGAATATAAAGATCAATAATTATTTTGTTGTCTGACTACTGTTTAAATAATATCAATATTGCCTTATCATAATTAACTTAGAAAATTGATGGACACAAGATATGAGATTTGAGATCTGAGACTATTCTCAAGTTTTATCAGCCCACATTGATGTCATGTTTCGTGCAATGGGTTGACAGACTGGTTAAAAATAAATAGACATGCAATATAACACACAAGTCTCCTATTACAAATCTATGTGAAAAGTGAATTTTCCGACTGTTGTTTCTCTTAGGAGGAAACAATAAA
Source organism: Lutraria lutraria (assembly GCA_964023205.1). Lineage (NCBI taxonomy): Eukaryota > Metazoa > Mollusca > Bivalvia > Venerida > Mactridae > Lutraria > Lutraria lutraria. The sequence continues at coordinate 5,100,131 of OZ026848.1, forward strand.
TTTGGTTACTGTTTTGTAGAAATGTAACCCCTCACCCCCTTGAGATGTTTGTATTATAAAAATGTCTATGATATTAGTTATGTTTTTTTTTTGTCATGATGATTGAGTGATTTGTGTCTGTTAAAAAAAGTGAGCCTGTTGGCTGTAATCTGATGTGGAAAATAAATATGTGTTTGATGAAATTGGTTTTAACATAGAGGTTTAAATAATTTGATAGCTGTAATATATATATAGCCATTGAAAAGAATTCTCAGAAAAATCGTGCAAAGATACCACCATCCTCAAATTACTACCTTCTCCATAACCAACGATGCAAGGCCCGGCGAACAGTCTTTAGGAACATTATAAAAATGGAGGAGTTTTCTGACTGAGGTCACCTAGAGGGTACGATGCAACTTGGAAAGGTCTGTTGTAAAGTTTGCATTGGAGGGATGTATTACTGAAAGATTTGTAGCCAGGTCTCAAGTATTACGATAATTTCGAACAGAGATTTTTTTTCAAGAAGCATTCAAAATGCATCCCATTTGCTCATGCAATCCCTAGGTTTTATGTTAAAATACCGCACATGCAGATAATCTCGAAATGAAATTAAATATTATATTTAAGGATGGGAATTGTAAAGTCAGCATGACTCGAAAAACCAAATTGAACGACTTGATTTATATGCTGTCCTTAATTCTGTGGAGATATTCCTCTCAGAAGATTCACCCATGTCTCAGACTTGTCCTGCCATTCTCTGCACATCATTGTTACATTAATGGAATTATTTTATTATTATTATCCTTTGTTTTATTGTGGCTTGAAATCTCTCTGTTCCTACAAAAAAAAGTAAGAAATGTCTTAAAAGGGGATTATTTCTCATTACTTTAGGATCAGCTAATGAGATTTATGTAGAATTAATATCCAAACTATAAGGTTATAATCTGTAGATATGAGGGATGACTTTGGCTGTAATAAAAAGATGTTGTCGTAAATTTTGCTTTAATAAAATGCTGCTGATGCTGTGTTATTGTTCGTATGTCTCCTTCCTGTTTCACTTGTTGGAACTTCCTGGGAAGGCTTAGGAACAAAAAAGTTGTGTTTCTGGATACGTGACTAAAAAATTCAAGATGTGCTAGAACTTTCTTGTTGTTTTTGTTTCTAAATATGCAGGCCCTGGTTCGTACAGACTTGAAAACTCCTTGAATTTATAGGGCTGTTGGATGAAAATTGCTTGAATTTTAGAAAAATTCCTTGATTTTTATTTATGCTTGAAAAGTACTTGAATTTGCTGGTATACTCCTTGAATTTTTATGTTCCGGTCAAATGAATGGAATTTTGTAAAAAAGAAAAAGATCTTCAAGGAATTGCCTTTCAACTTCCATGTTTGCTACTGTCTTAGCTGTTGACACGGGGGGGGGGGGGGGGGAATTGTGCTGATATAAATTGGTTTTGGCCTGCATTGGATGAATTTACATGAACTTTGGTTCACATTTCCGGTTTTAATTTTACAATGAGAGCTAGTGTGAATATCCTTGAAAACTCCCTTCAATTTTTTGACAGTCTGGCTGTACAAACCCTGACATACCGAAACAGGATTCTTCCCCATGCAGATATCAGATATTTTTATACTTTGGAGTTAGCTCCTAGAAAATAAAAGTTGGTGCCAAAAAATATGGTTGATCGGGTAATGAGATAACCAGATTTTTTTCTGGCCTAATCTCATCTAACACAATGAACATATTTGACAATAATAGAACAAAATAAGTGGATTTAACAGCATAATTCTTTACGTGGAATGTTACTAATTGGGAGTTCTTAGTTTTATAATGTACAAAATGTTGGATAATAATTAGCCATTGTCACATAATGAACACTTCCTGGCTAGAAATACCCATTAATTATCTCAGAAAATTAACATTATTGCTCTCAGATGCTGCACTTTGCTCAAATTTCAGCGAGTTGTACACAACCTTTACATCATCAGTCGTTTTTTGCACTACACAGTAACAAGATGTAATTGAAAATTATTGCAAATATTTCACCTATTTAGTCTCTAGCTGTTTAATTTTAATGAAACAAAATAAGTTGCAAAAACAAATGAAATAGATAGCAATTAAACCTCCATTATCTAAAATGCTTGGAACCAAAATTTTCTTCCATAATGAGCAATTACAAAAAAATAATTATTTTACTTAGAGACACCGAGAAGAAAATTAGTTCAAATCATTTACTTGAATTTAGGCCATTCTTAAAAAATATTTTGTTTGGCGTTACGTTACCTCAACTCACCAAAAGCAGCTCTTACATTTTTTAAAACTTTTTTGTCTTTTGGGTAATTTTTTTGTCTTAAAATTTTGGGTATTTTTTTTGTTTTTCAATATATGAATAGGTATTTTGCATTCAGTGTAAAAAAAAAATTTGTAAAAAAAAAAAATTTCTATCTACCTACCCACTGAGAATTCTCTGGGTAGGGTTACCGCAAACAAACATTTTGTTACGGATGCCCTTATTAGTTATTTGAAGAAATGGTTGTATATGAAAAATTTAAACTCTTCAGACTTCGATCAGGGTCATGGGTTTGAACTCTGGGTCTGGCACTGGCACTTGTTTTCATAATAGCGTCAGAAGCCTTTTCGTCCTTCACAGCTGATCCAAGTGACTAAAGCGGAGGACAGGGTTCAGTACTAGCACGGAATGTAGGAAAACTAGTTAACTACCAAACCATATATCAATGAAATTCTGTTATAAACAGGTGTAAAACCAAAAAATCTATAAAAACCCTTTATTTTACCTTGTAGGTAATATGTTGATTGTTTACCAGTATATAGGGTACAATAAATCTAATATTTACCTCAAGATTTGGCATCATGTTAAGTACCACTTGATTTTGTTTCTTTTTTTGGTTGGCAAATCATGGCAGCTCTCATTATTATGTATGGAACCCATAATACAGTGTTAAGCGATATTTCCATGCTGGATATTAATTGCGCAATCAGATTATCTGGCTTCTTAATAAATAACAGTTAAAATGTTAAAATAATAATCATTTTTATGTGTAAATATCTCGAAGAATGCAGTTATTCCAAGATAACATGCAGCCATGCTGTCATGTTTTAAGTACATACACTGAGAATTTCAATGTTATGCTCCAATTTGGTGCAAACCATCCTGACTGATTAATTTGGCTCCTCTTATTGTGAAAAAAAGCAGATTTTAATCTTTAAAACCGTTTACTCATCACAAAATGCTATAAAGTGTAATTTGATATACACTCCTGAAACTTAGTATTTGATGTACTTGTGTGTGTTTATCAGCAGTATTGAGCTCTAGTCTGTAATTGTATGTTGTAATTCTTTAGATGACCTGGAAATAAAAGCTAAATCTCTTGTAGATACAATGGTATGGTTATTATTCTCTAGAAATGTGTCCCCTGTGGTTAAGGCTGAATCACCACTAATATTTGTTTATGGTTGAGCTTTCTTGATATGTTGAATATTAAGTGATCTTTAAAAGTGTTTAGTTCTGTCTTGGTGAATAGAAATCATCTCATAAAGTGAGTGATATTAGAAACATGTTGAAGAACAGACTGTTAATGACTGGTAAAATAATGATTGGAATAAAACTGATTAGGTCAGAAGCTTTATCTTTGAGATTATAAAACTTGAGTTCTGTCTTCACGCTCAAATCTCATAGTTTGTCTTTAATAATGAGTTTAAATGCATTATGATAATGTAATGATGATAATGAAGTTATTATGACAACATAAATTACTTGGATTCATATACAATCTTTAAAAAGATAAATCTATTCAACCAAAATACGATATATGTGAAAATTCAAATTCTCTTCAGAAGTTTTACAGCTCCGGGGCTTGTTAATTTAATAATAATTAAATTTTCTAAGCTAGGTACCCAGGCAGTATTACTCTACCACACAAGTGCCATAAAACTGATGATTATTTTTGTGATTGCAACATTCAGGAATGGACTTGATGGGACATGGAGGGAGGGGTTGGCTTAGGATTGCTATTTTAAAGATCGTTGATTGCACTCAAAATGCTTTCACTTTGATCATTTTGCCAGCACAAGCTTCATGCAGAGGGATCTTGGCCACCTACTTGATTATTTTCAAAACTGATAAAACTATCTATATATTGGGATAAAACTTGGCATAATCAACCATTTATTATTTCTGTTATTAAAATTGAAACTTGGAAGTACTTGGGTTGAATTTAAAGTGGCACAATATTTATCTACCTTAAAGTTGGCAATGGTGTTTGTAGATTTGAATTTCAAAGGAAGGTTTACACTTGCAGAAATCAATTTTTACGCACAGAGGCTAGACAACATTTTAAAAATAAATTGGATGGAGTCAGGTTCAGATGGGGAAAAGATGAGCATTTGTAGTTCTTGCGAGACTTGAAAATTATCCAGTAATCTGTGAAAACTGATTTCCTTTCTCCATGTTCCCAGAAAATGAATTCTAAGGAAATTTCTAACCTGAAACAGACGATTACCATCTTTAATTATGTTCCTGCTATCGTTAGATAAATCATCATTATCATGAGTAAGAAAGATGGCGTTATGCTACTTACTGATGACGAGGAAACGAAATTAATTAAGATCCCATCACTGATCCAGGACAGAACATCAACCGATAACAGCATTGACTTGCCACCGAATCTAAAAGCAAATTTCTCATTATTGGTTCCCGGCTCTAGAATATGATGAATTATTCCCATTGTATGACCTGTTGATTCACTGATAGTGATTGCTCAGGTTAATTGAATAAAATATTAGCTGTAATGTGTTCCCTTTGTTACCAACTTGTGACAGGCATTGTTTCAGACTTCATGTTTTTTTCTGGTGCTTTCATACACTTTGCTTGATATATGTTTAGTTGTGTCATTGAAACAACACAAAGAGTATAGGAATTTTAATGTTAGATATGCTTTTAGCATTTATTTTTAGACTCGGTTGTTATTGTAGCCATTTGATTTCTTACAAGGGAAATAACTCAGTTTGTCAATATTTCGCCATTAATGTAAAGTTGTCTCCCTTTGAAGTTATAGTGAAAATAATGTCTTAAAATTTCTTCTTTCAGATTTTGCCTTGGTGACACATTCTGTACAAAATAAAGATGGTAAACATGAACGACTCAAGGATTATGGGTAGAATCATCTCGATTCATTATAAGATGGATTCTTGGAGATTTTTATCTATCTTGAAAGATTCAGGTCATGTGACAATGTTTTTATATCAGAATGGATGAATCCAGTCTTCATGTTAGCAGACATCCTCCGAAGAAGTGACAAGTGCGTTCAATCCCAGGAAATGAAAATGAATATGCTTGCCTTTTTTGAGGTTTGGAAGATAGCCATGAGATCCATTATTCAGGCATGTGCTGAATAAAAAGTTGAAGACTGTGATATTCTATGAAGATCTCGTGTGTTTTCATGTTTTCATCTCATGATGGAGTCATCGATGCAAAAAGGAATGTGTGGTTCATATACACTTTAAGTCGCTAGGCTGATACCAGGGGACATCAAAGAGGTGTGATATCCATCGCAAGTGTTAAACATGATATATTATTTCATCCTAAAAGTATTGAATTAGATGGCTCATATCAAAGTTACATGTGCGATAAGCTTGGAACATTTGGGTTACACATTTGTGACAATGTCTGACAGTATTAATGCATTCGAGGCATGACTGTGTGAAACTCTGGTGCTGAAATACATAGATTTCAAGCCATGATAGCAAAACACATGCAGCTATGTATGGTTTGATTAATTGTATCCAGTGAATCGAGATCTACCATGCATGACAATACTGGATATTGAATTGTAATCAAATCCTTATGATTTGGACATTGTTTTTAGTGCAACAGATAAACTTGTGAAAGGAATGACTGGAAACGGACAGACTGTACACATTATCATGGATACGCCACATTTAGTGACAGTACGCCTTAAAATGTACTGCTAACATCCTGACAGAATATCAGATGTTGTTGTAATTAATGTTCCATAGAATTGTGAGCGATTAATGTTATGCATTCAGTTTGTAACTAATCTACATACAAAAGATAAGTGCTATAGTTGGATGGAGACGGATTGCTGATAACGGCAAAATAATGTCATCATTTAATTGATTCATTGTGAACAATTCAAATCGTTAAATTTTTGTTTTTTTGGTGCAGAATTGAAATCATGGAGTTGAGTGAACTCTTTAATAACATGTTTGACTATTTTATGGTTCGTGTAACTTGAGCTTGAGGGGAAAGTATTGGTGTGTTTAGGGTAATGGTCTGAAAACATGGGTAATTATTAAAGCATGAAGTTGTTGATTTTTTGTTCAATAACAGGTTTTTTTTGGTTAATTCGGTCATATCACAATTGAAAAAGTATCTTTTTTTCCCCAATTCAATGACAAAAATTCCCATTTGTAACTTTAAAAAAAATTTAAAAAAACAAACAATACCAAAATGTTGGAAAATAAGAGATCTTTCACTGTAATAGACTTTTAATGATTGAAAGTACCCATTATGGACAGTGATTGTTTGTGTTCATTTAAACATTGCAAAATTGCAGTCACACATATTTTGCCAATTTTTAACAAAACACTGCTGAAATTCCCAATCGCAAGGGTATGGGTCATGTTCCCAAAATACTAAAAATATAAACCTGAGTAAAATTATTTTATTTCTATCATTCATCAATTACCACAAACAAACTTTAAAAAAGGGTCACAGCTAGGGTCAAAGGGTTTTGTTAGGTAGGGTCGAGTTTTTCCTAACACACAATTTATTTTTTACCTTATTCAAAGCTTTGTAGTTTTGAACAGGGGATGAATTTAGATAATCTTGTATGGATGATCTCTTAGTTTTGTTATGATTTATTTGTTAATTATAGATTAGAGGATAAAATGGTAAGGTACGCCATCTTCCTTTTAAAACAATGGTAAATACAGCTTGCCATTGGAAACTTGTAATGGAGTTTTGTTGATACAGAGTGTTTAAAAAAGTATTGATTTGATGCTCCCAAAATACTGTATACATGTAAAATGGGGTACATGCATGTATGACTTGTATTATTTATGATGAAAAATTAATCACTTAGTGTATATTTAGCTTGTCTGTTTTCGAAGAAAAAGTCAAGCTATTGTGATCACTGCGTCAGCATCTGCATAGTGCAAACAAATCTGATTTCGCTCATATCTCAGAAACTATAAGAGGTAGCGACATGAAACTTCATAGGTGGATAGATCTCACTGTGATGGTGAACAGACGAGCGTTGGCACCGCTCGCGGCACTCTTGTTTTCTCACATTTGTTAACTTTGTTATCTTCTTTTAAACGATACATATCTGGTTAGTAAATTTTGCAAATTATAATGTGGTCGCATTCCACAGGGACTGGTGTGTGAGTAGACGCGTGTTTGAGACTTTTCTTACCATATTCTGATCACAAATATGTTTGTATTCATTTAGTTTTGTTCGTATTTTGTATATTATTCTATCACATGGATTTTTCCACATTTTGGGAAAAGTACCATTACCAACCGAATTGGGAAAATCATGTTTTGATGATATTGGGATTTTTTACACTAATTTCTACTGTTATGTTTGATCTCTTATTATTTTAAAATTCATATGTCAATTAACAGTGTTTAAAAAACAATTTCACGATTTATTCCCGCATAACTCTTTGTGCTATTTTTCTTTCTTTTTTAATGGGAGAAACTTTGCCTATGATATAATTAAAATGATTTTTAGAAAGTTTTATCAGTTTATGCATGGATGATAAACAGATATCACTTATCATACTTTGTTTAAAATATCTTCATGTTTAGATTATTTAATTTATATAATTAATTAATTAGTATGTAGATACTATATTCCTTCGATTTTGATAGAACAATATATAGTCTGTATCATGTTCTCATCTTCAAACATTCTCAAATGATCGTAAGTAAACTATGTTATATGTTGCTTCCTGAGTTATATAGAACTTATATCTGAATCATAAACTGACCACCGCATGAATAACAAGCATTTTTCTATTTCATATTACCACTATTTTATACTTCCAGACTCCTTAATAATATATGAATACCATTATAGACTATTTTCTTTTCTCTTTAATTTCGCAGCATGTGATGTGCCTTTATTACTGAATATATTTACTGTACATTTTCAATTTCCGTGACTTCATGCATTGTGTACTGGTTCCGAGGTTATAAAACTGGAGATCATTCTCCTAGCTCAGATCTCAAGTTTGTGATTTCAATATTCTCAAGTATGAAATAGTATTTTTTAATTGTTAGAATATTTAACTTTTTGTGCAGTATTTTGCATGCAAGGAAGTTAATCGAGTGCTAAGTCGCATACATGGAAAAGGAATATAAAATAGATAAGAAATTAATTGAGATCATTCTCAAGATGATTAACCTTGAGACCAGAGTACAGTTACAGTAGATCTATATTGATGTATATTCTTTTAACACATTAATCCAAGCCTGTTTGTTCCCATGTTTTCATGAAAAAAATCTTAATTCGGGGGGGGGGGGGGGCGTTTTCATAAAAAGTGGTTTTAAGGTAGGGCACAAACTGAGATGCAATGGAGAATGTTGTGAGGTATTTATTCTGAACAATGATCATAATTTCAATGATATTGTTGTAGTTAAGTCTGTTATAATTAATTATTTGGGTACCCGAGAGTTCACTGTAGCAGTGTATTACTGTATCATGTTGGTTGAACATTTAAATGCTATCTATGAGCTTGTACAAGTTGTTATCTTGGCATGTCACCTCTCTGTACTCAATGGTAACTTTGTGTTAGATATAAGGGGGACAACTCTTGATTGGCTTTACTCCATGGTATTTGGTTATAGCATACATTTTACCTTCAAACTAAGTCTTCAGTAATCTAGCAGTATGCGACAGTGTATTTGTACTGCAGCTCACTGATGTATTGAATAAAGATGCATGTATCATAATTTCATTTATAAAACATACATCAAGCATATAAATTATCAGCCGTTAATGAGAAAATGTTGGGGTTTTTTTTACTAATTAATGAGTACTAAAAAACCATGAACATGGTAATGCTATGCTGAGATTATCATTGTTTATTTCCCTAGATAGTTTCTAACTCAGATTTGCTGAAATAATCCTAACAAAGTAATTATTATTTTATACTGTTAAGATTAGTAGCTGTTTATTTTTGTTTTAATTTCCTGTCTAATGTTATTTTATTTTAGTAACTTATAGAATTATATGTTGTTGCACAGTTGTCATTATGATGTGTTATTTTTTTGGACAAATATTCAAGCAATCTTCACTTTCCTTTGTTTAATACGCTCTTTCATACTATATTCAGAGTCAAACCTGTGTTAATGGCTACCTGTGAATGAGTCACTGATTTGAACTCATTTGTTGATATAGTTGACCAAAAGATTCACTGAGTAAGGCATAAAACATTTCCTGGTTTCTGATAATCCCTCTAGCTCTATTTTTTCTACCTGCCTATTTTTGGCCATTTGTCACTTTTACTCTAGCCAATATCACTCATGATTTTGACCTATATATCTGTACTAAAAAATGTATTTGAAAAAAAATTCTACCATCCTACGAACCCTATTGTTTTTGGGGGATGTTAGCATAAATCATGTTTTTTTATTTTTGCCTGGACATAAAAGGTATTTTTCCTGACTGTATCTCTGAAGGATGAAAGGTGGTATAACTCTTGTTTGTCTGAGGTGTGTATATGAGTAATGTTCACATCTATAATCATGTTTGTAAAAAAGTTGTTCGTATGGATTTTGTTAACAAAAAAAATGTTTATTTTTATGATTATTATATGATTATAAATGTTAAATGTAAATTAAAATATGTGAAAATGATTTTCTTGAATGGGAAAATATTAAGAAATAAAAAGATTGGATGTATCTTCTGTGTTATGTTGCTGGTTAATTGATTCTGCTTTGTATATTTTTTTCAATGTCATTGGTAGCTTAATTCCTTATATAAAGTGTTAGTACATTGTGGGCTCAGCAACTTTTATCAACAGTAGCTATGTATACATGGTGGAAATTCATGGACCAAACCAGAGTACTTCATTACTAATTAGACCCGCCTCTGTGGTCGAGTGGTTAAGGTCGCCGACTTCAAATCATTGTAACCTCTCACTGATAGAGGGTTCAAGCCCAGCTACCGACCATGTCTTTTTATGTGAAAAAGTAGGCAGTTGCTTACGGAGGATGGGACTCTAGTACTGGTTCTTCCCAGGAAAGATGATTAGGTGAACTGTCTGCCTCATATATGACTCTGACTGTTGAAAAATCATAATGGGAATGTTGAAGCTTCAGGGAAATTGACAAAAAGAAACATATTTCATGGCATATCAAAAATGGTTTTGTACTCAACAGACTATGGTAATTAACAAAAATAAATATTTTATTCCATAAATAAATACTAGACATTTCATAATTCACAAAACATGAATAACAAAGTGTATCTATTAAATCTGTGCTTTATACTATATGACCTGAATCCAGTTGAAAACTTTTCCAATACAAAAATTTCACAAGATACCTTTACCAAATATTATCAAAAATTCCTCTACACAGTGTCTTTCAATATCTTTAGTGCTGAATGGATCAAACTTCCCAACTGATAGTTATGATGAACAACAGAATCTTAATATCAAATACAGTGAAACCTGTCTAAGCAACCGACTCAATAACAAAACAACAACCACTAATGTTAGGCCTGTCTTCAATACCTCAACTTGTCAATATCTGGAACCCCCCCCCCAAAAAAAAACTTTGTTTCTAAATCTTTCAACTTGCAAGGGTGCAAGTTTCCTGGTTTATACCAAATTTTGTATTTTTTAAAACCCAAGGGGTCATTATCAGCCTCTTAGCATCAAAGAATAGAGATTTTCATGGTTTTCAATAATGCTAATTTTCAGGAACTGGGCCCCTTGGTCCCAGTAGCAGCTATTGTTTCAAGATTTTCAGTATTGCAAACTTGCACCCATGAGCTTGGCAATACGACCATGTAAATATAAAGATGGAATTGCATGTACATGTACTTGGTTCCAGTGTTGATATTAATATCTATATTTACTGTATTCTTTGTTATCAAGTGACAACAACAGAAATGATTCATAGAAGTCTTTAACAAACATACAGATATATATATATTGCACCAGTTGAACAGTTAACAAGCAAATACTACAAGTATTTAACACAGAATTGCCACATCACATTCTCAGTAGTTCTAGGAATCTTCCTCCACCAAGAATTTCACCTAAAAGGGAAAGAAAAAGTGTAACATTATATAGATTATACATTGTATGTTGTACATCAAAATAACAAATTGTTCATAAAAAAGATGGTCACATTAAAGCCCAAGTAATCTGCTGTTCAAAATTATTCATCACAATTATGAACAATGGAACATGTAATATCCTTTCAACTGACTCAAGTTAATTTGTTTATCATATTAGACTTCAAGCATTCTTCAGAGGTAGGGATCATGTCACACATATGAACAAAGTGACCCCTAGAGACCAGGGAGCAGAGCCCTTAGTAGGTAAATTAAGGAATTTCTTTAAAAAATCTGGACTGACAAGATGGGGAAATAACTTTACACAATCAACCCTTCAAAGAAGGCCACACATGGGAAAGACAAAATGTGGCCTTTATTGATAGGGGACTTAATTCAAAGGTCATTCTGTTTAAATGATCAAGGATTTCTTTAAAAGAATGTCCTTTGTTAAATGGGTGACCACTAACACAGGCTTTACTGTACATGAATTTCAAAACCTAACCTTCTCCATTTGTTGTTCGACTGATTTCAGTGAATCTTGTACAAGTATAAGTCTATTCTTCTCTTCTTTTGTTTCCATCTCTAAGTCATACACATTTCTCTGATACTGATTTTTATGTTCTGATAAATCCCTCAACTGTTCTTGTAAACTTTCTATTTCTGATTCAATACTTCTCTCTTTTCTTTCGATGTTAGATAATTGTTGTTGCGCTTTATCTAAGTTTCTAGTCATTTTTTCAAAATTCTTCGAAATATTTGTCCATTCTTCATGAAGAATTTCCTGTCTCGTCTCCAGGTTGTGGTATTCTTCAATGTAATTATTACTATGACTTTTCTGAACTGAACCTAAATGAAAGAAAATCCAAAATAAATTCTCCCTCAGACCACAAAAACATCATAATTTATTTTCAGCTTAAATTGTGGAGGAAGATCCCAGATGCTCCTGGGTAAAACCCTCAACCTCCTGTAAGCTAGAGGGATGGCTTCCTCAGTCGTGAAAGTTGTCTGATTCTGATGGAACTCGAACAACACAACTATCCAATAGCCACACAGCATTCAATCTGAGACAAGTCTATCAGTTCTGATTCATCATACAAAAACTCAATTAATCATACAATTCATAGCAATAGTGATAAAAGATGAAACAGATTAATGATTGTGATAATTTCAGTATACAAATGAATAAAATATCATCATAACAATGCCGTATTTCATCCAAATGACATTTAATGTGATAAATATGTGCGCATGAATAGCTTATGTGTAATAATGGCATAGCATGTTTTCCAGTAAGCTATCAGGTACATGTGTTCATATCCTGCAAGATAAACAATAGAGAACAGAAAAAAACTTGTTTGACTTACCAGTTTTTCTCTGAGTCTGTCGTTGTTTAGAATGGTAATTGGAGATAATTTGTTGTAGCATAATATTAGGTGTACTTGACTGAACAGAACATCCGCAGATTGCGCAATACTTGGTTTTCTTACAACACGAGTTACACAATGTATGTCCACATGGTATCAACAACATAGGACTGGCATTTGGTGGCATCTAGAAATAAATCAGTAAACTGGTAAAAATACATTTACATATATATCAGACTTAAGATGTTACATCCTCAAAAAAGAAATTTGCCATTAATTCATGAAAAGTCAGTTATCTTGAAATTCTCTTTGTACTTACACATCAAATAAGCTTAAGGGTTGCTATAAGCTTAAGGGAGGCTAAAATTATCAAAATATTTTGTTTTAATCTTGTTTCAGAAGGTTTAAAACAATATTTCCACAATGTTTCAGTTATATATACTCCTGGAGGGTCATAATAAATTTAAGCAACCATATCCACAGAAAGGCAGACAAGAAATAGTAATTCAAGTTTTCAAATGAAACATGTCCACATAAAATACTGTCTGACTTAAAAGTCATTTATACTTTAAGTATTTAAATAGAACTAGGATGGAATTTGTTGAAACATGTATATATCATGTACATGTATATTCATTAGGCTCAATTTTACATGTATATTTGTACATATATTTTGTGATGTGTATATGAATATGTATTCTTGGCTAGTGGCCTCTACTTATCTAATAAAATCTTTAAATATTGAATCAATTTTACCATAAATGAAATTTATTAGAAATGGAGCAAGCAGCTTAAATTCTACATTGAGTATTGTTATATCATCAAGAGACAAGAAGGGATTCTGTACTTTCATATTTTTTTGTTTAAACAACAGCAAGGTAATTAACTCTCATTTTGTACTTCCTACATACTATATATATATATGGACATGTTTGACAAACATTAGTGTTGCCTTATAAACTGCCAAATAACCAAACAGTTAAAATGATAAGAACAACTTACCATAAGTTTATCACATGTAGGACAAACATGGCTGGATAATTCAAAGTTTGTATCAGAATTATTTGTCACTTGACTAATGTTTTTACTTGTATATACTTGTTGCCCAGGTGAGAAACCTTTACCAGCAAAGGTATTCTTTGGCATTCCCATATCACCTTTAACTTTGGCTGCAAGAAAGAGCAAACTTTGTCCTAAACTCAGCGAAACAGTTGGAATAAATTCAAAAGTAAACTAGATTAAAATACATGTATGTCACAAAGCAATTATTTGGCAAACGTATGGCTGAATAATTACGTAAATGGATCAACTAATTCAAGAATCTGTATTTAACTCCATCATATTCTTTATCTATCTTACCTATAATATCATCAGCTCTTAGGTCAAAGTCTTCAGGAGAGAGAAGATTGGCAGCAGTTATCTCTCCTGTTTCATCGTCACTGTTCCAGCCTGGATCAGGAGTGGCAAACTCGGAGGATCTTTTACTAGGTACTCTCAAAATGTTGACATCCCCAGAACCTTTATGATCCCTGTATGAACCATCAGTATAATAATTTTCAGAGTATTTATCACTTCTGTACAGTTTACCATTAGAGTTAACATCATTGTATCTTTCACTTGTATCTTCATCATCTTCATGATTTGAATGGTCGTTTTTGGCTTTCAACCAACTCTGGAACTTAGCTTTAGATTTGTTTGATGCAACAAGAGATTGTGCAGGTGATTTTCCATTTTCTTTAACTTTGGATGAACTTTGGGCAACAGGATTTTTATGCCGTGAGACCGGTGAATTGTTGAAAGTCTTTGCTGAAATAAGTATTAGAAACTTCATAAAGAAATTCAGAGATTTTAGAAATAAAAACAAATTGATTACTGAACTATTCCATCAAATGCATCTCATTCCAGACTGTTAGAAATTCATCAGGTTATTGATATTTTTTTCCAACTTTAAAAAGTGCCTAATTGGTTCAAGGGACATTATTCTGACTTGGATTATATTCTATTTAAATGTATAAGGATAATATATAATTCAGCTTTCCAAGAAATTTAAGTAATGTAAGAATACTACCATGGTTAACACCAGATTGCTCTCTTGGAGGAGTGATGTCACCACCATCAAATTCTTTACTCTCTGCTCTTTGCTTCAACCAATTTTTTTGGCGTAATTTAATTTCCTTCACCTAAACCAATGACAATAACTAGAAATTGTTTTCTGACATTCAATTCAGGTAACTGAATCATGAATAGATTATAAATAAATGAATAAAAAATAAATACTGATTTAAAAAATCACTATTTACCAGTATTAATATGTTAATAAATAGCTTTTTTTATAAAAAAAATTATTATATATTTATAATGTATTCATGATACAGTTACCTATGATTTAAAGTGTTTTTTTTTATGACAATCATAATATTATGCAGTGCAACCTCTCCAAAGCAATGCCCTTCGGAAGAAACAAAATCATGATGTTGTTGAGAGGTTGTTGCTCTACAGTAGAGAGGTTAAATTAAAAGTTAAGATATACTGTATAGTGGAGAAAAATCATGCTGTTGTTGAAAGGAGTTTGTTGCTTAAGACAGGGCTGCTTTGGAGAGGTTGTACTATATACAGCAGATAATATTAAAATTTTGTAGTAGCTGGAAGAAAATTAGTACAGAATGTTTGCGTAGTTGGTTATGAAATTTTTTGAAAAATAAAAAGTTTCAAAATGTTAAAGATTGACATTTACCATAAAATTGTTAATAAATTCAACAGAAATCTATAGTTTCAATTAATGCAAAATTATATTACACTATTGAATGCATAAATTTATAGATTTTAGAAATAGCATACTGCAGTCTAGAGTAATTATTGCTGTTTTTTGAAAACGAAATACTCCCTGTTAACGGTTGATTAAACGGTGTCAAAATTCCTTCATGAATTCAACCATCCGAATATGCACCTAGCCGAATTATATTAAAGTTAGAATATCAGTGCAGTTGATAAAAATATACAGAAAGTAACAGTATGACTAATTGGTATATATATTCAAGTGATGTCGACTTGCAGTATGTGAATATAGGTGTACGTATTCTCTAACCAGACAATTCTGTCATCGAACTTGGGAACGACAAATCTCGAACCCCGGCGTAAAAATTATCTATAAATCTAAATTTTATGACGACTAGAGTCTAACCTTTTCCCGCACATCATTTTTCTTCGAGTTTTTATTCATCTTAATATCTGTGAAAGTCAATCTTAGATCAGTCTCACTGTTAAACGTAGTAATTTTAGTCGAACTAAAATTTGTAATTCGTGTTGAAGAATGTCACCAATGTAAATAAAGAGAATCACTAAATTGTAACCTGTGTAGGTAGGTTGTACAAGATGGGAGAAGTGGGCGTGGCCAATTATACTCCGCCTTAATACATGACTGACGACTACAAGACTCCCTTCAAATATACATAAAGCAGAGATTCACTGTCTACTGCATAATAAATATCACATCGTGCCACCAGGGTTCAACATTAACTTTTTCAACCAGTGGGTCCAGTAACTCAGAAGATTTACTAGACCTGACTCAATTTGAACTGGACCAAAAGTTCTCAAGACAAACCACATTTTATAGTACAATACATCTCTAAATTGTCACGCTGTTAGTGTATTGAGGACACACCAACATATATAACAATACTGACGCTTTATTGGATGAAAATCCAAATACAGAATTTGGATTTCCAAGCACCAAACAAAAGCAAATTAAATACATGTGTAAATCGATTCCATTAATTAAAGGGAAGGAGAGAATAGCAAGAAATCAATGTATTTTCTAAACTAGACCAGTTACAAATGGACTTAACTTGACCAGGCCCACATTGTACTAGACAATGTCTTTCTGTCCTATGTTAATGTTGAACCCTGGGTCCATATTCACAAAGCATCTTAAGTAATTTTTTAACTTCAGTTATAATTTTCCTTAAATTTGACTTTTTCCTTAACTCTTTTGTACTAATATAAAGGAGGAAATCACAATAACATGATTTTATCTTTGTTCTAAAGATGAAAATGATAATTCATTTTCACACTTATGATGACTGATTTACAAACTTTTACCATGAAAAAAATTTACACTTAAGTAAAAATTTCGACTTCAGTTAAAAAAAATCTTAAGATGCTTTGTGAATACGGACCCTGGCCACATTTGGTAATGTAAAATAATTATGTCTCAATATAACTTCGATTCAATTGTGAGTCAAAGGACTGCATAGTCCCAACACCATTTGAAGTACATTGTATGCTGCAAAAATAAAGCAAGCATGAATGTAAAATGCATGCCTTACAATTTTAATTCATTTAATATTATTCCTCTTGTTTACTCAGAAACTAGGATGAAGCAATCATAGCTAGGCAATTTTTTTACATTGAACTGACAAATGTTCAACCACAAGAATGTCTGTCAGTGAAAATCAACTCCATGTAGATCTGTTCAATCATCAAGAGTTCTATGATTAAAATTCCAAGATTTTCAGATTTGATTTGAAAAGACGTCACTGATAAACCTATTATCTACGTGCATGAATTTTATAGAACTTCTCCTGCAATTCTATTTTACATGTTATAACTCATTGTCTTCTGACATAACAATGGAAGCAGTATGTTGATAATATTATATAGAATTCATTCAGAAAGTTAATGTTTATTAAGTTAAATAGGAAAATCATCAAGTTTTTACTACACTACTGAATATTAGCATGATTGTTTTGGCAGTTCTATAAAATTATACTCGACAAGCTCTGTGCTCAGAATTTTCAGAAAGTGCATTTAGGATTGAATGAAAGTCACAAGTCCTTTTTTGTTTCATGATTTATTTATGCAGTGTGTTTATAAATGTACAAACAGAATGATATAATGAGATGTACAATACAACGATCAAGTATGTGACAGTAATTTTATACTGAAATACAATTTATACAAATATTTTCATACAGATTGCTAGACAAAATTTACATGCAACATGTAATATCTATGATGTAATGTCTAGTATTGAAATGGTTGAGACCAACTTAGTCATTTTATAACACTAAGAGTGCTGAATTATCTGTAGCAGCATTGTATTTAGTACTTATATAAATAAATTGACTGTGATATTAACCAGCCTGATTAGAACAGTTAGTGTAGCATCTGACTTGCATGCAGGAGGTCATGTGTTCAAGTCCTGCATTGTTTACTTTGCTTTCCTCCACTTAATACATAACATTAGTCCTTACAGAAAAAATCTTCAAAACAGTACTAACTTTAAAAACAATACTCTTCCACACAGTATAAAAAATCCTACAGTAAATATTGAATTCATAATTATTGGCAATCAGAATGTCAACTTAACAGAGAAAATAAACAAATCAAGTTTCTAGGTCTTGACACCATAAACATATACAATTTGTCAATACTTACAAAAAAAGACAGGCAAAATACTAACAAAGAAGTCTGTCACATAATTTAAACATAAAATATTAATGTTTGAATTTTTCCCCATTCATAATATGGCATCATTGAATTATGTGACTGACCCCTTTGTATACCAATACGTTGGTCCATGTAAGAACAATGGTACATAGTACATATGATATGAGCAGTTGATTTTATGTTTTATGCATCAACATTTTCACTAAACATTACATCATTAACAGATGCAGACGATATTCACAAAATCCTCTGTGTCACATATATAGACTTCACCACTTCTTCAAAAATTTCCGTAAAAGTCAGAATTTCCTAATTTCAGCAAAAATCAGAATTTCAAAATTTCCAACAAAGAATTGAATTTCCCAATTTTCACAGGTAAAATACATACTAACAAAGCCTGGTCTATACAAATAGTAAGACGTGGCATAATTTGAGAAAAATCTCAATATTTAAAACACGTCCATACATCGATGAGAGCAATCTCAAGAATTCATAAGTACAGATATCCACGAATCTGCAAGAATGATCTCATTCTCACATTGGATAACTAAGAAGTACATCCTGTTTAGCCAATTCCAACAACATAGGATCGTCGAAGAACTTGTTAATGCTCACATCCTCGCTCAGACCCTGAAACATAATAAATCACTCATTTATTTGTAATCAGTATAGTAAGAAACACTTGATATATTTATAAATTACCCTTGGACTAAGAAAGTAACATAATACATTTTACGAAATTTGGTCTATGCTACAATTTTTTTTCAAAATTACATATATATTAGCATACAACTACTTAATTAAAACTTCACAGGATTTCAAAATTACACAAGTATACCGCTTTTTAAGTCGTCACTTGCTTTCAAAGTAAAGTAAGTGCATGGACTTTAAGATCTTTAATAACTCCTTATCTGAAATATTATTTATTGTGATATTTGAATATTTGACAAGCAGCATCCATACAAATATACACAGTCATCATCTCAACATTCAGACCACTCATTGTAAGACTGGTTTTATATACTTCCTATAGATTTTCGATGAGAAATGAAACTTTTACAACACTAAGACCATTCTTAAGAGGTAGTGTAGTCTCTATATCAAAGGCTTAATTACTGTTTTTACTGAATGTACAAACATGGCCCATGAAAACCTCTAGAAACCTATTAACAAATCTTCTAACAGTTAATTAAACAAGATATTGAATTAATTATTCCACAGCTTACCTTCCTTCTTCTAGTCTTCACCATGAATTCTCTGGCCAGATGCGTAGCAGGCTGCGCCTCAAGTGGACGTATATGTATGCTTTTATCTAATGGATCGCCGGGAACAATCTGCCAATGGTGGAATACTGACAGACAGAAAGCCTGTCCTTGTGTATGTGTACGTAAGTCTGTCTCAAAACCAAAGGAATCAATGGCTGGTAAGAATGCTTTGATTGTGTATAAAGGAGAGCCGGGTACCGGAGAATCCTGTGTCACATGACCTCTGTAAAATAAAGATGAAGTTTCAATGATTTTCAGGTATCAAACTAAGAAAATAAGATCTAACCAACTTTCATTTCTTTTTAAGATACAGTCAAACCTGCGAACAAAGGCCACCCTTGGGGAAAGACAAAATGTGGTCTTTATTTATAGGTAGCCAATACTTGGAGGTCAATTTGTACTAAATAATCAATTACGGTTTTGAAAAAAATGGGCTTTTTCCGCAGGGTGGCCATTGTTGGTATGACTGTAACAAGAAATTTCAAAGTCAAACAAAAATGGAAAAAATTGATCTGTTGGCTATTCTATTTTAGATAATTAAATGTGAAATGCATAACAAATTCTGCAAGATGCATACATACTCTATTAGCATACAAATAAAATAACATCTTAATTTCTTTGAACGATCATTCATTCATACTAAATAAATAATCTGCTAGAATTTCTAATAATTATGTACATAACAAAATAATAGAATGATTAGTCCCAAATACCCAACTAAACAATGTTATATGAACTTAACTACTGACCTTCTCCTAGCCAGTACAGTATAAACAGCTGAGACACAATCAGCTGGTGCAAGAACTTCAACAAAATAATAGGGTTCCATCATCCTTGGCGTAGCCTGTAATAAACAAAGGCAACAATTAAAACATGTATCATAAATCATGCAAGGTCAGGATCAATAAGACTGTTTCAAAACATGAAACAGACACAAATAATGAATATCTGGAGATCCAACTTATTATTTCATTATAATCATCTAACTTCACTACATCCATTATAAAGAAATAAAGAAAAGAATGGTTGGGGAAAAAGCATACTTCAAAGTTTCTGATTCAATATATTGGAGTTTATTTATACTGCATTATACTGGATTTCAGTGATATTGCAGTGCATCAAAACTCTAAATATGTAATAACTGGATGTCCAAAATTTCAACCACATATCATGAAAAAGAACACAGTAACAAATATTCAAAACAGGTCCTATTTCAATGAAATACATAAAATTAAGCTACTGTTTATCTAGTCCACCTACCATAAGAAAGGCTGAGTAAGCGACTCTTCTAGCTGTAGGAATAATCTGTCCACCACCTCTATGGATTGGTTCCTGAGCAATAACTGCATCCAGAATCTTAAACTTTACATTTCTAATTGCTGAAAATATACACGTTTACACATAAATAATGATTATCATTGTGGTGCCTCTGTGGTCGATTTGAAATGATTTCTGACTAGTAATCACTAGTCCCTCACTACTGTATGTTTGGATCCCATCTGGGAGCAGACAAATTTCACATGTATGTGAAAAAGCTGTTCAGCTAGTTTACAGAAAGTTGGCTCACGTACGTATAAATGACCGATCGCGTCGATGAAGTTTTAACACTGAAACATTTTTACAAAACAGATGCTGAGATAGTAGTCATTTAAATGTACTATTTAACAGAAACATACCAGTTAAAACTAAAGGAAAAAAATTGTAACTGCTAAATTCATTTCAAGAAGTTAAAATTGTTTGTTTGTTTACGTCAAGTTTTATGCCCCTTTTCAACAGTCAGTCCAGTATAATGTAAACAAAAAGTAACTAAATACATACGCTCATCACACAGCGGTCCTTCTCGTGTGGCCCACTGGAATCCCTGAACTATGCTATCTTTTACAGCACCTAACAAGCTTTTGTCCACCTGAAATTTACATTATGATACCATTCAATGATACTGCTTCTTTAGTGAATGTAGATTTTTTGCCTAAGCATACTGCATAAAAAAGATGGGGTTGTAACAAAAAAGGTAGATATGAGTTCGATTTAGATTCAATTTGGCATTTACAATAGTATTTCCTAAGCTTTGCATACGTTGCTTTAGTTACACCAAGCACACAAAAAATTCTGAAACAACAAAGTGGAAAAAAAGGAACACATATTGCACTTATTCCACAATAAACACAACAAAGAAATCAAGAGACTCAAACTTACTTCAGAAGGAAGAGTATCATCTACTAGAATATTAGGTCCCGTAGCGTCAGGCCCAAAGGCCCAGATGGATCGAGCAGCCAGCAAATCCCAGTCATACTTTGTCTGGAAAAATTCTCCCAATCTTTTCCTCGGCCAGGTTATCTGGACAACTTCATTCTCAATATCTTCAGCCAGTCCTTTCTCCAGAGGTTCAGCGATCATAGTTAATTTGTTCCTGCAAACAAATGATAAGTATTACTGACTATATACATACAGTACAAACTCTCCAGAGTGGCCCTCTCTTGAGCAACAACCTCCCTTCTACAACACTATGATTTTTCCCAAATGCACAATTTAACTATTAATCTAACCTCTCTAGAGCAACAACATCTCAACAACATAATTTCGCCACTCCAAAAGGGTATTGCTTTAAAAGAGGTTGCACTGTAATTTAAAACATTGAGAACTGTTACAAATTGTACCAGTTCATTAATTCTATTATTTTACATAATTCTAGATAAAACTGAATTAACTTCACAATATCCATTACTGACAACGAACATAATTAAATTCACTGAGAATAATACAAACTAATTGAAACATTTTATCAATTATATTTCTATTAATTTCCTCAACACATCATGAAAACATCACTGTAACTGGTAAGATAAACCCTAATAATCCAACAATCTGATGTTTTAAATGATTGACATGACAACTAATTTGAATACTTGTATAAAAATAATCCACGATAAACTAACTTAATAATATTCATCAAGCAATTTCTCAGCAGATTCTTGATTAATATCAGTTTATAAATTCCATTGCTGTAAGGCCATCCTTAAAAATTAGTTTGTTTGGGGTTTACGCTACCTGCTCAACAAAAACAGCCCTACCCAAGGTTTTTGGTCGGCTGGGTAAAAAGTTGGGTTTTTTCTTAAATATATTAACAGCCTTTTGACAGATATCTTGGATTCTATGTAAAAATAAAATTCTCACGTACCTACCTAAAATTCTCTGGGTAGGGTTACCCCAAACAAACATATTTAAGGGTGGCCTGACAATGTACTGTCAGATCAAATTAATAACTTTTTCATTGTTCACACAATTCACTAGCCAACAAAAAATTCCACTGAACATTCATAGAACATGTTCTGACCAAGATGTCAAACACAATCAAAATAAATCAAGTGTTGTTATCATATAGACAAAAATCAACAACACTTGCTACATTTTAACAAATTTGGTTATTTTTTTCACTCGGGTTTAAAGTCGCATCAACAGCCAAACACATTTGGCAACTTTCCAGCTTTAATGGTTGGGGACTCCAGGCAGAAACCTGGATAGAACCAATGATCTTCTGCAAGCTTGCTGGATATGAAAGATTTGGCCCTGGGCCATACTCAAACTTACAGCGTTAAGGGGCTAGTGATTCCAAGCCAGAGACTATAACCACTCAGCCACTACTAACTTTATTTTATAAGATTCCTGCGTAATGCCATAAAAGATAGTATCAATATTTTATTTAAAACTATGTTATACAGAAATACATACTTTTTGTTGGGAGTTTCCGCAAAACATTTGAGTGATGATGTTTCCACAACAGTTTCACAGAAGGACACAACAGGATCAGCTACCTTGATATCTGTAAGACAATTATACATGCATTATTCTAAGCATGGCTATTTTTTCTAATTTAAGAGGAGTTAAATATATGGGGAGTACAACATCTGGAGTTTGACAAATATTTTCTTTAGACAATCTGAATACCTGGTAATTGCCAAGTATTTAATTATGACCCAGGTAAGAAAATTTGGCAAATTTGTTCCAACATAAATATGCTTTAAAATAAAATATAAATATGCCACAGAGGCCATGCATAAGCATCATTAAATTTTCATCATCTTTGGTTGAATCAACTAAATGTGACACATCAATGGGTCTTTTAGCACAAAGTTGAAATTTGCAAAAAAAACTCATGAATTTGGTAAACAAATATTACACTACATCAGGGCATCTAAAAAGTTGAAATCAAAATCGGTCCAGAGTCGCCCCCCCCCCATTTTAGGCGAAAATGTACCCCCCCCCGTACGTTACCTATACGTAAGTTGTCACCATTGAAAACATGCAGCATCGCGGTTTATCGTAATATATGAGTGACAGTCTAACTTTAAATTATTAGAAACAAATTAATATGCTCCATTATGTATTATTAGACCCAAAACACGAGCTACGAAGAACAATTTCTAAATTCAGTAAGGGTCGCGAAAATGTATTACGGAACCGTGTACGTTCGATGAACATGCAGGACTGTTCAAGAGTAAATCGAGCGAAATTCATTCACATCTAATGTTTACTTTACTTCATGATCGGGCAAGGCTTTCTGACTATCGTAATGTCAATGTTTTAAATGTCAACAATCAGTACAGATTTGAAGATCGTCGCGGGAGACAACTCCATGCAGCCGGTGTTCACGTAAATAAATATCTTGCGCGTTCGATTAACTTTCAGAACTGTTCTAGAGTTAAACGAGTAAAATTGTCTGCATGTAAACATAAACTGGTTCCCGTTCCATGTTGCTGTGCACCGAAGTGCATACAAGTCAATGAGAACCAGTTTACATGTGACCACGTGTTTGGACTAATTACCATCGACCCCCTATTGATTGGATTAACAAAAGATCGCTGCAGGCATCTTGACATGTTTATTGGGGGTCATTAGAATGGTGCGAACAATATACAGGAAGGTTTGTGACATTTTGCGCGTACAATGCGATATGGACCGAATTTCATGAAATTTATGAAACATTTATAGCTCATTTATAGACCGATTTTTTAACACTTTTCTGCTGCTCAAATCGGTCTGAGGCGTTGAAATTCGGTCTGGACCGGCAAATTGTCGGTTTTTGTGTGCCCTGCACTACATAATGTGATAACATACATACCTATTTCTGAGTACATTTTTCTGAGATCATGCATCACGCAGTCCAGGTAGAGTTCTCCAGTTCCAAGTATAATATGCTCTCCTGATTCTTCAACCTGTCAAATTGAACAATTCATAAATATAATACATGACAGGTGTTCCATAGACAGTATATCTTATGTATACTGAATCGATTTATACATCAGAAACATCACAAATATGCAGCACATTAACCTTAATTTTTTAATACTACTCTTAAAAAGCTGAAATATACCGATAATTAAAATACAAAATAAGATCCGAGCACTTTGTCACTCCATAATCCACCGTTTTAAGTAAGAAATACCATTGCCAGACATATATTATCAAACAAAAATAAAATACAGTCAAACCTGTGAACAAAAGTCACCCTTGGGCAAGACCAATATGTGGCATTTGACAGGTGGCCTTTATTCAGAAATCATTATGTTCATGGCCTTTATTCACATGGTGGCCTTTATTCAGAGGTCATTATGTTCATGGCCTTTATTCACATGGTGGCCTTTATTCAGAGGTGGTCGCTAACACAGGTTTGATTGTACATAAATGTTGTACAGTTTCAAACTAATTTCTATTTCAAATATTTCATCAATAAAAATCCAAAAATCTTCTTTTTTTTGTTAGATTATATAAAGTTTTACGGCCCTTTTCAACAGTCAGGGTCATATGAGGCAGACAGTTCACCTAACCATCTTCCCTGGGAAGAACCAGTACAAGACTCCCATCCTCCGTAAGTAACTGCCTACTTTCCCACATAAAGAGACATGGTTGGTAGCTGGGCTCGAAACCATGACCCACTATCAGTGAGCGATTACGGTGATTTGAAGTCAACGACCTTAACCACTCAATCACAGAGGTGGGTCTTCGATCTTCTACTGCAATAAAAACATTAACGCAGTATTAATGACATACCTTTGTAGTGACAAGGGGATAACTTTTGTTCACTTTACGAAGGCCATCCAACATCTTAGGTAATTCTGAGGGATTCACAGGTTCTACAGCAATCTTGATAACAGAACTTGTGTTAAACTTCAGTGGTCGGAAAATATGAATCTGTAATGTAGATAATATTTCTTAAGGTTAAATCCTATTATCAATACTATTATCATACAAAGCATTTACACAGCTAAGGCTGAAAATAAAAATAAGTTTGTTTGGAGTGCTCCGACCCAGATTTTAGCATTAAGTAGGTAGGTTGGAATTTTTTATATTTTTTTACTATACAAAAATAGTAAAAAAATTGCCCCAAATTTAATTTTATTTACTTGCTAGGATTTTCTTGAGTAGGTAGGAGCACTCCAAACAAACTTATTTTTATTTTCAGTCTAACAAAAGCATTTAAATAACTTTAATAAGGTGAGACAGAGTATTAATCTGAACCCTACCATCTCTTTTAAACAACTTAATGGTCAGATCGTAACTAATGTAAGTGAATAACACTGTAGAAAAGAAGACATTAATTATCATAATTGTTTTATCCTAGACATATTTCTGACAGAATGTAACATATTTAGTTTGACTTACTTCCTCCGGTGATGTTGTATCTGTGATTGTTGCAGTTTTCACGATAGGTTGATCTATACCTTCAATCAAAACCCAATTACCACATGGTACTCTGTTCACTTCTACTTTATATCTGAAATATTAGATAAGCTTTTAGGACGAGTAATCCAATCCTAACAACCAAACTCCTCGCACTGTTTACGTCAAGCTTTGCTACTATAACCACTGCCACCACTATAATCATGAGACGATAGGTGTATCATGTGACCAAAATTGATAAATATTTTTTAACATTAAATGTAAAAAAATACAGAAATGGAGTTATTTTGTTTCCGGTTAACACTTGGTTAACCTCTTGACCGAACTTTATGTTTCACCGAGTGGTAAAGTTTAACCATTGTTTAAACAATAGGCGCTGTAGTGCAAGAAAACACATTGAATGAATTACCTGGCTTCCGATATCCATAAACGTCCAACTTGTCCAAACCTAGAATCCTCTTCATCTTGTAAAGTATAGTTTTCCCCAAGGATTTTCACTTCCTGGTTTGCGTACAGTGTACCACTAATAACACGTCCAAACACATGAAAACATGTAGCATCTGGTGTGGGATACAGTTTGGTTGTATGTAACATCAGTGGTCCCTAAACCAAGAAAAAGTCAACATTGAAAGGCATACAAAATACCTTTTACTTTTCTTGATATTTCTCTTCTTCACATACACTACATGATAACTATTGGTGAAAATAATATTAATTTCAATGGCTGCTTCTAGACCATACATCTTAAGAAAGAGATTGTTTTAAAACAAGAAATCAAGATTCTATATTAAAACAACACCTTTAGAAGACATTGATTTTCCCACTATATATTATTACTTGAGACGAGGTGATAGAAAATATGAAAAACAGGAAACATACTTACTTCTGAGTCACATTGTACCATCATATCTGCTAAATCAGATTCCAATGGGCCAGTGTAGATATGTTCAATCTTATTCCTAGCATTGTCCAGAGGTGATTTTATATGTGCTACACACATATCAACAAAACCTGAAATTATATATATCAATATTATATACAATACCACATATAATGCACTCAAGTATTGTTTACAGGTAACAACCATTCAAAGTTATAGAACAATACAACATATTTTACTGCAGAGTGTTAGAATTGCATACCAGGTCCTATTTATCTATTGTTTTACTTGTTTGACTGTTCATTCCACCACTATGGTCCTTTCAGAGCAGTCCCAGAGAGAGGTAAGATAATATTCAGGAGAACCAGGCATTTATATCCCTATTATTTATTAATAGATTTTGCATACCATGTATTAAACGCAGAGGAAATAATCATGCTAATTTATACATGTTTCTAAACAGCATAATTTTTTTTTAAAAAAGAAGAAATGATAAGGCTATCCATAAAAAAAATATTTTTGTTTGCAGTAACCCGACCCATAAAATTTCCAGTAGGTAGGTGGGTAGAAATTTTTCTCTTACAATTTATTTTTTTATATTTAACCAAAACTACATTTCAGAACAAAAAGTTGGGCTGTGCAGTGTGGCCTTTTTTGGTGAGTAGGTAGCATTACAGCAATAAATTTTCTTTAAGGATGACCTGAACAAAATATGAAATCAATATTCCTTATAACAAACCTGTAAAATCTCCTAAGAATCTACGACATACAATTCTCATCAGTGGTCTGATATTTAATTTTTTCTCCTCGCTGGTCAGTGAGATTCCAAGTTCATCACATACTCTTGGCAGACTCTCATCCACATCTCCGACAATCTAGAAGTATAAATAACAGGGTTGTTAAGAGGACCAAGTCTACAATAACTATATAACATACTGAATATTGAAACCAGTTTAATTATGTTGTCATTTTATTTCCGCACTTAAAAATGTACCAAAAAGCAACCAATTGTTAAACCTAAGTTTTGTAACTGATCTTTTAAACTAGATTTAAAACCCGCATCTGACGTATGGCAGCAAACTGCTAGAAGTATGATTCTTAATGATAGCTGACTGTAAGCTTCCCAGAAAAAATCATTTTACTTTCATTTTTTAAACAATTAATTAATTAACCTATAATATCAATTAAATAATTAATCACGTATATTTGTTTGATATACATAAAATCTAAAAGCACTGCAATTTGTATTACCTGGGCAAATATCTTGTATAATGGTTCAAGAATAAACTCTACAAAACTTCTTTGAGAAGAACTATTAGGTGGTTTCTTTGTGAACTTCCTCCTGCAAAAATAAAGAAGAAAACAGTGAACATACAAGAAGGTTGTATCACATAATACTTAATTTATATATCTATATTTTCATCAACAGATAAATAGTGTATTACACTGAAGCATACAAAAAACATGATACCTGTCCATGCTTTCAAAGTTGTAGAACATATGGTTAATCATAAAGAAAGATTTCCTTGAAAGATAAAAAAATTATTTCTAAGCATAAATATCAACAAGAATTTGAAAATAGAGTCTGTAGTTCTTTTTTTCAGAAATTTTCCAATTTCATTTCTTTTTTAAACAATATAGTTGATCAAGCTTTTCATATCAATTGAACTATCAAGTGGTTTCTGAGTATTTGACTTATAATAATTAATCAAGCTACTTAGAAATTTATCACCATGAAAGACATTGCTTACGTTTTACTGTTGAAGTAAATATCTCCCCACAGTCTCCTGGCAAACTCTTTGTCGTTAATACCTCCGTACGTGTCAGCATACATCTTAGCGAATGATCCCAGAGTGAAACATACTCTGTAGTAGGAACTAGCAAAACAAACGTTTCCAATCAGTGGTGACACTTGTTGCCCACCTTCTTCTTCAGTGTAAAGACTACAATAGAAGAAATGTACAATAAATTACAAAAAATATAAATGTCAATATAAACTTGTAATTTTCTTTCCGAAAGTTAAAGTAATTTCGTGTGTCATCAACTACATATAGGGACCTATTAAGAGCTAGCTCAAGCCAATTTCCCAAATTGCAATTAAAATTCAGGTAACACTAAAAATAAAGACTCTTTAAAATAAATTTGTGACAGTGTCCCCCATGAGGCAGCTGCCCAGATAGTTAATGGATGGCCATTGGTTCTACCCACTTGTATGCCTGTTAAAGCTGGAAAAGATGCTAACCGACCCACCCTGTTGGTGTGACTTTCAACACCAGAGACAAAACAACAAGTTGCCTTCAATAAACACAAATACACCCATTAGCAGCTTGACTTAACGTCATACAAATGTATGGACAAACAAGGCAGCAACTGAACTATATGCCCTCAC
The DNA here is from genome assembly GCA_964023205.1 of Lutraria lutraria. Taxonomy (NCBI): domain Eukaryota; kingdom Metazoa; phylum Mollusca; class Bivalvia; order Venerida; family Mactridae; genus Lutraria; species Lutraria lutraria. The sequence goes on from OZ026848.1 coordinate 5,129,472, forward strand.
ATAATTGATGCTAGGTGCATAAAAAGTGTAATTATTTCACATAGATCTACTTACCTTATTATACCATTGATGTCATCCATAATATTTCTAAGTTTAAAGTAAGCATCAGTTGGTGGTAACTTCAGTTCTAGTATCAGTCTGTCTATCTTATTTATACACACACATACAGGTAACTTTTCTTGTATGGCATGTTTAATATACCTCTCTGTATTCAACATAACCTGAAGAATAAATTACTGTACACAGTGAAAATTGTTCAGATATTTCATGATAATCGTTATCAATTGGAACATTGTTTTAAGAAATGTACTCAACTACTACACAATGTAAACTAGACAAGTAATTGTTTGTTTATTTGGGTTTTATGCCCCCTTCACTGAGCCAACGTTCCTGGGAAGAACCAGTACTAGACCCCTATCCTCCGTAAACAACTGCCTACTAATTCATAAGTCAGTGGGAACTGCATTTATTATTTATATATATACCAATAAGCAATTACAGGAAACCCTGAGTAAGCAGCCACCTATGAATAAAGGACACCCTGTGAATAACAGCCATTCTTTATAAAACCTTCATTGATCAGTTAGAACAAAATGAAACCTCAATAATGGAAACCTGTCAATAAAGACCACATTTTGTCTTTGTTCACAGGTCTGACTGTACTAAGTGATTAGTCTAATACATCAGATAAACACATTCCTGATCAATGAACTTAAACCAGAATGAAACAAAGTAATTTACCCCATCAGCAGCATCTACAAATATGACAGCACCATCACTGACCCTTAATGCAGCTGTAACTTCATCAGAGAAATTTACATGACCTGAAAATATAGAATATAAAATACAACACTATGTACAAATCATCTGAAAAATGAATGTATTTGTAAGCTATGGTGGACAGTAATACAATGGCTCTATAAACATCAGATACATTTATATTGTTACCGCCATCATTAGAATTGTAGGAAAGAATATCGAACAAAACATGTAAAGAAATAAAACCAATTTCAACATCATTTACAGTTGGCAAGCAAAATATCTTTACTGAGGTATTTACTAATACAGTTGCTAAACAAATTGTATACATATAACTGAGGGGCCTTCATGGTTCAGTGGCTAGGGTCTCTGACTTGTAATCCCTTGACCCTGACCACTGTGCGCTTGAATCCAAAGGGTGGCCTTTGTTCACAGGTATGACTTTAACAGCTGGCAGAATTAAAGTACATACCTGGAGTATCAAATACATTGACGAGATATGATTTATTCTTTGAGTCTGGTAGAACCAATGTGACTGGTGTTGCCTTGATACTAACTCCTCTCTGAAATATATCATCCGTCAATATTGATAAATTCTCAGGAAAATGAGACAAACCATGACGTATATGGAGTAACAAAAATCTATCATAAATTACAATGGTTCTTTCCTGATTTACATTTTACCACAAAATTAGACGGAATAGTAAAATTGAAGTATTCTTGATTAATTGTTCTACTTTGCTCTTATAACATTATGCATCAGGTGTAATTCACAGTTGTCAAGTGAATGACAGAATTGAGTGTACACAACTGTAATATCAATATGATTGTATAACTGTCTTACTTACCTCAATTTCTGTGAACAAGGTATCTGTATACCGGATCTATAAGTAAATAACAAATACAACGTTATCAAATCTACAATATTTAATACTTCAAACTTTATACTTAATAGCTGAATTCAAGATAAACATGACAAACTAAGCATGCAAAAGCTACTTTTTAACGAACTTTTTTTCAGCTATGTCCAGGGTGTGGGATTTAAGAGTATGTTTTAGACAGATAGATAATATCTACTTACATCTTTATCATCCTTCACATTTATTTCTGGATGTGTCTGTGATACAAGACAATCAACAAATGTTGTCTGAAATAAAACAATATTGTTCATTACAGCCTAACTGAATCATGTCAACAAATAACTTAGAATGTCTGCTTTAATTATTAAAAGTATGAATGAAAACTTAAACAACCAAACATTTTGATGTATACTTTATAGTAGAACACCAATTTTTGGGACTTGGGACACTTCATGACGCAAATACGTGAGGTAATGCATAACAAATCATTTAATCAGAAATCATCAGATTATCCCTGCTCAGAAATTTTTCGAAACAAATAGAAAATCAGGCACTACAATACCAAAGAGTATGATATTTAAGTATACAATGTTTGTTAGATACAGTCATGGTAATTTGACACTTAAAGTTAAATCTTCAACACGAGAATCAGCAAATATTTTTAACCCTGTGTTAAATGGCCTGAAGTAAGGTTAATAATAAGTATACCTTGCCATGATGTAGATGACCACACAAAGTAACATTTCTAATCAATTCAGGCGTGTCCATTAAATCTGCCAAAAACCTGTAAAAAAAGACACAATGGCATCAATAAATATAAATAAATATAGTACAATATAAGTGATTATTTTCTTTACTGTCATTGAAGTGACCATTCTATAGTCTGAGCTATCATTTAAATTCAAGTTATTCTATCAATTTATAATAATGCCATAAATGGAGGTCAACCAACACAGCTATAAAAATATGGAACACAATTTTCATTACAAGAAGTATTTCTGTTTGCTTTTAAGATCAGTGTGACAAGTTTAGAATCACTTACTCCATGTTGTACACTGTTTCTGGTAGATCCTGCTCTGCCATGGAAAATTTCTTCTTTTTAACTGGTGCTATAATTGGCTCTGTAACATAACATATATCATTCATGAATTCTTAATCAACAATCTTACATGTCCAGAAATATATATATTTATAAATAATTTTGCAGATTATGGCATTATAATAAGTAATACAAGTGTGCAACAAATACTCACTTTGATAAGGATTGGTGACTGTGTGAACTCACTTTGATAAGGATTGGTGACTATGTGATTGTTCTAGCATCTGACTAAATCAATTTTAAAATTGTTATGCCTAAGTTTCTAGCATCACGTTCCTGTTATTTATGTTATTATGGAAAAAATACTAGATTTTGACTTGAACTTTACCTGTCAATGGCTGTGTATCTTCTTCTTGAATGATTGTCTGGAATTAAATTGTTATATTGTGTTAATATCATACAGCAGAATACAGAAAATTATATTTAATATATAACTACTTTTACTCACATTTGTTACATAAATTTTGTTTAACTGACATACCAATCAAGTCAAGAAAAAAACAGTTAAATGCGTTTGACCAGTTTGACAAAAAGGTCCATCTGACCAATAAAGAAAATCAGAAATGCATTCATTAACAAAGACAAATATAATCTTATTTAACAGTAACTCTGGTTCAGATGAATTTAAGAATAGTATTACAAACATTTGAAACCTAATGTAGTAGGAGAAGGAAACTAATGTATCCGATTCGGGACTCGACCCTGCGACCTCATGCTTGCAAGTCAGATGCTCTACCAACAGAGCTAATCGGACTGGTGAATATCCCAGCCAATTTATAAATACAAATACCACACCACAACATTCCTCCCTCATTTTTATTTGAAGTAATTAATTTAATCATGACAACCATGAGTTCTTTTAACTATCCCAGCCTTTGCTTCATCCTAGCTCTATGATTCCAAGGCCTGTCTCACACTCACGGCACCAAATGTAATAGGAGGAAAATAATGTACCTGATGTGGGGCTCAAACCTGCTAATCAGGCTGGTGAATATCCCAGCCAATTTATAAATACAAATACCACACCGCTACACTAGCATACACACCTCAACTTCAGGTCCATAAACTTCCTCAGGTGTCGGATAATATTTCTTATCTTCATGAAGAACAACTTGCATGTCAGCATCATCATCATCTTGGTCCATTGCCTCTTCATCCTGTAATTATACAACATCATTATAATCTACATGTGTAATATTCAAAATAAATCAATTCAATGAATAGGGAAACAAAAGTCATCCAATATGTTCAGAAGTTTATTCCACCAAACATTTTTTATTAAATCTCCAAGTGGAAATGAGTATTAGCAAAACCATAAACTTTAAGATAAGCCATATATAGCATACAAAGTATGTCTGCTTCCATTGAAAGCAGAGCCGACATAATAACACATTTTACTTACATCAGCTCCTCCATAATCAGGATATTTTTCCACCTCGTCTTGTTCATCGGAATCATCACTATCATTGTCATCATCACTGTCTAACTCAGGTCCCACATAGTTACCAAACTCATCATATAAATCACCATCCATAGTTTAGTGATAAGGCTGCAATGAACAAAAATTAAAAAGATAAAAATTAAAATACATTCACAACATTGAAGTGAGAATGGTCAGGCTTTAAAAATCGTATTTGTAATTGGAAAGAAAGATCCGAAATGATCAAATCTGTTGTAATCTGAAGAGAAAGAATACTACAGTAAATACAAGGAAACCCACAATTAGTGTATACACTGTATTTGTTTATAACATAAAACTTGACTATATATATTCAAGGACTTATATACATACATGGATTCGCAACTTCCGTATTAACAGTTTAAAGTAATCAAATCCCGCGATAATAAGACGTGAATCAACGGGAATACAAGCTATTGTTAACAAAAGCGAAAATACGAAAAAATCCGTGATATCCGAATGATAATAACAGCGAAAATATCCGTGGTATTCCGAAGGTTCAATCTCGGAGACGAAAGGATTATAATAGATGTCCGCCATCTTGGAATTTAAAATGTTCGACTGATGCCTTTTTCAATGCTTATACTTAGACTTTGTGGATTATAAATGTATCTCAACATCTTTAAGGAATTTGTTGCATCCTTAACCAATTTCCCGTGCCCAATTGCCTGAGTTTTATTAGTATAATCAAATTCGTAAACACCCAAATACAGCTGTCGGACATTGCCGAGTATGTAGCAATGCATTGTGGGATCGCCGAACGATATCGTTTGATCTATTTTTAGCAGTTGCGAATCCATGTATGTATATAAGTCCTTGATATATTTTACTAAAAATAAAATACAGCCTGACTTTACAGTATCATGAACTTGATGAAGGGTAGCACAGATATATAATAGTAGACATTTTACTGACAGGTTCGTTACTGATATTGTGTGCAAAAAGTTTATTAACAACGTGAATCGTCGTTACATGAGGATATTATACATGTAAATTAATGATCTATGAAGTACTATCCGAACAAAGATAATATCCGAATTTATTATTTCAAAAAAATATTTGCAGTAACGATAGAACTTCTATGCATACCTGAGCGTACTTTCTGTTTGCGAAATGTGTATAGCCAGAATTTAATGATATTAACAGCAGACACACTATAGTATCAATTTTTACCGGTAATTTTTCAAATCAAAACAGTTCGCGTGTGTTTTTCGTTTTGGCCGGAAATGTTATTGCCGTTTCCGGGATGGAATGGTTTCTGTTTTATTGATGTAGCCATAGTACATAGTACATAGAACGAGTACCAGTAAATTACTCTCGGTGAAGTATAAAAGTCAGAACCGGAACAGCCGGATTTGCCCGTCCTTTAGTGCTATATTACAGAAATTATAGATAAAAATGTATTTTACTACTCGTATTGTTATAGCCCCATTAGGTTTTTGGATGTTAAAATTAAAGTAGGTCTTATTTTACTTAGAAAAATGTGAAACTGACTTCTAATTGCAATAAAAACAAAAACGAAATTTTCTTTTTAATCATAAAGCACAGCAGGTACTTGACGCAAAAATGTTTTTTTTTTCATATATGTTCATAGTATCTATAACTTGATAGAATTTGTGTCAAGTACCTTTGTCACAAAGTACATATAGAATAGCACAGTACTTTTTCAATGATATCATAATATTGCACAAAAAAATAAGAAAACACATCTGACAACATTTTTATGAGATTTGGCTAAAGAAAGGCATTATTTAAAAATTGTTTTAGAGCAAATAAAATAAATTTCTTATATTTTTACTATCATTGAACATCTATTGTTCTGTATTGCTAAATTCAAAAAGCTAATGGGCCTTTAAATAGTCGCGATGACATTTCATTAAATGGAACCGGTTTTTTTTATTAATTCATTTTTGCTAAATATATCGATTTTGGCATACGTCCACGTGTCACTTATAAAAACATGTCATGAAATAATATAGATTACCTGCTTTGTATATTAATTTTTCAATGACGTGTATACAAAGGATGGATAATAAAATCATATTTTGAGATCCATTTGCATGGTTTCTAACTTTACCTGTTAATCTCACAACAATTATAGGAACATCGAGTTATATCTTATTAAGATATTAACTTATTTTCATATAATTAACACAGATGGAAATTACCATAAAAATTGCACAAATTGATTGTACTGTTTATACTCCAGGTCTATAGCTAAATATACTTTGTATTTTTTATTTCGCGATGGAAATAAATATCTGCCAGGACTTATATACATACATGTATTACAAGTCTTATCAGAGATCCAAAAGTGATACATGCCAAGGACTTATATACATACATATACTTGTATGTATATAAGTCCTTGTACATGCACAGTGAAAAATCAATTTTCGGATCAATTGAGATACCAGATCTTATCTGTTAATGCGTATGCGTGATTGAATTTATTTGTTTATGACCCCAATAAAGTCAGCATAACGTAAGCAGGGATGGTAACAATTTTAATTGGTAGACTGTATATAACAACAACAACAACTTTTATTCAACATTAAGTAATATAACATTACTTCTAGTCTACAAAAAGTATGTGCAATGATAAGCAATGAATCAATACAGTATTGGAAATATGGAATCTAATTATACATTTAAGCAGAAGCTATATTATTACGATAAAGTTAATAAAATAATAAATTATTTATCAAGTTCCTTTCTACGGTTATTTGCAAAATACAGATATTTTGATAGGTTTATAATAGTTATTTTGTTTTTAGACAGCAAAAGATTATCAAATTTCTGTAAAGTCGGCCAGGTAAAATAATATGATTTTAGATAGTTTTTACGTAAATCTGAATATATAGGGCACGTTAACGAAAAGTGATACTCGTTTTCCAAAGTTTTAGATGTACAAAATTTACATATTCTTTCTGATCTAGCAACGTTATAGTATCTTCCCCGTTCTATTTCAAGGTTATGTGAGGATAAACGAAATCTACTCAGTGCGATTCTAAATCGTTTTTCTAGACTATGAAAATCAAGATACGGTTCAATGATAAAATTATGTTTGTACCTACAGTATGTAATCAATCTCTGTGAGTTATTTATATCTGCATACCAAGTTTGATGATACTGATCTAATATTCTCTGTTTGATAAAATCAAATGGCGTGATATTTTGATAGTTATGAAAATTGTGCCACATGTCAGATAAGCCTAAATTATCCAATATAGTTTTAATTTGAAATGCCCAGTTCTGACTATTATATGTTAAATTGTTAAGAGCATCTTCCTTTAACATAGAATATGTTTGTTTTATCAAATTATTATCACCTAGTTTTTGAATTTTTATCCAATATCTAATCATGTTTATATGTCTTTTGATTTTCCTTGGTTCCCTGCCAAGTTCACCATATAACCCAGTCAGATCAGGGATGCTATATCCCTGGTCAGATTCGTGGAATTATTAACAACAAGAATTTTTCTACAGAATTTTGTATGAATTAATTCTATGTCTTTTCCATCTATGGCTCCCCAAACTTCTGAACAGTAATTTAGAAGCGAAGAAACCAAAGTATCAAAAAGTTTACATTTTTCACTAGTTTTGAATTCGTATTGGTTAAAAATAGCGAACAACTGATGCAACGATTTTGAAGCGTGTTCTGCAATGATTTTTTGAGTTCGTGACCAATTGCCATTTTTAAAGAAGTATATAAACCTCTTAAAGACATTGAACAGCTACTATATAAGTGACCCCCCCCCCCCAAAAAAATCCACATGAGGTCTAATCTCTTAATTGTTTTATTGCCCCTAATGGGATTAATCCTGTCTTTTCACGGTCAGCTAAATGGCTGTAGACTTGACACCTAGTCATGCATATAAGAGGGTCATGAATTTATTGATATTGATAATTTGTTTATGGATAACTTCCTGTTGTTTTTATAAGCATTTTATGTAATTAATGAATGAGAACAGACTCTATATATACTAGAATATAATGGTTATGATATACTGTCACTACTATTTTATTCCTGCCTATGTTTTCTTCTTTATACATCAAAAATGCAACTGAACGCTTCTTCGTTCTATTTCTAAATTATATCATTCTATTTCTACATTGAATTATTTTTTACAAGATTCTTTAAAATAACTTGCAAAGAAACTATGTCTATATCCTGTACTGCTTGAGAAAATATATTGGTTAAAAATATTTAATTTAACGGATAAAAGTGTTAAAATATGTTTGTATCAATTTCACAAGATTGACTGTTTTATTTAATTATCAAAATCATCGGTTTGCTGCAAAGAGCATTTATTTGAGTAATATTTTGCATTTAATATAAAAATACTTCTTGTTTTAAAATAAGATCATTTATAATATTGATTAAACATTGAATCAATTTAAGTATCTATACAGTAGCTATATAATTTTATTAGCCATATATAGTAACTGATTATGTAATTAGAAGCAAGTCTATCAATGACCCTGTCTGTTTTATTGGACTCCCTACTGTGGAATATACAGGACTGCTGGGTCTTAGTCACATGCCTCGCATTCATGGTTCAATGTCTTTAATTGTACTTGTTTGCCTTGAAAATTGATGCCATGTCCGCCAAAGTTGTGTATCATCGAGTAGACTAACTGGACGGCTTCCGTATATGTGTGTTGTCCCGGATGAGTCATCCAACAATTTCTGCTAATGCCTCGAGGAATTATATACAAGACTTCTCCATAGTAAAATATTTCATACTTCGTTGCAACTGTTAAATAAGTTTTGTTCTTTTGAACAGATATAACCTTACTTTTCTAAAAAGTTTTCTCTTTGAGATGGCGATACGTATTTCTTATAGAAATAGATAAACAAAAACTAATTACATGATGATATACTTTGGGGCGCTTTAGTTTGCAACAAAGCAGGTTTGGTTTCCAACTGGTTTGTCAAACTGTCCGTTTGTTCGGTAAAACTAGTTTGAAACGATAACAAGTTAAAAGAACCGGATTTCAAACCTTCCAAACTACCCACAAAGACGGTTAGGTCGGTTTGATGCGTCCGAAATTGCATGCTGTTGAGCGCGGGAAAATGGCCGACCATGTTGACCATTACTGAAACTCTCAATACACAATTTCTTATCTGATCTGATTAGCTATGGTCAGATTTCTACCTTATAATTATCAATGGACATTTTTTTAATCTAACGTTGTTTACTGTAAAGAGAGCAATTTCAACCATATACCCAGCCCATTCAATATATCAACTAAATTTCCAAATATATGCATGACATCCTAATCGGGGAATAACAAAAGAGATAATAACTTCATACTTTTTAATTACTTTTCTTTATAAGTGTGTGTTCCTGTTAATACATTAAGAACATAGTAAAGCTCTTTCCTGTCGCCATGGAGATTAAAATGCTTCTTCAAACTGTCCGTTTGTTCGCCACTCAGTTTAAATCGAAACGAGTTTTAGACTGTCCAACGTGTAACCAAACCTAAAACCTAAATTGAAATCGGATATTTTCAACAAAAGCGCCCTTTACAAGCCGGATACATATAATGCGGGGTGTGCAGAAAGACTGGAATATTATCATTATTGTCTCCAGTAACCGTCATCACTCGGGTGGAGTATTCTCGCAGCATATTGAAATGAATTATTAAAACATATTAGTGTTGTATATACGGCGGTGTTTGTATATTGTCTTGTCAATTAACGAGTCATCACGTCAACACATCCATGTTTATATATATCTAACTAGTTTATTTTGACAAATTTTGTACCACATATAGACCAAACTCCCCCGCAGCGGTTACCTACCTTGATCAGTACATTAACAAAGCGTGACGTAACCGGTGTGAGGAGTTCGCATACAGACATGATAGCTGACTTCAAATCACTGTAACCTCTCACTGATAGAGGGTCGTGGGTTCGATCCCCGCTACCGACCGTGTATATCTCTTTATGTTAGAAAGTAGGCAGTATTATAACTGTTGCTTACAAAAGGTGGAAGTCTAGTAATTAATATTGTTCTTCCCAGGAACGATGGTTAGGTGAACTGTCCACCTCATATGACTGTGACTGTTGAAAAGGACGTAAACTAGTAAACAAACATTGATTAGGTTTCTGAGTTGATCACGGTTAATATAGGCATCACATGTTTGTTTATTTGAGATATCCACGCTAAGGTATTTTGGTGAGCTGACTGATTCAAGATGGACTCCAAGTTTTTTCTTCAAGTCAAGTCAAACTCTTTTTATTCTCTCACTTCACGTGTACATGAAAAATGACAATACAATTTGTATTTCCGAGGGAAATTCGTCGTTTTATCTTAGGTTTATCGTTTGGTATTTACATTATGTGCATGTGTAAATTTAATTATTTACATACTTCGAACAAATAAAACATGTGCTCCAATGTATACATTTTAAATGGCGAATTCCTGAATATCAATAAAATCAAACACGTTATAAAAATACACTTTATTTGCCATTGTTCCTGAGCCTGAGTTTCATAATTAAGTTAGCGATAGTAGAGAACATACAAAAGTTATTAAGTGGAAACCGGGGTTAGTTCGGCTCCATTACATCAAGACTTGATACATGAATTTTCCTTTTTTAGACATCTATATGTAATTCTGTATATATGTACATTAAGAATTCTCTGAAATAGAATCGTACTAGCCCCGGTCTCCCCTATACATTTAGAATATGTAATGCAGAATTCATGTTTAGATTTGAATGGTTAGATCCCCGTGGAGTAGATGAATGAATATATACACAAATATCAAATTGTTTCCTAGATTTATTCTTTCTGACAAACTTCGTGTATATGGGAAGTAAATGATTTTACTTCGACACACGCTCGGTGTTTGGTCTCAATACATGTATCACAGCCTTCTTCGCTGCAGTCTTTACAGAATTTAGTGATTTCGTGGAATAAATGGACTTTGCAGTGTTTTGTAACTTTCGGGGAATCCACAGTGTCCTCGTCCCGACCATTCGTATGACGATTTAGACACCCGTGTACTGATTCTACAGAGCGTATCAGATGGCTACCAAGAGTAGATCTATGAAGAAACTCACACTTAGTACAATGTTTTTCGTAACAAGAGATGCATACAGATGTAGCTTCGACTTTGACTGAAATCTTTCTGCACACATCACAATGCACACTTAGTTCATCATGATGTCTACGACACAATTCAATCATGGAGACTATACCTAAGTTATTAGGAAACCCACATGCCCATTGTTTAACATGTAAGTATGGCTTGCGAGGTGAAATCACAGCACCGCATGCTTCAACTGGGCATTTAAAAGTTTCAGATTCCGGTTTAAGATCTGTCTGATCGTCCATAATACCACCTCCAAGCATTCGTACATTTTGCCTGATAAAGCCCTTAAGACAATGTTCACAAATATTATGTCCACATTTCATCGTCTTAGGATTAACAAATATACCTCTACACATAGGACATTTTAATTGTTTGACAACTACGTTTAAATCCATTGCAACTACTCTCAAACAATCCGAATTGTCATCAAAACGAAATCGAAAGTAGGATTTTACGACTTTGTATATCCGTTTATCGTGTCCGGAAAGGTACGGATCAACTTGGGTTTTTTGCATTACCCAACATGATAGCTGGTACTCGTTTCATTAATCATGTTATCGGCTTCATTACCAACATGGAACGGAAACCAGTATATCGGTATGACTGATTCCCGTTCCGTCAGTTATTCATACTCTGTAATGGGAACCAGTTCAAATCAAAGATGGCCGCGCCCATCAACAGCCACATTTGTTTTCTATTGAACTAATTTTTCACGAAATAAGCAATCATGTCGAAACGAAAAAGGAATCAAGTCAGCGATGCACCTAACCTCAAACGATTCAGATCGGAAATTCAGTCTATCACGAATTCTAATCGTCATTTTACCAGACCAACGCCGAAATTGACGAGAAAACAGAAACGCAAGGAAGCAAGATTGGAGAAAAAGTCAAGAAATAATGCATACCATCATGGATTGCCTGTACGTATTATATCATCCCATGGGTTTTTTTTTTGTTGGCATTCAATGATATTAATGTTGTTGAACGTTGCTTTTAAAGGATGTTGTCTGTTTGTGGATCCGCGTTTTAAAATTGATAAATATTTGAATAATTCAGTTGGTAGAGCATCTAGAACTTGTAAGCATGAGATAGCAGGTTCAATCCCCACATCGGGTACATTGTAAAGTAATTGCTTGTTAAGGCTTACTATGGGTGGGTATATTTACCTACGTCTTGAATGGAGGTATTTGTTAAATCTTAGTCTAACTATAAGCACAAGCCCAGGTCTTTCTGCTCTCATGCCAGGCGACCTAATGACTGTTTGTGCCAGATCTTGTTGAGCGTTCATTGTTACGAGATCTACCCAGATCATGCACCGACTTCCGGAAGAGTGAATCAGCCGCTTAAGACAATTCACTACAATTGTTTCATCCTCCTACATTAGTAATATAATATTAAAAGAATTTTAAGAAATAAGGTTCTGACATGCAAAATAATTAAATTTAAGATGCCATCAAAAGAAGAGGAGGAGAAGAAAAAGATGGAATCAATGAAGAAAGCAAAGGAAGAAGCTAAGATAAAAAAGTTAGAATTACAAAAACAGAAGAAGAAGGAACGAAAAGAAAGAAAGAAACTTGAGGTTTGTTTCATTGTTTAGTTTGGATGTTGTGCTGAGAGGGTGGCCAGAGGTCAAATTGACAGTTTAGAAATAAAAATTGGCTACCTAGAAATCCCAATTAAATGTATCATTTACGACATTGGAAATGAGCATGGAAAGCCTCCTTCAATCAAGTTTTGGCCTCTTTCAGGAAAACTTAATGAAACGAAACCCTGGTGATAGTTTTTATAGTTAATAAATCTTTTGACTGTCCAACTTAGTTTTGTGAATTTGTAAATGAATATTTCTTTAGGTCTAACTATTACAGCTGACCAATGGTGTAATTTTTATTAAGTATTGAATCTACTAAGATCTTTCATTCATTTTGGTACCTGATGAACATCATTTGAGTTCGAAATATATCTCAAAATATAATTGCCTTAAACTTACGGTCTGAGATTTTGATTTTTGCGGCTTAAGCATTTGATTTATGAGGAGTGTCAGTACAGTCACATAACTGCAACTGTGGCTGAGTGGTTAGGGTGTCCACCTTTGGAGTAAGAGATAAGAGATCAAAGGTTTGAACCCCAGTGGAGACTGGGTAAGAACTGATGCGGTCGGTTTGTGAGCTGCCAGCTAGTTAAATAATGGTTACCGTAAAAAAGAGAAGAGATTTGGGAGGTACTGTGCAAATAAAAGATAGGTGTCTCATACGTCAACTTGGCAGGCCCTTTCAATAGAGGTGACGCTAAAATAAACAAAACCTTTACCGTATAGGTTAATCGCCACCATGTGAATTAAGCTGACTGCAGTAAGGTCATCTTCTTTTGTATGCCATATTTCTTGTTGCCCTAAGGTGACCATTGTTAACAAGGTATGACTGCATCTTTTATGATAATCTTTAGGAAAAAGAAGAAAGAGATGAACAACGGAAGATTGAGAACTTGTATGAGGACAGAGAAATCAAAGATCTTGAGAAGAAATTAGGGTTAAATAAAAGAAAGAAAAAAGACACTCTTCCTATGTCATTTAAAGCAGACGGTTTGGACTGTATCCTTGATTTAAATGTAGTTAAAACATTCTCATAATATGGTACCGTTATCACTCTTATATAAGACACATTTTTTTATGTCCAGAACCAGGTACAAACATCTTGTGCATCTTATACAAAGGTGTAGAACTCAGTCCGAAGTTTACACAGCTTAAAACCTTCAAAATTGAGATATACTGAATTCAATTGTTTACCGCAGACAAGCTTAGCAAATGATATGTAAACGCTCAATGGAAATCTTTCGTAATGTTTATCTCAAACCCAATACAGTTCAGTACTTTTACCAGGTTTACAATTATTTTCTTATAACAAGCAACACCAAAAATTCTTAACAAAATCACAGATATTCTTGATGCTGTAGATTCTGAGAAGTTGCAGGCAATGGTTGACCTTAATGATGATGCAGGTAATAATTCTAAACTTGAGAATTTTAGTATTTTTTTTATTATCATCACGACTACATGTATTAAACAGACATATCTAAAAATAAACATATGTTTAAGTTCTTGAATTGATGAAAGGTGATCTTTATGATGATTTATCTTTATTTTGGTACAAATCAGCCTGGAAAGTAAGTGTTTCACTCACAATGTATTTTGCTTATTATCCAACAGTTATTACCAAATGATAGTGTATCAGGACTTAAAGGTATGAAAACAATTATAAAAAATTGACCATGAATACGAAGGCATGTTTCTAATGAATCCTTTTATTGCAGAAGGGGATGACTTTGGACTCATGGATGAGGGCAGTGATGCCGAAAGTGACTTTGATGAGGAAGATGATTTGGATAATGAAGAGGACTTTGTTGACAGTGATGACGAACCCCTTGACCCTGAAACTGTTTCTAATACAAAAACTAATAAAACAGTCAGTGGCATAGCAGATGAAGTGAAAGGCAATAACAGTGATTCTGTAACAGGTGAAGGTAAAAAGAAGCAGAAATGGGAAGAACTAGCTGATCGAATTAAAGAAATCACTGAGAAAAAGAAACTTGAAAAGAAAAAAGTGACATTTTCTGCAGATGTTGAAGATAATGAAAGTGACGTAAGCTTTGATGATGTTGATGATGAAGATGGAGTTGAACAAGATGGTAGTGACAATGATGATGAAAGTGATGAAGATGATTTTGATGACAATAACGAAGAAATGGACATTGAATCTAGAGAGAATCTTGATGAATCTAATGATGATAATGATGAGGATATTATGCACGAAAGTGATGGTGATTTTGATGATGAATTTAATGATGAAGAAGGAGACATCCATAAAAACAAGATGAACTTAGTTGACACTGATACTGGTGACTCTGATCTCAAAGAAGATATATACGGTCGTCTCAGGGATTCTGAAGGCAATGTTGTGGTTGATAACAAACCTGCTGGAGGTGAAGGAGCTTATGTTCCTCCTGGACGTAGGTTACTAATGGCTGGTACTGGTGATGAGAAGAAAAAATTCCAAATGGAAAGGCTACTGAAGCAAATGAAAGGTCTTGTTAATAGGTAAATGCATGCATGTGTATCAGAGCATAATTTTTTTTCGAAAAATCTAAATTTGTGTTACATTTGTTTGTTGCTGAATGTCTTCTCATTATGTTAGATAGGTTCATTTGAGCATTTATGATTTCACCTGCTCTGTATGGTATGAAAGTAGGGGTGTCACGATACACCTGAAGTGTACCACAATATATTGCAACACTAAAGCAATGTATTGCAATACATATCACAATATATTGCAACACTAAAGCAATGTATTGCAATACATACCACAATATATTGCAACACTAAAGCAATGTATTGCAATACATATCACAATATATTGCAACACTGAAACAATGTATTGCAATACATACCACAATATATTGCAACACTAAAGCAATGTATTGCAATACATATCACAATATATTGCAACACTGAAGCAACGTATTGCAATACATACCACAATATATTGCAACACTGAAACAATGTATTGCAATACATATCACAATATATTGCAACACTGAAGCAACGTATTGCAATACATACCACAATATATTGCAACACTAAAGCAATGTATTGCAATACATATCACAATATATTGCAACACTGAAGCAACGTATTGCAATACATACCACAATATATTGCAACACTGAAGCAACGTATTGCAATACATACCACAATATATTGCAACACTGAAACAATGTATTGCAGTACATACCACAATATATTGCAACACTGAAACAATGTATTGCAATACATACCACAATATATTGCAACACTAAAGCAATGTATTGCAATACATATCACAATATATTGCAACACTGAAGCAACGTATTGCAATACATACCACAATATATTGCAACACTGAAGCAACGTATTGCAATACATACCACAATATATTGCAACACTGAAACAATGTATTGCAGTACATACCACAATATATTGCAACACTGAAACAATGTATTGCAGTACATACCACAATATATTGCAACACTGAAACAATGTATTGCAGTACATACCACAATATATTGCAACACTGAAACAATGTATTGCAATACATACCACAATATATTGCAGCTTTATACTCTATAAGCCTGAGTTATGACTATTAATAATCTACTGTTATGAATTATATTTGTTCAATCAATTGTTCAAATGTATTGCAAAAATAAACTGAAGGTAAAATGAAACTATAAATCATTTTAGTTTGACTATTACTATTCTTGACTAGATTTATTTAAACAAAATATCAATTTTGACACAAATAGTGGAAACATTAAAAGATCTAGAATTTATTTGGAAAATGAATAAAAAGGAAAAATATTGTTTAAACTGATATGTTCATTTCATACAGCGATATAATGCAGTTTAGCTCCACATTGCGGTATACTAGTTTATTGTGACATCCCTAAAGAAAAGTAAATGCCACATTTAGTATCCTTTTAAAAGTATTCTATTATTTATTGACATTTCTATTCTTGTGCTTTCGTCAATAACACTAATTATTCAGTGAAACGCAATGTTGATGTACGCTTGGCTCCAATGTGTACCATACGATGACGTCAAGTTATGTTATTGTTTATAATTTCCATTTTGTATGTTGTTCCTGCAAATACCCATAATGCCCCAAGCAGAAGAACACAGGTCAGTGCATAGCGCTACCGTAGTGTACACATGGGGAAACTTATTGTCTATTTAAAACAGAGCAAGTGAAAATAATATGCAGCCGATCAGTAGTCAAATTGAGGAGTTGTATCTACAGAACTCACGAGCAGACGTCAACGAGACATTGGTTGGTCTGATATCTGATGCTTGTATAACTCCTGTATTAACACCAGACAGACTGTCCATGGAACTTATGATGTTGGTGGCTATTTTACATGGCAATGTGGGCTCGGAAGTGGGTAAGATGTTTCTATATGTATATTATTTTGTTCAGTAGAACACGTCCCATTATTTTTGTCAGCTTACTGCTTGATACTTACTCTGTGTCTAATTATTTCCTATACAACAACAACAATTACTCTTAATTGATCTTTAACAATCATAAAGATAACTTGATATTGAACTAAATTAGTTTGATAAATGTAAAAAAGGGATCATGATTATAGAGTTTATAGACAATGTGACTTGATACATGCAGTAGAATAAAGTCATTTGCAAAAATATGTTGATTTGTAGTTACCCGACTGTCTCCTTCAAAAATCCTTAGAACCAAAAGTTCTGAAGTTGATTTTGAAAAGTAATTATTCCGACTTTTTGTTTTCAGTTCATGCATTTAATGTTAACAACATCAACAAAAATACCAAAAATATTGGGTCATGTTACAACGAAAAACCTTATGTAAGAATGGCTGAAGCATTGTCTTAAATTCATAAGTACTAGATCCATTATTGTTAAAGTCATTTACTAACTGTACATGTACAATAAAACCTTGATTATCCAAAATCAATGGAACTGAAATATTGTTTTGCTAATCCATGGTTTCAGATAACATGATTCGGATAATCAAGTTTATTTTACATCAAATTATATCGGGGGAAATTGGGACAGAAAATTCATTTCAGATAACAACAGGTTTTCGGACAATCTGAGTTCAGATAATCAAGGTTGTACTGTATGTTGAATTGTTTTGTAGGTGCTGCATTTCTGCAACAGTTTGCAAAGAGGTTTGGATTACTGCTACAGGAAAGAGATTATGGTGCTGGTAAACACATGGATAACATTGTCGTACTAATTGCGCATCTTTACAACTTCAAGGTTAGAGGAATATTTATTTCATAATTTCTTTATCTGATGAAGTTAAAATCTTCTGTCAGCTCGCTGGATAGTGTTTTTTTCTCAAATGGGACTTGAACCCACAGCATTGTGAGAGAAGTGATTATCAGTTGACAGTTGCTTTAACCACTCAACTGTGGTCCTCCCTCTCTCTGTTAAACATATACAAGTTCCCTTTGCTCTCAGAACTGGAAAATTTAACTGCTGTAAATCAAGGTTTTAATGAAATTGCTGGGGACCCAAAGCTGCTTTTATGAACATGATTTTCAAAGTTTCTGAGTTCACAATGAGTTATTTTGCTGCAGATGTTTGAAATGATTTTCTCATTAACTTACTGTTGTTCTCGTTTTTTGTTCATTGTTTGTTAAAGAATCGTTTTGTCTTTAATTCAATATATAATATATTTTAATTTATCTTTTAATTGGAAGAATTGATAAAATCTTACTTTCGATGTTGAAGTTTACTTGTATGTCACTGTGACGCGACTGTGTCTATTTCAGGTTGTACACAGTGTACTTATTTTTGATGTGTTGAAGAAGTTGACTGAAACATTCTCTGAGAAAGACATTGAACTCATTTTATTGCTTCTTAGACGTAAGTTGACGCATTTAAAGATATTAAACCTTTTTTTTTGAGTGACTTAGATCAATATTTTGCCAATCTTTTAAAATATGAAGCTTTTACGCCTTTACATATTACTGTCACCTTAGAAAAAAACTTGCATGAATGTAAACTGATGGAATTAAGTTATATTTTCATGTTATTTTGAACCATTGATTGATAATTAAATTGACTATGATATGCCTATAGGATTCACAATTGCTATGTGTCGGGAGACATCATTCTGCTTTAAGAATGACAAATAAATTAAAATGATGACATGAAAATGGTGTATCTGACCATTTCAACTAGTTAAGTTTAGCAGCATTGTTGAATATATGTGAAGTTATTGCATATCTTCTTTTTATTTTTTAATTTATTAATTAAGACACAATTTGCCATTAAGGCCTGAAAGTTGTTTGTTTCTGGTTACCAGACATACCCTTATTCTTCCCTCGTCCCTTTAGACTTTTAATTAGGGTTGAGGAAAGTACAATTTTTACTCTCTTTCAAGAGCAAGCCCCACCCCAAAATACCTCCCTCCCTGCCCTATTTTTTAATGAGCACATAACCAGAAACAAACATTTTTTAAAGCCACTACATGTACAAGTCTACATTTACTCACACATCCAGATGTTGAATTTTCTCTAAAGTCTTTATTTTCTTACACATCCAGATGTGGGATTCTCTCTAAGGAAAGATAATCCGTCAGAGTTGAAGGAGTACATAGTTAAAGTACAGACTCACGCCGCCAGTCCTGATGCGGCCAAAATAGCCGATCAGTCACGTGTTAGATTTATGCTCGAAGTAATCATGGCGATACGGAATAACAACATGAGAAAAATACCCAACTATGATCCAGAACATCTTGACCATCTGAGAAAATTGATCCGCAATTATATAAGAGGTAAGTAGTCTGTGACTGATATGAAGACATTAGCTCAACATCTGGGTCAAGTATCAAGTCTGAGTTGGTTTCTTTTAATCAAGTTTTACGCCCCCTTTCAACAGTCAGAGTCATATGAAACAGGCACTTCACCTAAACATCGTTCTGGAGAAGGAACCAGTATTAGCTTCCCATCCTCCATTAGCAACTGTCTACTTTCTCACATAAAGAGTCTGAGACAGACCTGCATGAAAATGCCATTTATTGTATTAAGATTGTTTGTACTTTATTTATTGATTTGGTTTTAATGCTTTTTTTTTTCAACATTTTTTCGGTTATTTACGATGACTGATTCACCTAACCTGTTTTCATGGACTGTATTCTAACCAGTATTAACTTACCCTTCTACAAGAAACCGGTAACCTCTCCACATGTGTAGGATATATTTATCAACATATTTATCAAATTTTCATGGAAAGGTATACTCTGCCGTGACAGAGAATTGTACCTGGAGTTACAATTCCATTGTAACCATTGGACCATGGCTACAGCTTGAAGATGTACGTGTATTACAATTAAAAGAATTTTACATTCCCGACAACCTAATTTCATTTTGTTTCAGTGAGTTTAAAGCCCTGTGTTTTTTGATGATATTTCAGTCATATAATGAGACTGGTTCACCTAACCAATTTTCCTAGACTGTATTCTAACCAACACTTACTTGCCCTTCTACAAAGGAACTGAAATAAACATACAAACAATCTTGAGTTTTAGGCCATGGTTAACAAATGTTAGTTTGGAGTTTCGTGACTGATTCCTTTTAAAAAAGATTCCCTCATCCCAAAAATTAATGAAAAGTAACATAGTAATTTTAAAAGCTTAGTTTGTGTAACAGTAGTCCAATATGCTGTTGTTGAAGGGAGGTTGTTCTCAAGAAAAGGTCGCACTTGAGAGGTTACTGTACTGTACATGATTAACAATGTATTATATATATGTCTCAGGTGGACAGTTTGGTGACAATCAGCTTCATATAACTCTAGAAGATCTTCTGAATGCTGATGTGAAAGGAAAATGGTGGTTAGTTGGTTCTGCCTGGGATGGCAAATCACAACATAATAGAACAGGTAAGCTTTTATAATGTACAGTGTCGTCATTGCTTAGTAGAGCGTAAATTTAGGTACAGTATTATTAAACCGTTATAAATTATTGTGTTAATCAGTTCATAATATAATATACAGTGAAACCTGTGTTAGCATACACCTGCTAATAAAGGCCATTCTTTTACAAATTGTAATTGAATATTTAAAACAAATGACCTCCAAATAAAGGCCACCCTGTGAATTTTACAAATTGCAATTGATTATTTAAAACAAAACAACCTCCGAATAAAGGTTTGACTGCATTATCATGTCTATATAAATTATTGTCTTATAAGCTTGATTTATTTCCTTTACAAAATACTGTGAAGCAGTGTTAAAAATTACCAATTCGAATATTCTATATTCTGTGTAACAATTAGTAACAAATAATTGGAATGATTTTAAATGATACAGGTAGTGACAGTGGTAGCAGTTCGGTGCTTGGACAACTTCAGATTAGTAGTAAATTACAGGAACTTGCCAGAAAACAGAGGATGAACACAGATCTCAGACGGAATATATTCTTTGTGATTATGACCAGTGAGGTTGGTTCATTTTTGTAGAATTTCTCTTTTTTGAGTACTTTTTGCACTTTATTCACTGTGTCAGTTATTTAATCATTAATTTATGACAGTTACATTTGTACTTAAAACATCACGTAAATCATTACTGTGTCTGCTTCATAGTTTGTGATCCAGCAATGAATCAAGTTTGATAGAATTTTTTTTACAGACCAATGTGTACAAATAGATATATGACTCACTTTGAGAATTTTCCAAATATTTCACCTAGTATGGAATGCCAATATGCTTAATTGTCTGACTAATGCTAAATGATAAACTGTTACAATAATGTGGCTTGAAATAGACATAGGGGCCTCCGTGGTTGAGCAGTAAAAAGAATAATCATTAGTCCCTGTCACTACTTTGGGTTTGAACCCCACAGATTCCCACCAGAAAAATGTCTCATGTGGAGAAGCCCCCCCCCCCCTCCCCGCTGGCTTATAGAAGATTGTTGATTCTACCCAGGTGTATGTGTAGCTGTGTGATATATTGTATTTATAAATTGGCTGGAATATCACCAGCCCGATTAGCTTAGTCGGTAGAGCATCTGACTTGCTAGCAGGAGGTCGTGGGTTCGAGCCCCGCATTGGGTTCATTATTTTCCTCCTCCTATTACATATGCCTGAGATCTCCACAGTTAATGCTAAGAAAGGCATCAAGTCAGCCCGGCTGTTGGTGCAACATTAAACCTCGGGAGAAAAAAAGAAGAAACTATCGAGATAAATTTTCATTTTGTAATTACAGGATTATTTGGATGCCTTTGAGAAGCTGCTTAGGCTTGGTCTAAAGTCTAGTCAACAACAGGAAATAATCCTTGTCATCTTGGATTGTTGTCTACAGGAGAAGAAATATAATCCTTTCTATTCACATCTAGGACAGAAGTTCTGTGAACATCATAGGACGTACCAGGTTTATTGATATGTCTTATTCTTCTGCATGAATAGATTTGATCTTTATTTTGCTAATGAATTTCCATGATGGGCATATAGGAAAACCAATCCATACTTTATTATGATTTAGTTGTATAGTGTCCCGGATGATGAATACATAATATTATTCAAAATAGAAGATCTGTTCTATTCTGTTCTGGTTATTTTTTCATAAAACAGCTTTGGTGATAAATTTTGCCGACCCATTTTCGAACCTACCAAATCCAGAAAATTAAATCTCTGAAGAAAATAAGTGAAGTTGCAGTATGTTTTCACTTAATAATTATGCCCTTATAAGGTTAATGGTATATTGATATAATATTGGATACTTACTTTATTTTGTTTGTTTTTTAGATGGCATTCCAGTTTTGTATATGGGATAGATTTAAGGAAATCAGAACATTGTCTGATACTAACAGACGTCATATGGCCAAACTGTTGGAACATCTTATCATAACAAAAGCCTTGTCTCTGTCAATACTTAAGGTAAGTGCGTCTTTTTTATTCAGAGGTCGTTAATGTTTTTGTTCTAAATTATCAACGAGTAACCAATCTGTTGACAACATTTTGAAGTTGATGATGAATTTCTTTATAAATTTCCTTGCAAAAGTTTGGCGTTATAAACCCAGTTCCTAGACAGTCTGATTTGATCTGTGTTTTTTGTCACTGACATTGCACCTTGTCTCCCATCATCACATCAGAAATGGATTGGGATTTCTACATTGCATCATTTTAGGTTAAAGAATAATTTTATGATCCAAATTTAATTAACTGAAAAGCCTGTTCTCAGATAGATTTTTGTGTTTAATGAGTTGTTTTTGTAATACACTTCATATCATGCTGGCCTCTAAAGAGATTGTTTGTTTCTGGTTACCGGCCTACCCTTATTTCTCCAACATGACCCTATAATTTTTATTCGGCCCAAGGAACCATTCATTCATTGTCTTAACTTTTTTTAACCCTTTCTTCAGTCTTTCAAGGTTTTAAAAAAATAGATAAACGAAAAAATAAACATGTAACCAGCAACAAACAATTCTTTTTACACCTTAATTTTAAATCTATGAAGGTTCAGTTCTTCTATTATTGTTATTTTTTTCAGGTAATATCATTTGGAACTTTAGAGAAAGGTATGGTTAGGCTTCTGAAGCAATTGTTTACAGACTTGCTGTTAGAACATCCCCAATCAGACGTGGAAGCTGCCTTTACAAGAATTGCTCAGCTTGATAAACTAAAACAATTACATGAAGGATTGCGTCTGTTCTTGAGGCATTTTCTTGTTGGCAAGAAAAATGACAATAAACCACATAAGCTTGTAGAGAGAGTGGAAATGGCTGACAGACTTTTAGCAAGAGGTCGAAGCCATGTGTTGCTTTAGTTATCTGTTTGATTTTAACCATTATTCTTGCAAAATGCAGGTTTGTGGAATAAATTTCGGCATTTATGGTTTGCCAGGAGAAGAAAAATGAACTTGGAACAATTATGATTTAAAGAAGAACATGTGTTTGGTTTTTATTTTGAGGCTTTAGCCTAGTGTATGTCAATTGAAATCTTGTTTGTAAAGGAAGGTTATTGACTGAGTTTGTTACGAACAATGAGCTTATGAGGTACCGTGAATCTAGATGAAACTTGAGGCTTCTAAATGCCTTTGACCCACCTCTGTGGTCGAGTGGTTAAAGTCACTGACTTCAAATCACTGTAACCTCTCACTGATAGAGGGGCGTGGATTCAAGCCCAGCTACTGACCATGTCTCTTTATGTGAGAAAATAGACAGACGATGGGAGTCTAGGTGAACTGTCTGCCTCGTATGACTCGTATGAAAAGGAGCGTAAAACATGATCAAACAAACTGAATGACTTCAGTAGATGTTAAAATGCCAGTATACGTATGTGGGGCAATTATCTTAGGAATATAATTTGATGGCTTTAGATATCTAAGACTAAATTTTGAATTTCAATATATAATGAAAATAAGATATTACATCAATTTTAAGTTTGTATTTGGGAATACTAAAATTGCAAAATGGTATCTGAACAATTTTGTTATATTGAATTATAAGATTGAACAATGAATGATGTCACAGGGAGAAATGTTAAGCGTGGAAACTCATTATAACAACATCACTTAATTCCACCTTTCACTTAAAATGACATAATTCGAAAGTCCAAGTGTTGACTCCATTTTGTTACATAAAAAAAATTATTCCACATTTTTATAAAAAAAAAACACAATTTCTCAGTCGCTGATAATTCTGTTTTATTATTCTCTAAATTTGACAATATCTTTACCGTTTATTAAGTATTTCAACATGTTATATCAAGTTGACAGTTTGTAATATACATCACTCGTAATGTGTTGATGTTAAATGACCCAATCATAAAGTCTTCATTGGTGCCACATTGAGGTTCAGAGCTATTCGTGCCTGTAATGATCAATGGTTTATATTATTACATCATATAAAGCACATATCGTACATGTTATCTTAGAGAGTGATCAACAGATGATCCAGGTTATTTTGTACATGTACCGTACAACCTCTTCAAAGCAACATTATGTTGCTCTAGACGGATTAAATTAATAGTTTAGTCATGTAGTGAGAAAAGTCATGCTGTTGCTGAGGGAGGTTGTTGCAGGGGTTGTAATATTCCGGATTATTCCGGAAATCCGGATTTAAAGCCGCCAGGGGCACTTTTGAGATCGATGTAAATCCGAGGAGTTTTTTTCGGGGGGGGGGGGGTACGGATTGGGATGGCTGTTAGCACATCCCAGCATCTGGATCACTTGGGCGTTTTTCCTGTTCACTAATACTTGGTTAACAAGCGTCTATATACACAAGAGTATTTGCAATTGCAGAACGAAAATTCGAGTAATATTTAGCTTAAAACTCGAAGTTAATCGGAGCTTATGAACTTTTAAATCGTTGACAATTTGTTGGTTAATGGGTCCTATGAAATGAATAATTTTCAGCAACTTTTTAAACATGGGTAGCAGTACATTTTGACACTGACTCGGCCCGAATAATTTCGACCCCATTAATTGAGGTAAGAAATTGTGAAGGAATTCGATCCCTATGACCTTGTCATGGAAATATTTTGTGCACATAATTTGATATAAACATGATATGGCTGATATGTCATTCCTATGTATTAACTTTTAAAAAATAGTGGGTGGGGTAGCAAAATTGAAGAATCTTTCAAGCAAGTTCCAAGGATAAGTCTCCCATCTTTTGTCAGGTCCCCCCCCCCCCCAGTATTTTGGGAACATGACCCATACCCTTGGGATTGGTAATTTCTTCAGTGTTTTGTTAGATATTGGGAAAATATGTGCTATTCCAATTTTGAAATACACACACATAAATTGACACTATCACTGACCATAATGGGAACTTTCATTTATTACATGTCTTTTACAGTGAAAGATCTCTTTGTTTTCAGAGATTATAGTTATAATCTTTTTTGTTTTATTTTTGGAAGTTTCAATTGGGAATTTTTGTCTGTGAATTGGAAAAGAAGGAATATGACCCAATATCAGCTATAAAAATTAGCCCAAAAAATCCCTGTGTATTAACTATTATCATCTTTTTTAGAAATATGGAGAGAAAAACATTTTGAAAAAAAATCATGAATTTGTATTGCTGAAATGCATTACAGAAGAACCTGAAAATGCTCAAAATCGTTTTGCTTCGGGGGGCTTTGCCCCCCTGAACCCCCCACAAGGGCTCTGCCCTCTACCCTGCTGGGGACCTGCGCTCCCCTGACCCCCGGCTAATTTTCAGGATTGAGAATCTTGTCCTGTTACAACCCCTGTTGTTGCTCAAGAGAGGACTGCTCTGGAGAGGTTTTACTGTATTGTTCTGCTTGTACAGCATGCTAATACATAAATGAATGGAAGACCTTCCTTGAAGGAATGGTTTGATCTTTGACTAGTAATCACTAGCCAATCAATGCTGAGAGTTTGAATTCAAGCTTGGACCAAGGATTAAGTTATATGTGTGAGCAAGCTGTCCAGTTAGCTTTTGGAAGGTCGAAGATTCTACCTAGTTGTACATCTGGAATCTATCACTGGAAAAGCTGCCAAATGGCCCTGGCTGTTGGTGAGATATTAACCCCAATGAAAAAAGTATATAATAACGGGATACAGAATTTTAATTCGGTTCATAGATCATTGAATGAAAATACTTGTACATTAATCGGGTACTTCTGCAGGCTGGAAGACATACAAAGGTGTATGTAGTGATTTGTTGTGTGTAATATACTTGTACACAGGATTACATCCATATTCAAAATCTCAGGTGAGGCTGATTAAAAAAATAATGTTGGTTTGCGGTGACACAATTCAAACTTTAAGCGGTTATAGGATAATATTATATGCTTGTTCTGGAAACGAAAGCTTGAATAAAGACAAAAATGTGTCAAACTTGGATAAAAACCTCTGGGTTGGGTAATTTTTGAATGAGTCACAATATTACTTAGATCGGACAATTTTTAAGGATGGTCTGAAAGGTTTATCTCTTTATTAAGGCTTGTAGCAGTCTTTTATTCTTTTATATGTGTAAATGTTATTTAGAATTTCTTCTAATTAATGCAATGTGTATAAAAAGATGTTTGTTGAAATGATAATAAAGCTTACTGCATTTAATTTGGTTGTTTAAATGTATAAAAATGTATGTGTTTGGATACATTTCTAGAGGTTACTTACAGCATTCAATATCTGGTTTGGATGATACAGTATTCCACCTTGTTTGTCACATTTCTCCATATGTTTTCTTTCTGGATCCCCGGCAACAAACACTTCAGATTCTCCCGTTACCTAGGATACAAAAAGGGGTTGATTTACCTAAAGAAAATATCTTATTTTTCAGATCTATAAATCCTGTTCTACTCTATTTTGTTTTTAAGCAACATAGAGGGTTTAACTTAATGTTCCCTGGGTTACATACTTTCTTTGAAAATCTTTTCATGGTTGATCAAATTTATTTATTTTTTCCAGTACCAAATTACTGTTGTAAGACACATCAATTCTGACTTGTCTATTTATAACTGATTAGTTTAATGGCTTAAAGATATAATGAACATAAGACTGTACTTTTTGACATACCCGCTCAGTGCTACTGAAAATGTTAATATTTTAAGAATAGTAATGCCCAATTATCTCTATTTGTTTGATAGTTACTATAGATACTTAAATTTATTTCACAACACATTTTGAAATTTTGTAAGAGTTGTTGCCCTTGATGAAAATTAGAAAAAGGTTAATTTCTGAAGATATTGCATGTTCACTTACATTTTTCTTTATCAAATTAGATTGATATCATGTTTTTGCATCTTTCAGCAAAATGGATGTAATTTTTTCTTTTTAATCTTCGAAAAATTGGCTACTTCCATAGACTTTAATGCAAACTTCAAGGGCCAATAACTCAAACAATAATCATCCTTTATGAAAAATCTCACGGTAAATCATTTTCTATCGTAGAAACCTCGAAAAATGATGAAAGTTCCTAAAATCAGTTTTTCCATTTTCAAATTATAATTTTGGACATTACGGTAAAAAACCTTAAAAGAGATTTTTTATGCCCTGTATCAATAATTTGGGGATGTATTGTTTTTAGGCCCATCAGTCTGTTTGTACCAAATTTAACCTTGTCTGATTAGATCAAAACACTTCCACCTACAGTCATCAGTGGGACTGTGAACTATCCCTTTACAATAGTGCATTTTGTACTTCACAAACTATTCATGAAGTATGCAAAAGAAGTTTAAGAAAAATTCATAATTTCATGTAGTTCTTTCGAAGAGTTAAAGACAAAAGTCACTTACTGGTTCTAGATTTCTACAATGTTGTATTAAATCACTCATCCTATCCGTGAAGCCATCACCAAACATTTCAGGATTTATTGCTACAAAACATTGACCCTGAAATGAACATGACACAAATTAGACCCGCCTCCGTGGTCGAGTGGTTAACAGTCGCTGACTTCAAATCATTGTAACCTCTCACTGATAGAGGTTTGTGGGTTCGAGTCCTGCTACTGACCATGTACATATGTGAGAAAGTAGGCAGTTGCTTACAGAGGAGGGGAGTCTAATACATAGTTCCCACATCTACAATATTTACCTCCCTTGGTGGCCATATTAGTTGGCAAATTTCTTATGCGCTTAATAGAAAAACATCAGAAAATTGGTTATTAAACAACTCTGTTTATAAAAGATAACTTAATCATGAAGTTGTTAAGGCCATATACATAATTATCAGGTTTAAGAAAATGTTGTTGTCACATATGAATATCCTATATTTAGAATTATCAAAACAAAAATGTAATCTTCTATCAATGAGGTAAATATTGTAGATGTGGGAACCATGTACTCTGGTTCTTCCCAGGAACGATGGTTATGTGAACTGTCTGTCTCATATGACTCTGACTGTTGAAAAGGGGCGTAAACAGAGAAACAATTAAGCTGAAACAATAAATGTACATTGCAACCCTCCTACAACAGCCACCAATGGTAAGATCAAACACGGCTGTTGTAAGGAGGTGACTGTTTTTGAAAGAGAAAAAATCAAGGAAAACGTCAATCTGGGTTGCTAGTACAGATATACTGGCTGTAACAGGGAGGTGGCTGTTGTTCAGAGGTGACAGTTCAGGGATGTTTAATACACTGCAGTTGTGTTTGATTTCTTGACCAAAAAAATTTAGGTTAATGGGTAAAAAAAGTTAACCATTCTTATCCTGAACAACCATTGTATACTGGTCGTATTTCCAGTTGGCAGTGAAAAGTTTGGTCCGTAGGTTTTTTTTCTTACTATACATGTGATATAAATTTGTTGTCTAGATACCGTGAATAAGTTGCATGTTCTATTGCCAATATTTAGTCATCTTTAGCTGAATTTAGACCTGAGAATGAATTAGGTATTTTCCCCGCACATACCTTAAGTTTAAAATGGAGTATCACAGCCAAAGACTTGGTCGAAGGTCTTTGACGATGATACATATGCATTACATTGCAGTTCATCGTCTGAAATAATCAGTCACACTTAATAGCTGGGCCGTTAACTTGACTATGATACACGCACCAAATGGCATGAATGTTCTTCATGGCCAACTCTATCAAAAAAGCACGTTAGCCTACAGGAGCTCGAAGTCAGGAACTATTTTTTCCCGGCAATTTTGCCTTTTTCACATGCAATACTACCCACACTTTAATAACTCGGTCGTATTTTGTCCAAATATTGATCTTGACTTTTGTAAAGGGTCAGGTAATCTGAAAAAAGAGGAGTGACATACGCCATGTTATCTGCAACAAAGCCTGAGAGTGATTCCTCTGAACAAACGGATAGTTTGACGAAGCAAGTTGACACTCGACTATAACAGCGGATACTATGACATTCATATAGTTCATATAGTGTCCCGGACTATAATACAAATAAACAACATCAATTTTATAATAAAAATGCAGTTATGGTCTCACATTCAACAAAAACTGTGTTTCTTATAAAGAATTTATACCTGAATTTAAGTAGAATACAGCGTCGTAGCCATGCCGAGGCTAAAATAATAAAATAAAAAAAAACTTGGGAAATCAATTGACTGAAATGGTAGAATAGGATAAGTTGTCGCATATATTCTAAGTATCAGGTACATTGGAGGCCTCAAGACCCATATTTTAATTACAATGCTTCATATATGAACATTCTTTGCTGAAGTCCACAGCAAGCGATAGGATCGCTCGAGGAACCTGACGCTCAGAGTTTAAAACTAGCGTTATACATTGATTTCTGATGCGTTCTAATCATCATATAGCACAATCGAATGAATGTTTGTAAGATGGAATTAATTGATCAAATTATTTTCTATTTCTCTGCAAATAGCGGAGGCAACTATATCGGCGTGCCTTAGCGTGGCTACGACACTATACGAGGGATGTCCTGGAAGTTTTCTCTACAGCATGACTATTTTATACATTTGTTCGCAGTTTTAAGTACATTAAATTGTATATGATATGTTGTGTATTTACATTATGCGATGAACACGTTGACTGAAGCGTGGTGTGAAACGCCTTCATAAAGGCCTTGGATTTGTACAGAGTATATATATCATGCCCCGGGGGTACATGTATTGACTACGTAAAAGTAAAACAATACCTAAATTTGCAAATATATTAATATTACTTTAATTCAAATATTACCAAACTTCACCAACATATTGTATATTATAATGCGAAGCGCCAATGAAAATTAGAATTAATTTGGAGTTACAGTGGAACTACTGGACATGTAAATACGTTCGAAGCCCATTGTTATTCACATTTTGTCGCCATTATCGCGTGTTATCGCCGTTGTATAAAAGGTGGATATTTTGTTGAATGGATTATGTATGGCCTTTACATGCCGTCATCATCAGACGCATTGAGAGGTTTAATATCATATAATATTCTAGAAGTTAACACATCATTATTGTTGTATAAAAGTCTGTTTATAAACATTGTATCAATAGGACGATGCTAGACCACATTCAGTCAAAATATCATCTGCTTTCCTGTGCCAACACATTAAGCTCTGTCATAGCGGGCGTCTATGCACAGCTAACTCATCAACAACAATGCGCGGGTTATGAAGGCGTTGGTTGCCATC
Source organism: Lutraria lutraria (assembly GCA_964023205.1). Taxonomy (NCBI): domain Eukaryota; kingdom Metazoa; phylum Mollusca; class Bivalvia; order Venerida; family Mactridae; genus Lutraria; species Lutraria lutraria. The sequence continues at coordinate 5,160,344 of OZ026848.1, forward strand.
TTCAAATACAGGGCCTATAGTATATCTACTCAACTGAGACATTTGTGCCAATATATTGTAGTAGAGGCAAATGGCAGCAGCTGATTGTTGTGAACTTGCACATTCTGGTCACTTCATTTAAAAACAATTAAGGGTGATCACTCGTGAAATCGAAATTTTTTATTGTAACAAGGATGTTTCGATTCTTATTTAATTTTTAAGAATAACATGTTGTCATTCAGTTTTTAGTATGAGAAGTATATGTCCATGATTTAACTTTTTCGTAAAATTACTTTTTAGTGATATACCCAAAATCGGTAATTTTCCTAATAATGGCTTTGAAAAAGGGGTGTGGGTAGATAAATGACCAAATATTTCAGTAAATATTAACCAGATCACTTAAAAAAGGACTGGTTGTATCACAGCCTGAATGTGGAAGAAACCTAAAGCATTAAATGTCCACTTTATGCCTATTTCTTGACTGTGTACTATTTCAAACACAGAGTTATTTACAAAATTAAGATCTATAAAATGGCTAAAAAGAAGGGGTTATGAATAAAGTTTATACATTTTTTACGTGTTGAAGGAGTAACAAGGATTATGAATGACATTGATTATGCTGAAGTAGGTTAAACACCAATTAAAAATATGACATGAAAAGCACATGTCCATGCTCATATAAGAAAGTTATCATGTGAAATGTTAGGTCTCTAAGCTTTTCTTTTCAGCAAAAACTGGATATTTCCTTAGTTAATGACCTCTTTCAAGACAAAACCACTGCATGTTGTATAAATAACCACATATGCATAATCAGAAACAATATTTGATGGACTTGTATGAATTTTTGATGAATATTTTTCAACGGATATGTGTTCATAATGCTAAACTTGATGAAAACTTACCCCACCCACCGTTTTACAACAGCAAATATTTCAATATGAACGTTAAAAAGAAATAAACAATGTTTTTTACAATTTTCAAGATCAATATATTTGCAAACCAGTTGATATAAATATATTCATACAAAATTTAGCAACCTTTAACTGATAAATACTGAACGGCATATAGTTGTTGTATATGTACAGACAAACTAAATTGACCGCCGTAATCTGGTCGGATGTCGTAAAAGCAGTAAAAATTCGCGATGAAGAAAATGCCACTTTGAAATTATTTATGCATTTAAATAACATTGTTGACTACATTAGATGATAAAAAATATAATAATTTCAACTTGAAATTTTACGACATTTAGCTAGACTGCTTTGTATTACAAAAGCTCATGAGTGATCACCCTTAATTCCCCTGCAATATGAACACCATCCAGGTAATAGATGCCTCACTACCCTCGCCCACACGGATACATCCTGTTTATTTAGTAATGGCTACAATAGCATTTGAGCGCTTATCATAGACAATTAACGTTTAACTAAAATGGTTCGCATGCCAAGTTTCATGACAATGATGACATCAATGTGTTTTTGTTGTGACTTGACATTCACTTATTTAAATTTAAAGGTTTAGTCTTCAGCATAACAATCAGTCATATTAAAACGCATTGCGCATGCAATCGTTTTGTAATGACCAATCTCCCTTCCTAATCTGAGGACCATAGGCAAAATTACTCACTAGTTATCGGCAAACAAAGTTTTCGCGTTGAATGTCACTGTCAAGGAAGTACGTCGGTTAGATTTTTATGTTGTAGGTCACCGTGATCTTAAACTACTGACCTCAAAATCTAAAGGAGTCACTTACATGATATGACCATCCTCTCAACCCTTCTTCGAAGCGTGAGAGCATAATTAATAAAATATTTTCAGTGATATTTCAGTAAAACGAAAGATTCCTACTTGAAAATGGCCGCCATCTTGAAAATGGCCACCGTTTTCGGAAAAATCAAAATGGCTAACGTGCTTTTTGGGAAAAGGACATATTGAACTACATTTGTGCCAATTTTGGTGCTTGTACCACCAACAGAAACGTTTTTGGCCTTTCAGGATTTTTTCCACAAAACATTGTATTCTGGCATGTATTTTGGGTGAAATGTTAGAATAAATAATAAAAAAAAGAATTCCTACCTACCTACCCACTGAAAATGTTCTTGGTCGGGTTACAGCAAACACACATTTTTTAAGGTTGGCCTTAAGTTATAACATGCACAAAAAAGTTATGTAAAGTTTACCAAATTAGATTGTTTCCTAGATTCTTTCCATTTTCGGACACGATGGCCGTACGCTGACCCACTCAGTATGCCACAGAATATTTCAACCATCATAGATAATCCATACCCTTTATAGCCAGCTGAAATTACACAAGCACAAATACAACAAAACCTCGATAATAAGGAGCCCCTTTTGGGACATACAAAAACACAAGACCTATACCATACATGTATAGGTCTTTGACTTGAAGATAGACAGTGATGTTCTGGGTTATTAAACTAAAATACACGTAATAGAGTTGGAAAACTTGAATTCATTTTTCTAAACATACATTTTGTGCAAAGATAATGTTTGGTTCACCCAAAATTTCTGTACTGTAGATTTTTCTATTTATTTTATGAAGGAAATGCGCCTTAACTACAGTAGTAGTAGTAACTACGTTTTACTCACACGTGTTTTCAGCCCCACCAAGGGGACATAATCCTGTTGCTTGTGTCGGGTCTGTTGTAGATTTGCCATCTTTATCTAATGCCCATCCTTCAGGTATAGACTCATTTTTTCTATCAGCGAGCTCAATCTGAAATCACGTTTAGAATTTTACATGTATACAGTGTATTAACCTTGCATGCTTATTCAGCTTTCAGATTGGGCAATTTCATGATGAATTCAAAAACTTGTCCCGCGTCAGTAACAATCACTAGTTGGACTTACATTGTATGTATACCGCTATTTTAGTGATTTTGCAGTTTATTTAAGCATTAGAAATGAACATGAACAGTTTCAAGCATTAAAGTCCTTGAAAACTCCTTATTCCGGTTAACCGGACGTGTTGGTATAGATAAAACAGAAAAAATATTGAAGTTAAATACTAGTACCCATTCATGACTAATTTGAAACATTACAGATAGTTTAGATAGTTGATTTCCAAACAGGCACATTGCCCATGAGCATGTTAATAGAACACAGGTATATAACATTACATAATTACATGTATTCGTATATATAAACAATACATTCTATGTATGTAAAGCAGATGAGAAAGCATATTAGTATATGGTCGATTCCAAAAGAATGATTTTATATGAAGTTTACTAATGTGACTATAGAAAGGACATTCAGAAATAAAATGTAATTCATCTCCTAATGACTTACATAGTTTACACAGGCTACATTCTAGCCATCTCAATTTGTCATGCCTACTTCTTGGTTGGTACCTTCATGTCATACCATGGTTTGTCATACATTTTCAACAATTAATGTTTGGCTAATTAAGTAGCTAAAGATATACGACAGCAAGCTGTTGCAGAATGTGGGTTGGACTAATAGATGAATAACTCAACGCCTTGTTTTGAATGAATGATGATATATTAGTATGACATATGGTGCATGCTCCTTTGCCCATAATACATCAACTTAAATAGGCTACAAAAACAAGACTCACTTTTCCCAATGCCACAGCAGTCGTGGCCATATCCAGGACAAAACTGTCACCGTCTTTAGCAGGAGCCGCTACACAGATGGGGTTCGTTCCCATGACTTCATCCTTACCTCTTGTGGGCACCATCAATGGTGATGTATTGGTAAAAGCCATCCCCTTATGCGATTATCAAAATAAATAGGAATTAAAAAATATACGATTGAACATAATTCATTTTATGGTATGATAGGTTTTATACCTAAATTACCGTTTCACTAAGTCGTGGCATTGTTAATACAAAATACATGTATGTCAATAAATATTATATAACTTTGTTATGCTTAGACGTAAAAAAAGTTTATTTCTGGTTGAAGGCTCTTTAAAAATAGAATAGGTAGGATTATTTAATTATTATTGAAAGTGTACGGAACGGTAAACAAATTATAGGAGGCCTAGGGTCGCGGGAAAAATAGGGTTGGTCGGAGAACCAAAAACAAACATTTTTACGCCTTATTTCCTTTAATACAGATCGTACATATTAACATTTTAACTTTTTACTAGCATTTTAACCATTCAAAAGAATTTTCACTGCTTTTGAAATTTCTGGGCATTTTATGATGTGATAAAATTATGCTCAGTATGAACATCGGTAAAACGAAATGAACATTCGGCACACCTCGGTTGACTCCTTCTAAAATGGGCATTTCCGTACCTGTGAAATACGCCTCGGGGTTATGCGGTTCTGGTCACTACTTTTCAAACACTAGGTATTCTCAAAATTACAGACTTTCAAACGCACCAGTTCCCATTAAAAGAGAAACATGTTGTTTCCATCGCGGGATACCCAAAATGGTAAACAGCCCGCGAACAACGAAAACAAAATGGCGGCCTGCCTAGTTATTATGTCCGAGGCACTTTCTTTAGACAAACGCCGAGGAATTCCGATTGAGGTGGAGGTACGGAATCGACCGAGGTGTGTCGAATGACAAAGTAACATCTTACAATCATTCCACTCTCTAAAGCTCGGAGTCCATACCATCCAGCGATGCCAAAATGATTGGACCCTAAAATTAGAACAAATAGAAACACTTGAATACAAATATAACCCTACAGGATGAGCTAAATTGATAAACCAAACTGGATCATTAATCAAATGTATAGGGCCCTTCCAAATCGAAATTAATTCTCCATTCAATTGATTTCTTCTAAATTTAAGCCAATATGATTGTTTCACGTTTTCTAACTTGTTGAGGAACGATGCACCCTTCTTAATAAAAAAATCTTAATTTCGTGAACATATAATTATTGCACCTATAGCTTATACAAATGTACTATAGAAGAGAGGCCACAATGAGGAAGAGTATGATTATTCCATTGATATTCCAACTCCATTTTATTATAATATCACATTTATATGGTAATCCATGTGTTACCTTTTGCAGACACCCATCCAATACCAACATCCTTTGCCTTCTTGATTGCTAAATCCATACAAAACTTGCCTATCACAGGGCCTGGATAATAAAAAGACATATTTGCTATATACATAATAATCAACAGAATTATATGTCGCTTATTTGAAATAATTCCAATCTAAGTAAATGTTAGAAATGATGCGGTAATGCTTCGATATTAGGATTTTGACTGGCTAGTCAGATGCGTTAATGCTTCGATATTAGGATTTGAACTGGCCAATCCAATCAGATGCGTTCGTTAATGCTTCGATATTATGATTTGAACTGGCTAATCAGATGCGTTAATGCTTCGATATTAGGATTTGGACCGGCCAATCAGATGCGTTAATGCTTCGATATTAGGATTTGGACCGGCCAATCAGATGCGTTAATTGCTTCGATATTAGGATTTTGACTGGCTAGTCAGATGCGTTAATGCTTCGATATTAGGATTTGAACTGGCCAATCCAATCAGATGCGTTCGTTAATGCTTCGATATTAGGATTTGAACTGGCTAATCAGATGCGTTAATGCTTCGATATTAGGATTTGGACCGGCCAATCAGATGCGTTAATGCTTCGATATTAGGATTTGGACTGGCCAATCGGATGCGCTAATGCTTCGATATTAGGAGTTGGATTCGCCAATCAGATGCGTTTATTGCTTCGATGCTTCGATCAACTCCGAGACTGACAGACTACATATTCCTGTCCTGAAAGTGGGCACAGGTGTAATTAGATAGATATTAAGAGAAATGTGACATTCTGTTTCAATATGTGTCAAACGCTGATAACAGAGTGAAGTTTCATTGAACGTATTTGTCATTGTATACACGTTTTCATTTAGATAAGAAACAGTTATTTCCCACAAATACTCTAAGTAAAGAAATATCTCAAAGTTAGCGATCATGTATAGAACAAATCATTGATAGACAAACCCCGTGTAAATGTTTACTCTTCCGAAATGTTATAGAAGAAATTTCTCAATGTTTGCATCCACACACTTGTATAATAATTTTCACCGTGGGTTACGATTCAGTCCCATTTCAATAAGGTATACTAGCTAGCTAATGTTAGTTATGCTTTCTTAACGACATGAAAGCGTGAGGATTTGGAGAGCATGTTTTTTTAAAAGCTGAACGATAGTTCCAATCGTAACTATTCGAACATTTCCGTAACTGAGAAAAACGCTTTAGTCAAACGCATAGAAGTTCCAACTGCTATAGTTCAGCATTCCATAGCCGTCACTCGCTCGGCGCGCATGAATTTTGATGCGGACCAAAGAACTTATGTTTTCTACCTCCGCCATGCAAATTTTAAATTGGTTGCAGTGCAAATCTCTGTAAGTTCAGCTTCCATGAATACTTTCAGTACTTTGTGGTTGATTCCGTGAGAAATACAGATTAATTCTAGCATCGCCTAAAGACATTACCTAGTATGTTGTTTCCTTCGACAAGTGCCGTTGCTACTGACTCCTTGACAATTTCCGGTGAACCGTTGGCTACAGCTGTCTTAGAAACCACATCCATTATATACATATCTGTAAATTATATACGCTGTGGTATAATTATCAAAATACTGCGATATGTATGTACATAATTATGTATTATTATATCAATTATGTAGGCAAGCCATTAGAGATGGGTATTGTTTGCAATTTCGTATCGTGATATATTGGGAGTTTAAAACCGATGTTCAAGCTTGAATTTTAATGAAAATATGTAGTTTCATTAATAATTGGCAAGATGGTATCTTAATTTATTCACAAAGAATCTAATGAAAATCTCAGTGTTTAGAATGAAACTACAGCTACAGCAGATACAAGTTGAAATAGTCAATATCAATACATGTACATCGCGATACGGGGTGGAACCGTACCGGTACGTATTGCATTTGGAACGTATTGCAATATAGCGGTATTATCGGGCATCACTACAAGCCATTAAGTCGCTACTAGAATGCATACTGAATTGGCTGTTCGTGCCGACCCCTCGTTTGCCACGATTAGGTAGGAATGTATGTAATGTTTTATGCAACCGATTATGATTGATTGAATTAAGGAAACACTGCTTTTATCGTAATTATATTTATAAAACTTGAATAACGATTCTCTATTCAATGTACATGCAAAAGCTATTTCTAGAAAAAATAAACAACACTATATAGCCTATTTACAATTTGAATTGTTAAAAAAAACTCAAATAATAAAATGTGAATGCTTTTCCAACATGACAAAAGTTACAATTATGAAAATCATATACAATTACCGACGGTGAAATAAACTAAGTACATTTTGTAATACTTATTCAAAATAAAATACTTTTCGTCACATTTCTCCGTTATATGTCATTGACAAGCCATTCGCGAATCAACTACTAGTACATTATATGAATTTCAAATCATCATAAGCTTATCATGATATCAGACTGAATGCAGATGTAAATAAATGGGTGGCTATTTAAGGTAAATCATTGTATGATGCATACATTACTCAGTCAACTTACCAAGCCGGTTCAGACCATGGCTGTAGTGACCCCTATAGTCAGCTGACACAAGCAAGTCTGCCAGAGCTGAACCATGATCTTCGGAGATCCCCAAAGCTTTCATACATCGAACGACAAATGCATGAAATTCTTCTAGTGGAACTATGGAACCGTCTGTGGAAGACATCGTGATGCTGAAATAAAATATACAATCTAGATATATTTTAGTGGCAGGTTACCAAGCATAGGGTGCTAGCTAGCACGTTGAAGGGATGGCGTATAATAGTTAATTGTAGGTCTTAAAATGGCCAAACGGACACAAAAACATCCCTATGGACATTTTAAGTCTAATTAACAATTAAACACGAGCCCTTCAACGTGCTAGACACCAATGTTACACCAAGCTAACAGAGTTTTTCGTGAAAAGTCTTTTGTATATTGTAGTGTATTTTTTAAAAATTTTTGCATGGATCTATTATTTATGTATGTAACTTTAATGTTTAGTTTGCCCGGTATGGAATTCAAAACAAGTTTAATTCTTCTGAAACGTTGCTATAGAGTATAGATCATTCCAAGGCGGTACCCATTGGAAGACTGTGCTTTGGCCTTCATTCTTCGTTAGTTAATGCATATTTGATGTGGGATGGTAGAACTTTGGGGATTTTTGTTATTTATGTGTTTCCGAGAAGCCTTTTCTTATATATTTTCTACCAATCCAAGGAAATTTAAGCAGTCACACGGTATAATGTATTAAATAGGATAGAATATGCGTATAAATTTGTCTTTCCTTTCTCAGTAGCATCGCCTTGACATTGGTTATTTTTGTACTGAAAGTGTCATTGATATACAGTGCAACCTCCCAAAGCAACACCCTTTGTGAGCAGCAAAGTTATGCTGTTGTTGATAGGTTGTTGCTCTAGAGAGGTTAAACTAATAGTGAAATGGTGCAGTGTGAAGGAAGATTGTTGCTGAAGAGGGCCGTTCTAGAGAGGTTAAATTAATAGTGAAATGGTGCAGTGGGAAAGAATATTGTTGCTGAAGAGGGCCGTTCTAGAGAGGTTAAATTAATAGTGAAATGGTGCAGTGTGAAGGAAGATTGTTGCTGAAGAGGGCCGTTCTAGAGAGGTTAAATTAATAGTGAAATGGTGCAGTGTGAAGGAAGATTGTTGCTGAAGAGGGCCGTTCTAGAGAGGTTAAATTAATAGTGAAATGGTGCAGTGGGAAGGAAGATTGTTGCTGAAGAGGGCCGTTCTAGAGAGGTTAAATTAATAGTGAAATGGTGCAGTGTGAAGGAAGATTGTTGCTGAAGAGGGCCGTTCTAGAGAGGTTAAATTAATAGTGAAATGGTGCAGTGGGAAAGAAGATTGTTGCTGAAGAGGGCCGTTCTAGAGTTGTTGTACCGTACAATGATTTTCTTATTTTTCTTTCGCTGAAATAAAAAGACTGGATCTTGCTACATGTATATGGATTATCAACAATTAGCATCAAGCTGGAGGCATGTAAATTTGCCGCTATTTCTTTTTCTTATCGTGGCCTACCCTAAGACATAAGATGGACAAAGATTGCATTTTTAACGATAAACAAACAGTGATGATATTTTGACAATTAGTATAAAATATACAGTCTCTCACTGTCAATACGAACCGGTCCATATACAAAATGTAAATTTAATTCAGTTTACCGTATTCTTATTGACAAATCATTCGAAAGTCAAAAATAAGGACGTTTGATAGGTAACGAGTATTTAAGATAAGAGAAAGGACAAAATTAACGTACTTTACAGTTGGTTTCAGAAAGTACAGAAAGTTACCATTATAACTAAACACCACACATTTTGTTGGTGTTTAATTTTCGAGTTATCTCCCTTTCATTTCTATTTATAGCTGGAAATCAAAATGTACAGGTCGCTTCCAAAATTCAATATCTAAACTTATGTGCTAGGGTATGAGTCTTATCATGTACAAACAATTATTCTGTCAATAACAGGACTGTTAGATATAGCTTTATACACTTTAAGGACATTTGTTTACCGATGCGTATTGAAGATCAGATCAAAGGCAACCCCGCTTTGGTTGAAGAAACAATTGCAGTTGATTTTCCAAAGTTCAGAATGGTACACACATTTTATTCAAACCATTGTAACAATAATGATTATATTATTTAATAAAAAAACACACACTTGTAGAAATTATCTTTCATCGGGTGTTGTCGTGACTTTTTGACATAAACAAAACATGCGAAAGTTCGAAATGTTCGAAAGTTCCCGTGGCATTTCGAAATTCGCAATCAATTCAACTGGGCATTAAAGACATTTGCTACAGATTTTTTTCACATAAACATGTAGGCAAAATGAAGACTCCTGCACAGATTTTTTAAAACTTTACATGTTCATAGTTTATGATAATAGAACAATTTTTAGCGAAAAAAAATTGGGGTTGACGAACTCGTTTTGGAGTTACCTGCCCTTGAATTTGAATTTTTGGCTGATTTGGCTGTACATAGCAAACGTTTTTAAATTAATTGGCATTATCATACAATGTAGTTATTGGTTGTGACTTATGATAAAGTACGTAAGCAAATCACGCATGTATTAGCAGCCAGCCACGTTAGCTCAGTGGTTAAGGCGAGGCTCACACTGTCCTTGACAAATTTGACTGAAGATATTACATCCTATATTAAATTGTCCCCCACCTCTAAATCATGTGGTGTAGCTTGGCAGTAGCTTGCAGATAGAATGTGGTAAGTACTGATTAAGGCCTAAATGAAATCCAGGAAAGCTGGTTAGGTTAACTGCCTGTCACGATATGACTACAATAATGTTGAAATGGAGTTAAATCCGAATAAATAAGTAAATGTACATTCATTAGCATAAATAATCCACTAATATGGGTTATAAACGCACGAACTTAGATTATTATTGCGTTAAAATACATAATGTGTTGGATAATGTGTTGTACCAGATGCGTTTATTGATTCTTGTGGTCTGTGGTTTCAGCTATTGTGTTTGGGCTTCAGTGGTCGAATAGCTGGTAGTCACTAGCCCCCCCACCCCGCTATGTTCAAATCCCTCCCATGGAGTAATATGTCACATGTGGCGAAAGTGAAATTATAAATTTCCCCATGAATTCTTATCATTAAATTTTATACAAATGTTTACCACAAGAATTTTGTTCGTACATTATTTACTATATGTACAAATAAGACAAATTTGTATGACTGCAAATGTTATCAATAGCTCGATTTATATCATAAATACATAGATTCCTGCTGCCACGACGCGTATGCATTTGATTTTAAGACTTCTGAGATACTGCTATAATAATATTAATCATTTTAATTGTATACGCGTTATCATGTATACGTGTATGCGCACCATCGCCTTTACATTTGGTATTTGTTTGTGTCCGCACTGACCCATACGATATCTACATGTCAGACAAGATCATGTATGTTTATTCCCTTCGTTCCTCGATCGTTAAGTTAACTAAATCGGGCGGCTATTTTTTAACAAGGGTGGCCTTTGTTCACAGGTTTGACTGTATTTAGAACTTGCGTATACACATTAGACTAAACATACATTGCATACTGTGGAATCATTAATTTTCGTTGGGGATTTAATTTCGCGGATTTCGTGGGTCGCCTCCGATCCATGAAATCAAATCCCCACGAATTGAAATGCAGAGATAAGGCATTTCTTGTCAAACTCAAAATCCACGAATTTATGTCCCCACGAAATAGCCTTTTTAGTAAAAACCACGAAAATTGAGCCCAACGAAAGTAAAAAAAAGTACAGTATTATATTAAGCTGACAGACTCGTGTATTGATATATCCAAAACATTACCATTAAATCTACATCACGTGACCTTAAAAGCAAAAAAGCAAAAAGCAAACGGAAAGGAAAAAATGTTTTCATGAACTCACTTGAATATACAGTACAACCTGTGAACGAAGGCCATCCTTGTGAAAGACAAAATACGGCCTTTATTGACAGATTCAAAATCCTCGGTAGGCTACTTTAAAAAGAAATGATTCAGCCAAAGTACTGTCAAACCCGCGAATAAGGGCCACCACTGAGGGAGACAAAGTGTGGCCTTCATTGACAGACGGCAATTATTCCAGGTAGTTTGTTCTAAATAATCAATGACAGTTATTAAAACAATGATTTTTATTCACCGGGTGGCCTTTATCCGCAGATGGCCGTTTACACAGGTTCGACTTTACATGTAGATCTATGCATGGCAGTCTTAGAAGTGACTGAAATATAATCTTGACTTTTTGAAGTGAAATTTAAAGAGAAAATACGTGCCAGTGTATCTTTGTTTTATTATTTATCAAGTACACACTAAACATGCCATTTTTATAGTACGCGTGATTTCCCAGAAAAAGTTTGGGATCGAATATTAAATTACCGTAGCACCCATTGCCCAGAAAGAAATAATTTCGTGTACATGTACTCACATATGGGGCCTGTAGAATACTATCCGCTATTTTAATACACACAAGAGAAACGTATCAACACGAATAGCTCGATGTGTCTTCTTCTTATCAGTAAATGTAAAACTTAATATGTCTTAACACGACTCACAGCTATAAGTAAAGCGATTCAAGTCAATCCTGGGGCGTAGGAAAGGTGTCCGAGGGCTGTATACACATTTACAACATATTATTACTCCATTTACATCCTTTCGCACAAAATAAATGCATATATGTTTGCTAATACCGGAATTAAGTACAATGTGATAGTTATATATCGTCCATACCTCGATTTTATGCATTATATCACTGTAAGCGTTTGTTACAGCTGCTTACCCGACCTGCACTAATTTTTCCCCGTGGGGAGAAGAAGAGTAATGATAAATCCCCTAGCCTTTTTTAGAAGCGAAAGCGAAGCGAGAGCTTGTATAATGATACACCCAGTGTTGTACTTTCAAAAACGTGACGCCTCTTTCCCACATATTCGCGTTGAAAAAAAATAGTACCACTGGTTGTATAACTCTACTCTAACTCTAATATTGCAGGATTATGTTCATTTTGAACTACATTTAGTACATTGTTTTGGCATTTCAAGCTATAAAACTATTGAGTTTAATAATTCAGTATTCATCCGCACAAAAGTTTCATTCATTAAGACAATAAATAGTGCGCATCGCTAAGTACGCATGGGAATCGCTAAAAGACACTAGCAGACCGAGGACACCTGTAGTTAAGGACGTTTGCTATATCGTCTTTGTGCAAAAAACTGGAATCTGTAGCAAGGTTTTTGAAAATTATGAAGAATACAGATTGCGTCGTACGGTTTTACCATCAAATTGTCCATCAACATGCAATATCTTTACATGTGCTGACTCGGAAAACCTTAAGCTAGCTAACTGCATTTCGATAGTTTTACACAAAGGCCTGTATTCTTCAAAAGTTTGGAAAAGTTACATTGTTGTCATACAATATTGGTGCTCACAACGAGGACCAAAGTTCCTCACAACATTTTTGCCGAAGGATAAATTACACATGTTATGAGTTAAACGGGCGTGATATATACACTGATCAGTTTACTGGTCATATTGTAAAATAGACGAAATGACTGCTTTTCGTAATCACATTAAATGCCCTATTTTGCTTGATATAGATTCAAAGCACATATTTGATGGATTGTGTAGTATGTATGGACACCAGATCATTCAATGCGTACAGTTTTTATGTGGGTTATGAACTCTAGAAATACAACAAAAGCTTCTACAGTCAGATTCTTTCGAACTAACAGATTTTGAAACCTGCGTGCATTTTTTTCGATTCAGGTGAACCAGATTTTCAAGTGCTGTGTTCGTCTGGTCACACCTGCAGTCACTGGAAGACTCTACAAAAACTCTATACTGAAGAAAGTAAAAGTTTTACAATGAGGAACGTCCATGCAAAGCATGACCAGGCGTCCATCTTATACTAGTACACGAGAAGACCTCCTCAGACAAGTTTGACATTGTTAAGCATTTTCTGGCGTCTATAAACTGTATATCACCCAACTTAATCACCTGATCTGTGCCTCTGTGGCTTCGTTTTATATCCAAGGTTTTAGAAAATTCTTTCTTGAAATAAATGTAAGTCCAAGTATTCTCTTGACAGCGCAATCCGAGTACCAGTTTCTTCAACATATACAAAAATGTACATGTACTGAAAGAGGACTATTTATCTACTTTAAAATTTTAGAGATTGGGTATAACGATTACTAATATCACATATGCGCTTCGGTAAAGGGGAATAGTTTGAAGGTTGGAAATAAAAGTAGTTTATATAAAACTTAGCGTTTAAGAAATCTTAATCTGATGACAGAACTTGTGCAGGGCCATCGTATTCGCTGTACATATACATTCGATTTCTAGTAATATTATTGGTATAAATGAATTGGGTGTGATATTAATCAGCCGGTTGTATTATCACCCTCAGGCCAAGAATAAAAAGACTAAAGTTTGCCACAAAGCGACCGACCCGACCGCGACCTAAACTGTCCTTAATAACTTTTAGGTCTATACTATTTTTGTCACAATTTGCTATCTACGTCTAACTATCACCTAATTACATTGTGTTGAATGAATAAATATGTTGTCAAGTTTTCATTATTTTTTGTTGACTAAGTCTTGGATCAAATAAAAGTAAAATATTAAGAAAATGATATTTCCCTACCTACCTACCTAAAATATCAAACAAAACCGGGCAGCGTTAGAACAAACATATGTTTTTAATTCAGGCCAAAAGTAATTCAATGCTACTGCATGTGTATGCAGAAATACAAATATCTGAAAAGATTTCTGTATTCCACTTTCTTATTGTGTTACAGAAAACACCATCGTTGTTTGATTTTATAGTATTCATTTCCTAGGTCTGTACTGTTGAGTGTTTTCGGCAATTACAGTGCAACCTCTCAAAAGCAACACCCTTTGGGAGTATCAAAACTATGTACATTGTTGTTGAGATGTTGTTGCTCTAGAGAGGTTAAATTTATAGTTTAATCGTGCAGCGGGAAGCAATCATTCATGTTGTTGAAGGGAGGTTGTTGCCCAAGAGAGGGCCGCTCTGGAGAGGTTGTACTGTATATGTACGAATAGGCAATCGAAAATAATTCATGTACACGTGCAATATTAACAATTCATTAATCATTATATATGTAGATAATTCATGTTGATTACAGATGGTTCTCGGGCTTGATGTAAATATAGTCCGGAAGCCAAAGTCAAATCAACGTACTGAATGTACTCATGGAAACTGAACTTACATAGACTTGCACTGTGCACAACATGGAACGGAAGATAGCTCTTAAAACGGATGTAGAAACGTAGTACGAGTATATTGGTCCGCATTAAAATTCATGCGCGCCGAGTGAGTGACAGCTATGGAAAGCTGACTGTTGTTTAGTTTTCAAAAAAAAAACGGAAGGGATGTAAACGAAACAAAGAGAAAGGCGGCGTCTGCTATAATACAAAGAAAATATCAAAATATGCAAGTGCGTTTCATTAATATTTCTAGAGCAAAATCGTCCATAACTCTAGGGACGGTCTAGGGCTGACCTACATGTAAGTGCGAATTTTCCCCTAAACAAATGCATTTTGGGACATATGATTAAATATTTACTTTTGCTGCGCATCTTAGTTTGTTTATTAGACGAATAGCGCGAACGCGCTAGAATCTCGGATGTTAACACTTGGCTGTGTCATTTTTATCTCCTTAAGAAGAGTAGGTCTTAAAATAAAAAATTAACATAAGAACTCTTGCTGAAACGCACCTAGGACAATTCCTATGATGATCCGTTAGAAAGGCTCCTATATCAGTTATCCTGGAAATTTTAATGAAATGCATCCTATGATCGAATTTCGACCGTGGTAGGTCTTACCCTTGTATGAAATAATGCCGATTTATCTCCATATCTGGAGAAGTAGCCGGTTTCTGGTGGAAAGATAAGTTGGTACAACGTATTGGTTAATTAGAATACAATCCTGGAAAACCGGTTAGGTGAACCGGACGTCGTTTATACTGATGGAATGTCGTTGAATAACGGCATTGAACTGACTGACACAAAAAGACAAATATATTAGATCACATGTACATGTATATCCTGTATTGAATTAAGCTAAAAGCGAGTATGTGTATTTATATTTTATTTCAATCTGAAACTCTTCTGATAAAACTATTTCCATATACCATTCCACATACAATGTGATGTCCGCTCAGAAAGTCGGTCGTATCGGCTGTGTGAGTTTATGTACGTATATCATTCTAGCATTGACAGATGCCATCTCAAGTCTAATGCACAATTCTGTATATTGGAATAAAGATCGGTGACAAGGTGACAAAGCCCCGGGGTTATAAAACTTGAGAACAGTTCCCTTGCTCAAATCTCAATTCAATCTTTAAAGTATTACGTATGAGTAAACAGAGCTGATTAAGGTTTGGATATATTTACATATTACGATAAATTTTGCTGTCAAGTTAATGTATCAATAATGTCATTATTGTCGGATCATGGCTTAGTAAACATTAAAAGACAATACATGCACAGTACAACCTCTCCAAAGCGGCAATCTGTAGAGCAACAACATCTCTATAACAACACCTTCAAAATTTTCCTAAGCTGATATTACTATAAATTAAAGCTCTATAGAGCAACAACCTCTAAACAACGGCCAATATTTGCAGCTCCCATAGGGTGTTGCTCTACAGAGGTTGTACTGTATATGATATTTGGGCTACGAGACCGATCTCAAGTTTTATAACCTTGTACCTAGAAGGTGTGATTGGTGCTTAATGCACCTGTTATTCGGATGGAACGTGCCACAAACTGTAATACTGAAATCGCATCTTTTTGGCCTCATATCCAACAATCCAGTTGTTGTGTACCACTACAACGCATCTACGTTTTTTGTCGCTATATCTATCGAAAAATTCTTGGCCACTCGGAAAATATTTCGGATTAAGAAATGCACGCTTGACTTTGTTCGAGCGCATGACATTGTTAAAAACTCTTTGATTAATGTTCGGTTCTTTCATCAAAATGTCGTGCCATTGTTGTATTATATCAATAGTATATTCGTTGCTTCTGATCACCATGAAACCGGTGCATAAACTTCCATATCCGTCTGGTTGAACACCAAAGTTGATTGTCTTGTTAATGAACGGTATGGGGTTTCGAAGCCAAACAGAATCAGTGTCAGTGTATATGATGTTATGCCCATACCGCAGCAGTTGCAGTATGTAATAAGGTCGCTTTGACACCAATAATTTATACTGGTCTGTACTATAATTTTGTGCGCCTCTAATGTCAAGCTCACTTCTAAAAACAAAGCATTCGTTGCACGCAGATTTCAGGTTTCCATACACCTTGTCATCCTCTGCGATAATTACGATGGGGAGATGTAAATCCAGTGCCTTATAATACCACAACCAGTTCTGGAAGAAGTCGTAAAATGCATCGTTTACGGTAAGAAGAACCGTCCATGTATTTGGATCTTTAGGAATCATGCCAAAAGTTTGTAGTGGATTTCTTATATTTCGCTTTTCTAGATTTGACTTATCGGTCATTCCGGATTCCTTCCACTTAGGCACCAACAAAAAGTTTATTTGCAATGTAAAAATCACTACCAAAAGAGGTACTCCAACAGATAAATATAACCTAAGTCTCATCCTTCGTTTTTCTCGAACTGTACTTCTGAGTGTATTCAGCCACTTCATATCCAATGCATATTTCATGTGACTGACTGGTGGTTTTTTGTACGATCTTTATTTAACATATTTTCCACATTAACAACAGTAGATTCGTCATTTTATAGGCTTTGCGGTCATAAATTTATTGGGTTTGGCATTAAGAATCCAGTCAACAACACCATTATGTAAACTGGTTCGCG
The DNA here is from genome assembly GCA_964023205.1 of Lutraria lutraria. Lineage (NCBI taxonomy): Eukaryota > Metazoa > Mollusca > Bivalvia > Venerida > Mactridae > Lutraria > Lutraria lutraria. The sequence continues at coordinate 5,177,720 of OZ026848.1, forward strand.
TCCAATGTTGCACGGCACCACTGTACAAAGGAAGCCAGTTTATTAACCAGGTTTTCACAATGCGAAACCTGGTTATTAGAACGCCGAATATGGCTCAAACAGGCAGTGTCTGGTCAATAACTTATATTAAGTTCGGATTGCCCAATCTTGACTGAACTTGGTATGTAGGATCCTAGAATGATAACCTACCTTAAGATTGTATTTGGGATCGGTGTGGTCAATGTCACTGTTACTAAAATAGAAAATCAGTTTCCGGTTATTAACTTAAGTTTGGAATGACCAATGTAGACTAATTGTATTTGGGGTCAGTCAGGTCAAGGTCGCTGTTACTAAAAATAGAATTACTATACTAAATACACATTTAAACATGAGAGACAGGAATGACAACGCATGCTGATACAAAAATATCTCTAAAATACACTTATTTAGCGCTAAATACTAATTCAGTTGATCCGACGATCGAATTTGTACATTCGTTATGAGTTAAACGGGCGTGATAATGCAATTTGTGATTTCAGCGATTAAAAGCCAAAAAAAAAAAAAAATAGGAGAAACTGAATCTTGTAACACGGCCGTTTAACTCATAACGAGTGTACTTTATCCAAAAATGGTTTTCGAAAATTATGAAGAATACAGGCCTTGATGTAAAAATATCGAAATACAGTTAGCTAGCTATGGGTTTTCCGAGTACGCACATGTAAGGATATTGACCAGGATTTTTTTCGATGTTATTTTTGGTCATGCGAGAAGTTCATTCTCGTTTTCAAGCCACATCGAGTGACTGCGTCGTACGGTTTTACGATCAAATTGTCCACCAACATGCAATATTTCTTTACTTGACCGTGCTGACTCGGAAAACACTAAGCTAGCTAACTGCATTTCGATATTTTTATACAAAGGCCTGTATTCTTCAAAATTATTGTGTAATATGTAATATCAGCGATGAAAATAAGACAAAACGCTAAATAATATTGATAAGTTTAATATCGTTTAAATATTCTAGAAGTTAACACATCATTGTACGGCGGCGGAAGCCCGCCGTACACTCTGGAATGCGTATTTTTAAGTGGCAATGCAAAATCGCAACTTCTTGCACTGAAGCAGATTACTGACAGTGCCGAAATATCCGCAATGGTCATCACGTGATATAAACAAAACAGAAATAGAGCGAGGTCACGTGTTTCTCACACCAACTATAAGTGTTAGCTTGATGACGCAGTCGCTATTTACAGTCGAAGAATGGAGCGAGCTCGATAAACAACGACGGGAATGAATCTGCCCATCTGTCAATAAATGCAGCCGAAACTCTTTATATCAAAGGACTTAGGAAAAAATCTAAATGAACTTCGATGTATAAATTATTAGAGAAATTCGCTGTGTTTATTACATTTTAGAGCGATCGTCGGTGTGTTGTTAATCGTGTTATAAGATACGGAACACGGTATTTATACGTTTCGATGTATTTATTTTTAGCAACATGACGCAAATAAACAAAACATTATAAACATATTCACACAGACTAATTTTATAATCGCGAGCGTGGACACTGACTTGTTTACGCAATTGTCATTAATTAAGTATCGATTTCGGAGCTCAATACAAAAAATGTCCGATCAGGTGAGAAATTATGACTTAATTGGTTCGACATAGACGGTCACTTTATGGTTCGATATAGTTGGTCACTTTACAGTTGAAGATCTATGTTTGGGACCGTTATACCAGGTTTTTACGACAACGTACCCTCAGACAACGGAATATATTATTTTTGGAGACTTTATTTAAATATTTTATATGCATTCCAGCAGATATTGCAACGTCTGATACATCGAGATGATAGTTTCCCCTGACTTTAATTACATATAGAGTACCTCGTGAACTGTAGAACCATATGACCAGATTCATGAGATTCATGAAACATCAACGGCTTGTATTTTTGATGGAGTAGATGATCACTTTAGTTTCGGGATCAGTTAAGTCAAAATAACAAATTCGTTTGATCTGAAACTTCGCACATCCTGATAAAAATGTTACATAGGCCACATTCTAGTATTGAATTGCCGGATGCGATTTTGCGCCGTACAAACATTTAACTTGTTATTGTTGTTAAAAGTATATTTATTAATACACATCATACAGTCACGGTACGGCTTACGGAAGTACAGAGGGGTCACGATATCTAATGCAAGGTCAAAGACAACAGCAGGTTGCTAGAAGATGAATGCTTTTCAGATGAGTCTTGCTTATCGATAAGTGTTTTTTTTTCAAATGCAAAAGAAATCATTTATTCAAAATTATAAAATTACATCAATAGAATGAAAGAACTGTTTTAGAATTTCTACAATCAGTGCAGATTTGATACTTTAAATAGAATAAAAGTTACCTCGGCTAAAACTTGCGGAGCAATAAAAAATAATTTGTTCAATTAATTACTTAGTCCTTATTAATTTCTTCCAAACATTCATTCGATTGTGTTATAATGACAAGAACCCCAGTTATATACCTCGATCCTGTCGCTTGTTGTAGATCGTTTGTCGTAGACAAAATATAACTTTATTGTATAACTACCATGTATTATATAACGTCCATGATGCCGATAATGTTGAGTTAAAACATTGTTTGAGTGACCTCAAAAACGCATCAGAGATGTTCTAGGTAAACAAGAGACCCGGGGGCATACCCCGATCCCGCATTGAGTGACTCCTGGACCTTCCTAGGGCCTCCGCTTAAATGTGTCTCTGGATACACACCACTGTGTCTATCGACATAAATCAACCACAGACACTTGGGGTTAGGAGCTTTAAAAAAAAACAAAATAATTGTATTTTTATCATATCTATCAATAAAGTTTTGAAAAACTACATATTGTTGACGTTGAAAAATGTATTTTTTCAAAACGGCTTATTTTAGGTTTTATTGATAGATATGATAAGTTTATGTGTTTGGATTGACAAAAATACAATTATTTTGGTTTTTAAAGCTCCTAACCCCAAGTGTCTGTTAAATCAACCGGAGTATTACCAGTCTAACCTTGTATGGGAACAATTTAATGCACATTCTTATTAAAACAAAAAGTGGACAAACTCAATGGTGGGTTCGGGCAATCCTTGGGGTCTGGTTATCATAGCGTAGTTTTCAAAATGTCGCTGTACTTGCATTCTGGGAGGCGAAGATAGAATATAACATTCTCGGATATCCCGAAGAAATAAGCCAATTTTGTTTTAGTCATCTTGTCTCATTGCCAGCTTTTAAGGCCTAATTTGCATAGTATGCTCCCTTGATTTTCGGTCAAATTTCGGTCAAATTTCGATTAGTCCCTTCGATAAAAACACTAGATTAAATGTTTAGACCCTAGATAAGCCCTGAAATCAATAGAATCACAGTTGATTAAGCAAGACATGCACTGCACCCACAGGCATGATCTTTATCCGCTTTACATCAGTGGTTCATCAAATACGAGTAAAACAATGAAAGAAAGTAATATCATGAAGAACTTGACATTTGCATTATTTATATATATTAGTTGTTAGATGTCGGGGAATTACAGCTAAGCTAAACATGTTTTATAATAAAATAACGATTAATGAACGCTTTATTATATTTATTCTGCTACTAATAAAGTTTTCTTTGAAAAGGTGAAAATTTAGTTCTAATTTTGTCATCATGTAGATAATTATTTATTCTGATTTTTATCGAAAACTGTGACTTTAAACAGCGGCGTAATATTTAGGAAAGTAGGCTATTTCATTGAATGATTTTTCATTTCTTTCGGGGACGCGGGGCTTGTGTTAGATAACGTCTAGTTAATATTTTATCGAGTATAAATTTACACATATACAACATCCCTTTTTGTTCAATAAACTGTAAAATGTCTCTGATTAAACACTAAGTCTAACAACCATTTATTGGCTTAAAGGCCCATTAGTTTTTAGATAGAATGGTAGTAAAATATAAGAAATACATTTGCTCTAAAAACGACTTTCTTTAGCCACCCACATCTCGTTCAAAAACTCGTCCGTGACTGGTCTGTGTCCGTGAAAAATATCCCACAGAGCTATACGGACCCGGACGAACGGAACATGTCCTTCATCTTTCTACTTGAGCAATATTTCCGAGGGTTAGGACTCTCATATCGACACACGTCACCAGTATGTGAGAATGTGTCTCGCTAAAGACCCAGGGTAAAACTACCCCTCAGAAGAAATCAAGTTCGCATTTTTAAGTAACAGCCAATACATAGTTCCCATATCTACAATATTTACCTCCCTTGGCGGCCATCTTAGTTGGCAAATTTCTTATGCGCTTAATAGAAAAAAACAGAAAATTGGTTACTAAACAACTTAATTTATAAAAAATAACTTTGTAATGAAGTTGTTAAGACCCTAAGCACATCAGGTTTAAGAAAATGTAGTTGTCACATGTAAATGTTCTGTATTAAGAATGATCAAAACAAAAAATATAAATATCTTCTATCAATGCTTGTTGAATTTGCCAACTAAGATGGCTGCCAAGGGAGGTAAATATTGTAGATGTGGGAACATTTCTGAAAAAACTTTTCTGTGTCAAAAGCGGCGTGTGGGCATGTATTCATTCGTCACTCAGCCTGTGACAGGTCTACTGTTGTTTCAATGAATGCATTATAAATTCGTATATAATTATATATATACTCATAATTTTCAATATGTGACATTCTGGTATACTAGTTTATATAAATTATTACAGTCTGTGCTCAGGGAAGTCCGTCAATATATAGCTATACATAGCTAATGTTATTTTGTTATATTTCAACAGACTATAAATAACTTTTTGTATGTTGTAAAATATGAATATGCTCAGCAAATCAGGAACATTTTGATATTCAAATGATCTAGAATAACACCTGATCTGTTACTAATCTGCCAACATTCAGGTACATCTTTATTGCCACGAAAACTAGGAAAACTGTATCAATAATACTTATATAGACATTTAACGAAGTTTTTATTAAACCACACGTGTAAGTAAGTAAGTAAATTTAAAGTCGACAAGATGATATAACAATATGTAACATAAGCTCTTATAAGCTTTTTAACCGACTATGATCAACATAGTAAAATATATATTATCAAAATAATAGCAGCTATAAAAGAAATTGCATTAAGGAGTAAGCACATATCAGCAGCTACAGAAATAGGCACATATGGTAATTAAAAGGACTTATATAGTACAAAGCAAAGCAACATTAATTAAGACAGAATAGAATTAAATGAACCAGAGACATATATAATACAATTTATCAGTCTCTGAATAAACGAACAAGGCAAGACATTTCTACATCACATAAGAGTATAAAACAAAGCAAACTAAAGCAGGTTAAGTTGACTAGAGTAGCCAAGACACACAAAGCACATAAAATAGATTACATACAGGGGTATACATGAACAGTAATTCATGTACATAGTATCTCAAGAACGTACATCACGGTCCGTGGTTCGGTTTCCTTTCTTTAACGGTACGAAACGGCGATTAGCATAAACCAACATGGCGGTAGGACGCATTTCTCGCGTTTTCTTTTGTTTTATGTTTAATTGAGTATTTTCAGTTTTCTTATACGTGCATGACACACTTAGCAATTATTTTGCATATTTTTGATAATGACATATGCTATCAATTATGTATTATTTGTTCTGCGTCGATTATTTGAACCGGTGAATAGTGGACACACGTTCGGATAGGAACAGTAATTTCAACTATCGAATATTTTATCATAATAATATAATATACCGTATTGATAAGTTCGGACATAATTTTTATGATATCAAACATTACTTTCTGCTCTTTTGAAAGCCTGTCACAAGAAAACTGTATTATCTACGTAAAGGCAATTTCTTTTAAGAGTTAAAATCCGATCCCGACTAAAACCATTGGTTTTTGTGTTGGAACAAAATTGGCAAGACCTTCAGTGACATTCAGTCTATACTTTGTATATTTTGTAGTGTGGTTAACATACTGTTGGAGTAAGTCACTACAAACATATGGCAGAAAAATGTCATGATATATTTCCTTGATATAACTTTTTTTATATTATAAGTTAATAGTTATCAGGGCTTGACACTAACTTATTTTCGATGATGGCCCAAAGGACCACCAGCTTTTGAAACCTGCTGGTCCAACAGAATTTCAGGTGGTCCTTCTGCCTATCAATATGTTATTTGTTTATTTACTGTACAAAATTGATACTCCTAGAATTTTCAGTGGCCCATTCAAATTCCATGAGTTAATGGTCCTGTACAAAAACCACTGGTCTCGGACCAGCGGACCAGTGTTAGTGTCGAGCCCTGGTTATTATAACATTATTTGGACAAAATGAATAACTGATTCTTACTTCTTTCCCTGAATCAATTCATTTGCGTTGTGTACAGTCTTCATGCTAACCCATTAGCCCACAGCCCCGGGCTAGTAAGTTACTACTCGGGCTAAATGATTGAGGATGACAGACATAGTGTCATCGGTTCAAGTTTGTGTGTCTAGGTAATCTTAAGGCGCTGTCATACTACAACGCTTTGGCCCAACGTATGACTTATGCGGGCATTCTTTTGACAGCTTCTCTTTGATGTTTCGAATGTTGGCTGGCGTTCGCCACCAAATTGGACAAAAACTAATATGTTCCGCACTTGTTGGCCTAATACTCTATGTTCCGCACTTGTTGGCCTAATACTCTGTAGTGTGACAGGCCCTTTAGATCATCTTAGAAATTTGCTGCTTTGGTCGATAATCTTATTAGTGAAAGACTAAATAGGCATGAACTTGATGAAGTTATTGAGAATTATAAAATTTTAATTATATTTCAGAACAATAGTGGAGGTGGTCCACCTCCAATGATGCGGCCTCCTGTACCATTTCCAGTAAGTATGGTCTTAGCTTATATAATTAATTGTAGATAAATTTTTGTTTTGAAAGCATCATATATATTTGTACATTTTCATGATTTTGCTTTGTATATAAGATGAAAGGTAAAATTTGATCTGCTTACACAAGTTGCAAACAGTTGTATCAAGGGTTCATGTACCTAAAGGCTGAACTCGCTCTTAATAACTGGAATCACCAGTATGAGTGATACATTGTATAAATTAGAATAGGTTGCTGGCCAGTGTATTTACATTCTATATCCTCAACACAGTAAAACAATGTATTATAAAATGACAGACTGTTTAATTAACCAATAGATTTTTCTTCTATGCATATGTGTGTTTAATTTTATGCATTATTAAATTTATTTATAATTTATTCTTCTATATTGATATATAAACATTAATAGTTTGATTATTTTAACAATTATGCCTTCACTGCTTAGACTCCGTGCTGTGTGATACAAACATTTCATTACATTCAGATTCTAATGCTGTATGTTTTTTTCCCTTTTTTTTGTAGATGGGTGGTCCACCTGGTTACATGCCACCACCTGGAACTGAGGGTCAGGTCCCTCCTATGATGCCCCCTACGGCCCCTCCAGGTAAGACAGGGCTAATTATTTATCGAAGTCAATTATCAGAATACAGTTTTATTTTAAATTTAAGAATCTTTAAGAAGAATAGTTTTGACACATACAAACTTGTAGTTCGGTTTCTAGAAGTTGAATTTCTGTGTTGCTAACTGTATTAGAATAATGCTATGAACAAAAACTTTTGGCCATAGATATTGTTTGCTCATATCTCAAATAGCTAACATGTCAATTAATATTATGACTTTCTGTCTAGATTACAACATATTAGTGTACTACATATATATAGCTTTGAATGACACAAACCAAGGCAGGCTGACAGTCTTCATGAAAGACTTTTTTAAGCACTGGATATTCGGTCCAGTGAAAATGCAAAGTTTACTGGACCAAATGAACTTTTATTGGACCAAAGAAAGTACATACAAAATTTCATGTAACTTTGCTAAAAACATAATTTTTCGAGAGTGATTAAAATAGTTCATTTTTGTTCTGAAATGTGATTAAATAATAACTGAAAAGTTTACTGGACTATCAGACCACTGATCATTTCAAATTTACTTGACCGTTGGGCTGGTAGGAAGGAATTTTTGCAGAAGCGTTTAAAACTGTTCAGATAATCATCATTTCTTTTATTAACCTTGCAGGTTTTGGTCCACCAGGGAGTTTTCCACCCATGATGCCACCGCCTGGATTAAACATGCCACCATTCCAAGGTAACATTTCTTAATAACAATGTCAATAAGAAATTTTTTTATGAAAAGTAAAAGGTACTAACACCACTGCCTAACAATTTGGAATCAGCTTTTCTCTCCATCAATATGTCTGTCTGTCTGTCAGGGGTCAATGTTGTAGATGCTACTCATCATTGAAGCATTTTAGGTTTACCTAGTTATGTAGTAGTAGTTCCTATATGTGTTTATGAGCTCACTAGATGTCAGAAAGTGAGGTTAAAAACTGACCTTAAGTCTATAATTATTTGAACAGTCACCAAAATTTCATACTGATAAATTTGACCATTTGATTCCAATTCACCGGATTCAGAAGCTTTAATTTTCTAATTTTGAGTCAAAATACCATATGAACGGTAAAATGTGCACCCTGGATAAGTATGAAGTAATGAATTACTTGTTTAACCATATCTAAATGATTTATAGATTTTAGGGTTTAAGTATTTAGACAGAGATATATCTCACGCTTAAAATGACATATTTTGACTATAGAAATTAGTAAAATAAAGTCTCTGACTTTTGAGAATATTTTTGTACCAAATCATTAAACGGTCAAATTTACAAATCTTCAAGTTATTATCAGCTAAGGGTCATTTTTGACCCCTAACTTATGAAGTTGTGTAAGCACCTTGCAGTAGCTATTCTAGTTTGATTTTTTTTTACTTGAGTGCTATATTTTGTAACATAATGTTTTACTTTCAGCTCCCTCAAACCCACAGATAACATCAGTACAACAAAGCTCAGCCTCAAGTTCTCCGGGTCAAGCTGAACAGAAGCCAGAAAAGGTGAGTGGATTTAACCTTTATTTTTAATCCAGGTTTAAATTGTTTCATGGATATGTTGATTATAGATTGATAGTTGTTTTGATGGTTTGTTGTTAAGCCATTCCTGGTACAATTACATCAATTGATGATTAATATTTCTTTGTTTCAAAGAAAAGGGGGTTTATAGCTTTGCACATGTTGGTCGGTCTGTAAGTCTGCTGGTCGGTCCATCTGTAACGAAACCTTGTCTGGGCAATAACTGGAGAACTATGTGGCTTAAGTTCCTCAGATTTGGCTGTGAGGTTAGTCATCACATGATTTTGAGGACAGTAGGTCAAAGGTTAAGGTCATACTATCCAGTTAGCTTTTAGGGGGCATTCACAAACACTTCTTGTTTATATGTGTTCTGTCTGCCTTATTGATTTTATTGTTTATAGATTTTTGTAGTTTATAGCTCAACAAGAGTCATCATTAACATATGTTTACAAACTGATTTTGTTTTTGTTTATTTATTTGGATTGAACGACATTATTTGTTTTTCAGAAATCACCCTGGACAGAACATAAGGCTCCTGATGGTAGAACATATTATTATAACCATGTTTCTAAACAATCAAGTTGGGAAAAACCCAAAGATTTACAAACTGAAACTGAGGTAAGGTTTTGGTTGAAGTTTTTTTTGTATATAATTTACCTGAATGTATTATAGGGCAATATTACCAAAGAATAAGTTTTAAGACTTTATTATAACTTTGAATCCAGGCACCAGACTGATAAAATCTACTCAATAGAGTTGAATGTCTAACATACAGTACGGGTCATTTTGGCAACTTTTACTGCTTCAACCAAGGAGGGGGAGACCTAAGGCATACACCCAGTCTTCACGCTAACCCACTAGCCCACAGCCCGGGGCTAGTACATTTCCCATCAGGCTAGTGAATTTTCTAAAAATTGTGTATTCGGGCCAGTGGTAAATTGTTAATTTTCAACAGTCCACATATCATTCGGGCTAGTGCTTTAAAAAAATTAGTTCGAACACTGTACACCTGGGTAGTACCAATAAAATTTATCTAATCCGGCATGGGATTCAAACTCACTTCAGTGAGAGATTAATGATTACTAGTCAGAGACCATCCATGGCCACTTGACCACAGATACCTCTCATTATCATTTTATACTTGGAATAATCATCACTTAGTCTTAGATCAGTTAAATCACTGATATATGATTGGTTTATGTATTACAGATGTTACTAGCTAGATGTCCTTGGAAGGAGTATAAATCAGATACAGGCAAAGTTTATTATCATAATTCTGTAACAAAAGAGTCAAGATGGACCAAACCTAAGGAACTTGAAGAACTTGAATGTAAGTATAAACAGTCTTTGTGTTAACCCATAAGCTCAAAGCCTGGGACTAGAAAATTTTCGAAATTTTTATATAGGCTTGTGGTAAATTGTTCATTCACAATGGCCCACTTATATGTTGGATTAAATTTTAATTAGTGCTTTAAGAGGTTTAAGTTAGGATCCTGTAAATGTTCTTTTACCCATTTACTTGTATCAGCCTTTTTAATGCCATTTTTGGTTTCACATAAGGACCCATTCCCCTTGCTAAAAGGATTTATTTCCCCTAGCTTTTCTTTAAAAAAAAAATGTTATCTAATACTGTCAATTATGCTCTATTAAATGGCTACATTGAAAATTTCCTATTGGGTAATTTATGATACAAATTAAAACAATTAGAACTGGACTGTGTATATATTTTAGTTTTATATCCATGGCACGAGAATTCCGAGAGTCATTTTAAAGACCCAATTGTCTGGCTGAAATAGTATTGTTTTAAAACTTAAAATCATTGCAATGGTGAATACGTCATTTTTCATGAACAAATAAAGTTGACTAAAGTTTTGTCTGTAAATGGATTATGTAAACATTTTTTCTTTTAATTTTCAGCCAATATTGCTAAACAGCGGGAACAAGAAAAGTAAGTTTTTTTCTAATTAAGCATTTAGATGTGCTACATATTTCAAGGGAGCTAATTCTGTTGCTCTCAAAGGAGATAATTATGTTAAGTTTGATAAAAATCTATGTACATTAAACCTATACATTGAAGCTTACGGATAGAATGTGGTTACTAACCTAGACTTCATTTAGGCCTTAACATTAAGGCCTAAATGAAGTCTAGGAAAGCTGGTTAGGATAACTGCCCACCACGATATGACTGAAATAATGTTGAAAATGGCATAAAATCCGAAGAAACAAACAAACCTATACATGCCATTAATGGCAACATTGAAATGTTCTGTTGTTAGAGAATCTTTTTTTGAAAAATATTTTTTAATTTGTACTGTTGTATTTGTACTTCAGCCTCATTTTTAATTGCAATAGTTCATTATTTTCATTGGCATGCTTATAAGATTGATTTTTTAAAAATGATGTAGGCCCACTGTAAGCATGCCTGATATTTATCTTTGTGTCATTGTAGAGGCAGCAGTGAAAATGGAACGTCCGAATCAGCTTCAGCACCTGACTCCTCTAAACCAGCCAAAGCTCTGTCAACGATAGAACAAGCCATGCAGGCTACACTGGCCTCTATTGAGCTACCCCCACCACCTAAAGCTGTCGTTCAAACTAAACCAGTGGAGAAAGAACCTTCTGATAGCAGGTATGTGATGTGTCTAATATGTTTGATAAAAATTAAAAAAAATTTAGTATTCAAATTTTTAAAGCTGCAAAACCTTTCTTGTTATTGTATGTTACTTATTCTGTTTTCATATTTTATAAATCTTCAGACATATTCTCTGAGGAAGAAGGAGAAATCTGAATCTATAAGAAATAATAATTACAGAAAAAAAGTTGTTTAATATTTTAGAAAGCCTTTTATTTATATCAATCATTGTGATAATGTTCTTGGTAATTAAACTTACTTTGAAAATTAAAAGGATTAAGGTGAAGAACAGAATTTCATTGTTCACATTTGATGCAGAGAGAGATTTGTTATTTAAATGATCTTTACGGGCCTCCATGGTCAAGTGGTTATGGTCTCTGACTTGCACTCACTTGTGTCTCACTGATGTGAGATGGAAGTCCACTTAGGACCAAACTTTACATATAAGGAAGGTGTTTAGCTAACTTACAGAAAGCTGATGACTCTTCCGAGGTGTACATCTTAGGTCTTCCTTCACCATTAAAGCCTGTTTGGCTAGCATTGGCTGTTGGTACTAAGTTATACCTCAACAAAAATGTGCTTGACAGTGTAAACATGCTTTGGAAATTAAAACAATTTAAGCAGGAATAATTTGTCATAGCTGTATGCTTAATACTCGATGATTTATCTTTATTTTACAGCAGCGAAGAATCTGAAGAAGAAAAGCCGGCCCCAAAGAAGCCAGTTAATCTGAAATTCAGAAATAAAAAGGAAGCTATGGATGCATTCAAATCTCTATTGAAAGAGAAGGTATGAAGCGATCAATGTAATCCCTGCATATTCCTAAAACTACAATTTCTATTGCTTCGTCTGTTTTATCTCTCATGGCCTATAATGGGATGTGTTTATGTTTAATGAATGTCTTATTGTGCCTCTTTTTGATAGATCGGGGCATATTGTTTTTGGCCTGTCAACGTTGATCTTGGTCATAAAATTAAAACCCCGCCATCTACAACCATCAAACTTCATATGTTGGTTCCTTATGACAACTTCTACAGGATCTGACTGTGTGCTTTTTCAGGTCAAAGTCAAGGTCACCCTGAGTGTGCATTCGATTTTAAAAACACATCTTGTTTGTATAATTTATGCATAATACATGTACATTGGAACTTTGTCTGAGTGAATGATTTCTTCAATTTACAGAAAGTGCCATCTAATGCTACCTGGGAGAATGCTATGAAACTTATAGTGAATGATCCTCGTTATGGAGCCTTGAAACATCTGAATGAAAGAAAACAAGCCTTCAATGAATACAAGACACAGAGAGTGAAGGAAGAAAAGGTGACATAATGAGTCTGCTTACTACTACTGTGGTTTTACTTATTTACAATTTAGGAATTCATGAATTCAAATCTCCATAAATAATAGAATTTTTCCTCTGGTAAGGATAATTGATTGTATTAAAGGAATTGATAGAAAATGAGAAGACAATATATATTTTTTTAAATCGCTGTTCACAAATTTATTTCCTGACGAAATAGTCATTTTTGTACAAAACAATGAAAATTAAGCCCATTGAAAATAACTGAAACCACAGTATTTTATATAGAATAAATTGAGGCAAAGCTTTTTATTATATTGACTTTTTTACATACCCTTACACGGTAAATCTTTGATATTACGAGCATCGATGTCACGAGCGCCCAACTTATCTTTAGGTGTTTTTAATGTCCCGTCATTTTGGTTCTTGAGATTGAGATTTACATGTCTTATTAAGAGCATAGATATCTCGAGCGCATATGATAGTCCCTTGACTTAAATATTTAGGGATGTCATGTTGTACATTGATCTTGCCTAATACAAATATATTAATGTTCAGTTGGGTTCTGTGTTTTCAGCACATTTTTCTTAAGTTTTGCAACATAAAAACAACATGACAACAACCGGACCAGACAAGTTTTATTGATTTTTGTCCATCAAGTTTGTTAAGTTTGTAAGCTTTATTTTCAAATGTTCAACATTCACCATATTACCTGTTCTGTTGTAAATTCTTATGTGTATGTTATGATATGCAGGAAGAAGCAAGATTGAGAGCCAAGCAAGCCAAGGAAGATTTGGAACAATTCTTACTTACACATGATAAAATGACTTCCAGCGTAAAATACTGGTAAGATTAGGATACCAGTAGTTTCATTCATTACATAATATTCATCTAACTTTTGTTTGTTTGTGAATTACCTGCCTCTAGGGTCAAATGGTTAATGTCGCTGACTTCAAATCACTGTAACATCTCACTGATAGAGGGTCGTGGGTTCAATCCCCGCTACCGACTATGTCTTTTTATGTGAGAAAGTAGGCAGTTGCTTACGGAGGATGGGAGTCTGGTACTGGTTCTTCCTAGGAATGATGCTTAGGTGAACTGTCCACCTCATATGTGGCTGACTGTTGAAAATGGATGTAAAGCTTGAAATTATCAAACAAAGTTTGTAAAATGTCTATATACTGCTTGCAAAACAAACCTGAATCTGACAAGGTATAGGACTAGGGAGACCAAGGTCATTAGTAATAATTGGAGACAGAACATGATATGCTCCTCAATGAATGTGAATTGAACCTATCTAGATATCTTTTTAACTACAATATAAACACAGGTTCTGATGGATATATTGCTGTTTTTGGGGCCTCTATGGTTGAGTGGTTAAGTATTAGTCTCATTGGCCCCTTACTGCTGTGATGGTGAATCTTTCTTGTGATCTGAAAATTTATGTAAAGATACTGTCCAAACAGCTTTCATAAGGTTGATGATTCTAGCTAGGTATATGTCCGATGATAATGGCTGTTTAGTCTTTAAACCCTACAAAAAAATAGGAACTTGCCAAATAACTTACGAAAGATCAGATATGTGTTTTTATTGATGAAAGTCCATGGAAAGTCCAAATTGAGTCCTGTGGGACACAGACTTTTCATAAGAAAGACTCGCAGTGTATTAAAGTAAGGGAGATCACTATGTAAGATTTGACAACTATTTTCGTTAAGTATGTACCTACACTGAAATCAGATCTTTGGCTGTTTTTATGGTAAGAATAAATTCTTGCCATTATTAGATACAGTCAAAACTCGTTATATCGAAGTTTGTGGGACTTGCCAAAATACTTCAATATAAACAAACTTCGATATAGGAATTTCGATACCCGTGTTTACATTTTAGAGCTAAAGTCAGTGTGTCGTAATAATAACGTAATCGTGTTATTTAGTGTACGGGATTGTAACAGGTTATAAGAATACGGCATTTATACCGATACTTATACGGGTACTTTTGATATAATTACTTTGCTACATACATTTCAAATATGCATAAGATAGTTTTAAATGAGCGTATAGCAGCATTAATAATAATTTGTTTCATCAACGAAAAAGTTTGTACCAGTTTTATAATCGTGAGAATGGACACTAACATGTCTATACAGCTGTCAATATTTAAATATCGATTTTAAATTGTAAGTGTTTGTTTGCGGAAAAGGTGCGAACATTTCTTTTGTAAGTTGGCGACATAATTGGTTCGACATAGATGGTCACTTTATAGTTGAAAATATTTGGTTCAGACCGAAAATCTACTTCGATATATAAAAATATCGAGAACCACGAATTCGATATACGTGCGTTTTTTTAATATGAAATAAGAAGGATAAAAATTGGGGCTTTATCTTTACTTTGATATAAGCGGGATTTCTATATAAGCGATTTCGATATAATGAGTTTCGACTGTACATATATGAACTATCACAAATTGACCCCTGAAATTCATGACAGGACCCCACTAAAACAACCTGAGTCCAAAGGACCCCAAGACTTAAAAAGTCAGTGTAAAACCCTGAAAGTCCTGTAAATAAATGAAACAGATCTTTTTATCTATCTAAATTATGATCTGTTAATGTTTTAGCCTGATTTAATTATTTGTTTGAATGACCTTATTGTAGGAAAGCTGACAGTTTATTTTCTGACTATGATGAATGGCAGGCTGTGAATGATAGAGACAGGAGGGAACTGTTTGATGATGTTGTACACATGCTGGAGAAAAGAGAGAAGGTAGACATTTAGTATTATATTTTGGAATCATTCATTTTCATTGGGGATTTAATTTCGTGGGTCAGCTCATCCACGAAATCAAATCCCCATGAATTTAAATGCAGAGATAAGGCATTTTTTTCAAAAATCAAAATCCATGATTTTATGTTCCCACGAAATAGCAGTTTTAGTAAATACCACGAAAATTGAGCCCAACGAAAATAAATGAAAATACACTATTTAGCATGTTTCTGGATAAATATTGGGACAAAGCATTTTTCATTTGGTGCATTATTGTGTCTTTGTTAATATTTGAATATGAATTGACTTAGTTTTATTGAGGGTTCTTTGGTTGAGTGGTTATGATTTCTGACTGGAACCGCTGTGAGTTTGAACCCCACCTTGAACTGGACAAATTTCACAAATTTAAAAATCTAGGTGACTGATTATAAAGGTTGAGTAGTTTAGTCATGCATAAGGTTACTTGGCGGAAAATATAATGGTAGTTTGGTTGAGTCACTTCTTGTATATTTTTTTCATCTAGAAACTTTTATTATTGTGTATGATTCATTTCCAAATAATATCACACTTCTGATGGCCTTATCATTTCTCACTACAGACAAACCTGTGTTAGCAGCCACCTTTGAATAAAGGCCACATCCTGAGATTAAAGGCCATTCTTCTTAAAACCGATATTGATCATTTAGAATAAAATGACCTCACCTGTCAACAAAGGCCATATTTTGTCTTTCCCAAGGGTGTCCTTTGTTCACAAGTTTGACTGTATATCTTTTTAATTCATGACTTGTCCATGTGTTTCAGGAAGAAGCGAAGACATTGAGGAAGAGAAATATTAAAGTATTCAATGAGATTTTGGATAGTATGCCAAATTTGACACACAATACAACATGGTCTGAAGCCCAACAAATGCTGCTGGATAATCCTAGGTTTACTGAAGACCCAGATTTACAGAGTATGTACTCTAATTACTTGTGTATAAAATGCATGTTTTATGTCCGAAGTCCAGTCCAAAAATCAGATGTTATGTTAATGCGTGGATTCAATCAAAATTTTTCATGTATAAAGGCAGTCAAAATTGGGGCAGACTGAATTTGATTGTTTTTTGCAACGATTATAGCAAATGGTGTGTTGAAGAAACTATGGGAAATTAATCAGTCGTCATGTATGGTTTTCAGCATTTTCTCCCCATTCTTTAAGAATTAATTTTATAACTTTCTGGTTAAGGTACAATCTTGAACAATCAGAATATTGATCTATAAAACATGTAGTTCATTTGAACCAAATTGCAGTTCTGTTTTTTTTTAGAACAAAATTTTGTCAGGTGCATCCGAATAAGGAAGGGGTTTCCTGTGTCTGGTGCATTATGATAATAACCTGTTTTCTATGATGCTGACTTTTCTGTGAATTCATTTACTCATGAAAATAATCAGAAAATATAACTATAGAAAATTGTCTTTTCTAGGGATTTAAACAATTAACAACTTACTTAATTAAGGAAATTAATTCTTAATTATGTGGTGTTAAAAAATTTAATTGCCAATTAAAGAATTACATTTGGCTTAAATTTGTAAAAAATGATAATTGTCTATGTTTGAATCCATCACTGACTTCTAATCAACCATGTTAGTGTTGGATATTGTTCAATGAGGTGTTAAAATAGGATTGGAATTGAATGATTTTTGTTAAGGCAATTAATGGTTTCAATTTATCTGAGCAAAAATGCTCACGAAATTTGAAGGTTAATTTTAAAAGGCATGCTTTTAAAGAAATGGGATGCTAAATTTTCTGGGCAACTAGCTTTCACTCAGCTTGAGTGATCAGTTAAAATACATTGGATTGTGTCAGTGAATAGTGTAGCGTTATGTTCATGAGAAGAACACATTGATGTGTCATTTGTTCCATTTCCTAGTATGAGTGAGTACCCTTTATACTTGGGAGATTGAAGGTAAAATTGGCCTGTTCTTCCAGACCATCTCAGTGGTCAAGTGGTTAATTCAAATCACTGTAACTTCTCACTGATAAAGGGACATGGGTTCAAGCCCAGCTATGGACCATGTCTCTTAATGTGAAAAAGAAGGCAGTTCCTTACTGAGGATGGGAGGCTAGTACTGGTTCTTCCCAGGGATGATGGTTAGATGAACTGTCAGCCTCATATGACTCTCATTGTTCTTCCACTTTCACTGGATAGGGTTAGTAACAGCCACCAGTTCTCAATGAACTCCATAAAGTCTCCATTTTGTTTTAAATTTGCGTGCTTTTGCTGCACTGAATTTTTTAACGTACAAAAATAATTTGCCTAGGAGAAAGTTTTCTAGAATGAGTCAGTAGCTCTGTTCTTTTGTAGCTTCAGACTGGGCTTTTTTAAATGCTCACACAGTTTAAAGAATAAAATTTTAAGTTTTTCAAAATTGCCGTCTCTTATCCTTGAATTTGATTTTATAAGTGAATGAGAAAGGATATAATCCAACATTTTGATCATCTATTTGTAAAATATACACTGTCTGAACTATGTATAGTTTGATTAAGAACAAGATTGGCAGCTGTTCAATAATTGTCTTATTCGGCCATGTTAGTATAGTCTGTAGCATGACAGCATCCATTTATGGCTTCAATTCTGATGTCCCCGAAGGTGCACTTATAAGTATTACTGCTATTTTCTGTTTAAGAGGGATTTGGTTTTATCATATTAAAACATAGTTTATTTCAGCTTGATTTGTAGTAACTATATACAATTGTCTTAAAATAATGCTTGTCTCAACCTATTGTGATCGCATGATGTCCATCGTCCGTCCGTGCGTTGGCAATTGCTTTAAACAGCATCTTCTTCTTAAGCAGCTGGCCAATTTCAATGAAACTTTACAGGGATGTTCCTTGCATGAAGCTCTATCAAAGTTGTTTGAAAAAAATAACATGCGGAACTCTGGTTGCCATGGCCAACAATAGGAAAATCTTTAAAAATCTTCTTGTCAGAAATTACAATGTCTAGAGCTTAGATATTTGGTATGTAGCATTCATTGTCTAGTGGACCTATATCAGGTTTGTTCACATTATGGTCATAGGGTCAATATTTGCTCTGCCCCGAGGATAACTTGATTTTACCTCTATTTTTATAGTCTCATCTAGGAAAATTTTAAAAATCTTCTTGGAAGAATACACAAATCCATGTGCAATGATATTTGGTGTTAAATCCTGGCCCCTGGGTCCAAATTGATTCTCCCCCCCCCCCAGGGTCAATTGATTTTATTGATATGCTATTACCGGGGTAGTCTGTTTTTCTGGTGAGTGATTATAGCGCCATCTTTGCCTTCTTGTTTACCTTTTTTGCATTGTTATTTTCTGTATTGTTGGTAGATTTCTTCTAGATAGTGATGTAATGATGTTGAATAGTGTGGTGGGCTGAATGAACGAACGAACAGACAAATGAACATACAAACAAACTGTAGTTGTCATGTTTTTATTGTAGATATGGACAAAGAGGATGCTTTGATATGTTTTGAAGATCATATCCGAATGTTAGAACAGGAGAATGACGACGAAAAAGAAAGGGAACGTAGGCGACTTAAACGACAGCAAAGAAAGAATCGTGAAGGATTTCTGGTATTGTTAGATGAGCTGCACGAACAAGGCAGGCTTAACTCAATGTCGTTGTGGATGGATCTATTCCTTATAGTCAGTAGTGATATCAGATTTCAACACATGTTAGGACAACCAGGTATGATTACTATTGTTTCGATTTTCAGTGGTTTTGAATGGTTTTGTTGCCTGTAAGAGGCGCCTTCCCTTCTGAAAATTTATTTGAAAAAATTTTCCCTAATTTTCCAATTTACTCCTTGAAATTTCATTTCCCAAATTGGTTTCGGGGAGAATTTTTTCCCCACAAGTGGCTTCAATCTGCTATTTCATCCCCATATCAAGAGCTAGGGTGCCTTTCCCAAAAGGAAATGCCTGAGTTATGGCTATAATAGTGTTAATATCTTAATCTGTTTTTTAACATTTTCCAGTAACAGAGGTCTGCACATTTGAGATATTTATAAAATGTAAACTGTATAATCAAACCTGTGTTAGCAGCCAACTTCAAATAAATGCCACCATGTGAATAAAGGCCATTCTTTTAAAAACCATTATTGATCATTTAGAACATAATGACCTCTAAATAAAGCCCACCTGTCAATAAAGGCCATGTTATGTCTTTCCCCAGCGTGACATTTCTTCACAGGCTTGACTGTATTTATTGCTTCTTCCTCTAGTTTGATGTCTAGATTGGAGATGCTAAACAGTAGACCTAAAACATAATCAAGATAAATGTTCAAAATATGGCATTCTTATCTCCCTCTCTCCTTACATCATCAATTTAATTTTGTCTGAACAACTTCAGTTGTACAGTTGTAGGATAGAAAACATGTGTGCCTGAATCCCTGAAGAAAATACTTTTGATATTATTCAGGCTTGAGACATGAAGCCAAGTTTCCTAATGCAAGGGCCTGGGGTGACAATATTCCAGACATATCCAGAATTCCAAGCAAAATAAAACTTACTTAATGTAAATATGTCAAGAAATGGCAAAGTTATGGTCATTTTAATCTGCTCTGCAGGATTTTCTTTAATACAAACTGAGTTAGATATTGAAAAATGTGGTTGAGGGCCTCTTGTTTGACAAAAATGGTCGACCGTCTTTGATTTTTAGGATTTTAATTTGGTTCTATTGAAACTAGATAATAACAATATACCACTATTCATTCATAGTGTGATTTAAACATCTTGACATTGCATTAAATAAAAAAAAAATGCTTGAAAAATGTTGAATAGAAATATAGAATAAGACTTCTGGTTTCAGGCTCCACACCTCTGGATCTGTTCAAGTTCTATGTAGAAGATTTGAAAGCCAGGTTCCATGATGAGAAGAAAATTGTTAAGGAGATTTTGCGGATAAAGGTAATTATTGCTTTTTATTACTTAGTCTTAAATTTATTTGCTATATCAAAACTGTGCTTTACAGTCACTGAGTGAGTATAGAGATAATATGTGAGTAGAGTTCACTTGTAAATGAAGACCTTGGAATTGAGACCATGTGACTGTGACGTCTTGTAGTTAAATTTCTAACGCAAGTATTTTGTAGTTTATCTGTAGGATTTAGGGGCCTGTGTGTGATGAAAGGGGCTGTGTGTAATAAAAAGGCCTGTGTGTGATGAAAGGGGCTGTGTGTGATAAAAGGGGCTGTATGTGATAGGGGCTTTGTGTGATAAAAGGGGCTTTTTTTATTTTTTGTAACATCTGTTGAAGTGCTCTTAACAGTTTTTGTTCAATAACTCTCTATTTACACACTATACTAGGCAGTGATGGATTAATACTGCTGTCTGTATGGTAGACAGCCGGTTTTGTACTGATGAATTGCATTGCCGATGCTGTCTTAAAGTCTTGCTTATTGAATTATAAAAAACAATTGAAATTTTGTGCCTGTTTTATGTATGTAATCATTATAGAGATGTTGTGTTTGTTTTATTTATGTTCCCATGGAAATTGAATTATATTTGGGAGGATAGGCCTTCAAAAATTAGATTTTGCCATGACTTGTTTTAGATCCAGAAAGCAAGCCTTCTAAGCTGTACTAAGGGAATTTAATTCAATTGCTGGTGTAATGAAGAATGAATTATGTTGATAAACCATATCATCTATTTAACTCTTTTGTTACTTCGGGAAAAATACATCAGACATTTTCTATTTATCAATTGTGCATGTTTTTTGTATCTGTAAAGCCAGATTGAAATGCAGTGCAACCTTTGGGAGTAGCAGAATTATGTTGTTATTGAGAGGTTGTTGCTCTTGTGAGGTTAAATAAATTGTTATATAGTGCAGTGGGAAAAAATCATGCTGTTGTTGCTCATGGAAGGGCCACTCTGGAGCGGTTGTACTGTAGTTGTTTCTTGTCCTCACTTTAATGAATTCAAATCTGTTCAATGACAATTTAGCGGTATTCATTGTCAAAATTTTTTGTAAAAGGTCCGACATTTCTGGGTACAGTCAAACCTGTGTTAACTTCCACCTCTGATTAAATGCCACTCTCTGAATTACCGCCATTGATTATTAAGAACAAAATGACCTCTGAATAAAGGTCACCTGTTAAACAGGACCATATTTTGTCTTTCCCAAGGGCGGTCTTTGTTCACAGGTTTGACTGTATATTATTATTATATTCACTGACAGAATCAACGCTTTGTGTTACTTTATTGGTCTGTCTGGATGAAACAAACTATCTTATTCATGTATACATGTACCTTAAGCCTCGCTATTTCCCTACAGGATAGAAATTATACAATAGAAGTGAGTACCTCCTTTGAAGAGTTCTCCAACATGATCGCTGACGACAAGAGAGCCAATAGTTTGGATACAGGCAACATAAAACTTACTTATAATAGTGTAAGTAACCATTAAATTGTCACAATTTTAATAATTAATTTTCAGCATTGTCAGTCACCTGTCAGTTTAATTATGTCAGTATACCATGGACTGTCTCATTATTGGACTGGCATTTCATGTCCGCTTATTGACTTAAAAATATCTGTCGTTTTAAAGTAGATCCAGAAAAACTTGCAGGAGACATGTTAAGTTTTTCTGTCATGAATTTAAACCTATTGTCCCAAAATTTCAAGTAAAAATATAATTTTTGGTTAGAAATACTTTAACACCTATCTTTTTTTTTTTAACAGAACATATTCTTTTATTCACCCAAGTGTAGAATATACAATATGACTGTGTGCAATTTCCAAATTCTGAAGATTGTTTTAAATAGATAGATTCCCTCTCCAAATAAACATCTCTAATACAAAAAGGCTTCATTATGTTAATACTACTGTTGATAAGATTTGATAAGAATTTGGTCATTCAAGCATTATAAATTATAGCATAATATGGCAGTGCAAAAAAATGAAACAAATGCTGTCCACTGAAGCCTAATTTGAGGGTTCAGCGCAACAGTGTCGTAACTCATATTGAAATAAGAACAAGTTATGACAGTGTTGCGCTGAACCCTCGAATTATCTGTATATTTGGAAACTGAACGATAGTTCCATAGCTGTCACTCGCTTTATGCTCATGAATTATGATACATCCACCATGCAATTAATAAACTGATTCCCATTCCTTGATGCAGTGCTAGTCTATATAAGTTCAGTTGTCATGAATACTTTCAGTACTTTGATATATATTTGTATGTACAGACTGTTCAAACATTGAGTAAGTGATCCTTGTCAAACTTTGATTAGTGTATGTTTGTTACCTAACTGGCTTTGTTTTATTGTTTCTAGTTGATTGAAAAGGCCGAAGCAAGAGAGAAGGAACGTTTGAAGGAAGAGGCACGCAAGGTAAGACTTCTGGTTATAGATAGATTTATTTCAGCTTAGGAAGCATGCTTTACAATTAAAGATAAAACATGTAACATATAAATTAGAATAACAACAATATTAAGATAGAATGAAAGACAAAAATAAGACAAAATTAAACCATGACATGCTTCCAATACCAAGCCAGTGCTTGGTTCAATTGAGGTCCTTGTATTGGTGGCAAGACATAGAGAGATAAACTTGAACTGTTTAAGTAAGTTTTTGGGGCTTACATGACTCAGGCATTTAGGCACCTGCAAAAATGTGGGTTTGCAGTTACATGAGTCTGACTACGTAAACAATCCACTGATCCCCTCCCAAAAAAAGAAGGTTTCCTGTTAATGTTATTAGCTTATTATCAGTATCATGATATAATGTTAAAAAAGAAGATACCTACCCATTGTAGAAAATATGGATTGTGTATTCGCTACCCAAGATTATCAAGGATGGCCTAATCTCTGTCTATTTTGAACTATCCAAAATGTTTTTATTGTACCCCCACTATAAAATAGTCACTCCTATCACGAAGCTCTAGTTTTACACAGTACATAAAATAAGTCTTTAATTACCTGAAGATACTCAGATTTCATAGTTGTTGAGATGTATGAGTTTCGCACTTCTTGTATGATCCTCAAACTGATGTCTATTAAGGCTAGAAAAACAAACAACCATGTTTAGGGTCACTTGCCAAAAAAAAAATTAGGGTTGGTTGATTCAAACATTTTTCACTTTTTTGTAAGAAAAGTAAATAAATTTGTCCTCAATAATTATAAAGCTTTGGTTTGGTGTTAGACAGTTACAGGTTAGAGGTTGGTGCCAGAAATTGTGTCATTCACTTAACTGTTAGTACAACAATTTTTTCTGTCCTGTTCTGTATAACTGACTTGAAGTAGATATCATCTTTTTGTTCTCATGGAATTGATGCGAAATTTTTACCTTTTAATGATGTATTCGATTTAGTGACTTGCTAACTGTCTTGAATATAATTCTGGTTTAGTGGTAAACCATTGGTAATTCTTTTTCGTTGGCTAAAGTAATCAGTTTCACAGTTAACCAATGAAATTTTGTTATGTTTTTGATGACATTTTTGTGTGGTTAATTGATTTACTCTGGTTAAACATTTATACTTTTCCAGTGGACAGGTGTTAACTGCCACACCGTTAACCCTTGGAATGATTATTCAAGTTAGAACTGGTCAGCAATTCATTCATTGTCTGTAATGAGATATTTATCTAATCCATTGTGTTTATTCCAGCTGAGGAAACTTGAGACCAATTTTAAGAACATGTTATCAGAGGGTGATCCAGCGATAGAACAGGACAATAAATGGGAAGATGTAAGTAGAGAACATTGTGCACATTTCTTCACACCAATTCCCTAATTTCTTGATGATTATACCACTGAAAATGGATCTTAATTAACAGTAGCTGCTCCTGTGGACCCTTATCATGCAATTTTGCTGCAGCTTAGAGTTGACAGAGATGTCTCCCTATGAATTATTGTGATGCATTGTGAGTCTGGTGTAAGGTGATCTTGTGAATGTCATGTGGGCATTAACTGAAAAATTAATTTGAGGAACCAGTCTAATGAATAGAACGTTGTAGGTTTATGTCGATATTGCGTAGCAGGTATTGGCTGTTTTCTTACTGACTGGGTGATTAGTTATATTAGATGGTTATGCATTAGGTCTATTGGAGATGTAATTACTAAGCTAACACTATTGTTACAGGTCTATAATACTCTACATGTTGTATGTTAGGTGTAAGGTAATTTTCGTATTTTTGCTGACCAATATGTCTGTTCCTAATCATACTTTATCACTTTCACTGTTGGTTAACAACAGTAAGAATTTAGTCAACAAAAACTGATATTGGCCTGTGTGTTAGACTGTACTTGATGGAATACAAATTCTCTTTGATTGTAGATTGTTAATTTGATCCTAACTAATTGTGATGCGTGAGGAGGAATATTTTATATTTTGATTATATCAGATACTTTTAATCAAGTAAAATTGATGACTTTGAAGTTAAAAATATGGCTTCCTTTGCTAAAATAAATAGTTAATGTTGTTTCTGTTGTTTAGATTCGTATGAGATTTGAGCATGAGCCTGCATTTGAAGCTATAACGTTGGAGTCTGAACGTATGCGACTGTACAAGGAATACCTTGTCGCCGTGGAGGAAGCCTGTTTACATAGACATCATAATAAGAGAAAAAAGTCAAAGAAACACAAGAGTCGTAGATCAAGGTCAAGGTCAAGATCAGTAAGTAACGAAAAATATGAGTCAATTTTCGATGTCACACCCAACAGTCACAGCTGTTGGATAGCTTTCCAGCATGTGAAATTTGTTAGGTGTCAAGTTGGTTTTGAATTTATACAGTGGTGAGGGGCTAGTGATTACTAGTCAGACTGAAAATAAAAATAAGTTTGCCAGAATTTATCACTTGGTAGGTAGGTAGGTAGGGATTTCTTTCTATACAATAAAGAATAGTACAAAAAATGCCCCAAAAAATGTATGTGTTAGGATTTTCTTGAGAAGGTTGGAGCACTCTAAACAAACTTATTTTTATTTTCACGCTCGATGTTCAGTCCACACTCGTTGGAAAACTGATAGATTTAAACTTCTTGATAAAGAACAACTTTGTACAACAGCCATATTTTCTCCCACTTTTCTCTTTTTTTCAAGTTTTGTCCCTTTTGTGGTCTAGTAATCTAAAAAAGTGAAGTATAAATGCATAAACTTAAGGTAAATAAGTGGTCGCACAGCTGGTCCGATGTGATAAGATTCTTTATTGGACCAACACACAATATATCAGTCATGTCAGCCAGTCCAGTGCCTTTCACAAAGTCTGATGTTCTTAACATATATTTATAATGATTGATTTACTTTCAGGCTGATTATTCTGATGACGACACTTCTTCACGACATAAATCAAAGAAAAGACGAAAGTCACGTTCACGTTCCGCAAGCTACCATTCACCATCTGGTTAGTGTTAATATGTCCCTTGTTTTTGACTGAATTTCATCTTAATTGCATTATAAATAGCAAGTCATTAACTGAAACTTCTCAATAGCTTATCATTTATGTAAGAAGAAAAATAAATGTTTCCGGTAGGATTGAATTGCAGGTTGTGTATATACTGAAATTATTTATTTTCACAATGCATAAAAAATCAGTTGTGTTTATAATCTTTGTCCCATTTTTTCAGAGCCAAAAATATACAAAATTGGGTGAAAATACTAACTAATGGAATATCAAAATAAAAATAAGGGGAAATAAATTTTTCATCAGGTTTCTCTTATGCCTTATGCCTCTAAGAAGTTTTTACTTTATCATAATGTCATAGGGCCTCGACTTTTATGTTAGTACTGTAATTTACCTCAGATGATTTTAAAGTTAATTTTCGGAATTTTGAAGATCTGACATTGTTACCAAATGTGGTCTTGTTTTATATTCAAATTATCTAATTGTTGATTTTATTTCAGATAATGAAAAAGATGATAAATCATCGAAGAAACACAAGAAAAAATCAAAGAAGAAGAAACATAAAGGAGTAAGTATAGACACAGTTATGTTGTTGTTACTTTAGATTTTCATGTGCACAAACATTTCTTTTCAACTCGTGTATCCTATTTGATTTTAAGTTTTCCTAGGTTAACAAAAAAAATTTCTGGCCAAGCTTGTTTATTATTTTGTTTTGTTAGACTCCTTCAGGTATGTTTAGGTAAATGAATGATAGGCTTCAATTGTTGCTGGCTCCTTGTGATAGGGTAAGTCGCTGATTTCAAATCACTGTAACCTCTCACTGATGGTGGGCTGTGGGTTCGAGCCCCACTACCGATCATGTCACTTTATGTGAGAAAGTAGGCAGTTGTTTACGGAGGATGGGAGTCTAGTATTTGTTCTTCCCAGGAACGATGGTTAGATGCAATTGTCCGCCACATATGACTCAAACTGTTGAAAAGGGATGTAAAATTCACTGACATAACCAACGAAAGTATGACCTTTTAACATTTAGTTTTATAATACCCCCGCAAACGAAGGGGGTATATTGGAGTCACTCTGTTGGTCGGTCGGTCCGTCCGTCCGCATACAAGTTTGTGAAGCCAACAACTTCCACATTCTTTAAGCAATTGCAATGAAACTTGAAATATGCTATCATTATAAAGTGTAGATGTGCAAGACACAATTTTCATGCCCAGCGATTCACTCATTACAGAGTTATGTCCCCATGAACTTAACCATATAGTGTACTACTGCATTCTTAGTGTCAAAGCGGCAGTGGGGGTATAAGTCACCTCTGTGACAGCTCTAGTTTATCATTGTTGATATAAAGCTTTGCCCTTGTTATGAAGGCTTATCTACAAATTATACTTACAAATCTTAGGGGCATATTTCTGTCAGCAAACGATTCAATCCTTAAATCAATAGGCTGCAAGTTATGATGTTTGCCAGAAAATTTCATTAAGAATCACAGAAAATGAGAAAGTTTCTGGGAAATGTATGAATTCAATATAAATTTTGATAATTTACAATTGGGTAAATGTCATATTGTACTTTCCCATCCCATTCACCAAATCACAAGATTATCTTATTATCATGATACGCTGAAGATAGTTCAAAATTGTTGAGACATTTATCTAATTTTCTTAAATATTAATGTGTCAAAGTTTGTCTATATTGAACAATTTTGTGGAGTCTGAAAGTCAACATAAGATGTTTCCATTATTTTGCTCTTTTTTTATTTAGAATTATGTAATGCAGACAAAAATATGGCTTATTTATAGTTGAAATCATCTAAAATGACCTAGTTCATAGTTTCAATTGTTTCCAATCTTGTATTCCCAAATTCATACTTTATCTGCTACTTCTTAGAATTTCCACTTTAAATTGATTAATTATGGATTGTTTTATTCATTATTTTTTTCTTATAATCTTTGACAGGTTTTTTCCCCTAGTAATTGATTTTTACTTAGTACTTGAATTTTTTCTTCACTTTTTCTATACCAGTAATTGTGTAGGTCCTAATAATATTGCCATGATAGGGCTCAGTACTCATTTCTGTGGAAATGTGTATATGATGTAGTTTTTAATGTAAAAAAAACGAAACAAATATCTTGTAAAGAACCAAGAAAAAATTATTGACTTAGACATTTCTATTCCTGTAACATTTTAGTTTCTGTAAAATATGTTAACTACATTATAAATATCTATCATGCTGTAAGTTTAGGCGTATAATCAATTGATTAATGCTATCTTTGACATTCTATGTGTTTCGTTAACTACTGTAACGGAAAAGATGCTTAATATTTTAATTTTCCTGTGAGCTAGTGTTAAATTAATGGATTTGTAATTAATTGAAGAGTTTTTTTCTTCACATTCATATAAATTCAACAGTGATGTTTGTTCTTGCATTTTTGTTGCATAGATTACTGATGTTTAAAGTGTTACATTTCTAGATTTCATACTGAGCTTGAATCATTTTATGTTGAGATGGGGTTAGTATATGAAATGTTGGTTAATACTGGTAGGTAATCAAAGAGAATTGGTTAGTACTGGTAGGCAATCAAGAAGAATTGGTAAGTACTGGTAGATAATCCTAAGAGTGCTGGTTAGTACTTACAGGTTACTCATAAGCACTGGTTTGTGAACCAGGAGTATTGATTAGTGATAGGCCACCCAGAAGCACTTTTTCGCGAATATGTCTAAGCTCACTTTTGACCTATATTTCTTGGCATGACGTATTAATTATTCAGAAGACATTCCTCATTCTATTGGATGACTCAGAGGAAACTCTTCCTTCCATTGGGTGAAATCTACAAGCGCAGGAAAATTAAGACCTCACCAACTTCTGCAGTCTGCAGTTGTTTAATGTCTACTTCTTGTGGTTGTAAAATTAGTGAAGTAAAAATGTACGAAAATGCATTATTCTGCGGCCGAAATAAAGTTATAAACCGTTATTAAAAGCCTTCTACATTTATTTGAATTAATATACAGTAGATATGACTATATGCATAATTTATATGACCTAATATCAACATTTTAATATGTGACCTAATTGGACTGCTATGTGATAAGTGGTGTTCACACAGTACTGTAATGGCTATTTAGGAATTAAATAAAATTCATACATCATAACATCAAAGACACTTCGCGACTGTCTTTTTAAAGACATTTCTTGTTAGTTCTGATAGGTAACCCAGGAACAATGGTTTGCACTGGTTAGTACTTGTATGCATAGGTGAATTGTCTGCAGTACAAATAATTATGGTAGTTCGTAAACAGGGATATGCTGACCACTTGTTACTTGTATGGATTAAAAACAACTTTGAATTTTTTTATCCAGCCGTCTTGCCACTTCTGAGATTTTTTCATGGCAGTTTTTCTCTTGTCCTTTGATGAGTGAACAGGGTGACGTCAAACTCTTGGTTGGATGTTTTTTTTTAATGTTATTTGAGAATGTGTGACAGATCTATTGTACCACTGTTGAAGTGTGCACCGTTGTTTTTGTGGAATACCTATTTTTATGTAAATTAACTGATACGATACATTTCACTTGAGGAAAATCTGTCTTCTTTGGTTACTGGTTGTCAAAGAGATTTCACATTCATTATTCAGAATTGGCAAGTCATGCTCTGGTTTCTAATTGAAGCCAACATTTTTTGAAAGTTTTTATTTGGCAAAAAAAATATCAATGTTAAATTAATTAATTCAGATTGCATGAAAATGAACTGCATGTGGTGCACGTGTTTTTCATGTTGATGTTTCACTGCTGTTGAGTACAACGGCCCCATTTTGTTTATTTCTATCATTTCCCAGACTGTTTGACTTAAGAAAATATTTTCAGTGTAATTGTTTGACATTATTGCTTACTTTTTGTCAATAATGGTTCTACTTACAAGTAATTACATTGGCAATGTCGATAACCAGAATCTCCTGGCAGCAATGACTCATGCCTGAATTGTAATGAAAAAGGTATTAACGGATTTAGGGTTGAAAATTCACCCCATTCCCCAATCCAAAAAGTACATATTTTCTCCGCGGTTAAATAGGTACAAAATTCCCCTTCAGTAGAATTTTATTTTTCTTGAAATTATGTTTGTTAAAAAGATCATTATATTAATCTGTAGGATAGCATTATGTCCCTAACCATCAAGGTTATAACCTGTTGGTAATTAAGTCTGTTGTAATGTGATGTATGTACATTGTAATGTTACTGTTCCCCTTCAGGATTCAATTTTCCCATACTAAGGGGCCCACCATCTTTCCCCTTAAGGTGAAAAAAAGCTACATTCCTGCTCTGGCTTTCTATAGAATGATGTAATTATTTCGTAAAAGAATCAAACTAAAGTTTCCGTACATTCAGCAAATGAATTATCTGGTATTGTTATAATCAAATTGTTGGTATAATCACTAGTTATTACTTTATCTGTTACCATTAGTATTTGCAGCCAATTACACTAATCATGCTGGATGTAATATTTGTTTGTTTTTGTTTCCGTATTAAATGACATGTAATGTTCATCATCTCCATTAGATCTTACTGTATCGGATATACTCTGTTTAATGATTGATGTTCTTCTACCACCTGACTGGCTCATCTGCTGGTATCTAGATGTCTGGCCATATAAGTAATTATCTACAGTCAACATATGTCTGAATGGATGCAGGCAATTTGGTCAATTGATCTTGTGCCTTGATCTCTTAATTAGCAATCACGAACAGCAGTTAATTGCTTGTGTTTCTAGCCATAGATGGAAGTGGGTTTTTTTTTTTCTGTGAGACATGCTGTTCCTGGTGTTTTCTCAGTTTTGTATATTTATTGTAAGCATCAAATGTAAATAGAAAAAAAAAATAAACGAAACCGCATGGTATCACCAAAATAAACCCCAAAAAACTGAACATGTGCGATGTGAGATGTTAGGTGTTCTGCAGACAGTCAATTGATGTATTAAATTTTGTTTGTTCTTGTGTATACTCAAGTAAAGAATTTTCATTAATGCCGTTCTTGATAACAAGACTTAGTGTTATCATAGTATTAGGATTGTTAAAAAAATGTGTAGTTGTTGCATATTCTTGAATGGCTAATTCAGAATGCTGTTGCCATGCTGGTGCTTATCTTGTTCAAATTCAGATAGGGTCTTCTGGTAGGGTCTAATATTGCTTTTAGAAGCCTCTGTGATTGACTAGTTATAGTCTCTGACTAGTTGTGAGAGCTACCTACGATACCAGAAACTGTCTAGCTGGCTATGGGAAAGTAAATGGTTCAACCAAGGTGCATGCATGAGTCATCCAAGCTGAAACATTTCCAAATGACATAGCTGTTGGTTTGGTGTTAAACCCTAGAGAAAAAAGTTATATTGGTTCAGTTTGGCTAATTTAGCTACTTGTACATGCCTTTAGTATATTAATTAGATAAATTTATTGTTTAGATATAAGTATGAGAGCATAAACCTTTATGTAAACCACGAAGGGATATATAATTTTGTAATTCTTAAAACCTTCACCTATATTGAAACTCTTAAAATAAGAAGAAAAAATGGTTATTTCCCAGGAAATGACACTCAGTGTCACATTTAACCCAACCTTTCTAGGTCATCAATCTTACACATTACCAGTGTCATAGATCACAGTCTCCGTAAAATATGTGTTTAAAAAATTACACCAACTTAGTACCACTGGGATTTTTTTTTTTGTAATTGACAGAATTTGAGTTAAAATGTTGCGATTCACACCCTCTAATGTTGATTTTAAAGTAATAAAGATAAACCTGTTGCTAATTGTTTCTAATCCTGAAAAATGTATCTGTTATTTTATTCTCCTGTGTGCCTTTGAAGATAGCAGTGCAGAGCACAATGTCATGTCTTTCTCAGGGTAATTGATGATCTTGTCTATGATCTGAAAAATTACTTTCGAAAAAAAAAATGTGATGAGTTAATTGCTTTAGTCAGTGAGAGACGTTACATTTATTGATTTGATCTATTTTGTAACATTGAAAAGTCAGCTCTAAGATTTGGGGAAGGGGTTGGTATAATCGGAAACACCAAACTTCACATGTTAAGATGCATAAAATTGTTCACATATTTATTTTGAACAAATTTCTTTCTGAAAAATGAACAGAAATATGGAACAGTTTAGGAGTCATTCCTAATTTCACTATTCTATTCTAAGAGATGCCCCTCCTGACATTTCTTAAGGGAATGAAACAATGTCCTTGCTGACAGTGACATATCCCAAGGGAATGAAACAATGTCCCCTTCTAACGTATCCCAAGAGAGTGAAACAATGTCCCCTTCTGACATATCCCAAGAGAGTGAAACAATGTCCCTTTCTGACATATCCCAAGGGAATGAAACATTGTCCCTTCTAACGTATCCCAAGAGAGTGAAACAATGTCCCCTTCTGACATATCCCAAGAGAGTGAAACAATGTCCCCTTCTGACATATCCCAAGAGAGTGAAACAATGTCCCCTTCTGACATATCCCAAGAGAGTGAAACAATGTCCCCTTCTGACATATCCCAAGAGAGTGAAACAATGTCCCCTTCTGACATATCCCAAGAGAGTGAAACAATGTCCCCTTCTGACATATCCCAAGAGAGTGAAACAATGTCCCCTTCTGACATATCCCAAGAGAATGGTAAAATATCCCTTCTGATATATGTCGTAGGAGTGAAACAAATATATAATATCCTGTTACTAGGGAAAGTGGAAAACATCATCTGGCTATGAAGTATAAACTAGTAGTTACAATTACTCTTGATGTGTTTTCAGGCTGGCTATTCGTCTGGTAGTGAGTTGAGTGAAGGAGAATTGGAGAAACAGCGACGACTTCTTCTGCAGCAACTAGAGGCTCATTCCTGAACACAGACTTACAACATTTTTTTTCTCATGTGCAGCTGTAGTGTGGAAAACAACTAATAGACATTTAATTGAAACGACAGTGCTATGTTAACTTACAGTATATTATGTAATGATTGGCTTCTGGAGGCATTTTTTTGCCAAAATCATGAACTTTGCTTTGTCCTTGTTATTAAGGTATTTGTCTAAGATAATTTTCAACATTTTGACAGCGATTTTGATTATTGCTTAGTAGGATTGGAGAAGAGTTTTAAAATAACTTCTGTTTTGCATTAATGGCAGTAACATTGTCTTACTCGGAAATGTTAACACGTTCTGGATTCTTCATTTTACCATTTTTTGTTACCATGTTACAATCTTGTAATACTTTTTACATTTGTTTCTGAGGTGTGATAATACATCCAACTGTTGTTGCATTAAGCATGATTCCTGTTGAAATTACTTGTTTTTGAGACATTACCTAATCTATTTTTTATACAGTTTAAGGTAAGATTATAATGATTTGAGATGACAGAACTTGAGGGTTTTTGTCTTAACTCTGATAGTACTAAGTCTTTAATATTCTCAAGTCTTTCCAGACTTGAACTAATGATAATTTTCATTACTCAAGCAGAATTAGTTTCAATAGTTTAATCAAAATTAATGTTAAATATTATTACTTAGTGAATATATTTCAGACTGATCTTAGAGAATGTCTTGAAGTTTTTTACTCAGTTGAAGCTGATGAGTGATTAAGGGCTATTGTAGCCTTTTTTATTGTTTCTTGGGGCTTATATGTACTGAATGGATATGAGAAATATCTGTTTGAAGTTGTATCATTTTCACATCATTTGGGTACATATTATAATAAACTCATAAGTGTCCTTTGCTTGTTATTTTTATCCCATAGCCTTTTGTTGTGATACATAGTAACTGATATCATATGAATTTTACATTTTTCCAACTTAAGGTGAATCGTCAAAGCACAAATTTGTGAAAAAATAGCCACCTGACATTTTTGCTATGCATCATAAAACGTGGCGTTGTTCAATAATTACTGGTAGTACATAACTGAAATGAGTTTTTATCAATAGCTAATGATTCAATGTATATTTCTGCACCAGTAAAATAATATTTGATGATTAACAAGTATCTATAATTCTCACCTGAATCAGGCAAATTCCAGTCGCCAAAATAATATATCATAATATCAAAATTAATTTAAACTACAATGTCCAACTATAACTTCAATATGTCATTGAGGGTTTCCATATTTTAAATTTTCACTAATAAATGTTTTTCCATGTTTATTTTCAATTCTTAACACAGTCCTCAACTTTCACACAGTGAATTTTCTTCCATGTGTGTTTAGGCTACTGTGTAGTACATAGTGTAAACACGTGTGGAGGATTTTTGTAAAATGTGAATATTGAGGACTGTGTTCAGAATTGAAAATAAACATGGAAATGTACATTTAATCATTAGCTATTGATAAAAACTCATTTCTGTTATGTACTTTCGGTAATTATTTTACAATGCCACTTCTTTAGGATGGATTGCTAAAATGCCAGACGGCCATTTTGTAGCAACTTCGAATTATCTTAATTTCTAGTATCACAGTAAGGAGTAATTTTGTTTGTTTTGTTACTGGTTACATGCCCATTAAACATTATTGTCATAGGGTAGGGCATTTTTTGTGGGATGGGGGTATTGTACTTGAAAACATAAGGAAAGGTTGAATGTGAGAAAGTTGCTGTATTATTCCTTGGACCTAACAATTAGTCTAGGATTGCGGGAAACTTTAACGTTAACGTTAGGATGGCTTGGGTAACCAGAATCACACAATTTATTTTTACACTTAAGTACCTACTTCTCCATTGTATTCTGTAACTGGGAAATACGCCTGGTACTTGTATAAGTGTAGGGTTACACATTCTGGTTATCTGGGCCGATTTGGCTTGTTATCGAAATTGACCGAGATCTCTTGGCCATAAACATTTCCATTAAGTTTGGTGAGGATCCAAATAAAACTGTTTGAATTGGAGAGTGGGCATCGTTGTGGACGCCGTCCATTCGCCCGCCCGCCGCTGTAGATGATCCCATAATACGATCCGTTTATTCAAACGGGCGTACAAAAGTATGTTGACATTTCGGACTTATAAGAGATAGGCGCTGTCAACTGAAAGGAAAGTCTAGGGTTATTTTACTTTGCCCGCCTACATTATAAATGATGAATTGGTTACATCTTGGTCTCGGTAAAAAAATAGGTGATGACTTGTGAACTGATAGATAAATGGTAGTATTTCATCTGAGGCAATTTTCAATAAGTCCCAACGCCTATTAAAAAGATATAGAAATGTCAATATTCACGTGATATGTTATTATGCTTGCCATTAGCACTGCTTTTAAAAACAAAATCAAATGGCATAAAATTAGGCACTTTTGGTCTAGACGGTTATCTGATAACATTATTATGAAATGATGAATATTATATGCCCCGTCGTTCAATGATATTCTATTGAAATTAGAAGAATACCGTCCGATATTAATTCTTTCTTTCTCTGAATCATTATATGACGTATTTCAGGTTGCTAAAATGCTTGTCTTGGGACTTGCGTTAATTCTTTGCCTGTCTGTGCTCTCTTATCAATTAGTAACGTTTGAGTGTGTATGATGAGGAATTTCGCTGTTTTCCTTCGGGATTTTGGTGCAATTTAACAAGGATAATGATACTTTGTCTGCACATTCTCCAGCAATGAAGCAACCTTACCGGAAATTTAATCATTTCAAATTTCTCGTTCTCAGTTCCCAAGAAGAATGGGTTTTGTTGCTTTTTAACAATGGCTGGATGAATTTAGTGGCCAAGCTGCTCTGTCTTTGCGTTAAATGAATTCCTGTATTTTCTCCAATTGTCAAAACGAAGTCTACAACGCGGTTTTTCCAAAAGGAATCCACCTGATTTTTATCTGTGTTTCTCCATTACTGCTAATGAATGCGGACAAAATGTCAACATCCGGTGTACGTTTTAATAAACACACCTTAATTTCCACTGAGCTAGGAGTCTGAGATTGGAGCTGAGAATCTTTTTTTATAAGATCGAGGGCTTTTCTTTTTCCGAGGCCTAATTGATTGATCTTTTAGCAAACAGTCATATATATATATTCTCCTGAATATACGTTTATTTAATTTACTGAAAACAAATTCTGCGAGCATGTATGAGAGATAGATGAGAACAGATTCACTGAAGAAGAAAACACACACAAATGAGTGACGGCACTTTCTTTCAGCTTCCAAAAATTCCAACCTTCCTAAGTACATGTACTACCTTCAACCAAACCCACCAGCGTAAACCCCGCCCAAAATATAGGGACGCACAAAAATAACGTTCATCATATGTGAAATTATAGAACACAAACTTACGTACTTTTCTGACTGCATAAATTGAGGATCTACACTGACTA
Organism: Lutraria lutraria; assembly: GCA_964023205.1. Classification (NCBI taxonomy): domain Eukaryota; kingdom Metazoa; phylum Mollusca; class Bivalvia; order Venerida; family Mactridae; genus Lutraria; species Lutraria lutraria. The sequence goes on from OZ026848.1 coordinate 5,214,100, forward strand.
AATTGTCTATAAAATTCAACAATGGATACCTACTTGAATTGTTTGTTTAATTATTTATACCATAAATTAGGCATGAGACGATAATTTACGACATAGGATCACCGATTTTATGGTAATACGAATATATCAATTTTCTGTATATAACATTTAGTCGTATGAGGATTTGTTTTTGTCTTATTCGGAATCATGCAATGGAGAGAAACATCTGACTGAAAATACGTGTATAAAACTTCTGACAATGACAAAATTCATGTTTATTGGGAGCAACAGAATTTAATGAATTGAATATATAATGCACTGACATTTCCTACGGTTTAAATTAAGAGGACACTCGCTTGTTTTAAATTGATCAAAAATGCATAACAAAGCCTACAAAAATGTTTTTTTCTCGTTATCCGACCTGCCCTAATTAATTCCCGTGACCCTAGATGTTTTATTATGCCCGTGGTAAAGAACATCCATTTTCTCACCTTCGTACTTTTCCACACGCTTTCAAGAGCAAAGAAAAGCCAAGAGCTACAGAAACAAAAAATCGTACAACAATGCATTGACATTGTCTGGAACATGTTGACACGTGTTGTACCCTCACGTGGAGCTGATCCAATTAATGCACACAGAAGAGGAACAAGTACTTGATTATGAACCTGAATTAAAAATTAGCGCGATGTTTGTCGATTGTAAGTATACATGTACAGTCAAACATATGAACAAAGACCACCTTGGGAAATACAAAAAGGGGCATATATAAACAGGTGACCTGTATGCGGAGGTCTGTTTGTTCTAAATAATAAATGACGATTGTTTAAACAAGACCTATATTCACAGCGTGGTTTTATTTGGAGGTGACCGCTTATATAGGTTAGACTGTAATGTTTACTTAAGGCATGATCTTGCGGACAATTCTCACTTACACTTTCAGCACCATTCATACGTTTCTGCAGCATTTAATTTACAGTTCAACACACATAATTATGCAACTCAAGTGATGTCTTCAATATTGTAAATATAGATCTATTCCACTTTCCAATCCAAACCATTTCACTATTAAAATCGAGCCGTCGATGTTCCATTGCTTTCGGGGAACATGCCATTTACAAGTTGAAATATCCAACGTACATTTGCTGAATTTCATTTCCCCCAGCAAACGTAGTGTGATATTATTTTATTTACAATATGTTTCAACCACTAATTGATTGATATCAACATTCTAGTTTTAATCTTCACCAATTTATCATTCGCTAATAATTGATTTAGACTATAATGCTTTATTCTTCAGTAAGTAGTTCGTGAATTGATTGATAATTAATTAATAAAATAGTTATACATATATGATTTGTCTTATTGTTATATAGTTGTTCGGTACGTAGATCCGTCTTTGGTTTATTCCTGTTAGTGTTAATTCACCAACTTATATCAGCAAGATCCTATGTTAAGAATGTTACATCACGGAACCCAAAGGGGTCCGTTTCAATGACATATCAAAGCTTTATATCTTTTTTGTCTCAATTGTTTTAACGATGTATTGTCCACCGATACAGATAATTACCCAAACTATTAACAGTGATCAAAGTCTCCATGAATAAAAACGGATTTATCTAATGATATGTCTATGAGATTGGTCCAATGCAATCAAAAAATCTTAAAGATGTTTTCTTAAAATGCTATTTTTGTGGATATTGTAAAGATACGAAACTGTGATACAGTTTAATTCCAACTTAGCATCAGCGTATGTCTACTGTTTAACAATCACTTTGGATACCATTCACATCCGAAGACCTATACAAACATTGTTAAAAGACTAATAAAAAATCATTAGTCCAATAAGTTAGGGAAAGTCGGTAGCAAAAACCCTTTTTTAATGCTGAATAGCTCTCAGCGCTGGCATTCTAGTTTCATTTTCCCAAACATTAAATGTTAACACTGTCCGTCCGTTAAAATTGTGGTGTCCGTCGGTTCAAATTTTGGTTTTCGAGCGAGAACTCAGGAAATATTTAATGGATTGGTTTCATATTTTACATGAATGTGTGTAAAAATAAAATACAGGTCGAGATCGATTTCCGTTAAAATTCAAACATTTTCACAGGAGTTATAGCCCCTTTTGACTTAGCTCTAAGGGGTGGCATTCGTTTTCTCCTGACACATTTCTAGTTTCTTTTTTCCAAACATACAGTTCGTACTTTGGCGATATGGTTTGTTCGCACGTACCTTGGGTTTTACTGATACTTGATATTCCTGAAACCATATAAAATGTTCTTTTTGTTGATTACTAGAATGCGGACTGCGCAACATGATATAAAACATTGTCGAGATACAGAAACACTTGTAACACCATGTAACCATAACCAATAAAAAGCATTACTCCACGAGGATCATTTTACCAAGACCTAACCTTTGGTGAGGGAAATGTATTGCCATTAATGGCATTTTTTACAAAACCGTGGAAGTTCCTCTCACTAAAGTGACTAAAATTTCAGGATGTCATGAGAAAAGTATCACTGAACATTATTATAACTTTTATATTTTATAATATTGTACATAATTTTTCGTTCGGGGGAAATCGTTTTAGTATCATTGTTGTCATAGTTGTCAACCCAATGTCATCATTTGTTTCGTTTCATCGTGATATGATCAGGCAAAGCATCACCTTGGAGGCTTGAAGTTTGTTCTAAAACCTAACTTGTCTGAGCTGGTTGATCTCTCCGTGACGTCCGATTGGAACAGAAATGTAATAATAACATAGTTACCTTCCTCCGAGACTCTGAAAGGATTAATCATAATATACTGTCTAGTCTGTTTTCAGCAATTTTGCTAGATTGCAAAATCAATCATTGACTTTAATATTTTCATTTCTATTTTGAATTATACGAATTTTTCGTGAATTGTGATTGAAATTTGACAATCCAATCCTAGACGGCACAAAAGAAACTTCATCTCTTAAAGTGAAGTTTACGATAAAGAAAATTATGACATTCTAACGAGACAGTCTACATTTTTATGTTATAGATAAGAAATAGATTTCCTTGAAAAAAAGCACTTACTAAACATCCTAGCTCCCCACCAAACTCCACCATACAGGGTTTTAATAAAACAGGGAACATAAACCTATGGACACAAACGGATATTGGACACAAAAGGATGGACACAAAAGGATATGGACACAAACGGATATTGGACACAAAAGGATTGACACAATGGATATGGACACAAAAGGATGGACACAAAATGATATTGGACACAAAGGGATATGGACACAAAAGGATATGTACACCAAAAGATGGACACAATATGATGTCGACACGAAGGATATGGACACAAAAGGAGCAACAACAGACGAACAAACCAGACATGATTGCATCTCTAAACAATTGGTTGTGGCATTTAAGGCCGCGGTTGTGGTCCAGGTCCAGTTAGAGCGCTGGGCTTGTAAACTAGTCATTCTGGTTCGAATTACAGTCGCGGTAGGTCATACATACACTTTCATGAAAATTTGACAAAAATGTTGATTTGCATCATTTGTCGGGATCAATTAGTACTGGTTAGAATAACTGGTTAGGTGACCCGACTGTCATATATAATTCAAATACCGCTGAAAACAGCATAAAAACCATTGAAAATGTGTGTTATGTCTAGGTCAACACCCAGACAACAGCTTGGCATAGATATAAATTTGAATTTAATTCATTCTTTATATTGAACCAAGTAGTACAGTAGATATATGGAAATGATTAATTAGTTTTCTTTGCAACGCAATACATACGATTAATCTGACAGACATTGTTCCAAATATAGCTGATAAGGTCGAGCATGCAGCTGTCAGCAATTCATCCATAGACACTTATAACACAATTATATGTTTGCTTGTCTAGATGATCACTGGACTAGTGGTAACTCGATGGACTACTGAACGAAAGGTAGTGGGTTCAAATATCGGCTTCGCTTTCCGAATTTCTAAGGGACACTTTTTTCACTGTCCCAATTCCAACTACCGAGCCAAGTACTGTGTCTAGAAAATCTCTAGAAAAAGGATGAGGTATAAATCAGTGCTCTAATGAATGCATGCTAAAGGAAGGCTCAATGTTTCCTTTGCTTTGGTCCAAATAATCTGGAAACAAAGTATATGAAACAATTAATGATTAATTAATTAGTGAACCGGAAAAGATGTGTGTGTTTGGTATCTTTGTTTTACTGGCTTGTGTGCATCGGCAGATCCAGTTTGGTTTGATGTTGTATGGTCAATGTAGAAACAGACAAAGTCGGTCGCTGTATAATATTTGCTGCAGGACAGATCTGTTTACACCACATCGACATTTATTACCCCCACTGTGCAATTATTTCGAAGCAAGTCGAGTTATGTTTCAATCAAAATTAATATTGGATTACTTCATTCTACTCAAATGAATGTATTGTATTTTCAGGTAGTTGGCTGTGAGAGACTGCGTCATAAATATTTCATGTAATGGGTGATATGTTTATATGTTATACAATCAATCACACAAAGGACAAGTGAAATTGTCGTTTTATGTTTTAAATTATGTTTGAAATAGCATTGAATATTTATCACCTAGTATTTTGAAGTTACTGTACTAAGCTCTAGTGAAGTATTTCCTTTTTATACTAGTAAATTTCCAGAAGCACATTGGGACCCGAATAATTACATCAATACATCCATATTTCATTATATCATACCATGAATTAGGACTTATTGGGAAAAATAAACTCTTTAGTGTTTCAGAGTCTTTACTATGTTCTAGTAGGCTAGTACATAGCATTCAAATTTGCATGGATCTGTCTCCGTGGTCGAGTGGTTAAGGTTGCTGACTTCAAATCACTGTAACCTCTCACTGACAGAGGGTCCTGGGTTCGAGCCCAGCTACCGACCATATATCTTTATGTGAGAAAGTAGACAGTTGCTTACGGAGGATGGGCGTCTAGTACTGGTTCTTCCCAGGAACGATGGTTATGTGAACTGTCCGCTTCATATGACTGACTGTATGAGTGTAAAACTCAAATAAACACACAAAACAACCGATTTATTTGTATTCAATTAATATGACAAATGCTATCGGTTTGTTGGTCCATATTGGCGATAGTGTTTGTTCAAAGGTGCACCTTTCACGAGAAGCGATTTGGTAATGGTGTATTTATTTAGCAGCTAAGTATACCACGTTTCATTTTACTTCACGCTCTGTGTCTATAGAACGGTCAATTTTTTTTTTGATTGGGAACCGAACACGTCAGATGAAGAAAATGGAGCAATACAAAGAAAGTGCGAAGTGATAAAATGAAATTTGTAAGAATGATTTATCTAATTAGTCCATGTTTTAATGAAATGCATCCTGCTGTTAAATACTGACTAAACTCGACGTGGCGGAGGCGTTACACAGAAATAATGTCCGATGTCTTGTTAACATTTTATTAAATTTGTTTGAAGCGAGACATAATGTCTTGTCATTCAAGTGTGGCGCATTAAATTCATGCACAGGGATGAATACGCTAATATGGCATCGGAGTAGCTACCGAGCTGCGGCAATAATTTCTAATTAAGTGTTGCTTTGAGATATAAATATGATTAAACGGCAAACCGTGTGCTATATAACGACCATTACCTTTTTATTATATTTTTTGCGACTAATTCCCTCACGCAATTCGAAAAATGATATTTTCCCGGAATCCCATAATCAATTTAGTCCATTTTCCGATACATTATTCATGTCTTTTTTATTCACACTATTTTTTGATGCATTAAAAGGATAACTCATTGTGTAAACCATCCCGTAAAATGACACAAATATGTATTTAAGACGTATATACATTATCTATCAACTCGTGGACGATTATTACAGCTTCTGAATGCAATTAAATCCGTATATAACTCAGTTATAGCTTGTGTCTGAACATCTGATGGTTTAACTGACAATTTTACATGCCCTGTTGGTCTGCGTCAAGGATGTAAGATGAGTCCAATATTGTTTGTTTTATTTATCAATGAATTGGAGGAAACATTAAAAAGAAACAATGATATAAGAGGAATTCAATTATTTCCAGATATTGTGGAAATTTTACTTTTGATGTTTGCAGACGATATTGCGCCTATGTCTGATACAATCAATGGTCTACAAAAACAGTTAAATGTTCTTAACAAATTCTGCATTGATTATAAATTAACAGTTAATATTGAAAAAACAAAAATGCTAGTTTTTAAAAGAGGTGGCCAATTAGCAGGTAATGAAAAGTGGTTCTTTAATAACCATCAGATAGCTGTTGTCAGCAATTTTACTTACGTAGGTGTATTATTTACAAATATATTGTCATTGTACAAAATGGCTAGTGCTGTGGCTGCTAATGGGAAAAAGGCATTTATGTATACTTTTGTATCATTGCTTGAATTAGGTTATATACCGTACTCAACTTTTTTTTAAATATTTGATTCCAAAATAAGTTCTATCATGTTATATGAATCAGAATTATGGGGTTTAAGGAGAATGTCTTGTATTGAAAATGTCCAAAGTTTTGCATGTAAATTTTTTTTTCAATGTAAATATTACAAGTTGCAATAATGCAGTTATTGGGGACCTTGGTAGGTTTCCCATGTACATAGTGGCATCTAAACGTGTTCTAAAATATTGGATACGTATACTCTCCCTACCAAATAGTAGATTTGTAAAATTATGTTATAACAACTGGGTTTTGAAAATTGGATCACAATTGTAAGACTTGAATGACAAAAAATGGTTTTGGTTACATCTGGACAAGCCAGTAAGTAGTAAACTCTAAGTTATTTCTATTGAATTATACAAATCGCCTTAAAGATAAATTTTTACAAAACTGGAGAAGTGAAATTACAAATAATAATAAATTGCATTTTTACAAAGATTTCAAATTAAATTTTTGCAAGGAACCCTATGTATCAGCAATTGATGTTTTAAAATTCTGAACATGTTTGGCAAATTTTCGATTCTCAGCGCATAAGCTAATGATAGAAAATGGTAGATATTATAATATTTCTAGAGAAAATAGAGTCTGTGTGTATTGTGAAACAGGTGTTGAAGATGAATTCCATTTTGTTCTAATATGTCCGTTAAATGTCAACATTCGCTTTAAACACATTAATAAAAAAATTTGGACCTTACCAACACATAAAATTTTGTCAATAATGTCATTAACTGAAGAAGAAGATATAAGAAATCTTGCAAATTGAATGTATTTATTTTATTCTTCTAAGAAAAGAAATGACTTTTTACTTGGTCTTGATGCATAGATTTATTTTATTGATAGACATATCAGTTATATCTCAGTCTGCACTGTTGTTGCATATATGTAATCATTTTTGTTATTTTTTGTGTGTAAAATACAATGTCATGTACATATTATATATGTGTATGGGCCGGTGGCCTTATATATTTTCACAATAATGATAAAGATGTTTTTATTTTGATATGATACAAATAACGCTATGCTCGTTTTTGTATTGCTAAAATTGGAGTAATTAAAGCAACTGTGGTAATTAGATGGACTGCTGTGTATAATATATTTCTTTGTTTTTTTAGATATTTTGTTTTCTGAATGCTGTTGTTCGACTAGTGGCTTGAGTTCAATTGCTACGTTTGGGGCCTTGTCTGTGTGAACATTGAAGAAATGTATGGGACGTGTGAGTGTAAGCTTTGCAATATACATTGTGGACTGTGCAGTAAAGGTGTGGGACGGACAGGAGTTATCCTCGCCATATTCTTTGTGGACTGTGAAGAATGGTATGAGGCGGATAGGGGTTATGCTGTCCATACGCTTTGTGGACTGTGAAGTAAAGGCGTGGGATGGAAAGGGGTTATTCTCGCCGTACGCTTCGTGGACTGTGAAGTAAAGGCGTGGGTCGGATATGAGTTCAGGTCACCATTTGCTTTGTAGACTGTGAATTAAAGGCGTGGGACGAAAAGGGGTCATCCTCGCCCTCGCTTTGTGGACTGTGAAGTAAAGGCGTGGGACGGAATATGGACTGTGAAGTAAAGGCGTGGGTCGAAAAGGGGTTATCCTAGCTATCTGCTTTGTGGACTGTGAAGTAAAGGCGTTTGGCGGAAAGGGTTTATCCTCGCCATCTGCTTTGTGGACTGTGCAGTTAAGGCGTGGGACGAAAAAAGGGGTTATCCTCGCCATCTACTTTGTGTACTGTGAACGAAGATGTGTGACGGATAGGTATTAGCCTTTCCAATTGCAGTGTGGACTGTGGTGTAGATACATACGACATATTGGCATGATCATGAGTCGTATTAATAAATGTATTTATTGCGTGTGGTTCTGTACCTACAAGTGTGTGTTAATATATGTCACGATGTATGATTTATATCTATATGTAGTTTGTATGATGAAATAGAACATGATAATCTATAGGTTATATAAGGGAAATCAGTTTGTAAATTCTACTCATATTGTACCACTGTTTTCTTAGTGAATAATTACAATGATTGTAAAAAGCATTTTTTGTTAATATCAGATTGTTGTACGACCACGACAATCTATAATACATTATTCAATATACAATACAATGTATGTCCACAAGATTATTATAGGTGACTGACATAAGTCAGATATCATACATTTTAGTTAGTAAATTTAGTTGTGTTGTATAAATCACAGTCACTACTATTTAGACAGGCGATAATAATGACATTGGATTTTGTTTGATTACTAGTATGTATCCACGCGAACAAGTAAATACTTCTACACTAGATCATGGCTTGTCAAATATGTCAACATTGCCTTCGAAAATTTATCCCCACTTACCAAAACGTTCAATGATGGGTGTAATCTTATCTTTTTTCTAGGGTTAGATGTTTGGGATCTAACAACTAGTATAGCCCCACTTAACTTTGCTATATACCTTTCCATTGTGACATTCTGACTGTGGTCTTAATATATGTGCTTGGTTAGTTGTGGGATTTTGGGAAAGGTCGTATTTTGGGAAAGGTTTTTTTTTGTTTTGTTTTGTTACAGTTTCCAATCTAAACTTCCCCTGTTATTGTACTGACAGTTTCGAGGATATTAGATTATTGTTTTATGAAGTATTGTTGCACGGCTTGTAATGTCCTTTAAGTTTTATAACTATGGTATCTGATTATGTCTCCATTCCTGTCTGTTTGTACGATATAAACTCTAAATAATTGAATGTCATTGAATCAGTAGGGATTTGATATAAAACATAAAGTAATTGTACGTAATCTGGTGGAAATAGACAATAATGCAAGCCATGCTTGATCTTTTTAGAGAGAATTCTATGATATATTCCCAGGTTTACATCCCTTCTTAAAAGTTGTTTGTGAGTGAGTAGAATTCAAGATAATTAGTTAAAAACAACTCATGCTTTTGTCTTGAACGTCTTTTGTTAACATGATTTATAATCCAAAGATGGAACAGACAAAAAGTCGGAACATTGCATTAGGAGAGATGCCAGTAAAATTATTGTTTAACTTAACTATTAGTAAAAACTAACCAAGTCCCATGGACTGTTAAATGAGACAGCGATGGATACTTATTAGAGAGTTGGTTATCAAACATCATTTGAATAACAAAACTAAATCTGGTATTGTTCAGACAATACAAAGAGGTAATTAGATAATGAGTGTTGCAACATATCGGTGTAATAATTTTCCAATAAGGTACTGCTATTACATTTTTTTTTTACAAATTCAGTTTGAACAAAAACAATATAGTGTTTGTACATAATTCTCCACCATTGATTCTGTTACTGTGATATGTTGCTGACAGGCCACGTCTTCTACGCACACACTGTAATCTTATAATTATTGTTCTATCTGGTGTATAAGAATCCGCAAATACATAAAGGTATTTCTCATCATTTGAGCTCAAACATATTAAATAGGATTTCAACTGATTATCATCAGGTTGTTTAAATTTGAGACATATTTTGATTTTAGAGAGATAAAGCATTTTGAGCAATGTGATCACGTATGATATAAATTTTGGTTTTGCCATATACTTTATTTATTTTACAATAACGCCACGGCTGTAACGAATAAGTTACAGTTTTTTAGCATTGGCACATTTTGAAAAATAACTACTTTCGTCGGAAGATATAGATTATGTGTTAAAAGATTTAAATCAACAGAAAATGATATAATACTTCACATTTCACCAGACATAGGATATTAAATGATCCTTTCTTCCATATCGTATCGGGGGAATTAAAGCTAAACATATCACGTCCCATTGGGAATACAACACTTCATCAGAGCGAGATAGCTGTCTGTTTGTTACACTTTTTCTTCTTCGACCATTTGTACCATAGATGGCGTATGGTAACCACACTAATGGACTGAAGGCCTACCTTTTAAATACGTTTAATGATGGTTACTAGATATATTTGTTGTGTCATATTGGATGTGAAATATGCGATGCAACAATTAAGAAGTGATACGTTCGATCACAAAGGAGGACCATTAACACCTGCAATTAAAATATCATTAGAGCAATAAAATTCAATCAAAACAGTTTTCACACCAACGAATGCGTCTCTGTTTTCTGCATATTGCACACAAAGGCAAAACGATTGAACGATTTCTGTCCATGCCGTTGTGAGTTTTATTACATTATCTATTAAAAAATCTATCTAAGAAACAAACACCAGGACACAACACCTGTAGGATTTTATTTCAAACTTATGTAATATCGACATTCTTATAATATCCTAGTTTACCATTGTCGTGTTCTACTGAATAAACTTGCGAACATTGGGTCACAATCACTTCTATCAGTATTGTCCTTTTAATAATATATTAAGCTCTGCAAATGTTTGGCGTTAGGCACATTTCTCTTTCCGATATTTAGTACATCAATCACATATTGCCTTTGACATTTTTTGTTTGTTTGATAAATTCCATTTACGCAATGAATTATTGATCACTAAATTGATGGGAGTCAGCTGTTTGGCTTATCAGTTTTGCGTTTGAATAGTTTATTTGACCTGTCAATTAAAATCAGGCGTAAGGTCAATTGGACTGCATTCTGATCGTGTTGTTATAAATACTTTTTGTCTGATCGTGTTTACATTTGTCTCTGGAATTGGTATGTAATTTAGCGTATTTTCTTAAAAAAGACAGTGCCACTTTCCTTAAAACTATCACAGTACAACCTCTACAGAGCGACCATCACTGGAGCAACACCCCCCCCCCTCCTTCAACAAGAGCATGTTGTTTTTTTCACTGCACGATTAAACTATTCATTTAACCTCTCTGTAGCAACAACCTCTCAATAACAACAACATAATGTTGCAACTCTCAAAGGGTGTTCCTTTGGAGAGGTTGCACTGTAACTTTCATTTGGCACTGGGCAAATTTCGAGATTGATTGGCCACTTGTTTTGAACACACTGTGACATTATCAAATGTATTAACGATGACTGTAACGAACTATTATCTGAATTACACGATTTCATACAAGATTCAAAATCAAGCATCCAAGTTGTATGTTTTATAACATTAATTGCCATCGTAATTTTAATTAATGAACATTTGATACTATTGATATCTAAATCATTAACGAAATCTTCTCATTTGTGAAACCACAAAGAAATTGTACATTTCTTGTATCAGGTATATGTAAAATGGCTTCTTCGGCACTTTTTTCTAATGGGATCTTACGTCACGTTAACAGCGAGGGTCATTTTGGATTTTGGTGACTTTAAAGCTTAAAATGTGGACTAAGACCTCCTGGCATAGCCCTGAATAGTTCTTTAACCACAGACAGCTAACTAACATGTGATGTGCGTCTGGTTTATTGTGGGATTGTAACCCACAGTTATGAGGGTCTAGTGATTATTTGTTAGTGATCAGAACAAACGCGGAGGCCCTGTTTTTCGATACATGGGCAATAAAGCGAAGACTATGTTTATTCACAATTCAGATTCTAACAGCCCTGTTAAGTCATTTTGTTCAATCGATTACCATGGATTACCAACGTAACGAATAAGTCCCTCTAAAACGCACCCCCTTTATGTTTTTTTTAAAGTCCGACTAATTGGTGTTTTGTATGATGTATCACACACTTTGACACAACCGCAAGTAAGTAATAGATAAGGTTTTAGATAGATAAACAAAAAAGCAAAACAATTCTATGTTTGCAAAGCAAGGGATCCTTAAACGACCCAGCATTTTCATTAGAAATGGAAAAACAACAAAACATCTTCAAAAACACACAATAACTTATAGTTAAAAGATCCACAAGAAAACCCCTCCGAAATATATCATACTCGAAAACCCAAGGGAGTAGCCGGGGAACGGTCTTCAGTCAATATTTCTTTCATGTGTACTAATTATTTTTAAAATTGTTCATAAAAACTATTAGGAGAAGAAGGTGTTTTGGAATTAAATAGTAAATGAATGTAATATCAAACAACTCAACCACGTGGGAACGATTATTGCTGTAAATTGTAGTTCATAAAAACGATTTAGCAAATTAAATTTTCTTGTAAACAATATCAATACGATGTGTGATCGTGCGAAGAATGCAAAAACTGACTCAACAATATTGCTAAAGAGATAACGATCGGTGTCAGAATCCAATGCAGTAATTGTTTTTAGTTTTTACACTATTTTAACACATTTCAGACACCATTATCCTGAAAACTGCAGTTCATCTTTTTCGAACTATTAGCCTAAATAATTTGAATGTTTTTATCCATGAAGACCTCCGGACAGCACAGTAACACCAAATTTATTTTCATTTTAGTAATTATGAATAGTCTTGGTACCGCCATAAGCCTTAGCACGTGCTTCTCTTGTGGTACGACAATGCCTTGGCTTTAAATGGATTAAGTATGAAAGAACTGTTGCCACAGTGATCATTGTTTACAAAGTGACTTTTTACGCCCCCGTTTTGATAGATCGGGGGCATATTGTTTTTGGCCTGTCTGTCGGTCAGTCTGTTTGTACTAATCGTTAACATTGCCTATAAAATTAAAACGTTTGCATATACTATCACCAAACTTCATAAGAAAATGTTCCTCATGACTAGCTTTAAACATATAACTGAAAATATCGTAAAAACGGCGTTAAACGCGCTGAAACAAAAATACAGTGAACGTGCGGTAAAGTTTGGAAGAACTCCGCAGTACATTTTATTAATTCGGTTGGGTGAGAAGAAATTAAATTTGTTCATATGATTTATATCAGTAATCAAATTTATAAGGAATTGGATCATGCTGCTTTAAAGCGACTCCGTGCGACGAGAAGAGACAGTAACAGAAGACAGAGACATGTTTATTATTCGTATTGGTGTGTAAAATGAGACTATACGTCTTTCATTTCTAGTGCGTTGCAATAATTCCATGCGGTGTGTTGATTTCAACAGTTACACATTAAAAAATACAGAAAAGACGATTGTCATAATTTCCATCTCGGTGGTGCTACTACAAATTAACTTAGTATTGTTTTGAGAATTTCCATGTGGAAATATAAGTTTACTAATTTTTGACTTCGCATCTACTTCATATCTAAGTAAAATTATTTTTAACAATCTACAAAAATCTTCATTCAAGAACACTATCTAATGTATATATATACATGTATACACATAGCTGGTGCTCTGTTTGATGATAGATGAAACATAATCAAGCCAATATTGATCGAAATTTTGTCATTTATTTCTCAGTGACATCTTTATTTGTGATATGCAAATAACCATACATAAAAACCAATTTCTGATATTTCAGAGACGTCAAAGATGGGTCAAACACAAAATTATGCCACAATACATGAATACAATTACCCCATCCATTAGTATTTATAAAACACGCGGGCACTCCTGTCCTACGACTGATACACTAAATTGCAAAAAGGAGGTTTTGAAGATCCCTATAGAGAAAAGCAGTAAGTATTTATGCCGGTATCATCATTTTTACATATCCGTCCGGCGTCCACTTTTAACTTGTGGAAAAACAGCTAATGGCAAAATAGGTATTATTTTACTTATTTGGCGATCTTCTTGGATTTCTCAAAACATATATTGATTCCTTGTGTCTACCCAAAATATCAAAAATACTTCAAGCGTGCAGCTTCACATTGATATAATACTTACACATGGACCTTTTTGTAAACGAGAGGTCCAAAGGACTGTACTGGCATAGATTTAATTATTTGTGTCGACTTTTCCGATTTTTGTGAACTGGAGACCTTTCGTAACGTAGCCAGACAGTTTCTAGTCTGGTTCCCGATTTATCTGATTACAAAGCAATAACGTAGTGGTAGGGGAAGTAACTCCGGACTAGACAGCTTCTCACTTGTTAACTTTAGTCTCAAGTGGAATTCGAACTCACATCATTGTCTAGTGATTAGTCAGAGAACTAAATCACTAGACCAGAGAGCACTCCTCCCCAGAAGATATGGTTTGTGTTTTGTTTATTGTTTGATGATTCCAATACAAACCGTAGATTTCTTGTTCTGGCATGAAGAAACTGACATGGACAATAATATCTGGCACAATTTCGGGTATTGCCAATTTTCGGATGGTTGACTTAATCTCATCTATTTTGTAGACAATCCATTCCACGAAAATCAGATACGGGTTACGATAACACAGTACGGGTATATTCCAGTCTGGACCACATGGGTTTAAACAATGACCAATGTACGTACCTACATCTGTCTATGTAAGGACTATGTGTAATGTAATGTATGTTTACTTAACATTAGTAGATTCTTTGACACATGGGTATGTGTATACGTTCACAGACAACAGAATTATGAAAATCGTTTTGCATTACATAGAATCGACAACGATCTTACAGTCTGCTTTTCGGTATATTAATATTATTTCAATTGGATGGTCTATGCATAAGTTACTATAATCACTTTTGCGAATGGGTATTTGCAAGCGACGGATTGTTAGACTATCATATGACATAGAACAGCAATGCTCAAGCCATTTGAGAACAGGGAATTACAATTCAGGTTTTGTAATACAAGGAAAATGTCACATCACTAAAAGGGAGTTTTACTTCAATGCACACAATTACAAAACAGTCAGTTTTGTCAAATTCTGTTATTGTTAGATAATACATTCATGCGTTGTTTGATATTCGCCTGGTAACGTCGAAGAAATTGCATGAAGAGCACTAACATGCTAACATGGATGTTTTTCACATTCGTGATAAAATTATGGTTACATATGGCCGTAAAATAGTCGTGTTTTCAGTTACCCGTTTAACCCTTTATATCTTTATCGCCGTATTTTAGGTTTCTAACAGCAAAATAGAAGAATGCACCCAATCGTGATATTACGAAATCGTGCATCCAAAGTAATTAAAGAAAATACTTGGAGAAAAGAAAAGTTTAGCGATATTCCAATGTTTTAAGACAAATAAAAGGATAATAACTAAGCATAGTATAGTTTGCTAAATTATTGTGCGCATGCGCGGATACTGTAAATTCCTAAAATTATGAGCGGTTCAGTGTGTCAGTAAGGAGAAGCCTATCTTACATGTATGAACTTAGATGGAAGAGCGTGTAACTTACCCCTTCTATTGCAATTCATGTAATTCACTAATTTTTGTTCTTGAACTGTTCTTGCATACTTCATGAATACTTCTTGAATATCTCTAAAGTATGAGTAATTATATGGCATTGGTAATGAATGTTATTTTGCGTTTACAATGTCTGGGTGACAAATTGCCTAAACACATTGTATATCCAAGTTTTATTCGACTACAATTGATATGTACGCAAATCTTTGAATGCTCGTATTTTTACAAACTTCTAATAAACTCGACACTGAAGCATTGACATACGATGTAACAAAGGACGCATGCCATCAATTCTTAATTTGATTACCAGAGATAGTAGATTAAAAAATAGCCTTATATTTACAATTACGTTCTTAATAGCTGTATGCAATAAAAACTAGGACCGAATTATTTAAATCCAAATATACCAAATGTAATCAAACGCATATTGTATAAAGGTGGTTCATTGTTTTTATTCATAGTATTGTACATGTAGTTATGAAAGTTTTGGTTCAATATTTCTGTTTCTAAACCGTATTTCAATCTTTACTCCCATCCTGAAATTTACTGTCAATTCTCTTGTCTCCTTCATTTTTCACGTGTTTAAGTTCACTTTCTATTTGTACTACTTGATCAATATAACCGTTTATTTCATTTAGTCACAACGATATATATCTTCCCTACCAAATGCAATGTATGATTTTATCTATGACAGTAATATCATTGATTTAACTGTTTCAAATCCATTTTATTTGTTTTGAAAGATGTTGTTGAACCTCTCGGCGTATAGGCAACCACTGTTTTATGATAACAATCGCATCATCAGACAGGCAATATTTAATATCCTATCTACCCTTAAGATATTGTTCAATCCATCATGAAGGTGGCTTTTAAGATGGATTTAATACCTGTCCCGAGGGAACCAAACGCTTTATCGAAATGAGATATATGTCTACTCTCACTCCTTCATTTCCGTTCAACGTTTATAGTTTGTTACAAGGGAAGTATTGCCTATTGGGAGTTCCATGAAAGATGATCTTGGAGATCCTGCATTGAATCTTGTTCAATGTTGGTTTTACAGCATCTGTTCCAATTCATAAAGTGCGCAGTATTGAGTAAGACATATTCAAACCACAGTACTTCATCACGAGTATCGACAGCACGAGCATCCACCTTGTTGTTAATAAGAGTTTATGGTGTCCCGACAATAGTTGTTCTTTGTAGAACATGCATGTTGTCGTTCACGTATCTTACGAGGGTCATGTACAAGTTCGTTTTAAATTGAACTTCGTTTGAAAAAAATCAATTAGCTTCCTTGTTTGCTTCGAGCATTTATCGAAATATTTTGTCACATGAGAGGTAATCTTATTTTAACATCACCAGGCAGGCATTCCCAAACCTTGTGTAATGTATATCTTTCACTATGATGTCTGACGTTCGGGAAAAAAAAGATTACAATTTCTGTGAGAAGGGGTTTTAATCTCTTAAGCTGTCACCTGTAGGTGAGTTATAACGTGTTTGGGGAATATTTCCAGGTTTTGAAATATAAATGTGTGTAGGACTTTGATTATCATTGTGTCATTGGCTGCCTGTTGTGATGTATGGAATTGGATTTTAACACATTTTATATAAATACGTTGTAATATTTATTGAAGTCGGTCTGATTAATCGTGTTTTCACCGATGATGTAACTCATCTCAAGTAATGAATTTAGATGTTATAGCATTCGGTTCTGTCTCTCTATTTTGTATTACTTTGTCTACAAGTCAGAAGGCAAAGTAAATGCAATGAGTTAAAACAAAGGTCTACCAACACGAACTTCGGTTATAACATAAGAAAGCATTAGGTAATTCAGATCAGACAGGCTTGTATACTTTAATGATTGAAGAAACAAGCGAACAGTACATAACACAAACAAATTAAGATGTACAATGTACACAAAATACTTCACGCTTAAGAAAGGTATAATGCAACGAATGAAGCGTGACACAGTATTGCTAACTGGATGATCATACATTTTGTATATAGAAACGAAATATTTTTTTATTAATTTCATCGAATTTAACGCCATTTTCAACATTATTTCAGTTATAACTGGGCGGGCAGTTATCCTAACCAGCTTCGATGGACATAATTTAGGCCTTAACCAATAATAACCACATTCTATCCACAAGCTACTGCAAAGATACCCTACATAATTTACAGATGGGGACAATTTAACATCGGATGTAATAACTTCAGTCAAATTTGTCACGGACAGTGTAAGCCTCGCCCGGGGTTCGAACTCTCAACCTCGTCGATCAGTAGACCAACGCTCTTACCACTGAGCTAACCGGGCGTAATAGTCACGAAGAATTACGTAATATACTTGAAGCGGCGCCCATGGTCCAATGCTTTACAGGAATTCATCTTCGTTGAAATTATTACTTCATAAGGATAAATGTATATTTCCAGTAGCCCTGTGTTTTTTCAGCTGAAAAAGATTTAATTGTTTAATTTCTGCGACAGCGTAATTTTTGGACACCCCTCGTATGCATTAATTACCAAAAGTGTTATTTATTATTTAACATGGTTAAACATAAACAGTCACGGACATTTTATTGAAAAGTACACAATTCAAAGCAAAGTTTTCTTTGATAAGTCCAATGTGTTCCATGTGATTGTTTTGCCTTTAAAATTCCTCTCTTCATTTGATGAAATCTGAAATCAATTAAAGAATTGAAATACTGAAACTTGGTATTGGAAATTCGTCTTTATTCTGAACCGACTGTGGTAAAACCCATGATCTGATCGGAGATTATTACATTAACAAGAGGAAGGTTTATTGTAAAATTATGCGTAAGAAAGCATTCTACTGAAATTCGATAGAGTGCCTAGAAAAATACATTGTCAGTAAATCATTCTGTCAACGAGAAGATAGATATCGTACATGTGATTGGTAGTCTGGTCGTACTTGCTTTGAATATTTATCATCAAATTATTTTGTTTCGATATCTTTAACTGCGGATTTCCAACATGTTTTTCTCTTATATACGACGTCCAGTTCACCTAACTGTATTCTTATCAGTAATAGCCTTTCCTTCCACAAGCAACGGGCAATTTCTCCACATATGGAGGAACGTCGATATGTTTGTCAAATTTTCATTGAACCTGTCGGATCGGCGGATTTCATGTCCAACTCACTAACCAGGTCGATTGGACCACGTCTCAAATTATCAAAAACTGACTAAGTATGTACTAAAATTATCTCAACGAAGTACAGTTAAAGATACAACAAAAGGGGAGGAGGTATAAAAGAAACTAGCCTGAACGACGTTCCAATTTATTTCCAATTAAATCAATCCGAGCTACTAGAATTATGTTTGAATTTACAACACGTCTTCAGTATATTTCTGTGTTGCCTGACTGTTGGTTACAAGAAATGAGGAGGAATAATTATCACGATTGGGTAGGCAATTAATCTCTATTGATTCGTGTGATTCAATTAATGTCTTAATGCAATCAAATCTCAAACCTCGAAATTAAAACGACTAGGGAGCTTAGATATTCTTGCGATGTAGCAATAATCAGACAAAGTGTATTCAAGAAGTCAACATTTTACGTCTCGTGTTTCTTGTCCATATGTTAACATTTTCATTTTATGCATTAACAAATGTACACATCTTGAATGCTTACTCTTTTTTCTCACAATTTGCCGTTTATGATCTTCTGCTGACACCGGATGTGCTTTAGTAAAATTACACGCTGTGAAAATCTCCCAAAGAATAAGTACCACAGTGCAATGGGAGCAAACTGCTCTCAGATAGGAAACTAGCTGTTGAGGGTCTGAGTTGGTTCCATTTCCAAGATGGCGTCCATTTCAATGTCTATTATCAAGTTTTGTATTGGCCCTCCTTCTCAGCCAATCAAAATGCTTGAATCTCGTATTGGCTCAGTTTTCTCATTTTGGCCCTGATGCCAAGTCAACCTCTTTATTGATCTAGTCTCTCTCATATAACACTAGGCATTTATTGAATATCACTACCAATATTATATAGTTAAATGGTGATATATTTTATCAACCCCAATAGAATAGAATAATATTATTTGACTTTTTTGAAGACGAATTTTTTAAAACACGAAATAGTTTTCCACATCATTGTTAAACACACTTCATTCCAATGTTTCATCAATACTCTACTTAAGGCATATGTCACTGTGCTGTCTGATATTTTTCGCTGGGATTTAACGTCGTGCCTACTGCCAGTGCCAGTCACTTGGTGACTATATACAATTATCACAGTTTTACACAGGGATTTTAACTTTAATATTTTTAAGACGTATTACTCTTTATTTGACACAAACAATCAGCAGTACTGTATTTTGATGTAAAGAAAAAGTGAACAAATAACCGTCATTTCATTTCTTTTGTTTTAGTTTCTACGTATCACTTAATCATTTTATTTAGAAATATGAATTTTAAAGTTAGGTCTGGAAAATATGATGTTTCTGGTACTATTTGACCAGAAATATTGGGTAGGTATGTAGAATGTTTCCTACTTTTTCTAAGCATATGTTTGGTACCCATGAGGCACGATACGCCCAAAAGACTATTTCTTATACCACGGTTGGATCGTATCTTTTGGATTCTGATGTTGGAAAGTTAGGTCATGAAGACGAAAGTGCCACTCCCGATACCTTAATAAGTAAAGAAAGACTGTACTTCTTGTTTCAAGGCAAAGTTAACTGCTACGTAAGTAACACCTTTGAAGATTTTAAATTAACTTATCGTCACTGACAAATATCCAAATGCATTTTCTCGAAGACGGCTAAATGTCTAATTACAGACACGTGCATTTTCTTTAAGACTAGACGCAATGTTAATCTATAATACTGGTACAATAATACGGCAATTTCCCTGAAACACTCTGCACTAGAAATCCCAAAGCAGGTTTCTGCGTAGACACGATGTCCGTTGTTTCGCTTTGACGCTTGTCTTAAAACTGTTGTACAATATTAAAATGAATTAGCATGCGAAGTTTACTTGACTTTGATTAGAAGATGGGCAAACACAAAAATGGTCATATTCATTTTGGTCAATCTCTGATGACATTTCAGGCTGTTAATCTGCTAATGGGAGTAAATGTGTGGCTACCCTTCTTACATTGAAATGTTTCTGTCTCACATAGAAGGTACTAAAGTAAGTCGAAGTATCAAAATGGTGAAAAACAATTTTTGATGATTTGAAATTTAGGATGCTACATGTTATAAGTTAGTAAACGGTTTATTGAACGTTCTGTTGAAAACCTATGGACTGTATAGAGATGGTAGGTTGCTCTTCTTGGAATGGAATGCCACAACATATAAGAACCTCCCTCAGTTCAAATCCACAGTTAAAGTCCATTTGCTTGCTAGTGTTTGACGTTGTTTTTATAAACAATTTAAATATAAATAGTTCTTAGTAAATTCTGTGATAGCAATTTTGTTCTGTGATAATTATAATGATCTCTAAGATAAATTTGTACTCCATTTCCTTTTTCTTTCATATTAATTGTTACCTTGGTTATTTACATTAATCTTTTAAAGGACCGCAATGGAAATAAGGATTCACTTCCTTTTTGTGATTTCCTTGTATTTTAACGTTTGTGACATGGTTTCAATTTTATATTTATATTATTTACCTTAAATAATTTTACAATCTCAATTTTTATATTCAGTACATATTTCAACTTATCCACATCAAGAGATATGGTCGGTAGTTGGGCTCGAGCCCACGATCCTCTATCAGTGAGAGGTTAGAGTGATTTGAAGTCAGTGACCTTGACCACTCGATCACGGAGGCGGGTCGTCTGGCTGGTCATAGGAGGATACCTTATCTCAAATGAGGATTGTCTGAAGTACGTTTATCGCATGCTGTGCACATACTCCCAGTACGGAGAGATAGAAGACAACATTGAATTTACATAGAGTCTTTTCGGATCCATTCCAATTAAGCCCAATAGAACATTACGGGGCGGAAAGTAAAAAAATCAAGCGAAACGGATGTTCCGAAGCAACGTGAAGAATAGTTTTACATGTATTGTACGATATATGTAACATCTAGACATGTTGTACTCGATATAGAATCGCTAGTGGAACAGGTGATTACCCGAGAGTATAGCTAATGAAGAAAGACATATCCGGGGATCATTTGATTTGCAAAGCACACACTATATGTTGGTGAAAAAGCACCACAATGATAAGCTACGAGAAAAGTATCAATATCTCCATTTGCCAATAATCTAATGTTCTATTTGTCACGTTGAATAAAATTCTAAAATCGTTTCTGATGTTTCTGTCGATAGTTGATGAATTCTATTACCGATTTTGAAAGAATATCATAAATTATATTATGACACATGTCGTGCATTTGACTGCATTTCGCTACCTCGTGAAATCGTTGCACATCGATAACATTGAATTATGTTCGACTGTATCCATGCACAATATATGATCAGTGATGAGAATGCTTGAAAAGTTTAATGATATTGTAATGTATGGGTGTCAGATTGGGACTAGGTAATTGTCGTATGTCGTAAATAAATAAATTGATGGATGGGTAGTTGGGTGGATCATTGAAATAATAATAAAATGACATAACAATCAAATACTAGTAAATAAAACATAATGAAGTAGATGAAGAATTGCAATGACAATCAAATTGGATGAAAATTCTGAAATCTGTTCAGCGATGTTCGCTTGTTTTATAGCAGCTACGTCTCTGTTAGCGGTTGTGCTTTTGATGTGTTTGTGTGAAACCTTTGCTTGTATGCGTTCTTTTTTGCTTGCGTGCGCTTGCGAGCGATAATTTGGTGCATTAGAGTTTTTCTGTGCGTATAATTGTGTATGTACACACGTATTTCAATAAATTTATACTTAATATATCAGATTAATATCCGTTCGTCATCCTGTTGTGCTTACTAAATGTGTGGGTTTGTGTGCAATGCTGGTTACGTGTGCATCTGTTTGTGGAATTGTAAGCGCGTATATATGTGTATCAAAGATTGTTTTTATATGTTCCTCTATTTCTCATTCAGAGTAAATAAACAACAACAATTGATTGCATGTAGCTCTATTTACTAAGTTATTTCAGGTCTTCATTTGCAACTTTTTTCATTGCATTAGGTATAATATTTATTTTTACCATTAGTATCAAATCGTGCGCGTTTGGCTTTTCCTTCTGTTAATCGGTTCATTTCATTCCATTAAAAGATAAAAATATAGGAAACTAGTTAAACATATATTTAAAGATTGCTTAGTACATTGTATTAATATTATGTTATATTTACACAAGCCTGAGATATATTCTAAAAGGTAAAGGAAGGCCCTTATTTAAATTAATATTTTATTCTTTTTGAGGTTTCATGCCTTTTTTCAACAGTTTTGTTTTTAATTCTACACCTGCAGGCCCTGCACCAGCCAGTATGTACCCTGTACTTAGCAAATAACTGCCATTATTTTACCTGAATCAGCGTTGGTGGACAGAACGCTTTCGGCAAAATGTCTACATCAATATCGTCACAAAGGACCTGTGCTGCGCCAGGTTCTCGAACAACGAAGCAGAATCCAGTATACCTACCGCTGCCCTACATTGTATTTAGCTAGATGTGATATGGTAGATTCTATGTTAGTGAAATTGAAAACGCTGCAAGCACTCATTGGATCTTGATAGAACGTGACACCAAACACAGCATGAGGTTAATCTTCATCCGTTATTCTCGAACTTATCCCGGTTATTTTTCTACTATCCCCGTTTTTATCAAAATCAAGAACCTGACATTCAGGCTGATGAAATTACCAAATTAAGCATTGAATGCACTACGAGTACTTATCAAAATTGCGTGTTAGTTCATTAGGTAACTAATTTTACGAAATAAATAAATATTTTCTCGTGTTTACTAATAATAAAACAACTACTGTCTACTGATATATCCTACCATTTCCATGATTTGCATGCGCACCAAACAATACCGCTACCTCAAACAGTCGGATAAAAAGACAATATCGTGTATGGACAATGTCAACAGATGTAATTCAAATTGCTCTAGAGAGTCATCATGAAGTCTGAATTATATCAGATTGCTAATTGGTAATACTGTATTCGCTGACAGTGAAATATTACTCAGCCATATTGTGTTCCTTGATACGAGAGGGATAGCCCATAGCCATAAAGATGTCTGTTTGAAGTGTGTGTTAGTAAATATAGTCAATTTTATAGGTGTATAATGTGATACCGATTGAAAAGAAGTTGAAAAGCTCAGCCGTCTGCAAGCGACCAACAACTGTCCTACGTGATGTCAAATTTGATTGGATGAAACTAAAATATATTAGTCAGATTGCTACTGTAACGGAAACATTATCCTCGGTCGACATCAAGAATGGCGACCTTTTCATATTTCATATGTACTATATGACAATGCAATATGTAAAAAAGCCGCCTTTCGAAAGCGTTTGGTATCTGAAGAAGGTCGGATTACTGTTTGTATCATGGATACACTTGTCTCCACCTCCTCGTTTAAATGAAACATTTTGGATAAATTTTGAGGAATTCGCAACGTCAGCCGACTCACTTCATGTGAAAGACCAATACGGATTTTTGTGCATGTGTGTTTGTATTAATATACTTTCAGTGGAATTGTTACAAATACAGTTCATGTTTGCTTATTTAATAATGATAATAACTGAGCGTACTGACATGACGTTCATTATGACCAAGTTACTAAGAATTATGTTCTATAATAACATCCTTCAACTTTCTAGAAATGATGGACGGCTACACACATTTGTACCTGTCACACAGTCTTATCATTCTTGCCTTTACGTAGTTGAATGCCGTAAAGAACAGCAACAAGACAGTCTGAAATTTTGATAATCACCAAGCGCATCTGTCTTCGCCCTAAGTACAACTTAAATACCGTTTAACCCAGGCACGTATTATTTCTTTGGGGATTACTTAGAACTTATTGGCATTGTCTTTAATGAATTACGTTCCTATGCTTTTATCTAGGTGTAGGGAGTCATTATCTGAGACTCCAGTAATGTACACTCGTCTTGAAGGGTGAGGTAAGCAAGGTGTAAACGATGTCAGGACGGTAACATAAGTAGAAAATTAATTAAATTCGTTTGTTTGAGATGGCACCTCTAATGGAAACAAAACAGACAGTAAATGAATAGTGGATAATGAATAAATAGCGTTTTTTATTTTGTTAACTTCGTAATCGATCGCTTTGCTGTGTATTATGTACTTTATGTGAACCGGGGTCACCATATAAACACACGGAAAGGTATTGCACAATAAACATAAAGCCTGTACCTCGAACACAAGTTGACATTATTTACCGATAGCCGTGATGTCAACAGCATTATATTTTACAATTGCTCGTGTAATAAATTAATAAACAGTTAATTGTTAAGGAAAATCAAACAGAATAATAAATATACTATTAATAGAACTTCTTTAAATCATATAACATCAATATGTTATTAATGTTAAAATATTATAGACTGCTGACAGGGAAGCATCATCAATTCTAAATGAAATTTGGAATTGCTATGGCCATTTTTAACCAGATATGCATATGTTTGCACATGTTTATTAAACGTATACTAGTTTTTCATGCATGTTGTTTATTTATTTCTTTTCTATATATACAAACAGAATAGTGTGTGTACTATGAAAGTATACGTCAGGCACCAATGAATACTAACATTACCGGTGTACATACATTATATACTAAAAGAGATTCAGATTCAATGCCATGCACCCGTTACATTTCAATCAATCTATATATTTTAAATTAATGAAATTGCAAGTCAATCCAGCTAAATAAAGAATATTCGAATTTCCAAAACCTACAATAAAGACCATGTGATGTGAATATCCAAGACATTTTTGCTTTCTAGTTAGACATGATTTCTGTCGAACATACACATGTAAGAAGCAGTCTGAACGCATACAAAACACATTCACATTATCAAATTATCAGTCCTGTCAGTGACATGCACAACTAATTGCATATGCTTTTCGCCCACATTCATTCAATTTGCTAATTAGCAACAAGTGTAATCTTAACTAAGTCTTCATAATGCCATTGTAATTCAATGGTGCAGTCTCGTTGTCATTCTTTTTGATTGCGTGCTGTCTTAGTGTCTATGGAAAATTTCTTGTCCAGCTTATCCAAGTAATTCGAAGTGCATCGAATTTGTCTTTGACCTTTCGTGTTTTTAACATCAATAAAAACATATTATTCATGATTACATGAATAGGTATTTCTTGAGTATCAAGAATGGACTATTGATGGCCTGTGATCTGATGTATACTGTTGTGTCCATATTCCTTCAAAGTGCAATTTGATATTAGTTCGTGTATCATACGGTTATAATGTAGTAGTGATATCGTTTCTTGTTGAAAAATAAACAGTTTATTCGGCATAGCTACATGGACGCAGAATCAGTGAGGACAATCCACATTATCAATACATGCTTTTTGTAGCTATGTAATCATAGATTTTCTATGGCAGAACCTATGGCAATATATTCTGATAATTCACGAGAGCATGGGATATGCGATAAAATTATTTCAAGATGCCATCATATTGAACGGCTATATTGGACTGCATGTCTTATTGTTAATTCTTCTGTCATGTTACTGCTGATATTTGTCAAAGCCTCATTTTTCTGTCTTTTTGGTGATCAAGTATATGTCTCGTACTAGTATATCGTTATTCCTCAGACATATCAAGTACCTTCAGATTAGCGCTGATATTGATGGTCGTTGATATTATTTTTTTCCAGATTACAATTATTCATGCAATCCAAAGTTATGCTTTGTTTATACTAGTCTGATAGAAGTCTGTAGAAGTCTGTTTCTTTGTTTTGCTCCAAGTTTTTATTTTCTTGTTATGTATGTGATTACGTGCATTGTTTTTCGTCATAATCATTGATATATTGCGGTTTGGAATATTCAAATGGCTGTAGTATGTAAACCTGGGGTTAAATTGATATCAAATATAATTGTAAGCTTATTTAATGGTAAAGCAGCTACATTCGAGTGATGTGTTTAATGCAGCAGTAGTGCTCTATGTTTGATCATCCATTTATTAGTGCAGGAGTGAAGCATCTCTGTTTGTTGCACCAGTTTTAACATAACTACCACCGCTCCCTGAACATAAATGACATAACTAAAACATCAAATTAATTATTAAATCAGGCTGCAGGTAGGATAATTCAGACTAGTACATTAATTTTGATCATGTATCCTTTATTTATCAATTCCTTTTTATGTTACCATATGTATACATTTGATGTCTTGTCACTGCCAATACTGTTACAAACAGAATTCAAAATTTGATTTAAGCTTGAATTGACTCACACGTTCGGTGTTTTATATTCTAAATAAAAGATGGTAAATAAATCCTTATGCATATAGCCACCGACCAATATGTTGTATCAGTAAAAAATGAGGAATTTTCAAGTGTAGAATTGGTAGAATATGTAGAGGTATCAAAGAGGAAATGGACGGTAAAATGGTGGGTGTTTACATCGGATTACAGCATCTTGGTCTTGAACATGTTCAGTTATTTGTGTGGATCGTTTTCTTTAGAAACAAGTTTATTGTCTTTAGCCATTTGCAAAATTGTATAATTTTTAACCATAGCATGAATGTCAGCAAGTTTTTTCATTCTATTTTGATTTGATAATATTGCTTGTTTGATACATATATTCCCATTTTATTAGTAAAAGCATATTTGCATATTGCTTTTAGTTGACCAAAGAAATAATTCAAGATTACAGACGAGTGCAAGTTTATTTCAAAGACAAAAACTGAAACTCAACTATCTCTCTCTCATATGGGGTTGGGGGAGTGGGGGTACATGTTTTGCAATGTATGCGTGGAATGAAGGCTTTCATAAATTGTGCCACTCGTAAGAATCGTGCGTAAAATATTAATCCATTGTAATTAAAACCAATATTTTTTTTTCAAAAGAACAATAGAAACAGCTAACGTTTCAACGACGGAGATATATATATCTCCTATATACTATTTCAACAATGGCTTATGAATTAAAGAGTGAGGTACGCATCTCAATCCACTTGTGTGATAATAACAATATAGATAAAAAACCTTTATAATCAGTCTAAATGATTTATTTACTATTCTGAAGCTTAAACACGTGTAACTTCTAAAGAAAAAAAAAGGAAAAAATAGAAATGGTATCCGAATATACAGTAAAAACCCTGAAATATATACGAAATATGTACTCCATAAAAACTAGAATTCTCAGAAAATGTATGTTTGTTCAAAAACTTCTCTGAAACCCGGATTTTTCCTAGTCCTATTTAAAGAAATCCGGACTTGATGGGTTTTACTGTAACTTCAATTGACAATATAGAATTGCTGTATGGGTAAACAGTGTCAATGATTTCAACTTTTGAGCGTTAAATACAACGCCTGTATAATACAAACTTTGTTCATTTACTAAGAAAATACTGTATATATATATAATTACTCAAAATCATTGAGAAACATCTTCATTGGTTTTCATTTCTTCCGTCGTTCGAAGATTCCAAATTGGATCGAAATTTTCTGCTATGTTTTACAATAAAATAGACATGGTTCTACAATGACAAACATCTACACAATTTGTATGATAATTCCAGATATGTATCTAAAGTTGCAGTTGTATGAACATGAAACAGTCAGATATATAGTATATATAATATCTACATGATATAAAACCAAGTAAAAACAGGTCACGTGATTTGACACTCAGAGTCCTAAAACAGAATACCTTAACATATCATTTTCATGTGATCTCACTCTCTACACACATTGCATGGAATAAAAAGACATACAGATAACAATACCGATCTATGTAATTATTAGTTTATTTTCTAGTATGTGTATGTCAGTAAATACTTTTTAAATTTGTTTATGAAATCAAACAATGGCATCTCAATTTCTCACCAGTTTTGAACAAATATCAAATTAACTTATTCATTATTTATTGTTCAACTTGGTCAATAAATGACAGGTCATTAACAAGTCCGAATTAATGTCCTTGAAGTAACTTTGACATTGTTTTAATTGCTAAAGTGACTTTGGTGTATGGCGGAGATATTTTTTTGAACACAACACCATGTTAGGGCTTGTTAAAACAATTATACAATTCGTCTAGAAACTATACGACTATTTGATCCAAATTATTACCGAAAAGAGGGTTTACAGCGTTACACATTGGTCAATTTGAAAAACTGGAAGTATCTAAAACAAATTTTCCGGAATGCAATCCTGTTGTGACCCGTACTAATGTTTGAAATGAAGTGATGTAGAATCTGTCATTCTCATGATTGTAAACATTCATTCTATTGCTGTTAAGTACTCTCTATCGTCCTGAAATGATACAAGTCATTATTAACACAAAGTAACAGTACAATAGTAAACAGAGTTTCTGTTAGTATTACTAAAGGACGATGTATTGTAATGTACATAATATTGTTCCTTTTTCATAACCAGACCAAAGAATATCTAGAAGCATACAAAGTTTAATATCACTACTCACCAAAACACGACTGTTATAGATTACATGTATGTACGTGTGTTACTATTTAAAGAACACATAAAACAACATGAGAGTGAATCTCATTTCAATGACTTAGGCGACAAAAAGGTTTGTTTCTTGTTCTCCGACCTGCACTATTTTCCCCCGCGACCATAACTTTTTATTAGCCCGAGCAACGGAAAATGTACTTTCTCATTTTTTACCATTCCACACTCTTCAACACAAGAGCAAATAGGAAAAACGCCCCGACCTCCCTGCCCTACTTTTACTGAGAATGCAACCAGAAACAAACAATTTATAGGCCTTATGACGAAAACGTGTCTCATTCCTTAAATTATTGATATCAGTTTGACAGTAATTCGTACCAGACAACATACCTTAATAAAGAGATGCTGTCTGTCATATTAAATTACTCTAGTATGCAACACCACTGTGCTATAAACACAAATGTTTCAGCTAAATTTGCGACTTTGAAGTTTTGTGCAATGTGTTACATTTTGTTCTCAATGGTGGAAATTAAGGACTTCTCCAAAACCAAAGCGTGCTTTGTATATATTACATGATAGTATTTATTACAATATCATTATAACAAAGACAATATTATGAAGAAAACAAACGGAAACAAATGTATACAACAGATAAGAAGATGATTCATGATACATGTAAAGAGAGCGGTATGGAAGGAGCAAACATGTACTTTTAGAATGTGTATTAGAATGTAGAAACTATCTAGGAACTGAAACACAAGAAAGTATAAGCGATAGTGACACTGAGTTATTAAACGAACTTTTGTTAAAAAAATAAATCTTATGTGTTAAATATTTAGACAATGTTGAAAATTAATATAACGTTAATTAATATAATGGTAACTACACTCTTTGGTCGAATTTTTTTCGTCATTTGGCTTTGTGCGTTTTCATTTATTTTTTGTCTGTAATATTTTGTCACTGTTAGTATGGGCCGTGCTACTTACTTGTTTGTCCATGTGTTGCGTGGAAGTTCGGGAAACATGGTGAGGGTCGTACTATTAGCATGATTGTCAGGGGGTCAATGAAAATAGCAATGGTTTGTGATGTTTGTGTTTTGCAAAGTACACGAGAACCGTGATGGTCCAGTATTCAAATATTTAACACGGAAAGTAACGATTCAATTTCAGGTCCCATTTGTACAGGCATTGTAAGCACATGTATTAATATTTAAACACTGTATAAAGGTTTAAAAGCGGAGAAAGTTTACTGTCATTGTATAAAAGAGATCTGTTGTACTAAAGGGTTGATGGAATAGTAGAGTATGTTTCTAAGGTTCAACGCAAGAGTGTCCTAACTCATATTGAAATAAGAACAAGTTACGACAGTGTTGCGCTAAGCCCTCGATTTGCATTCGAGACACGAATAAACGGCTATATTCCCATATCCCCTAAGAAGTTTATTGTGGATGGAGACTGTTTTGCATTAAATTACCCCCCTCCAAAAACAACAACAATAACAACAAATGGCAAACTCTTGATGGGCTAGACTGCATAGTAATGTTGCCATTCTAGAATAATTCCGTTCATATATAACCGGATCATACGCCTTGCTGTTATCGTGCATCCGATCGGGTCTGTAGAATAACGATAGAACAACGATCATACGGTTATTTATTTACTCCAGCAACTGGCGTGACTGATGCCAATCGCATGTCTATTTTACCAATACAGAGCTTTTCTACCTGCGCGTGAAGAAAACATTCAAGCACCAGACCCTTTACATCAAACTGTAACTAATCCTGACAACATTGTGGTGTGATCTATGGACAATATTACACAATTAAGCATTCCCCCTTTTCGGTGGATTTAACGCTGTTTTAACAATGGTTCAGTTATATACGACATTCCCTGTCCGCGTCTAAAACAGTACGTGCTATTAATGCGCACTTAGATAATTCCTTCAACAGTTTACGCATGTTCGCCAACAGAAGTTGAATAATAAAACAATTTAAAGACTAATTTAAAATGTTTTTAAGATAATGAATTTGTTCAAAGTGGCTTGTGTTCTGTCTGTCTGACCTAACACTAAATGAAGTGTTATTTGAATGAAGCGGCTTCCATGTGTCGAATTACAATCCCATTACAAAAAAACCTGAGCAGTTTAATTAAATTCTGATGGAATTCAAAATCAACAAATTGGAACTGTTGCAGACAGAGTATTGCCCATTTCACCTTTGAACTCCATATAATCACAAATATTGATTTACGCAAAAAGCTCTGTACGTGGAAATGACAGGCAGTGAGAAGAAAGTTATTATCGCAACCTAACATGGACAAAACCCTCCATGCAATCATACAAAAAAGGATTGGCTGCAAGAAGAACAACGATATTGATGCTCTATAAAGAGAGTACAGAATTCTAACAATTAAATGTAATTTTTGTAATCAGCAATTATTTACCTTATTACTTGTAAGAAGTGTCAGAAACAATATGTCGGCCAGACAAAACAAAAATGTAGCCAAAGAATGAATAGTCATAAGTTTGACATTAAATATTTTCCTGAAACTTTAGCTAATGTTTCAGAACATTTGAACCTTCCTGGTCAGTCTTGATGATTTTTATTTTGTGCCTATAGACGAAGTGCACAATAATTAGCAAAGGCTTTTAAAAGAAAACTTAATGGATGCACAGTACCAGTCCAAATGGGATGAATTCAACAAATTGTATTGTAATTCTTTTTGTAAATTGTTGAAATCCATTCCAATAGTCTTTGTAGTTAATACTGGTCTTCCTTCATATCCAACATCTAAGTGTAAAATTTCCTGTAAACTCTAAAATGAAGTCCTAACTATAATGCAGCCTAATGTCAACGACTCAACATTTACAATAAAAACGGCAAAATGCACATAATGTAACTATGCAAATTATTACTTTAATCCAGCGTTAAAAGATCCTTTTCAAGAAATAAGGCGTAAAAAGGCGCGGTGCTATGATCATTTAGAAACATTATTATTATGCGCGTGGACAGGTACAAAGGTGAAAAAGTGTGTGTACCGTTCAGCGGGCCTTATAAAAAGTCTAGGACAGCTGGGAAATGTTAGGGTAGGTCTGATATTACTTGCAATATGCGTTTTTAGGCCAAAATACTGTATAAATAAAAGTGGTAATTTATTTAATTATTTTTTACTCGTACACTCCCTCTGGAATAACCGTAACATATTCACGCACGTAATGTATTCATTTTATAATTGACGGCGTCTTGGATCTTTTCATAGTAATATTCATTCATGTGAACTGTATACGTCTATTTTTCATCAGATTCTTTTTTGGTATCTTGTATTAAAAAGAACAAGTACAATGTCGTTTATTCTATCATCATTTCTCGAGCCATTCACCAATCAATTATGCAACTATATGCAATTACATGGAAGATTGAATGTAATATGGGTATTGACAGAGTGAATGCATTAGGACCCTTACACTCAAAATTATATTGTCAAAATTGAGCGGATAAATGTTAAATTTCCATAATTATAAAATGATATTAATTTTTTTTCACAATCAAAAACATTCCTTTTAGCTATTTCCCTTTATATTTGCCTTTGTTGAAAAATAGAAAAAATATAAATCTCTGTAGATATTGCAAGGTGACCACTGACCTATATTTTTCTTTATCAAATTAGATTGATAATGTGTTATTGCATCTTTTAATCATGAGTTTTCATTGACGTGGATGTTCTTCCTTCTTTTCTTTGGAAAATGGCATTTTAAGGGAAAATTACTCAAAGGAATGTCATTGTTTTTTTTTAAATATTGGTCAATCATTTTCTATCACGGAAACCTATACAAGTGACAATTATTTCGAAAATTTGTCTGCTCCATTTTGAGATAATAATTTTGGCATAAGGCTTGGAATATAAAATAAATTTGTATTTGCTTTCATTAAGTTTGTTTTCAAGCGCTATCTGTATTTCATTTAGCTCCGTTTGAAAGGGTTTAATGCCGTTTTCTGCGATACTCCAGTAATATACAATGGCCGGTTCAACGGCGGTTGGCTCACCTAACCAGTTTTCCCTGGACTGGAATACGACGATCCAGCAAATTCTCCAGATATGGACGAAAATGGACGGTTTTGTCAAACTTTCATGGAAGGGTATTACCTACCACGACTGAGATTCGAACCCGGATCGTCCAGTTACAATTCCAGCACACTAACCCCTGGACCAAGCCGCCGCCAGAGAATGTAAGTACTAGAGTTATCCAAACGTTCGTTAGCCTCTGCCAAACAAATGTTAGATTATATATGATTTTCGGTTATCATAAAACAAATCATTTCTGGAAATGCTTAAAACGCGGTTTCGTTAGATCGGTATCAAAGTTTAGTTAACTGCGATTGAATTATGTCTACCATGTGTCAACCAATAACAACATTTTTAGACTATCTACAACTAGGTAGTTTCGATCAATTTCCGAGTTTGATACCAGCAGTTGATTTTCGTTTACCATATCTCAAACCAGGCAAACAAACTTTGTCTTTCAACTGGGACATTTTCGATTTTGATTTCAGCAATTGATTTTCGGTTACCATAATTAAGAAAAATACAAATCCCCTGCTGTACTGTTCTTAAACTGTGTTAAAATCGATTGAACAATATCATGTATATCAGTGACAGAATTGTCAAAATTGAACTCAATCTGGCGACGTTGATAATAATAATACAATTTAGTCATCTCTAATCACCCCTCAATTACTAAGCACGGATGTAATTACACTGGCTCGTTTGGCAGGAGTAATTTACTTTTTCCAGTAGAGAAGTTTGAAGATGATGACATAGAAGATATAGTAGATTATCTAATTTCTTATATAGTTCAGATCGAGTTTGAGGAAATGTGAGGAAGCGTTAAGACTTATCATAAAGGTGATTAGCTTATAGATCTACGTAGTTTATTTTCGACACATACAGTCACACAACAAAGACCATCACAACGTGGACGTACGCATGGCATAGAATAGCGAAAGCGAAAGAGATTTATTTGCAAACACGCACACACACCTATAAATTAAGAAACAAATGTGCCCCACAGTCTATGCTTTTACTCCTCATAAGAGAATTATTTATTTTACGCGAACAGGAAGCAAAGGCCATTTTCTAAAAGTACGATCGTAAAAATGTCTCGCGTATAAACACCTACCATCAATCTAAATACAGCCAAACCAAACGTGCGCAAGCGACCATTTCTGAATAAAGGTCATCCTTTGAATAAAGACAATTAAAAAAAACATCATTGCTTTTTTAGAACGAAATGACCTTTGAGAAAAGGCAACTTGTCTGTAAAAGCTATATTTTTTTTCAAAGGATGACCATTGTTCACATGTTTGGCTGTACTTGTGTAGTAAAACGCCGTTAAAGTGAACTCGGATATAGTGAAGAATCAAATACAGCGATGTATTTTCATCTCCCTGGGTCCTTATTCATAAAGCATCTTAAGATTTTCTTTAACTTAAGTCGAAATTTTTACTTAAAAGTAAATCTTTTTCATGGTAAAAGTTTGTAAACCAGTCATCAAAAGTGTGAAAATGAATTACCATTTTCTTAATTGGCATCTTTAGAACAAAGATAAAATCATTTGAATCTTCCCTTCCTATTCCCATACCGCACACCTAAGTAATGGGTTATCATGATATGGTGTTCGTTCATATGTGTATTATTGTGAGTTCTTCCTTTATATTAGTACAAAAGAGGTAAGGAAAACGTCGAATTTAAGGAAAAATATAACTTAAGTTAGAAAAAGTACTTAAGATGCTTTGTGAATACGGACCCTGGACATCTCCTTCTTAATTTCCTTGTGAAGGATATAGTGAACTCTAGGGCTATGGTGAAGCAATTGTTTTCATGTCCCTAGCATTTCACTTTAACTGTTTTCTACAGAATATACTTCAATATTCACCCTAACACCACAATATTGCGTGTATTTTGTCGTTTCGTTCGACCTTCAACACATAGAATGTGATAATGACCAAACTTCATATACTACTGGACCATGTGTCACTCGTAAATACTTTGTTACTTCTACTGACAATTGTCATTTGAAATTAGATTACCATCTTTTCACTTCACCTCGTTGGTAACAATTTGTGATGCTTAACTACATAACATACACACCTATTCAAGTTACGTAAACTGATCGAACTGTCATAGGGGATCTTTCGATTCAATTATTTGTGAGTACTGGTAGTGCACAGCTGCGTTGTGTTGATAAAAGAACAATTACGAGTGCTTTGTGACAATGTCCTAGCCATTGGATACGATATCAGTAATGAATGTTCAGTTATATGTGGAAAATACCCGTTTTCTTCTTGACATGGCATAAAGTATTTTGAGTTGTTATATATGTTGTGATGCTGTAGACCATTTGTCAAGTGTTTGTGCTATCGGTATCACACGTGTAGTAAAACAACATGTCACTGAAGAGAGCGAAATTTCTTCTCTCTGGCCAAATCGTAAAATCGCTGAGTGTCGCAATGGTAAAGAAATGGAATAATACTTACAAATCCCACCCCAGATATTTGTAGTCTTTATTTAATTCATCATGGGAAGAAACCGATCAAGTGGTTATGGGCGCTGACTTGTAACCATCAGCACGGTACCAGTACAGCTGTGAGTTCGAATCCCAACCAGGACCGAACTAATTTCAAATGCGAGGAAGCTGACCAGATAGCTTAAGGTTGTACGTTTGTTGTGCTCCTTGGACTCCTTCCACCATTCAAGCGAGAAAATGATACTGGCTGTTAGTGCGGTATTAAACCCGAAAACCAATAAAAGTACAAAGGATCGCAATGCTTAAAATACTATGTTTAAAGCAGTCTTGTATTAAAGAGGCATACATAGCATGTTCAAGTAACATTAAACAACTTACGTACCATGAAACTATCTCCAAAATGAAGTCGGTCTTCCTAAATAACAATACGTAAAACATGTTTCCTAGTAAAACATGAAGGAACAATCCACAAACACATTAATGCAATTTGTCATGAAACAATACTTGCATACTATAAACTTCTAAATTACGAAAACAAAAACGGTTTACACAAAAACACAAATGATACTAATCAATAGAACAAAATACAAGCGAGCTTTGGTCTTACTAAGGAATCTGGATAGTGGTAGGGAATTTCATAATCAAGAAAGAGCGTGATTCGATGGTGATCATGAAATGGCCAAACATAATGTCAAAATGTTTTAACAAAACTTCTAACGTGTAAATCAATCGAAGACTATCTAACAAGATAGAAGTAAACATGCGTCCTAACCAACAAAGTAAAAATCCTATTCTTTTCATGAAAAAATCAGTTGTAAAATGTGGATGAGGCAAATAAATTAAGGGTAAGTGTTGATGTAAAGTAATTATCTTACCCAAAACTATTTAGGCTGTAAAAAGAACATAACGCTAAATTCGTATTGTCCATTATGTTAAATAATTCAAATAGGTGGTTCTTCATAGTTACTACTACAATCTTCCCAAGAACAGTTTATGGTACACATTCAATCGAATTTATGGTGTAAGGTTAATAGGAGTGCAGTTCGTTTTCTCGTGGATTCATCCGACGACTGAGACAGCGTATAGTGACCAAATTATTAAACATTTCCAAGGCATCCACACTAAAGCTTATCTACGATATATCAGGAGTGAATGACCGCAATGACGCTACAGTGACGCCAGCATATTAACAGCGTGCCAAGAGAACGCTTTCAGACAAAATGGTGCAAAACATTTTTGTTTAATATCTCACATTAACAATTACATTTCAAAGACAAACATGAATACAGATATAACAATTGCAACGCATGCAGTGTCAGATTGCTTACCATGGTTCGTCCAGCAAGGCCTTGCTCTGAAACCACTTGCGGTGGCTTGGACACATAGTCGGAGACTTCTGGTTCTCTTATCCTTAGGGTTTTCCTTGTCCATTAGGTCTGGGTCGGCAAGAACGTTTTCGTTGATTTTTCCCTCTTCAATAAGCTGAAATAGACCAAATATTTAAATTGAAAAAAATCGTCATTTCGGTTGTCAGTGAAATGGTATTGGACGTATGTAGACAAAGAAAAGGATTTCTGGAGAAAAATGTTACAAAATTTTCCGATCTGCTAGGAATACTACCTTCCCCGAATCTCACCAAATACATCCAATATAAAGAAACATAAACGGAGCACAATATCCTCTAGGGGTACCGCTTTGGAATGGTTTGCGACAAGTCTACAGTGGTTTTAAATGATTAAAGGGTCCAACCTCGCTGTTGATCATTAACACCTTTTCGGGGCAGCATGTGAAAGATACGTTTGTTACAACGATTTCCAAGGAAAGCCACATCCAGAATGCCCAACCTTGCCGTACTCACTACAGAATCACTCATGCATTGAAATTAAGTCAAGTAATGCAATATGTGTTACATCGACTTATTATCGAAGCACTAGATCAACTTAATGAATTCTTATCAACGTAATGTAAAAAACAGCGACACAAATTAGATTGCTGTGAAGCTACAGAGACGTGTAATACGTATTTCTTTCAGCGGGTTAATATCACGCAATAAAACATCTTCATGTGAGAAATTATCGATACATTCAACCTAAATGCCAGATCACGCGTTACATTGATATCAATATTGTCACACTTCTACCGACAACTAGTTATTTTGCGTGAATTGAAGCTCTCGATAATTTTATAACCCATCAACATTAAGCTGACAAAGTCACAAAAATGGTCATTTTATTCCTTTAGTTATTTCCAAAAAATGTCAGATATGTATTAGGTAGGTCGCAAACATTTCTTCCTATAAAACATATCTTTTGTACTTTGGAAGTGACATTATTCCAAAATGTTCTCTTTCTTTGGATTTTGCTATTGGAAGCATTCGGGTCAGCGCCTTTATCAGGGGCGGTCAGCTACGTATAGCATAGCGGGAATACTGATAAGTTTAGACTGACTTTAATGTTTACTAACTTTAGATAATTGCTACGTACAAGTGCTCGTAGTTAACTGGAAGACAATTTCGGATGGATAACTGGGAAGCTTCATGAGACAAAGTCTGCATATCGCTACTTAAACACAACCAAAATGAATCATACGAGCAGCCATAAAAATATAGAAAACAAGCGTAGACGGTAAAGAGACTTCAGACTTCACTGATGAATTTGAATAATTACTTTTAGTGCAGGCTATACAATAAACAGTCTGTTATTTTCTGTATTCCATATTGAAAGTAATAAACTCAATAATCAAAATTGCTAGTATTTTAATATCTTCATTTCAGTAAACATGGGATATATTTCATGGTAAAATATTGCTTAGCTTATATTAACCAAAGAACTATAAATGGTGTAGTGTGCGAGTGTTGATCAGAACGTATGGTTAAGTTTGTTTTATTATCAATCACTCTTGTAGGAAGTTAGTGTAAACGACATTCATAATGCTCTGGCGCTGGAATGGATCCAAAGAATGTTGTATCGACTGTCACGCGGGAGTTTCACATCCAGTAATTTCAAAACATATCCAATGCAAACTAATACGTAATTTACTTATCCACATAGTGCGGTGTTTTATCAGGGCTTCTCTGAGGTCTTCTCAAATAATCAGTTACACCGATATCCATTATTAAGGAAC
Source organism: Lutraria lutraria (assembly GCA_964023205.1). Classification (NCBI taxonomy): domain Eukaryota; kingdom Metazoa; phylum Mollusca; class Bivalvia; order Venerida; family Mactridae; genus Lutraria; species Lutraria lutraria. The sequence goes on from OZ026848.1 coordinate 5,252,816, forward strand.
CTCAATCTCTCTCAAGATAACGACGGTTGCCATGGAATCAGTTCTAAAGGGATTGAGAATTACTATTATCATGTGTTAATGTCTTACATCGCCGTGTTCTAATTCTTAGTTTAAGTGCTTTGAAGTAATACACTTCCTAGGTGTTATATAGATTCCTTCGCGTTTATTCCGAATATGGACACACTGCTATCGTACTAGACAATGTCTGAACAACAATTGTTCTGTTAAGTTGTCATTCTATCGAGCCTTGAAGTGAATTAGTTGTTTTATGAGTAGGTTTATCTGTCTCATGGCTAAGCATATCTATTGTAATAACAAGAAGACGCAAAGTCAGCATATTTCTACGATGAATGAAGCCGGAATAATAATTTCGGAAAGTGATACTATAGTTAAGCTTTTACGCGGTCCCAATTACCCATCTGCAATTTGACTGGACGAAAAAAGTGATAGAATAGGCGAACACCACGATTGTTTTGAACTTCTAAAAAGGTTAGGCGCAACATATTTTGGTAGGAAATTTTGTATCCTGTCCCAACTATCATTGCTCCGGAACATGTGATTTATGAACGTTTCAGTGTTATGTTTAACTTACAGTCTTCTTCAACGTTTATCGTTTTGATACGATTTTAATTAAAAAAAGAACCCATTTTCTCTGTGTACCCACAAGTATGTTACTTTCAAACTAATGTTCTGGCACTAAATCCAACATTTAAAATTAGAACATGATATATTAGAAAAGAACTCATTTTCTTCTTTTAAAGTTCGCTTGGTACCCACGAGATTGTTATTTTCTTACATGCAAATTAAGGTTCTGGAACTAATTCCAACATTATTGGCGCTATTATAGTTCTTTTTGATACCAACCATGTTTAAGAATAATGAAACAATTTTTAAAAAATACGATTTAAATGTTCTTATTTAGCAGTTCTGCATACGCTGTATTTCAATTACTAAGTAAACAATCATATTATTTAATCCCATTGTTGTATTTCTTTATGTCACCAAAATAATCTATTTTACCAAATATATCGTAGAAATTGTCACACACACTGAGTAGGTCTTCCATTTCTAGCACGAAACCTCTCCTGTCTGCTCAACAGTCATTCTTAAATCGTATACCAATATCGTATCCATATCAATATGGTGTGATACGGGCAATAAAAAAAGAAATGTATGCGTTCAGTGATGTAAAGAGTTCGCGGTATTGTAAATACGGGTAATAACATAATACTGGTACGCAAAACTGAAAGGTACTTCATTATACGAAAGTATAGAGTCACGTGATCGAGACATTTCACGCCGTTACACAACTTTGAAAGAAAAATAATTCTTGGGAAAAAATACCATGCCTATTGAATGTACCATCAAAATCTCTCTATGAGCGTATATCATATATTGATTGACATCAAGAAAAAATAAGTACGGCAGTATTATAAATTTCGCTGGAATGAAGTTTCGGACAAGTGCTAAAAAAACATTTTCGTGCGGTTTGAAGTTCACACATCGTGGCTGTCGATTCTCACGTTGATGACGCAAATTACACTAAAATTCGTCATAAGGCCTTGAAATTTCCGAAATTCTATTCATAGTAATTCCCGCTTTACCTGACTGTCTGGGCTGTATAAGTACTGGTTAAAGGTGCCAGGAAGCTGTGTATCCGTGCTATACACCGGGCACATGGCTGTCTATTCGAAATAAGAGCTAGGCGCATCCTCCGCCGGACATGTCTGTATCATATATCTATCTGCCTCCTTCTGGGGGCTTTCTCTCAGTCTGAGCCTCTGGTCAGAGTATCCTGTATCTGCACTGGTAGAGGATGCACCTGCGCCCTTTTTTAACGTACGTGTTGGTATGAAAAGGGCGCTATATAAATCTGAAATCTACCTATAAGGAGACCAGCATAATAAACAAAAAGGGTTCAAAGGACTGAAACCTTATACTTACTTCATCCAAGGCAAAAAGCAGAAGGTCTTTGAATTCTGATAGTTCTCGTCTGGTGTCCATATATTTAGGTCTTTTGTCTGCAGTTAATTCTTCCTGAAATATCAATGTACGCAAAACCTTTACAGTGACCTCGATGTAAATACAACCTATTTGTCATAAGTTTGGTTTTTGACATTGAGATGGTCTAATTATCTGAGTAGACCATGGAAATAATGCTGAATAAAAAAACAATGGACGTTACATTGAGATGGTCTGAATAATACAAATATCACTAAGTGATAATATAAGTTTTATTTCGAGTAGACAAGATACAAACAATATAATATTTCATATCTTTGTGATGTTAGCATGTACTATTACAAATAGGTGTACATCACAATGAACACTTAATTATTTCATGACATTGATACATTGCCGCACCCCCTTCATTAATTATATCTCAAATTACATTTACATGCATGCCTATCAAACATGATAAAACCATTATACAGATTTCAGTACATAATGCCGTAAATAGATATTGTTTTCTGGTTACCTAACCTACCCTTATTTCTTTCCAGCGACCCTAGACTTTATTTGACCCGAAGAACACTGCACTCACTTTCCCAAGCGCTTTCAAGGGCCAAAGTAAAAGAGTACTGTACGTTAATAATCTAATATCAGCAATGTTCTAAATAAATCGACTTGTAAAGCAATGGTTACTAGCTGGACACTTACAAGACTTGTCATAAAACTGAGTTGTGCTTTATAAGACTATATGACAGAAACTATAGCATATATTCTTTTTCTCATGTACGTATCATAAGTGGTGCTTGGTGGTAATCTAATACGTAATTGAATGCCTTGATCCTGATGCAGCTACTCTATATCGTCTACAGAGATCCTACAATTATTACCCACTGAATCGGCCACGTACAAGACATTAATGAGAAAGACCTACGTAATTGCTTTTTTTCAGCCAATACAAGAATGTACATGACAAGACAATGGAATGGAAGCAAGCATCGTATGAAATGCCACTTGTACATAAATGTGTTGCTCTTTCTACAGACTCAGACAAATAAATCAGACTGATGAATGATTATTAGTATGAACAAACCTCATTGCCCTGAGTCGGTAACGCGAAGGATTGCACAAGGACCATGCATGAAGCCAACACGGCAACAACAGTTGATGTCTTGATTTCCATTTCTGAAAATAAACAGTGGTTGATTATTAATTCGTTGAACTTATGTAAAGTATTAATTAAAATGAAAACAACAAGTGAAATATTTTATACAACAAGAAATATTAATTTCACAGAAAAATGGTCTCCTCATATAAATCTCATAAAAATTCTGCAGCGATTTCAATTACATGATAGAACGAGGAGAGAGGGTCTAATACTACTGCTGGTGTCATTTACGATTAAACTGAAAGTGGATAATAGGATGAAATGAAAAGTAATAAGTTGTAACAATGTATCACATGGATAAGGTGACGCACAATGTGAGAAAGGTGATTGGCAAGAGGTGTTGATCAGGTGGACTAGGAAAATGTTGACAAAGGTAACGATATTGAATTACATATGCGTGAAAGTTTAAAGTAATTACCTTATTTGAAATTAACATTTTTCCAATAATGATAATCCTATATATTGAATACATATTAGAACTTAAATCCAGAGTCCGATGGTATCAATCCGTTACTCCTACGTTTAACATGAAACTTTAATGACTTCGTGCTCCGTGCTGAGTTTGAATAATTGCAATTTGATTTAAAAGATAAAATACCCGGCATTCAACAGTTACACCTGCCTTAAAACACAATTTATGGTATAGGAAGAGAATTGATGGAGAAATCATTTGTCAAAAGCATCAGGTTGTTACAACATGATGCTTTGCCAATGCCTCTGAGAGTTGTTATTATTATTATTTAAATTACAACCGATCATGATGCATTTAGAGTTTTTGATTTCATACCCAGATTAAGAATCATACTTGTTTCAGAAGTATATATCAACTGCGTAGAATCTATAGAATCGCTAATCGAAATGATTTGCACACGGTTGCAAAAACTTGGCCGTGTTTACAAAATGGTTTCAAAATATATGAAGATGCAGTACGGATTTGGTACAAGGGCATGGAATGCAAGTATGACATACCACAAAGGAAGTAACACTCGCTGAGACTCTCATAATCCAGGCATAAATTTCGAACGATTTAAGCTTTCGGTTTGATATTTGCCTTTTTTGGATAAAACATTGAAAGTATGATTTAAGCGAATCTGGCGTATCACCGAGGGCCTCTTCGACCTTGTTTTGTAAACCTTGTTAGATTTTTTATCCTTCAGAATGTGTTTTACGTAAGAATTTTAAGCGAGTGTTTCTCGAATTGAATCAGACTATAAAACATATCAATTTTAAACCATTGAAAAGCAATACCTCAACATTTTTCTTTCAATTACTCTCATATATCTCTGGTGCAAGTAATTTAATTAAGTTTATAGTGAACTTTATTGTGTTAGCTTAAATCGCTCTTTCATCATTCATCGTGTTTTTTAGAATTAGCTTGATACATTTCCGTTTGATAATGTAATTAAATGATCTGAATACTAAATCTGTAAAACAAAGTAATTCAATTAGATAAATGGTAAGCCGCGCCTAGTTGTAAATTTACATTTATGTTACGTGAAGTAGAATGTATACATCTTAATAGAATCGTAGGCGAATAATGTAGCAACTTGTGTTCATTAAAAAATGGCATTGTAAGTATGAATGTTATATATTACCACATCCAATATTAAATGCTGCACTGTCATTTTAATAGCGATCAGTTGTAGTATTTTCGCTACAAATACTAGCGACCAAGTGCCAAATGGGTACGGATATTACATTTTTAAAACGTATATTGTATAATAACTAGTAATAAAATTGGGAATCCGTGCGTGTATATTTCACCCATTCATCATCAGATTTTCAGGTATATAAAAAATTGTAGGTTAACATTAAAGCTTTAAAGAATTTATTCAAATACATGGACGGACGTAAAAAGCAACATTATTCAGCAAGTTATGTACTCATTAAAGAGATGTAATTAAAGGCTATATTTACAAACACAATCACTAACGCAAAACATGGAATGATTAAATTGGATATTCCTTTTACAATTAATCCATTCAACATGTTCTCTGTTACAAATAAAAAGGGGACCACATGACAGGACAGAACGTCTATAGAATGTTCGGTTTAATAGAAAGATACAACTGGACATTCTATGTAACACTCAAATCATACGAGGTTGCCACCAAAGGTAATAAAGAAATGGCAATAAACTCATTCAAAGTGCTTGTCTGATCTGGGAATGAATTGTTTTAATACATGAATGACATATAAGATTTTATCCATACATGTGGTTGCCGTAAATAGTCTTTCTTTGTGGTACAGACCAATAGTGTAAACACTTATTAGTGCAATGGACTGCATGTCTCGATTTATCTATTTATCAGTATTTGGGTATCGTGAAATCAAAGTTTACGATGTAATACCCCATCAGTTTGGTAACGTGTTCTAAGATTGTGCAAACTATGCAGAAAAATCGCTGCATCTGAAGAACACCATGATTATTAAGTTTCATTCACTGCTTTTTAATCCAAGTGTTGTTTATAACAACAGTTCAAAGAGCCGACAGAATGGCAACATTTTCTGACACGCCAAAAGTATTTATGGCATAGCATTAATCGTATTATGTCGAGTTGTCCATAATGTTTGTGAAATAACACCAATAGAATATTTATTCTCTGTGTTGAACAGTATTATCCTATTTGTCATGGTAACACTCGGATATATCTATTCATGTTGTGATCAGAGGTATTTTAATAGATCTCTCTGTCCACGCGACCAGACCTAACAACAATATGCATTGATGAGCATTATATAGTATGCACCTCACGCCAACAAGAATAAGTCCCAAGTGAGAACGTGGCGGTAATACTATTTACCCGTTAGAGCAACAATTGCAGAAACGAATACAAATTAATGAAATCGTGTGAAAATGTGTAGATTTCCTTCGCTAATGAATTGTCCGCTTTGGCTTTGATGAATTATATTTTACTTCCGAGAACTCAAGTTGACACTGCTAGCTTTGCAATTGTATTCAGCCAATTCGCAAAGTCAAGCGATTAATGATATTTTGTGCCAGGTCAATACATTTCAACGTAACTTGATTATTATTGTAAATCTGACCCCATTTATTATTTTCTTTTGACTTTTCGTTGATGGTCCTTTTTGTTTTAGATGGATATAACGAAAATATAAGAAAAAATGAACAAAATATAACAAAAACATATAACAAAATATACCAGAGATATGACAAAGATCATTGCTTTATAGTCACATTCAGCAGTAATTTTCGAGTAATTCAAATAGTCTTTTATAATAAAGTTATTAAATCAAAATTACACAAAATATAATACATTGTGATGCCTTAAAGAAAAATAGGATACAGAGACAATAATAACACAGAAATATATCGTTAATGCTCGAGTCAAATTTATTCGCCTTTGGGATTTTGACTCATGGTTACATGTTTCAATTTCTATCCAGAGACCCCTGCCGTCAGTTTACCCATTGCTTTTCAAATATAACATGATTTCACGAGTATTCTAATTTCCGGCAGTGAATCCGTAAGTGAATAACAAGAGTGTTACTTTACTGTTGATTTAGGGGAATAAACGGGTGACTTTGATCAAGTTTCTTCCAAAACTAAACCACATTCTTTTAGTGCTCGTATTCCATTGTTAAAGCCAAATCACCATTTCAGTATCGTGATGTCATCTTAATTACATTCACTCTCAATGTCCAAGCATTCCATTGTTGTAATTTCATTTCATGTACTCATTATTGTAACCACTAAATCTTCCGAGGACAACACTTCACTATAGTAAAACTATGACGGTTGCTCCAGTTTGGGCTTTGGCAATATGCTTTGTTAAGTAGGTTTATTGCATGTGATATTTCGTGCGAGTCTAAGTTCACCATCAATTCACTGACAACGGGATTTGATGTAGCAAACCTGGTAAACGAGTCACGCTAAAGAAGTGTTCGTATTTCACATATACTTCGTTACATTCGACCGACAATGTCTATTTCTTGAATGTAAGTGGTAAGCCGACATTATAACTACTTAGAATTTCCCGTTTGTAAACCTGACAAATATGGCGGCCTCCAAGAATGAAATGCCTGTCAAGTATGTTTCTTTAACTGTTTGTTTTGATCATGTATTGATAAAGGCGAAAGCTTACACTGCTTGAAGGATAGTTCTGCAAGAATAACGCGTTTATACCATTTTAAAAACTTAATTGTTTAGTGGTTATATTTCTTTAGGAGTAAATCGGCACCCGCATCACAAATGTAAAGCTTAGGTAGATATTAGGCCGTTAAGCACGATATGATGGAGTTATGGAATCGCCGAAGTATTCTGAAAAATGTCATGTATCATGTTCTTGTTTGACATACGAGTATTTAAACAACTTAACATTTTTACAACACTAGAAATCTTTGGACTTCTACGAGTGCATGAAAATTCATTTAATTAACAAACATTATTACCTTTCCTGACTTACTAGACTAACTGAATCTGGAACTATATGCTAATTCTTAACTCACGCAACTGAATCAATATTGATTTCATTATGTTTTAGATTAATCAAAATTCACATTATGTATTAATTATTTATAGAATGTTAGAAATACGTAAGGTTTAAACATGCCGTATCAATATTTTAGCTAGCATTATACAGATTGGCTCTCGGCTCGTGTAATGAATTGATAACAAATTCAGAAAAGTGGATTATCTGCATTTGCAGCCCACAGTTATATCTGATTTATGCAATCCCGAAAGATTGAAATTCAAATGAAGGTAATAAAACCAAGCTTTGAAATGCAAGCATATTTCTTTCAACAAATAATGAAAAAATGCCTTGGCATATTGACACATTCGCATGTTAGGAAAGGGACGATTCCCCAGAGGCTGTATCAAACAGAAGAAACCACGATTAGAAATCAGACGGACAAAACTTAAAACACGATGCAAATACTCAATGTGTATAAAACGAGATTGGCCTTTTTGTTTAATACTAGTACCAAATCACAAACCTGTTTTTTCTATCAAATTTACTTTTTATTTAATAATTATTTACAATTTCTAAACATTTTATATTATTTTAGGCACATCATATGGGTGCGTGTTTGTTAACACCCAATGTTTAGTAAAAATTAATTATATTAACATTCGCTATTTGCGTAAATTTTTTGGCCTGTTGCAATTGCAAAATTGGAAAATCGTTTTGAATTGTTATTCCCAGACATTACCATATCGTCGTGGCAATGCAGGTAAGATCCACACTCGGTCACATAAAATTACTTTAGGAACATCGCAGGTTCAAAAGATACCATTCTAAGAATAAATCCTATTTTATGCATGTATTTCATTTATGCGTGTATATTAGACCAAAAAGTTGCTTTAAAATCAATCATCGGAACGTATTTCTTTGCATTTTGATCCCATTAATTGTTTTGGTTTTCTGACGCTGTGCGATGACATCTTGTGTGTTTTTAGGACAAATATTTACATTCCATTTTGATTAAATCATCGAGTGAACACTGCCCGGAACTGACATTTTCGATTAAAACGAGAGATCTTCTAAGACCTATTGGTAAGGTTGGTTTAATTGAATGAGTGTAAAAAAATATTTGATTCATTCAATGGCAAGATCTGTTTCTTGTATTTAGTATGTGCTGAACGTGAGAAGATTATCAAGGCAATAGTGTTTTTTTTCCAGACAGATATTGTCTGATGTTATTAAGTCTGTTTGCAACACATTGGAACAAGATTTTGAGTAATTTTCGCAACGTCTTATTATTGACTTTCATCCTATTCTTTAAAATGATCTGAAGTGTCAACATAACTCGATTGTGTTGTAATTGATACAGAAAACCATGACAGAATCATCAGTCAGTCTTGGTTAAAGCTATATCTAAGCAACAGCCTAAACAAGCTGACATATGTTATTAATACAAACAAATGTTTCAGTTTGAATAGAAGCTATCGATTATGAGCATAAAATGCACCTTTTAAATTAACGCTTTGGAGTTATAATGAATTATAAATAAATACGGCAGTCCCGAAGTACCTATTAGGATTTATAGATATTTGAAACTGGTTTATACAGAAAATAAGGAGATCGATAACACGAGGTTTGATCTGATAACTTCTATTACAAGTACTTATTGTGATGTAACATATTATAATGGACTGTTCAAACAATATGATGCATAATTCATGTCCAAAGCATGTGCCGTAAAAGCTTTCAGTTTTACTGAATTAGTAACACATGGTGTATGACAATTTAATTCCAAAGATGATGTTATCAGCGCGTGAATATGAGTATGTGGTTATGAATTTTTTTAATCAACAATATTTCATATTTCGCACGAGTCGCGTTTGTGAAAGGCATTTCATCGCTTTCAACTCCGTTTTCCAAATCATGTGATATTTCCAGCCATCATTTTATGATTTTACATCAGTTATGAAAGCCAAATAAATAAATGCTTTCTGCTCACAAAAAGTTATAACAAATAAATATCAGATGATGTCTTGCTGACATATTTGCATACATTTGCTTTGCTGAATTTAAAAAAAGTGACACTAGCTGAATTCAAAACAGGATATTTGTCTTTTAGCGCCGTCCCAACATATTTGTCAACCGTGTTGCTTTTGATCGTTTGTGACAATGTAAAAGCATATCAATAGAGTCAATTTATTTTGATGGCATGCAAACAAACAGTTCAATTACATTGGATTTGTTGAACGAGCACTATTGAGAGAAAATACATTGAGTGAAGTTAATATCCAATAAATTGTAAATGGAACGTCCACTGTGCGCAATATCTTCAAGATGTGACGCGCAATAAAAAAGTATTTGAAAGCGTAGGATTAATTTCTCTCACATTTTATCAAATATGGTTAAATGTTAAATCTGAATTCAACATCTCTCACCAATTGACAGAAGACAGATCTATCTCATGGACTTTACTGTCCAAATAGCAAACAATAAACCATAGAATGGCCTTATTTGTTAACGCAAACATGCGCACATACAAAAAATACAACAGATATTCAAAGACAGATAATTCATCTCTCATACTTCCCACAATGGACAATGGTAATGATTTGAAGAATACCCATTTTATTCCAACAATACGTGTAGTAAACATGTATAAATCAGAAAAAAATCAGTTTCAATAAAATCCATGTATGAATAAAACCCAGTCCACGTAAACAATGATTGTACGGAAAATAATGTTAATAAAATATTAGCTAAAACAAATAGTGACTATAAATCATGCAATCTATTTCCATTATATGAAATTTAATATTCAGGTCTATGTTATGGTTGTCTGCCAAATGAATAAACTGTAGGAATAAAACGCTTGGGTAGACTAATCCGTGATGAAGCCGACATTACTTTTATTATTAATTATGCATTATATTCAGTATGAGTTATTTTCCTGTCGCTAGAGGTAATCTCATCGCTAGCAGTATGACCAACATAATGTTCTACATTGTCCCTCTTAGTAATTTATTGTTTTAGATGTTATAATGTTTTTTTTCAATTAATCGGCACACGACGCCAGAGAATTATGTAATAATATCTATATTACAGTCAGGCCGCTAGGCCGCCAACTTCACAAACATATACTCGTATATCGAGGGTTCAACACAAAAGTGTCGTATCTCATATTGAAATAAGAACAAGTTACAACAGTGTTGCACTGAGCCCTCGATATATATATATAATGGTACGGAAATAGATTGTACTGGCTGAGTAGCAATTTAGAACTTTGGCTAAACATTTGTATGTGATTATAAATTCATTATCTATTCATAGTGGACTTTCTAGGCAAAATAGTTTCCATGATTTGAAAAATCATAGATATGTCTTCTTAGGATTTCTATATAATTAGCGGTTGACGCCAAACACTACAAAACCAGGACCAAACTGCATACAGAAATTGTACAGAATCATATAGACGATATTAGCAGCAAACATTTATATTCATGACCAATGCAAGGTAAAAAGAAACAATAGGAAACAATAGGAAATATAAGTTGGGATACATAAATCAATTATTATACCAACCTGTAGCATATGGAGAAAAGAGGTTTACATTTTAAAGACGTTTTCGGTAGTTTGATACATTTTTCACATAGACACATAGGAAAAATTAAAACTGATCAATGAATTTTTTTTAAAACTTAGCATGATCGTAGCATATGGTACAGGTGTACTCGGGATCATTAAAAGAGTCAACCAAGGAAGTGCACGCTCGAGAAACCTGGACTAAGATGCCAATGACTTATTCTCCCCTATCCATGTTATATAATTCACAGTTCATATGAGAAAACATCGTGCTATATACTCTACGAGTAACATTATCCAATTTAAACCATGTTTGTACGGAACACCCACGTTCGCGATCAATGCAATAACAAATAGTATGTTTATAATTACCTACAAGATTAGCTCATTAAAGTCAAATGTCATAAAGAGACAAGATCAAAGTAATTAACCCGCTTCCCCCTCGCGTACATTTTGCCTCTTGTGTCAATATTCCGTATCAAAGATTGTCAGGTTATCAAAATAGCATCGCATCGTATTTGCCAATTTGTGTTAAAACTATATAAAGATGGTTTGTGTCATGTTTTTGTGTTTGTGTTTTTATAATAATAGTACTGGTGTCTACGTTAAAACAATTCACCATGTAATGAAAAGCATGAAAATATTAAAAAAAAAAATGTTTTACACATCCAATGGTGTAGATGATACTCATGAACAATATTCAATACATGTATAAAAAAGAACAAAATTATCCTTCCCAACTAATTTGGGATACCACAATGAGTCTAATAGAAATGCTAATGTGCGTTTTTGTCAAGCGGTCGTGGATTAAAGGGGCATACCCTACAACTTGGTGCAATTAGAATTAAGGCAAAATAATGATAAATTAGAAGCTTGTAAAGAAAAAAGCCGACAAATAAAGTTTCAGCCAAAAATTCATCCAATTAAAAATAAAATCATAAAAAATATGTATTTGTGACACATACATTTAGTCATGGAAATTTTTGGGTGGAAGTGATTTATTATTCATAGCTATGTTTTTGCGGCTTATACCTAAACAAGTCATTTTATGACCCAAGTTCTTCTTGCAATTATCCATTATATATTGTTTTACATATACATCTAACACATTTTTACACTTTCACAGAATGTTTGTCAGTTGTAGGGTATGCCCCTTTAAAAGCAACCAGAACTGGAACAGTGGATTAAAATGATGATTAACGTGACAATTCACATTTTCTTTCTGATTCATTGTTTTTAAATGAACACTCGTTTGCACATTCTTAGTTTCAAACCTATGTAAAGTTATCGAAATTCGCTACTTCATGTTTATTTGGGTTTTACCCCCCCCCTTTTCAAAAGTCAGAGTCATATGAGGCGGACAGTTCACTTAACCATCGTTCCTGGGAAGAACAAGTACTAAACTCCCGAGAACTACCTACTTTCTCACATCGCTATTTCCAAGGCGACCAAGGTTTGAAACGAAATGTTTTTAAAGTACATACGCAATAAGACATCGAACATACGTGGAAGCTGAACCAGTAGCCAAAACCGATGGAAAGGTTATACTTTTGTATCGATACAAATGGGTGCGTATAATTTCATGTTTTCCCATCATTCAAAAAGATTTATACCTGTCACGTGATTTCAATGTAAATACATGTATATTACAAAACAAGGATTAATTGTTGTTAGATTCGATACTTTCACTCATCTTTGTTTTTCAATTTCGGTTAATCAAGGATTGAACCACTATATCAAATATACTATAAACATACAAACGCTTCTTTGGAATAAAGAAAGAAATCATTTAAAAGAAACATTCTTAACAGGTTTTTTTTATATTAGTTTAAATAGAAAGTGAATTTAACAGAATTTGGTTACACCTACCTTAATGAAACGTGCCTTAATGAACATGTATGGTATATATATGTATGTATTTTTACGCCTCGTATTTGCATGAAAGTAATACCTCATGTTTACATGTTTATAATATGTATATTGCATGTATTGAGAGAAAATAAAGGTATGCTATGTTGTCAGCATATTTTGTGGAGGCAGTGTACCAAATCACCATCGTAAAATCACGTAATTGTTTCATTAAACAATCAAAGTGGTTGGATGTACATCTCAAAAGAAAACAGATGCTCATATTAAGTTAATTATTTACCTAGTAATTAGAGACATAACTTTGAAGTTTGATAGGCAATAATTATAGAGCAGATGAAAATAGCACCAGCACCACGGTCTCAAATTTAACTTGCGTACACTCATTACTTAGTTCTCTACTACAAGCAGAGCAAACGCGTATAATGAATTTCACAAGACTTCAGAAATTCAGCAGATTAATCCACACGGTTCGATCGGTATTTTAAAAGTTAACGCAATACCATTTGCGTATTTATCAAATTTGTGCGAAATTGAACACCTTTGTTTAATTGAACGATTTATTTCATCGACTTGTTTAAAGAATGAATTTTGTGCAATGCTGACATCTGAAATTGGTTTCTTTACTCTTAGATAATGGTTCAGTAACTTCAAATATCTCCATTGCATTGCCGGAATAAAAGTACAAAATGTAATACTATGCATGTGCCAAAGACTTTCTGCATATTGTTTTGAATTTATTGATGTCAATTTGGTAAGGCAATTATTTTGCCTGTAGAATCCAAAACCCAAAATGGCACTTCCTGTCCCAGGGTCACTTATAATGAATTCCTTTTATCTTACCTGCATCCTTCGTAATAATATGAACACCAGAAATAAAATGTCTGGAACATATGTTTTCTGCAGTCCAAGATCACTTAATTAACGAAGTCTGCCATGAAAATTGCCTGAAACATTAACCCCGAGGCATTTATTGAGGTAAGACAGTACTTCTTAAGTGGGCGGTGTTAATGGAAACTACGCAATGAGGCGATAAATAATTACATACATTAAATGTGAGAACCCGTTATTACAGAGAGGTGGGAGAAGAAGATAAAAAATTACCTCAGGATGTCATTCGTGTCATTTTTAAGGTGAAACAAGCTGACACTGAGTGCCAACGTAAATGGCATAAGCAAATATTAGTTGAAGAGTTGAAACTTGAAATCCCAAAAGGTGGATCTAACCTTGTCAAAGACACATCACGAGTCAAAGAAGGGATAGTTGTTTACAAATACAGAAATGGAATCCCTTATCATTAAACAATCACTACACTTCTTGTTTTGTTTTGTTATGACGTTCTTGAGTATATTGAGTAAACCTCCTAAAAAACGCCATTAAATATTACATGACGGACTTTTAAAAAATACCGTTAAAGCCAATATTAAACATTTCATGGATGAAATGCGAACGCATGGATCCTAAAAAAGTTCCGGAATGGCTCGTCGAGTTTTAAAATTCACTTACAGAAAACACCATGCTTAAAAGTTAAAAAAACATGCAAAACCCAGGAAATCTTAGAGCCTGAATTGTTTAATTCGACAGCAAGACAATCTAGGGACATATTATATTCCTCAAAGACTGTTAGACAGTTAAACCGCTTTATCATATATAGATACAAAACGAACTAATCATTCTGACCGCGGAGTCGATAAACGCGTTATGTGGTATCTCTGTATTCTGTAAAAATTTATTACTTCCATCAGCAACACCCTAATCTATTAACGACTCCATTATTCATTTCAATGCGTAAAAATGATCAACTCATCCTTTTCCGTTCAAACGGTAAACTATCCAGTTATTTATTTCATCGACAGAAAGTGATCCGTAAAAGCATTCGTTTGAATATAAAGCACACCCAAAACATAACAGTCAGACGTATACATCAAACTGGGTGTAATTACGTCGATCAGACAAACAAACGTGTTTTAACGGCGACACACAGATGCGAATTGATTTGTAGGTTAATGTCATTGGCCAGTGTGACTATTGCCATTTAATCATATTCATAGACGTGAAGTTATCTAAGACCCAACAGAAAGTGAAAATTTGTCAGAAATGTTTTAGTCTCTAATGGAAAATATTAACATTATGCCATTCATTTAAACTCCTCAAAAATAAAGATACATTATTCTTGCTTTTGTTGTAGACAATCGAAGATGTATTGACATTGGTTAATACCACATGAACGTCACGCTGTGCTTTAAGAACAGAACAGAACATATTTTATTTTCAAAGACGTGTACAAAGTACATAGTCATATACATGTACATAGTAACAAACATATTTACATACATGGATAACATGGTAAACAGACAAAAGAAAGAAATAAAGAAATACATGTACATAGAAAGAGGACAAACATGTAAATATAATTAATTAGACAGGATGGTTGCTCTTAGGTCTAACGCATTTTTAATATACAGAGAGATTTTTCGTAATTTTATATCATTTTCACTTTGTAGAAGTTGAATAAATTTAAACATGGAGGGCCTAGTGACATAGTAATTAGTAATATATTTTCTTCGTAAGTAACGTTTAGTTATACGTTCAACATGCTTCACGGTTTATTTGATTGCAACTATCATTCGCTTTTATCCTACGACAATTACGGCAAACGTATGATAGGAGTCAATCAAAGTCGTAGTAAATTTGTAAAGAAAGAAACCGATAGAATAACATTATCGTACTTCGTTTTCAACAATTTCTTAACTGCATTAGACTAGCAAACAATGGCATCTTTAAAATATGTAGCTTTGCGGCTTCGCAACTCAAACTTTTATCAGTATCCTTTTTTTGTTCGCTTTATATAGATGATTTTATTAAAAGCGGAAGACTTGCATAAAGAACATTTTTTGTCAATTTAATCTAAATTCGTCGATCGAGTCACTGCAATCCAACATATTTTAACGTCGATTTAGCTTGAGTATCTACTGCATTAATTCGGAGATATGATTCTTGGTCAGGAAAAAGTATATAATATGTATTACCAATAAACCTGACGCTATTTCGCGACGAGATCGTAAAACAGCCGCCATGAATTAAAATCATGTCAAAAATATAAATATAGTGGGATCTATTTTGGGGATTCCAAGGGAAATCTATTCCTCTGCTTAAAGCACATGTACGGAAATTTTAATATACATGTAACATTAAGTAGTTATTTAAATCTACTCAATTGCTGAAACATACATTTGGGGATATAGATTTATTTCTGCTACCAATAGGTCATAAGCCCATGTGACAAATGCAAATTCATCAAACATCAAATATGACAACATCAAAGTAAACAGGACAGATGAAAAAAGTATACACTGTTCCAACGTTTCGTTTTTTTTTTAATGAAAATGTACCTGAAGTAAAAAATCAACGCTTTGTTTTAAAGATCGCCACTTGTATTTTAATGTTACTTAAACTAGGTATTAGCGGATCCATGTACGATATTTGTTGAGGCCAATGCGGATGAAAATGGAAATATTTTAACGAATATTGGCTTTATCATTGATTGTATTAAATTCCATCAAATATCATTTATTTACATAAAATGCCTAACAGTTTGCAGCAGTTTGTTGATTTTAGTGATTATTTGTGAAATAATTTCTCAGGGGTTTTGACTGAACCATTGGAATCACGCATGAAAATGTCAATGTAGAAAAACTTGATATTTTAGTTATATGATAAAATTTGTGTATGATGAAAGCTCGTTTCAAAATAAATATTTTTTGAGTGTTTTTAACTTTATATTATTATGCTTTTTACCGAGGATTTGTGTAAACATGTTAATATATAGAATGTCAAAAATTGTGCATTTTTCGTGAATAAAATATATTGCGTATATATAAGTCCAAGAATGCAAAAGATGACTTGATAATGTAGCATCTCGAGAGACAAGAAGACGTCTATTAAGTGATGAATAAATATTATGATCATTAACTAATGACGATTCTATGATGATATCGCTTATTTGGAAAGAAAGTCCAACTATTGACTTCAATACTAAAATTCTTATAAACATCTCATTGTTAAAGCAATACTTTTAAAAAGCAAACGCTGGTGATTATTTAACTACAAATAAAAAATATTTTACTTCAGCTTAAAGATATAGAAAATAGCTCGATTCGTTGTCAATTGAAATGCTGTCAATAATTACGTATATAAATAAATTTGTAAAGAACAACATTTTATTTGCATTATAAATTATTTTCATGGAATACTAGTAATTCATTTAATAAATATATATAATTGTATAATATTTATTCAGAAACAAAACCAATAAAATCGGTAGAATGGGTTTGAACAATGAAACCAAATAATTAAATAATATTTCCGAATAAACAAAACTATCAATTTATTACCATAACAACGTATTATGATTACTAACTGCCAATGAAAGTGTTAATGTATTTTATTACATTTAAACCAATTCTAAAAAGAGGTAGAAATTGTTGATCATACAAAGTCAAGTTCTGAAATACCACGAAGAAAAATAAAGATTATAGTTCGTATTTACCTTTTTGTTGAATGTTACGAAAGTTCCACTATCGAAGAGTGACACACGCTTTGTGGCGTTTTCTTGCTGTTACGTTGCAATTACTGTTACACGGTGAAAGTGCTGCTCTGCAATGGTATTGGTGGATAGATGCTACGCTCCCCAAGAACTCCTTGCTTATATACCCAAGGATAACACCGACTCGCATTAATTATTTATCTTCAGATCACTTCGATGTTCAGCAAGCGACACACGATGGGAAAGTCAACGATTGCGCAGCCAATGTGATGTATAAAAAAGTCACTACGTCAAGATAGCCAGTAGCGTCTATGGGATAAGTGTGTTTTGTATTCAATTTAACAAATATAAGCTATTATGAAGTAGCAAATTTGATAAAGAATCCATAATTTGGATCGGCAATAGCCAAATTACTTCAATTTCAGAATAACCTGTCAGTATGAATGAAGATGATATTTTCTCGCAGACAAATTTAAGTACAACCTTTTGACACCATAGTTTACGAACAATATATCAGCAAAGAAAATTTCAAAGCCACTGAATGGCCAGGAAAGGACCGATTATTCTTATATAATACTATTCTTTAAGAATGCTTGTACGATTTTATCTAGTTGAGATATGTGCTGTTGTTATATGAAAACAAAAGGCGAGCATTCTCAGAATGATGTATAATCAACTTAGGTATTCCTGTTAAGAAAATTGACGCTATTGTAGACTCGACTTCTAACGATGGACTGTTTAAGTTGGGTGTATTCTATGATCCTATTTAAAAACAATATCTCAGTTTTGATGCCATAGTAGACTCGCTGATTTTAACGATGGACTGTTTAAGTTGGGTGTATTGTATGATCATATTTTAGTTTTGATAGCAGATTTTTACACACCCATGATACAGAGTATTTTTTATTAATATAAAGTAAGGTGATGCTTTTGCCTATTTACAAATTTGAATACGTGGCGTCGTTTTAAAGATATATCTTTGCTAAGAAAGCACATTTCAGCTACAAAATCATGCCACTCCTTGATTGTAATGACAAAATGACGATTTGCCGGTAAGTGATTAAAACCTTTAACAGTGGATAGGCGGGGAGGTATTTTTGTGAACACAATAAGCCTGTTCTTAAAACGGAAGGTCGGAATAAAGAACAAACAGTTTTTGGATCAAGGGAATTTAAGCCTGAGTCGGTTGCGTAAGTGCAAGTCAGCATTCTTTTAAAACAATGTCCTCATTGCAATGAATTTGAATTCACGTTCTTTGAAAATTGTAAAAAGTATACCATTACCATTAACAAATGGCATATCTTTCACGTTTAGGAATGCTAAGATTTACATTTAAACAGTACCGATGTTTTGACTTGGGACTGAACTTTAAAGTGACACCATTCAACATTCTGACATGAATAAAATTTCACCATTCGCTTTATATTTTTAATAAGGTCATCCATAGCTCTTTTTATTCCACCTTTTCGTAATCAGGTTCTCTTCAAAGTTTGGGTCGTTCAGTCGCAAACAGACTTTTTTATGTATGGCCTGATACACAGTGTACATGTATGCTTTACGTGCATGTCTGTTCGGTCGGCAAAAACATCACTAGATTAAATCATTGGTACGGTGAGAAGAGAAAATGGGAGCGTGTGTCAAACATGAGGCCATGGCGACAGTCCAGACTGAGAGATGGTTATTGCTCTGAACATAAAACAAACAGCAATGCCAAAAGTTAAACGATTTTTGAAGGGATGAACACATGTGAAGAACAACGGCTTCTTACATACCCCAAGTGTATGACAAAGACATAGGCAGTCTGGACAAAATAAACACGATCTAAAACAACAAGCACAGGAAGCAATACAATAAAGTTACCAGTAACCAAGAAACAAACAAAAGGGGTCGAAAATAAATCGACAATAACATAACAGTATATTGTTAAGAAATGAGTTTTCCTTTTAAACTGTCACCCTCAAAATCGTTAAGCAGTTTGTTTCATCGGGTTTTACGCAATTTTCAACATTATTTCAGTCATATCGTGGCGGGCAGTTGTCCTAACCAGCTTTCCTGGACTTCGTTTAGGCCTTATCCAGTACTAACCACATTCTATCCGTAAGCTTCTGCCAAGCTACCCCACATCATTAGAGGTGGAGGACAATTTAACATAGGATGTAATATCTTCAGTCAAATTTGTCACGGACAGTGAGCCTCGTCCGGGGGTTCGAACTCACAACCTCCCTATCATCAGACAAACGCTCTAACAACTGAGCTAGCCGGACGGGCTCGCTAATAAGTCCCCAAGGATGTATTACGTGGTTATAATAAGGGATTGCTAACTGTCCAGAATGAATTAAGGCAACACTATGTAGATGAAGTTACCACCTCTTGCGTCTATATGAAGCGGAAGTAAAAAGGCAAGTGCAGTGAACTATGGGGTTGCGTCACATACTGTGGAATCATAAATTTTCGATAGGGATTTAATTTCGTGGGTCGGCTCATCCACGAAATCAAATCCCCACGAATTTAAATGCAGAGATAAGGCATTTTCAAAAATCAAAATCCACGAATTTATGTCCCCACTAAATAGCCATTTTAGTAAACGAAAATAAATGAAATTACAGTATATTAGAAATATATGACAGTACCAGAGAGAGAGAGAGAGAGAGAGAGAGAGAGAGAGTGTGTGTGTGTGTGTGAGAGAGAGGGAGAGCTATCTCCTCGTGCCCTTGTTTTAGCTATTGGAGTCGCCGTTAAAAAGTCCTTCAATTGCATTTTGCGCTGTATCCATAATTGACTTTAGATGTTTGTTGGCCTTTTTATGAAAATGATAAAATGGAGATAACTCACTATTATTTTCATGCGACGCTGTGACAAAAAAAAAAACAAAAAAACATGTATACTATAACAAGGGTTCATCAGGGATCTTCGTGTATCCAGTCAGATAAACATGGTTTATAAAGTTCGTGGATCTAAACATGTTCATCAAGTCTCGTATCCTTATATGTATATCCCGTTACTCATAAACTATTATTGAAGCCATTCGACTATGATTCATGCAAGAAGGTTGCATGTGTTTTCCAGCAGTCATAAGCTATCTAGAATATAAGTAATGAAAATAAAGTTTTAAAAAAAGCGAAATTAATTTATTTGCGGATCACAACAATAATATATGTTTTGTAAGGAGTTTTCTTACTTATATAAAGTGCATAATATGCAATCTCAACAAATCGTGATTACAAATTTTGACGGATGTGTCTGTTTATTTAAAGTATTTGATAGATAACCCATACTACGTAACTCAGTAACGGGAATACTCATGGTGACTTTTAAGGTTTTGAAATATGAATTGAACATTTATTTGTCATAAACACGTTTCAACAAAGACGTGTGATATCAACAGTAGCAATCACGAATGTCGTTTTACACCAACAGTATGTGACATGTTTGTGTATATTGCTTCTCAGCAAACAAAGATGATGATAAATCCATTATTGTCTACTAGTCTCTGTCTCCATACAAATTATGTACTTATACAAACAATGCATTTATTTGCTTGAAGATATTCCAGTGTCTTACATGGATGGATCAACATTCAGGAACATTCAAAACAACGTGTCGTTGAATTTGAATGACATTCAGAATTGTGTGACACACAAAGGAGTTACCCAATACAAAAGCAGACACTGGAGGGCAATAGAGGATGTTGAATAAAGAACGATGCGGTTATGGTTTGCCTGTTTGCTGTCTCAATGATGTATGATACAATTAGTTAAATCAGTCCCTTTATCTTCTGTGTTTTAACACATTATAATGTGTCTGTTGATGTATTTGAATAATTTTTGTAAAAGATTGTTTGCTTCTGTTTAACCGACCTTAACTATTTTATCCCCAAGATCCTCTACTTTTTATCAGGACCAAGGAAAGGTTCATTAATATTCTTTCTTCTTTAACCTTTTCACACATTTTCAAGAGATTCAAAAGAAACCCGACCAACATGCCCCTTTTCTAATGACTATGTTACAATATATAGATTGTTATTTCAAATGCACTGAAAAGCCGGCAAGGCGAAACATGTTTGCATAATAATTAAAGGATTAAAACACCAATCAGAGACATTCCGACTTAATTTCATTTTTACAGGGACGACATGAGTGTGGTCACCACTTATATAAATTTACGCATTAAGAGTGGTGCAATCAATATTGATGCTTCAGAGACAAATGTTTAATACTACACATCAGTAAACCGCAATCATATGTACATAATGTGTTGATAACAATAATGTGTTATATGTTATAATCATTATTCACATTACGGTTTAACTTACACAGTACTATCTCTTTTTATAAGAGACCTTCAATATCAAGAGCAACAATTTCGAATCGGTTTCCTATTTTTTCTGTAACTTGAAAATGAAACCACATCAGCAAGAACATGTTTTATTGTGTAGTCCGTCAGAAATATATGCTAAACTATGTATGTACATATTGAATGAATAAGTAATATGTCTAGTCCAATTTCCTCGCTTGTAAGTGTGCTTGATTACATTTAAATATCAAACTGACGCCGGGTTTCAAGTACTGTCGTCTAAATTGATGCTATCTGTTTGCATTTCAAAGTGTAGATATTTATGCCGTGCCATTCATGACATTTTCTATTTCATAGACATCATTAGATTTACTCAGACGTTGTGTTAGAAACTCGAGGGAAATTGCCGGTATTAGTGGTTTCTGTGGGACGTATTTCCACAAACTAAGGTTGTACTGTCACGTGATGAAAACGTGAATAGTTTGTATTATGCCGAAAGTTTACAAAGCATCGCCATTGGGTATTTGTTTACACATGACAGAACGGAGTTTGTAATACACATGTTTCCCGACACCGGACATAATGTTCTTGCGTGGGTTAAAGACAGTTTAGAATATTTACATATTCACTTTATTGGCAGATCAGCACATTTCACAGAGATATAAAACGCCAGTATTATAATCGCTGATACAGATTATGCACGCCATACGATGATGCGTAAAAACTATTGGACGAATATAATGGTGAATAACAAATTGTCGCATCTTGTCTACACTAACCTTTGAAACTTTGTCTACATTAACCGTATAGCATCATTTAAGCATAACACCCACACATATCATTATATGATATTAATTGATTCGATTGTTCCATTCAGGCATCAATAATTATGTGTATTGTTGAAGTAGAAATGAAGTAACGTGTTCTATTCAATACATTGAATCCTTTTTCTTGTTTAATACAGATACGTAGTTGCATGTTCGTTACTTGATTTTGTGTGAGTCAACTAGGTTTATGAATTCATTCAGGAGAGCTATTTTGCAGAATGTTACCGATGTTAATAAAGACTAGTGCCAATATTGTAAGTGGCGCTAAGCGTGAACTGTGGATTGTGTGAATTTTTTTATTATAGTGACAAAATCAAATGTTCCTTTTTAGCCAGTGGAATTTGACGTTTTTACTGTCTTTGTATCGAAGCGATGTGATTTTGTCTTTTTTACTATGTAAAATCGAGTGTTTTCTTGTACTGTCGGATATGTGGTTGAAGTTGCTGCCAGTTTGGCTTTTAATGTCCTTACACTTGATATTTTGGTCGGTGTTCACTTTTATTATATTGCATACATCCATGGTATATAAAATTCCAACCACAGCAGAATTTTTGCTTGATCCATTTTGGCCAGTATG
The DNA here is from genome assembly GCA_964023205.1 of Lutraria lutraria. Taxonomy (NCBI): domain Eukaryota; kingdom Metazoa; phylum Mollusca; class Bivalvia; order Venerida; family Mactridae; genus Lutraria; species Lutraria lutraria. The sequence continues at coordinate 5,276,049 of OZ026848.1, forward strand.
ACATCCTATATACACATTGAGTTATTTAGAAACATGCATTTATTCAAATTCTACGTAGTTCTATGCGATGGTCTTTTTTTGTTGCACGTGTATTGGTATGAACCAATTCGATCGGTCTAATCTTTGACCTTTGTAGTCTGTTTGCAGCTTTGTGCTAAGAATTTGCCATATCATTCTCTTTGAAAAATTAAATATTCTTTCTGTCATTGTAAAAACAAACACCAACGGATGAGTTCTATAAATATTTATACATTATGTGAGTATTTATGTCACTGGTAGGATATAATGGTACAATACCCCAGTTTATGTTTTGTTTCTACAATTGATTTGCTTGTAATCTATTGTTAAACCTTTTGAATATGACAACCTGAACGAATGGAACATATTATACGTCTGTTGAATGTTATATGGGAATGTGGGAAGATTGTGACATTATTATCAGATGTAATTCATTTCTTCCGCAGTTTGTCATCGCTTTGCATGAAAAAGCTCATGTTTTATGCAAAGGAGAAGTCTTGACTGCATTTACTGCCAATACACACGCATCGTGACTGATATAAAGTGATACTATAATAGGAACGAACAGAAATGTAACAGAAAATAAAATTCGAATTACAAAACACTAACCTTCTCTTCAAAAGAACCATCCACCCACAACACAACCATTCCGACCAACAATGTAACGCCCTAAAACAGGCAACTAAGCCAGCATTATGCAAATGGAATATCGTTGGTTATTGCCCTTAAACAATCTGAACCCATTTACTAAGATAGAAATTCAAAGCCAAGCATTTCTGACGAAGACACAATGCCTAATTAGATACCAACATCAGAACCGTAAACAGTGACTGCATACGTCTTCCTCGCCTTTAAACTGTCTGAATCTCCTATTACTAATGGGGTAAATGAATTTAATGGACCTGGACCACGCTCCGTATTCCTAATAAATAAAGACAAGAAGATAATTCTTAGAAAAGAAACACAGGCAAGACATTTCACGTTCCCCGAAATACTACCTTTTCCATACCCCCAGGACAATACACCAACACATAGGACCATACAAACAAGTAAAAGCTCACTCTCCTAGATGGTACAGCCTTGACACGATCTGTTGGAAAAGCTACAGGGAGTAAGACTAGTTTTAAGGTCCCAACTTTATACCAATCTATGAGGAAACTAAACAAACTGAGATTATAATACAAAACATGACGATTATCATTCATAGATAAGTATGCTTCCTTCATGAGTAGTCTGGTCCTTTATATTATATGAGACATAATACCTAAGTAAAAACTATAGAAGAAATAGCTTAATTATACAATGTGATAATATGTCTTACTTTTGTGTGACACAGCAATTATGCAATAACATATTGAAGGGAACGCATTAACAATATTTACATTTTTAAATGCAATAATTGATGTATGCAACAGACCTAACATTCTGTGCTGGTATTTCATTTCGTGATCTTTTTTTCTTTCTGGAAAGACAATGCAACTTAAATCAAAACATCAGCGCTTTTACTCGACATACTTTGTTATCAGAATCATGATTCCTATAAGTTTCAATAATTACAACCGATCTGTGTTAGCGACCACCTCCGAATACAGGTCATCCTGTGAATAAAGGTCATCCTGTGAATAAAGGTCATCCTGTGAATAAAGGTCATCCTGTGAATACAGGCCATCCTGTGAATAAAGGTCATCCTGTGAATACATGCCCTCCTGTGAATAAAGGTCATCCTGTGAATACAGGCCCTCCTGTGAATAAAGGTCATCCTGTGAATACAGGCCCTCCTGTGAATAAAGGTCATCCTGTGAATACAGGCCCTCTTGTGAATAAAGGTCATCCTGTCAATACAGGTCATCCTGTGAATAAAGGTCATCCTGTGAATACAGGCCCTCCTGTGAATAAAGGTCATCCTGTGAATAAAGGTCATCCTGTGAATACAGGCCCTCCTGTGAATACAGGTCATCCTGTGAATACAGGCCCTCCTATGAATAAAGGTCATCCTGTGAATACAGGCCCTCCTGTGAATAAAGGTCATCCTGTGAATACAGGCCCTCCTGTGAATAAAGGTCATCCTGTGAATACAGGCCCTCCTGTGAATAAAGGTCATCCTGTGAATACAGGCCCTCCTGTGAATAAAGGTCATCCTGTGAATACAGGTCATTCTGTGAATAAAGGTCATCCTTTGAATACAGGTCATCCTGTGAATACAGGCCATCCTGTGAATAAAGGCCATCCTGTGAATACAGGCCCTCCTGTGAATAAAGGTCATCCTGTGAATACAGGCCCTCCTGTGAATGAAGGTCATCCTGTGAATACAGGCCCTCCTGTGAATAAAGGTCATCCTGTGAATACAGGCCCTCCTGTGAATAAAGGTCATCCTGTGAATACAGGTCATCCTGTGAATAAAGGTCATCCTGTGAATAAAGGTCATCCTGTGAATACAGGTCATCCTGTGAATACAGGCCATCCTGTGAATAAAGGCCATCCTATGAATAAAGGCCATCCTATGAATAAAGGCCACTCTGTAAATTTCAAAAACTGCCATTGATAAAATGACATCCGAATAAAAGCCAACTGTCAATAAAGGCCATATTGTGTAAGACCCAATGGTAGCATTTGTTCACAGGTTTTACTGTACATGAAGTTATTACAAGTATCACCTATTGCACACCCCTCCACACAATAAAGCCCTTGAGGTCAATGAGATATGTCACTGCCTTAGTTTTGTCACCCATCTCATTCATTGTAACACCAATAAAGTCAGTATCGACTGGTAAGCATACTATCGTACGTATATCTTGTGTTGAAAGTGTGAGCACTTTCCTGTACAATCAATAGCCATTTCTTCCTCTTTAGTTAACTTCACAACATTCATAGTCTAATCACTATGAAGACGATGACGAAGGAGAACACCTACTACTTACACCATCCGGCGCGGAAGCAATCAGTCAATTCCATTATAGCTGTCTGCTTCCCTGCCTGGTGTAACAAGCGTTAATGAAAACATGACACATAGATTTGCCTTCTTTAAATTGGAACTTAACTGTTCCGGTAAATTTGGACCTAAGTAGGAATTGCTGAATTGAATTAACAGTACATACTGCTCCTGACAGATATAAAAACCGACAAAGGACTCACATTTCTATCGCATGTGCGCTTGCTAATACCGGCAATTAAATTAGATACAAAAAAGAATTTTACCGTGAAGAGGTATGATAGTGTTCAACAGCTACACCAGTCAGCGAAGGTCAGGTTTTATATGTTCAAGAAATAAAAGTATGAACGACGGAAAGATCTGAGAGCTATCTATCATTGATTTAAAGTGGGAACAATATAACAGATTTTTTAAGAAAACTAATCAGTCTAACAAACCCACCTACAGTGTATTCATTTCGGCAAACAGCACGACTGCAACAATCCAAAGTCTTAACGATCCATCACAATCCCTGACGATTAGTATAATTATTTAGTTAACTGAATAAAAACTAAGGTCATGCGATGAAGGGATTTTACTAGAACATCTAACTTATCGCAATATCCTAAGATTTGAAAACATCAATACAAATGATCTCAAATCGTTCTTCAATATACGAGCGCCATCGCGCAAATAGATAACGTTATAATTATGACGAAAATTTCTATTTATTTACGGTCCTTTCGACATCTATGGTCATTTAAAGGCCACACAAGAGACAGAGAGAGACAAGAGAACCGGGCATTTATATCCCCACTCTTTTTCAAATAGATATCCTGGTTTCAGTATCATGCCCGATGTAAAGTACCGATTCACGCCTGGTCTGTTTTCCTGTGGTTTTCCAGACACGGTACTTGGCTCGGTATTGGAATCGGGAAAAGGGGTCCATGACAAATTCGAAAGCGGAGCCGAGAACCAAACCCACGGCCTTTCGTTTAGAAGTCCTGCGCGTTACCATTCGACCACCGATCACCCAATGCCCAATTTTTTAAAAAAGTTACAAAGTAGACAATAGCGGATAGTTGTCCCAGTTGTAGATCAGTCGCAGAATTTCAGTCTAAAATATTTAGAATTCCTTTCAGTGACATGTACACGTGTATTTCTTGATGTAGACTTTCAGACTTTCCAAAAACAGTCTGCAAAACATACAAGAAATGGAAAATGGAACTCCTGCAATTTACAACAAACGGGCTGTCTATTCAACATGACTAAAGGCAAGACAGACAATTTAATTGACGTATAGACGAATGACCTGTTTAATACTGAATGACGTAAAATCAGCGAGCTCTTTTATCACATTTGCTGGAAAGACAGCTTCTGAATTATGCCTAGGTAGTGAATAAGACTTCGGAGTTTTTAGGGCATTGTTTCATGAGACAAGTGCTATTGGTCTCTATCTAACACAAGGTACGTTTTGTAAAATATGGCTGACTAAATTCTATGTTGAATTTAAACAAAAACTTTCAAAGTCACATATAGTTGAAACAAAACTGTCACCTTTTATTGATGGGAAGTTCTGAAGTGCTGACTTCATTTGCTTTAAATACCAGCAATGTTGGTGGATACAGGATAAAACCATATTGCCCTAAGTTTGATATAAGACAATGTCTACGTCGATATACGTATCTTTCTAGAAAGTGTATGTTTAGGATATGTTTGTTGAAAGCGCCGAAAATTCCTTTCCTAATAAGGCACGTGTTGGAATGCGTTACGTAATATCAAATTCTATAGCATTAAATGACATAACTATGCTCGTAGATTCATTGCATTAAATTATTTACATCTTAATTAAAATTCCAGTGATTTACGCATGGCAGTGTAATAATTAACGCTATAAGAAAACTAATTAACGAAGGATCGAAATTTTTGTCTCTTTTCATTTTATTATTGTCAATTTAAACAATACTTTTTTATGGTTTATCGCAAAATGTTGAGGCTACCGTTTTTCTGGCGTAAATAACTTAGAAAGTACTAGTATGCGTTAGTAACTACAGAGATTGTTTCTTTTTCAGGATTGCATAATTAGGGCTTTGGATCGTTTGGTAAGTGGCGATCCGATCCAATCCACGATTCAACACTTATGATCCACAAATCGAATCACTAGTCTTTTGCTGTCAAATAACCCTTCGAAAACATCAAATATGCAGTCCTGGAGACAGATAAAATTTAATTTTCTTTTAGGAATAATGAAGTAAATCAATATAAATTGTTCTATGGCTTAAATTTATATGTACTCCCTTCCAGTTAATTGATTTACAAGCATCATTATTTAAAGAACCGATTGGACATATTGGCAATCAAAGTAGTCCATGATATGACAATATTTATTCAGAGAAAAAGTATTTTTTAAAACAAAGAATACACTTTTAATTTGTTAAAAAAACAAGATTGCCAACCACGAATCTTAGTGATGACGATTATTCATACTCGATTTTTCAATTTGATTCGTGAACACCCGAGTACTCGGATACTCGCCACAGCCCTATGTATAACGTTGAAACGCAGTTCACCGTTCACAACTACGTTCTAGTCTGCAGTCCGTGACTCGTGAATTGCGTTCAAGTCTACAGTCCACGAATCGCGAATTCAGGCCTCGATTAAAGTCAGTCTTGTTTTTATGAAAACAGTTTGAATCGCATTCTACACTGCGTTCTGGGACGTAGTCCGCTATTCGCGAAGAACTGCATTCTAAGAAAAATGTATATATTCTATTAGGATATTTTAATATAGGCGCTAGATCTTTTAAGTCAGGCAATTTATAAAAAACGTGTACAAGAAACTGAATGTCTTAGGAGGCAAGATTACAAGGAAATTAACTCCCGAAACATGATCTTTCAATTTGGTCTTGTTGGTTGCATATAAAAAGTCATATTTGCAGAATATCTAGTTCGAACGCACTTCAAAATGTTCATCTGTCAAGTCTGAGAGGTCTCACAGTACATTTTAATTTGACAGTCGGTATTTGATATGTATGTTTACTATAACCATAGTGATTTTCATTTCAATCACGGACTTCGGGCTTTATAAAATCACACGCTTTTTTTCAAAGAAAAATTTCCTTTGATACGTGTTCCTTATCCAATACAACCTGTCCGGTAGTATGTAATTTTATATCTATAGGAAACGACACGAACATACAGAAGGATAGTCCTACTAGAGTATTCTCCCTTGTCAATGTTCTGAACGGTAGGGAAACATGGGCAACAGATAGGACTACGTTCCATCAATCTTAAGTCATGTACACAATGGTTTTGTTTTCGCTTGGGTTTAAAGTTGCACTAACAACCAATCTGATTTGGCGACTTGTCCAACTTAAAAGGCCGCGGAAGACCCTTTGTAGAACCACAAGCTAGCGGCACTGCTTCCTGACATAAAAAAGTGGTCCCAGATTGGATTCGAACTCACAGCGGTGGAGATACAGTGATTGCTAGATACTATAACCAATTGACCATAGAGGCTCCTATGTAGCGACATGAACGGACAAGCATTTGTTTAATAACAAAAATGGCATTGTCTTGGAAATGTAAGACATAATTTAAATTACGCATTAAATTCCTATCTTCATTTGAAGCGGGCTTAAATTTAATCCTTATCGTCCTAGCCGTATCAAAACACCGAAATTACAACGAGGTAAACGCACATTTTTATCAGTCGGTCATACTTTAATTGATAAGACATAGAACAAAAGTCGGGTTTCGCCAGATGATTATTAAGTGCACACATCTGTTGAAGACTTTTGAGGAGTTCATGGTAAGTGTATGCATGTTTTCGTTAAAGCGGGCTTAACACCGTTTTTCAACGATATTTCAGTTCCATGCGGCGGTCGGTTTACCTGACCAGTTTACTGGCCTGTGTTCTTACCTGTACTAAAATCCTCTGACACTAGAATCCGGCAACTTTTCTACATATGGAAGAAAATCGACATTTTTTGGTGAAATTTTCATAGATATGATCTGCAGCGACCGGAATTCGAATCCATCCAGTTAGCCTGGTTCCCAGCGCAGAGGATTAACCACTGGACCGTGGCCGCGGTCCTGTGCATCTGCATAATGTACTATGTTTATAGAATGTTTGTTTATATTTCACATTTGGTAAGGCAGTAAAATTGTTGTTTGCTTAAAGAAGTAAATATACAAGTATATCTGCTCAAAGAAGAATCGGTGCTATCAATATTTGGACTCTCTTAACTCTTTGCTCTATCGCTACGATCGAAACTGCCAATTGAATGCTCAGTATTGTGCTAGCATTGTAAGATACTAGATCTAGAGTTATCGTGTTCACAATAAATGCTTTACATGTATATACGTACATTGTTAAGTCTTTCAACAACGCAGTATAATTTCAGTTAAACATACAACATGCGTCAGCTTGTGGTGTTCACGGTATGCATTGTTCAGATAGTCAGTGGTTCATATCTTCATAACAGATTCGTTTTGGACGGAAATGTCGATCCTATCGGTCAAAGTGGTACGTATAACGAGTGACTTGTAAAAACAAAAATGTACATACAAATATTTGTTAACCTTTATAGATGCTTAGCACGGGTAACTACAAATTCTAGTCACCACACGACACACTTATGCTAGTCCCGATTCATTCTATGAGAACTGCAGGTCGGCCTAATTCATGTACACATTTTGTACATTTGTTTGATTTTTATTCTTTCAGTGATATAATGAATGAGTATTCGAATGCGGTTGTTTAACAGTGAAATGTAATAATTTAATTTGAGACGGATCGTACCCCCAAATTACGATAGCTATGCTAAGAATAAAAATTTAAATGCTAAGCGACCTACCTAGCCAATGCACCATAGTCAAGTAGCAGTAAACACGACCTTTTTTACCCCATACACGACCTTTTTTAGCCCAAAATACGGCCCTTTTTAGCCCAAATACGACATGTTCTACCTTTTTTAGGCCAAAACACGACCGTTTTTAGTCTTTCAGTGTTGTTATATTGTCTGATTCATGCAGCGTTCATTCTTCATTTATTGACCAGATAACGCCACGGGACCATCCACCTCCTTGTCAGAAATTTCTGCATGTGTGGCCAAGATGAACACGTCATCACCCAACCTTGACAGAGCAAAGTGTGTCCTGGACTCATATCCATTAATTGATGGGTAAGGCTTCACATTATCATCAAAATATAGTTATTCTATCACATGACCTCGTTCGGTCAAATGCCTGAGAAGAGCTAAAGATTCCAATAAATATGTGTGTGTTACAACAGTTCTCTCATACAATTACGCTCGTACTTCTAATGGACGTATTTGATGGTGAAAGGCTGCAACAAAAAAAAACAAAAAAAAACATTCGGTCTTATATTCGGAAGAAGCGTTTGACAAGAACTTAAAAAAATATTGAACTTAATAGTTAATGTTAGAACTTTTCAGATTTTGTTACAAGCGAGTCAGAACCAAACAACTTAACTGCTGGGCACGCGCATTAAGTGGTGCGCCTGACAAAAAAACAAGAGATTCTATTCGTTTTGAAAATAAGAAACAATTTTCTTATGTACATGCATAACTAATCCAATGTTTTTGTATCAGAATTGCTTTGTTTCTATCCGTTTTGAAGGCATAATGATTTGTCTGAGTTGTTCAGAACTTACGCCAACAATTCCGTATACAACACTGACTTATATTCAGACCTACGTCTAACTTGGGACAAAATCGAGGCTCAAACCGACATTCCAAAACTCAAAGCCGGGAAATTGGGAGCACAAGTAAGACTTATAGTTCTAATGCTAAGCTTTGCTTTACGTCAATTTTCCTAATTTCTTCCGTCAGCTAATGTTGTAAAAGGTAGCTATCTGAGGTTGGTTGATTTCATGCTGAATTCACACAAGTCAGCTTCTAGACGTTGCGGTCGACACCCATTCAAAATATTCCAGCTGTTGCAATCAGTCTTATAAGTAGTACCACAGGTACTTGACACAAAATCTTTTTTACCATATTTTGGCCGTATAGGCTACATATATATAATAAAATATTTTATTATATATATGTAGCCTATATGGCCAAAATATGGTAAAAAATTTGTGTCAAGTACCTGTGAGTAGTACTGTCTATTCAAATATACTGTGTGGTTATGCGTGTGTGAAACATTTGATACATATAGTAACGTGATGATGGGTGGCTGTTCATAACTGGTACGTTATTCTTGTTTGGTTGAAATGCCTGTCGTAGATAACTAGACTTCTGTTGATAAACGGCTTCGAACCAGTCTTAAACAGGTCATACAAAAGACTAGTGTTTTCTTCATTCATCTGTTATACTATTACAGTTCTGGTCGTGCTGGGTAACATGCCGAAGTCAGTATAAAGACGTCGTGAGAATGACAATGGATCAGTTAGATGTCATCAAAAAGTTTGTTAAAAAGTATCCTGAAGTCTTCAAGTTCGTAACAACCGCACAAGGTGGCACAGAAGCATGGGATACATTGTTTCTACTATACACACTAAACATTTACTTTATATAATTCAAGACCCGCCTTCGTGGTAGAGTGATTAAGGTCGCTGACTTCAAGTCATTGTAACCTCTCACTGATAGAGGGTCATGGGTTCGAGCCCCGCTATCGACCATGTCTCTTTATGTGAGAAAGTAGTCGATTGCTTACAGATAATGGGAGTCTAGTACTGGTTCTTCCTATGAGCGTTGATTAGGAGAACTGTCCGCCTCAATGTTGAAAAAAGGCGTTAAACTGAAACAGTTAAACAAACAATTCACATGGATTTTAATACTGTATCCAATGAAAGAAATATTAAAATCATAAATATTAAACTTACGAGTCTTTCAATGGAGTAATAGCTTTAAAAATATCATTATGGTAACTGAACCGTTTTCGAGGTCAGTTCAAACCATACGCAGGTAGATGTTCTAGATTGCTGATGTTTCAAAGTTTTTGAAAAGTGGACTTCATGGTCGTAAGAACCGAGGAGCCCAGGGTAGGCTAAGCCCCTAACAATCTCGGTTGAAATGGTAAATCAAAATATGACGGGCTATGTTCTCCCCCTCGTTGTCGGACGAAATCCTAAATCTGACATTACTTACAATGGGTCTGAAATTTTCAGTGACGTTGACCAGTGATCGTATGGAACCTGGGTCAATCTGTGTATTTGACTGAGGTATAATAAATTCTTACTTAAGATAATGTTTCATCGCCAGGTGTACTTGATGCATTCAGTGAAGGGAAAATTGGAAGTATGATAGGACTAGAAGGTGGTCACTCTTTAGATAGTAGTCTAGGTGTGTTAAGGATGTATTATGAACTAGGTATACGGTATATGACCATCACACATAGCTGTAACACTCCATGGTATGTACAACAATATCAACTGACCTTATTAAAGTCCCATTAGCTTTTTGGATTCTAAAATTAAAGTAGGTCTTATTTTACCTAGAAAGATGTTTTATCAGTGAAATTGACTTTTAGCTTCAATAAAAACAGTCCACAATTTTCTTTTTTAATCACGAGGTACATATATAAATATAGCACGGTATTTTTTTCAATGATATTGCAAAAAAATAAGGAAAAGCATCAGACAACATTTTTACCAGATGTGGCTAAAGAAAGGCATTATGTAAATATTGTTTGGAACAAATAAAATATATTTCTGTAGTCTTGTTCGCCACGACCGTGTTCTAGTGATTATAACACTGGAGCTGTAAGCCGGCGATTCGGGTTCGACTCTCGGTCGTGGTAGGTTATACTCTTATATGGACAAAACGTCGATTTTCCCCCAAGTATGAAGAAATTGCTGGCTCTTTCTGAAAGGACAAGTTAGTACTGGTTAGAATGCCGTCCAGGAAACCAGGTTTGGTGTACAGGTAGCCGTATATATGTCTAAAATATCGTACAAACGACGTTGAAACAGCTGAAACTAAACATTTCATTCTGATTTCTTTTCAACATCGTAACTGGTTGTATTAAAAGTTTTGTTAGAGTGTATATCTACTGTTTTATTATAACTTGATGGAAGCAGACTTCCTCATTTTCTAACGTGCAAACTATTTTTGTGGGCCACAAATTTGCTAGTCTGTCCCAGTGGTGATATCACCAATATATATTAGCCATGGAATTAAAAAAAACGGATATCATTCGAATTGAATGAATAGTAAAACTATCTTGAATATATTTGTTACTTCCTCAATGTCAACATATGCGAAAAAAATTGTCTACCATCTAATTGATGAAGTGAAATGTAATAATCTGATAAACAAAAAAAATCCATGGTTTAAAATGTATTACATGTACTATGTTTCACGAGGTCAGTGTTTAACTTACTTACCAAATAAAGTTTTGGTTAATTTAGGGCTGACAACTTCCATGTGGATGAACCAGGTTACAATGGTACAAAATTAGATGGATTGACAGACTTCGGAAAGGTAACAATTAAATAAAATAGCAGTTTTAACCACATGAAAGAGTCGACCACTGTAAGCACATGCTGCTTCCTGCATTAAAGAGACACACATTTTATTGCATGCGACCGCGTACATATACAGTGCAGCCTCTCTAAAGCAACATCATTTGGGAGTAGGAAAATCATGCTGCTATTGTTGAGAGGTTGTTGTGCTAGAGAGTTTATTTAAGTAGTTAAATCATGCAGTGGGCAAAAATCATGCTGTTGTTAAAGGGAGGTTATTGCTCAAGCGAGGGCCACTCTGGAAATGTTGTACTGTATAAATACATGAATGCGAACTTATAGGCAGAACCGCTGTCCTTAAACTAGTTGGGTGCCAATATTATCTGATGATCATTGTTGAAATGCCATCATTATCATCCAGACAGAAAAAGGTTTCTCGTAAACAAGAAAAAAGCCAGACATTTGGCCCAAGTGTGAAACACTTCCCTGAAACTTATCTTAATGTTTCCATTGTGTTCCCACTTCGATATATATAAATGTCAGCATTACTGTTCACATGTTTTCAAATATTGGACATATTTCTGACCTCAGAAAGTGATCATGGAAATGAATAGACTGGGTATCATTGTCGACTTGTCACATGTTGCGAAGAAGACGATGATGGATGCCTTGGCATCGTCGAAAGCCCCGATTATATTCAGTCATTCATCAGCGTTCAGACTGTGTGGTCACCATAGAAACGTACCAGATGATGTATTATATCTAACTGTAAGTGTAACTAGAGCTCTGGCCCACCTTAGTGCCCGTCCTTCTTTTTTATCCAGTCAGTCACAAGGATTTAAAAAAAAATATTGTTTGACTTTCTCATCTCAATAGAATATACAACCGGCGTCCTAACTTCAAAGACAGACTTAAATGGGATGAGCACTAAGACGGCTAGAATGCGTATTTGTTTGTTCCTCGTAAGTAATGCAGTCGTTACCGCTCCTTTTAGATTTCTTGTTACGAAGAACTCCAAATATGCACTCTAACCTATATATAAAATTGAGACAAAAGACCTCAGACTATATACAGTTCGTGTGGTATAATAATCAGTGTATAATGTATTATAGTGTTCTATATTTATTGGATAAATAGAGAATATCTTGCACACATTTATTTTTTGTTTGGACTTGGACTTTATACACGTATGTATACATTTTGTATAATTTGATAATCCTATGACGGTCAGACGACTTTGTACAATATAATCCTAGCCCGTCGATGTGTTTTACTGATTGCAGCCATTAAATGATTCTACCTCATTGAATGCTACCTTTTATATTTTCTGAGTTATGAGCTAGTCTTACATTAAAGTGTTTGCACGACGACGACGCAGTGATCACAATAGCTAGTAAAAGTGATATACAAGACAATTGATACTGGTTACACCCTCTTGTAGGAATCGACGCATACATGAGTTGCGTATAAGAATATTATAACGTTAATAATCCTATATTGTTAGAATAATAGGCTTGTCACGATACACATGCCCTTGTTGTTATTACAGAAAGCCAACGATGGTGTTGTAATGGTGAACTTCTATGACAAGTTTGTTGTTTGTCCACCAAATAATAAACCAGATGCTTTATTGACAGACGTTGCAGGTAAAATAACTAACTGAAGTATTTACAACTGGTCTTAAGTATTGGCTTTCAACCTTAGACACGAATTACAATTAAAACACGCACAAAAAGTTGCCCAATGTACAGTCACGTCTGTGAACAAAGGTCATTCCTTGGAAAGACCTGATTTGATCTTTATGGACAGGTGGCCAAAGTGAGGTCATTTTGTTTTAAGCAGTCAATGGATCCATTAAAAGAATGTTATTTATTCACACGGTGGCATTCATTCGGAGGTGGCCGCTATCACGGGTGTGTTTATTTGTTGATAAGATAAAAAGAATTCTGACGTTGGATACTTCTCATTAATTTGTATCAAAATGACTAAAGATGAATTGTCATATATATACCTGGTCAGACCACAACGATCTGTAGACGTAACTTTCAGTGAAATGCTCAAAGATCAACACAAACAACTGTATGCCTTTATTGCAGATCATATAGACTATATTAAAGATTTGATTGGTGTTGATCATGTTGGTATTGGGGCAGACTTTGATGGTATACCATCGTAAGTAGAGCATTAACTATCAAAGCACAATACATAGAATGAATGATAACTATATGTTGAATATATAGATGTGGATTCGTAGACCAAATACGTACAAAATATCCTACTGTTTGGATTCAGGTTGTATTTTGTTTCTTCCATTGGTGGTTGCCATTAGGGGCGTAGCCAGGTTGAACGAATGTGGAGCATGTGGGGACAAATCCGTCTAGTCTGGTTCCCGGACGTGCACTACAATTACATAGTGTAAGGGGAAGGAACTCCAGACTAAAATCCCTCCTGCAGCTGGGAAGGTCCAACCCCTTCGGCTTTCGACTTAATTCCATTTTAGCCAAATTTTAACCTATAGTTTCGCTTTTTAAATTGATATTAGGCCCGTGTGTATCACTGACAACATCCTGGTTGTCATTCGCTTCTTTGACTAGGTAATTATTAATGACTCTGATAGAGACATAACACTTGTTAATGAAAACCAGAGACATTAACAGTGTATGTATTATGCGAGTTATTTCACCTTATAGAGTTACCACTGGACTGGAGGACGTATCAAAATATCCAGATCTTTTTGCCGAGTTGATTGGTCGGGGCTGGAGTGACCTTGACCTACAAAAATTGGCTGGACGAAATCTCATACGAGTTTTCAGAAAGGTTGAAGAGGTAATATCTTTTATAAAATAATTCTTCCATCAAAATATACTGAAGTAAGATTATGTTTGGTTCAATAAGAATATGGCCTAAAACGTTTGTTTCTGGTTACATGCTCATCAAAATATGGTAGGAATGTCCCCGCTTTTTGGCTGGAAAGATAAAACAGTGGATGCACTTTTTCTATGGCATAATAATGAGTCTAAAGTCGCGGGGATGATTTTTGGGGTAAGTCGGGTGACCGGAAATAAACAGTTTTTACGCCTATTAACTCCTCCTATAAATTAACTCCGCCTATTAACTCATCTTATAAATTAACTCCGCCTATTATTTTACGCCTGTTAACTCCTCCTATAAATTATCTCCGTCTATTATTTTACGCCTATTAACTCCTCCTATAAATTAACTCCGCCTATTAACTCATCTTATAAATTAACTCCGCCTATATTTTACGCCTATTAACTACTGCTATACTTGACTTTAGACAGACGTTGGAATTTCTAATACCCACTAAGCATGTTTTTACTTATCTGGTGGTCAATATTCTTAATCTTCCAAGAGTCAGCGATTTAGTACTAGTTTTAACCACAGGCTAATTTTTTTTTTCACCATATATCTAATTTAAAAACGTATATGAATGCTTGAGATTCCATATTATCCAAATACATGTGTAATGTTTAAAGAATTATACTGCTCATCTTTGTATAAAATATATGGAAAAAAATTATACGTATTATATGTATTTGTAAAATTCGAAATTTATTTCCTCAGAAAAAATCACAAATTCGGATAATTTTGTACATGTGTATAAGCAATTAGAAATCTAAAATATGTATACATTAACGGGCAACTGCGGACTTTTATTTAGAGGAATGTGAAATTATTATCTAGTTTTAAACTTATCTAGTTTTAAACAAGTTGTTTTTCAAAGTCAATGTGGCGTTCATGGTCCGGTGGTTATTGTCTCTGACTAATAATCACTTGCTTCTCACCCCTGTGGGTTTAAATCCCGTTCAGAACCATACAAATCAAAGTTTAATATGTGAAGAAGCAGTCCATAGCTAGCTTTTTGAAGGTTAGTAATGCCTGGGGTCTTCCGACACAAAGCTGGAGAAAACAATAAAAGACATCAGCTATTGGGGCAATGTAATACCCCAGTAAACAAGGTGTTTCTAAAACACGCCGCCCAATCAGGATGATCTTGTCCTGAAAATTCACAGGTCCTGTGGAGGTTGTCATGAGAAACCATTATTTATCATATCGAGTTTTACGCCCCTTTTCAACAGTCAGAGTCATATGAGGCGGACAGTTCACCTAAGCATCATTCCTGGGGGAACCAGTACTAAGGAAACCAACATATGAAGTTTGATTTTTGTAGGTGGGTGCGTTTTAATTTATCTGCCAGGTTAAAGTTTGGTACAAACAAATAGACAATATGCCCCCTATCTATTGATACGGGCATAAAAATAAAATTCAATTTCTTTCAGGTACGGGACAGTTTATTATCAATGGATCCAATTGAAGACCACATCCCACCAAGTCAATATGTGAACACAGAGTGTAGAACTCATTTCTAATTACATCATTTAACAGAATTATTTCTTTCAATATATGTATAAATATATTCTCACACGAAATTATGGCAGTTTCTTTTACCTGTGCATACAATAAAAGATAAAATCATTCACTGGATGTTATTTGTTTATGGTGGTATGTTTCACATTGACTGTCTTCAATAAATTTAACTGTTCAACATACAAGTACATAGTGTTAGTCAAAAGACAGCCAAGTGTTACATTTCCTTCTCAGTTCAATTGTTCTGATGTATAGTTAAATAATAGTTTGGGTCATTGTTACAGTAGAAGATTAACAATAATGCTGGAATTCTCGTTATTTGTTCCAGGCATAAAATACATTGTTTCTGGTTACCGACCGACCCTATTTTTTTCAGTGACCCTGGATTTTCTATTAGGTCTGAGGAACAATACATCCACCTTTTCACTCTTTTTTACTCCCTTTCATGGGCAAAAATAATGCAAAAAATCCTACCCTGCATGTGACCAGACACAAACAATTTTTATGGCCTCATGAACAAGGATTTCTAGATTACAATATTCAGAATTGCAAAACTTATAACAAAATATTTCAATAAATTGTATCATACATTTTATTTTAATACAAATCAAGTACAAAGAAACTTGTGCAAAAATTCCATTCATTTAATGAATGATTAACAGCATGCAAAAGTTAGTCACATGACTTATCTCCGGAACATATTCCTCTAATACACGTGTTTGACTACAGACAGCATTCACAAGTACAATATATATGTTCATCTAACAAAGGACATATTTTATATTCAAAATTTCCTAAGAATATAGTTCAGCCATTGCTACAGAATGAAAGTGATAATGCCATAAATGGATGATAAGAATTTAACTACATTATAAGAATATGATGCAAATTAATGCAGTTCCATTGAAGACACAATTCAATGTTCACTAAGGAACGGTTGCATTACATTTTGGGAGTGGCCATCCAGGAAGTGCCGGATAACACATTGTCTCTCCGACACTATTAACTCCATTGTTAGCATGGTAACAATAGCACACATTTCCATTCGCGTAACGACACCCTGTCTCAGGTACAATTACTTGGCCATGTTCACCAGCATAGTGACAGGTCATATCTACAAAGATTATAAAATAAAAACATATAATTATGTGTAAACACAGTCCAGTATGATATTTGGTACTAACTTATTCTTTAATTGTGAGATTACAATACAGTGCTGTGTCCATTAAAGGGAAAAAACTCTTTATGATTTTCTAAGTCTGGAATGAGTTATCATTTACAGTAATCAAAATAGAAATACTTGTACAAAAATAACAATATTGTGCATCAAGCAGTAAATTTAAGTGTACCCTTTGAAGCGAGAAGAGTCCAGATTTATGATTTGATCTATGATTATTCTTTGATTTTTTTTTCAAGTCCAATGCACAACAATGTAGTCACCATAAATGATTAATCTTTAGCGTCTAGATTTATTCTTCAGTTTTCATAGTATATTATGATGCTCTTTTTACTATGACACTTGCTCAAGTCTCAATACACATATAAAGTTAAATATGCTTAGACACCCTATGGATTTATTATCATACTTGCAGGAATAACTTTTTATTATTTCAAGCAAAATCTGACATGCATCTTTACCAAAATGCTAACATTCTTTTATTCTCAAGTAAAAATAAAATATGAATGATAACACATACATTTTGTTGTTATTATATCTATACGTGTATGCAATAATATATTTGGGAGTGATCTCCCTTTATTTTCATACAATTGTCTAGATTTCCTTTACCCTGGATTATCTGAAACCCCGGATTATCCAAAGTAACTTCGGTCCTGACGATTTCTGATAATTTGGGTTTTACTGTACTGATAATTGTTTTTAAACTTAAATACAACACTACACAAAAACATATTTTTTGTAAATATCTAATAATATCACAGTTTAATATCTCTGATTCTTATGTAACACCCCTCATACATACCAGGACATTCCCAGCAACACTTTCCTCGAACTTTGTTGTGACAATTAGCTGGAGGACAAGATTTTAATTGACACATAATTCCCCACGGAGTACAATAACACTCATCGCATGTATTACCAGTCACCAACTCATTCACTCGAAACAACTTTCCATCATAAAGACAACCCTTCTGAAATGAAGTAAAATTTATTTCAAAATGAGAATATTTTTATTCAGAAAGATTAGGCCATCCTTAAAACAAGAGTGCTGCAAGCGGTTCAAACGCTCGGCAGTACACTGCCTCAGTGAGAACTATCCACCTGAAGTTTCATATTACTACCCTTTATAGTTTCTGGGTTATGAGCTATAGTTTTTGCACAGATAAAGTGATCACAACAGCTCGACTTTTACTCCTAAAACAGCTAAAAATGTTTGTAAGCTGTCCTGCAATTCAAATATCACTGCCTATACTATTTTGGCTAAAATTAAGTTTTTTAAAGATATCAACATATACCATAATCATCAACCAGTCATCAAAAACCTATAATGAAATCACAATACAGAAATTTGATGGTATTTTGATCTTTTTCGTTATATTTTTTAAGTTACCTTTTTGGCAGGCACGGCTGAAATATCCAGTAAAAGACATCCTATGAACCATACAGTACACACCAATATGTAAATCCCATTCATAACTGATAAGTCCTGTAAAGAGAAAAACTTACGGTACTGAATTTATTCACACACTATTTGTGATAGCTAGTTAATTAATACTTGTATCAGTTATTTCAGCAATGTTATAGATATATCAACCTATTCACACCATAACTTTTCCTTCTTCAGGTCACATACTGGTTAAAATATCATACAACAGACTTAAGTAGGGTCCCTTACAGCATACCAATATGAAAATCAATCGTCCAGTAAAAATGTGTTTGTCCCTGCATCAATTACTAATATACAAAAAATAATACTAGCAAGATTTTATTCAACGAAAATTGCATTTTACTTGTAAAAACACAATTCATTTCAGTGCATTTTGATAAATAAAAACAGATTTATGTTTATATTGGGTAAGGACCCTATTTATATGTATAAATCAAAGGTATCATACTTCATCTTCAGCTTTATGTCTGTACAAGTATTTGATTGAGCCAAATAAATAAGAAGTTTCAAATACAAATATCACAAAAATAAAACCTCCGCTGGTTTGTGTTTTTGCTGCTTCGGTACTTGGCAAATACAGCTCCCACTTTAACATGTTTTTGAAAAACAAAAACATTTTAGCATTTAGTGAGTTAGAAAGTTTTTTAAAAAGTGTAAGTCTTATGTTTCTATGTTTACTAGATTTCTTGAAAAATGCTACGAAAAACTGCTTTTGCAACGGCAAAAATACTGATTCGCAGTTCAAAGTTTTTTTAATACCTATATAAAGAAACACTTTATAACACAAAGCATTTTTTCAACAAATTTACTGAAGTCTACAAATATTTTCATTTCAATATTACTCAGATGGGTTATTTAAATTATTTATCAGAGAATGAATCAACCAAATCTTACAGATGTATTTCCCTATTATTTGATAAAAAAGAAGAGCTAAGGCCATCATGAAACAAGATGTGTTTCAAAAACACAATGCCCCCTCCGGGTGCCCTTTAACTTGAAAATGCACAAAATATAAAAGGGCCATAATTTCGTAAAAAATGATTGAATCACAAAACCTAGAATATATGTGCGCAGGTTCTTGGTAACAACAAGTCTGTGAAAGTTTCATCAAAATCCCATGAAAAATGTAGGATGAGTATCCTAAAAGAAATGTACATATTTTTTTAAACACCATGACCCTGTGACCTTGACCTAAAAAATGCCCAGGTCATGTAGAGATTGTCATGAGGAACCTACATATGAAGTTTGATGAATGTTGGTGCAAGCGTTTTGATTTTATAGGCAAGGTTAAAGTTTGGTACAAACAGAGACCAAAAACTGTATGCCACCGATCTATCGATACGATAAGGGGGCATAAAAATGTTGGTTTGTGGTTAGAAAATCAAAGATTTTTAAGTGTAGGTAGTCATTTTTTCTTGCTGTTAGCTCTTTATGTAAATATTGAAGATGCAAAGATGGAATAAACAGAGAAAAAGTTTAACAAATCTGAGGTTGGGTTATTTTTGAAATGGTTGGTCATGTAATGGCAAACCAACATCATTAAAAAATTTAAGGGTCAATGCAACAGGGTCGTAACTTCTATTGAAATAAGAACAAGTTATGACAGTGTTGCTCTGAGCCCTCAAATTATATTATGGATAGTCTTGTATGCGCATTCTAAACACGCGACTTATTGTGATATGAGTCACAGGCACGTATAAAATGAATAATACTGGACAGGTATCACATTAATGTTGTACATTCTTATCAATACCTCATTATTGTAGAAATTAATTTTGAAGATTTAACAATAAAGCCAAATTAAAAATTCTGATAATCACATGCAGCTGACCATTTTTGCCAAACAAGAGGTCTTTCACCACATTGTTTTCACATTTAACTCAGTTTGTAAATAATTTAATATTCTGTAAATGGCCAAAGGCAACTTATCATTGCTGTTCATGCGGATAAACTTTGAACTGTGTTAAAGAAAATCCTTCAATACAGATTAAATTGACAGTAACTTCAACATTTCTTGAGATATTTTCATCAAATTAGGTACCTATAGTTTGCTCAGAAATCATAGCTCTTTCAGGACAGATAAATCTGGATATATCCAGAATAATGTAATTCCTGTAAAACACACTTCTAAATAAGAGTATAATGTAACAGAAAGAAATGAAACTACAATACATGTACCTACCTGCAGTCTATCTTAATACACTGTGTTATTAATTCCTCAACAAATGAACTAAACACAAGTACTGTAATAGTTTTTATACTTTAATACTAACAATGAACACACTCATCATATATACGTCATCAATTGCGAACTTCCTGAATAGGCCAAAATATGCACATCTTTGGTTTCATCAATCATTAATATCTACTAATGGACCAAAATATGCACATCTTTGGTTTAATCAATCATTAATATCTACTAATGGACCAAAATATGCACATCTTTGGTTTAATCAATCATTAATATCTACTAATGGACCAAAATATGCACATCTTTGGTTTCATCAATCATTAATATCTACTAATGGACCAAAATATGCACATCTTTGGTTTCATCAATCATTAATATCTACTAATGGACCAAAATATGCACATCTTTGGTTTAATCAATCATTAATATCTACTAATGGACCAAAATATGCACATCTTTGGTTTCATCAATCATTAATATCTACTAATGGACCAAAATATGCACATCTTTGGTTTAATCAATCATTAATATCTACTAATACTATTGTGTTTTTTTTATTTTGTGTTTTTTGGCTAATTAGTCTAATAGGCCAATAAACGCACATCTTTGTTTTAATCAATCATCAATATCTACTAATAGGCCAAAAAATGCACATCTTTGGTTTAAACAATCAATATGTGGTTATTTAAGTGCTATCATCCTATCACTATTTCTTAAGTCACAAACCAGTTTTTACATCACACTTACAGAAAGTGAAGACGCTATCACTATTTGAGCTGATCATCTCTGATCATGTGATATGATTTCTATCAATTTAACATTATCATGGCCTTAAGTGAATCAACACAAATACCTATACATGCAATTGTTAGTGCCAAATGTTTATTGGTATGGAAGTTATTTCTAAAATGGGTCAAAAATAACTATGTTGGCTGGTAAAGTACAAATAATAGTACTATGCATGGGAAAATGTGCTCAGAGACTAAACAGGAAGTGGAGAAAAATGATGCACAAGTGTTTAGGTCAATAGTCCTGTTCAGTGGATTGGGAAGAGCATCTTATAAGGAATTATAACACTCATAATGTTGATTATAGATAACATTCACAGTACTTGGGATAGAATAATATACACTTAATATAACTATGCATTCATTGTTTAACTATAAATGCATATGATGTTAGTATTGTACGTAATACCGTGAGAAGTTTTATCCACCAATCATCATGAAAAAGATTAACCATCTAATAACTTTTGCTTGAATCATTCATTTTTTGCAATTTTAAGAAAATGACAAATGTTTGACACTAATCTTAAAGGAGCATGCCCTGGAACTGAAGCGTCACAAATAGCTATCAAATTGTATCATTTTAATGCCTAAATCAATTAATGAAAGTCCTGTAAAATATTTACCAAACATCTGGCTAGTTTACACCAAATACACATTTCAAGATTTACCAAACCTGTCGATTTCGGCCTGAGAAATTATTTGTCATTTTCACAACTTGACCCTTTTGGGATCGGTCAAAACCGAAAACATAGCGGAAAAAATGTCTGAAACTGAAATGGTAAGTATACCTCATGTTATGTTCACTTGAAAGACAGCACACATGCTCAGTTAAACTCTCAGACGAATTGGAAATATCGCTGTCGTCAATAAAAGGCTGACAGCCTTTTATTTAAACTGACATACAAATACCGACATGCGTGCGTTATAGGGTCATTTTTGAATGCACATTCTTCTTTGACTTTTCAGTAATAATTGGTTTTACACGTGACAAACACATTTTTGGGGTACAAATAGCAAGACACAGCAGTTCCTGGGCATGCCCCTTTAATCAAACCATAATTTCTTTAAAGCATTCAGATAATAGTTTAAGACACACACTACAGTTAGTCTACTGTAACATCATGTAACGGAGTTTTTGTTTGGTCGGACATATGATGAAATATTTAAGCCCTGGCTTATTCTTACAAATTTATGAATTTCAAAACAATGAAACAACAAATTTAAAATCCAATTAATTACAAACTGACCACAGTATGTCTAAATCACTGTCCATGATGACAAGTAAAAATTCGACCAATAAAAAATGCTGTAGCAAGAAAAACTGTTTCTTCATCAATTTTATTGATAATTGTCATTTTTCTACACTACAAGGACAACATTTATACAGTCTTAGGAAAGTCAGTAACAAAGTCATTGATTATTCAGAAAAACAACAGACTATAGAAAAAAAATTAAAAAATGATAAAAAAAGACTCAAAGTAAAAACATGATTTTAAAATGATGCATCAACTTTAATACTACAACACAAATATTGTTATTCATAAAACAATGTGAGACCATGTGTAGACTTTGGTATCTAACAATGCCAGTATGAAACATTCGTATTCAATTGAAAACATGATCAATGAAGTAAAAAGAATGTAAGCAGGATTATATTTGTTATATATATGATAATTGATATGCTGAAAGAACTGAAATTGGAACATGGCCCAAGCAAACCCCTTTTTCAAAGTTGGGATATAATTCTTTATTTTTTTTTACTGGGTGGGAGTATGCTAAACCGTTATGCTAAAGGGAATAAGCCCAAATTTCATGTAAAGAACAGCTTTAACTGCCTGGTCTGGTTTCACAAACAACACTGAGTAAAAACTTAATTATGGACACAAATGTTTTTTCTGTCTAGAAATCTTGCTTCTTGGATCAGAAATATCACTGTTTATTTCCTTTTAAACATGTTAAAAATTGCCAGCGGTAAATATTGTTGGTCTAGTGGACAAATTAAGTCTCAAAACTCCTTTTTTTCACCTGAAGTAAGTAGCAGACTCAAATAATATCTAATGAATCATACCATATAAAGAGATTACAGTAGGATGTTGTTATCAGACCATATTTTAGCTTCTTTTAATACCACATGTTGTTTGGAGACAATAAAACAGTGAAGTTGAGTTTGAGCTAAAACTTAAGTTTTTTTCATGAAACTGGGACCTTATCTATCCCTTTCAAGTACTCTTGACATCATTCTGATTTAAAGGGAAATTACTGTACAATAGTCAACTATGCATAAAAATACGGTCAAAAAAGACTTTCAAGATATACTTCTACTAGTTATTCAGTCGTTATTTTAATGGTATTTTTTAGATGGTCAGTCATAACTACTTGGTAGGTAAACATCATAAAGTAAACGTCTTGAACGTTATCTAGAAAACTAGATCATTGTTACAGTAATGGTCTCTGATTAATAAACACGAAGTCTAGATAATTCAGTACATGTCAGACACTATGTTTCATTCCTTTTAAGAAATCATTTTAATTTCAGATCTTCTGTCCTCAGCAGTGAGTAGAGGTCCAAGACTGATATTTGTCAAATTTAGCTTCGTCCATCTTTTAAAACAATTCATTCTGTTGACTCATCTGTTAGTAGGAGGTCTGTAATGTTTTGTAAGTCTGGCTTGAAATATGTTACAATGTAGTCAGGTTATGGTAGTACTTTGTCTAGGTTTCCAATCAAACGTCTCCATCAGCAGTACGGTAGATGTCTAGTATACACACAGTCAAAGTTGTTCAACAAGGTTCGTAAAGAGAGATTAAGACATTCGGCTGAAATATTTTGTTCACTTAAGTCGGTAGAATTCCATAGAGGTCTGGCATTCACTCTGTCTCATCTATGTACACAAAGTTGAAGTCTTTTAAGTGGTCACATGTCTTTAGTCTAGTATCAGTTCTTGTCAGACAAAATGTCGTCCCAATCAAATCTCTGAAATAGAATCCAATCATGTTAGCATTGCATAAAATACAATAAATCTCATCCTTATTGTCACGTAAAATTTATGGACAACCCTCTATCACAATTTATTCATTCATCTGCTTTTTAACAGGCCATTTAAAAGCTATAGTCATTTCTGAGCTGTCCCAGTGAGAGCAGAGATAAAACACAAGAGAACTGGACATTTATATCCCGAACCCTTTACTGTTGATACAAAGAGTTTTTTTTGTTTTTTGTAGTGCCCACTGTAAAGCACCAAATACATGCCTCACCCCTTTTCCCTGTGATTTTCTTAATACACTACATGGCCAGTGTTAAAAAGCCAAAGAATACAAGTATTATAGTTTGATGTTAATGCAGTTAGCAATTAATTTTGACTTAGTATTTTGAAATAAAGAAACAAGACCACATGGAAGTCAAGGTCATACCTCACAGCTTATTTTTAATTACATCTTCATAAATACACATTATCATTCATCCATAGCAACATGTATATAAAGAAAAACATTGCACTAAATTGCAATTCAAAGTATGGAATTTTTAGACCAATTCATTTAAAACTAAGACATTCCCTGTAAGTTATTTATCTTGTAACTTTACAAAAATGAGATTTGTTTAATCATTTAGTAAGTACTCAAAAGTTTCTTGCATATAATGGAACTGGATTCTATACAGTGACAGCAATTTCTTGCAGTAGATAGAAAACAATGACGCTGATAATAACTAATGTAGTAGTTGATAATTAGACTACATTTTAGAAATGAAAGCATTCAGAAGAAGTTTTATGAAGGATGAGATATGTAAGGCTATGTAAGTCAGATGAATAAATGAATGAGACCATAATCTCACTTCAGAATTGGTACATTTTAAGGTCTATGTATGATGAGGAAAATAATCAGTTCATTTTTTTTATATATTTCTGTATTTCATAAATGCTTCATAACATTATACAACATAAACAAATTCAATAGGCAGATTATGGAGAGAAAATGTGATTATATTTAAATTCTAAGTTATTCTTTACTATAATATTGATTATCAGATTTTAAGAACAGTCACACAGTGCACCATGTTACAGCATACTTGCAAGTAACACAAAAATCATTAGAATATATTAATTCAGGATTCACTGAGTAATTTATCTGCAAGGGTGAGAAATGATAGCACACAAAAAATAACAAGAGTGCCACAATTGGTGCCAATGCTTGTCTGTTCACTGCCTCAGTGAAATCTATCCACCTATAAAATTTCAAGCTGCTACCTTTTACAGTTTCAGAGTTATGTGATGCCGCAGTGATCACAAAAGCTCAACTTTTTCTTAAAAATAGACAAGCAAACAAATGGGTGCTTGATATCAAGATGACAAAACAAGGCATTCTTGGCTTAAAGAAGGTATTCCTGTCTCATAATCAGGAAGAAATAACACAGATGAAATAAAACTAACCTTTTATTCCATCTCATCAACACGCTGTCGTTTATGACTGTCTTCCATTGGGTTTTTCTGTGGTTCAGCTTCTAACACCTTAATTCTCTGGCCAGCGATACACAAACCATGTAACGCATCCATGGCTGCTCCTGCAGATTCATTGGAGGCAAACTTGGCATATCCAATATTTCTACCTGTTATCAAATTATAAAATAAATGATGCATGACTCAAACTGCATGTTCAGCGCCATCGTTTCCTGGTATCACTAATTTAACATGCTTTCATTCATTTTCAGGCAGTTAAAAGATATAGGTAAAGATGCTTGGGTGCCTAGACAGCGTTTTCAATAAGCATATCACTTTACAAAACAGTTCCCATCACTCTGGCATAAGGATAACCCAGCTATATAACTCAAATTTCTTTTTTTTGAATGCTCAATAAGTGAAGTGTATGGATTTGTTATTGCTAGAAGCTGACACTTTTATGGTTCAAATGATAAGGTTAGAAAGGTGTCCTGAGGACACGAATGTAAGTCAAAAAGGGGCCATAACTCCTATGAAAATGTTTGGATTTTAACAGAATTTATTATTATACACCTTCGTGTAAAATATGAAACCAATCCATGAAACCTCAGACACCAAAATGTGAACAGACACACATGGGTAACACTTTAAGCCCTTTAGCCATTTCATTTTGAATGTTTGGGGCCAAAAAGCCTGTACAAAGTTCAATCAACAAACCTGGCAACAAATAAACTTCTATAAGATTTCCAAATCGACTGAAAGCATCACGCAGGATTCTCTCAGGTACAGCTGCAGGTTGACATACAATAAACAAGCGTTGAGCCACAGGCGAGTCTTCAGGAACTAGGGATTGTGGTAGCGGAAGCTTCATATTGCAGTAGGTTACTCTCTCTGTCTTGTTTGGATCTACCTGTTTAGGTGAACTCAATACAAGCTCGGGATCCAATCCTGCCTGTTCTAACACTTTTGCAGCCTGTGAAAGAAACAAGTCTATATTAAGGCAAAACAAGATGTGCTTTAAAAACACAATGCCCACTTGGTTCACCTTGACCTTTAACCTACTGACCTTAAAATGCACATGTCATGTAGAGGTTAACATGAGGAAAAGAAGTTGATTGTAGGCGGAAGTGTTTTGATTTTATAGGCAAGGTTTGGTACAAACAGACAGGCTAAAAACAAATACGCCCCTGATCTATCAATACAGGGGGAAAAAAGAATTCAGCAGATTTAACACAGATTTTTAGAAGTTATTTCTATAACAAATGGCAGCCAGTTCACCTAACCAGCTTCCCTGGACTATATTCTGACCAGTACTAACAAAAGGTAGACAACTTCCAAGTTACAAGTTCAGTGTACTTACCTTTGGATCCACTTATTATCAAAATATCAACTACTTCATACTGTTAATCATTCTTTTTAACACAAGTTGCAAATATGAACTACTGGTTTTGATTTTTTAACCAGAGTAACATTTCTGAAACCTAAACACATTCATCTCATGAGTTAACCCAATTCTTGAAATCAAATTTTTAAAACACACTGCAACACAGAGAGATCAAGAGAACTCGAATTTATAGAATGAATAATTTTTATACTATATATATTTTAGATTATGTCAATGAAAACCAAATAAAATAATATAAAATGATATTTAAGATCCCTAGGGTTTACAATTCCATTCATTTCGCTCCAGGTTATTTTACCATAGTGCAAGGGCTTGGTCAGGTAACTGTAAAAGCTTTTTTTCAGACTTACCTGATGTACAGCATCGTTATCAGATGAAAAATCTGCAGAGAAGCCTCCCCTATAACTCCCAGGTCTGCAAAATAATCAGTAAATATACCATAATTTTCTTTCGTTTAGAGTTCAATGTCGCAACCATAGCCAGGCACATTTGGCAAATATTTAGCTCAACTGGTAGTGGAAGACCCTAAGCAAACATCAGGGTACAACCACTGACGTTCCGTTACCTAGCTGCAGGGATTCCTAACATGTAAAATTTGTCAAGGTCCAGATGGGAACTTTGGTGATGGGCTAGTGATTACTAGTCAGGGCCCATTACCGCTTGACACAGGAGGCCCCTAACATACATCATTAAAACCAGTAAATTACAAAACAGACAACATAGAAAACAAGACTTATTGTATATGATTATAACAAAATATATCAAGAAGTATTTAATTATAACTCTTGAACAAATTAAAAAAAGTGAAATATCGAGCTAGATGAGAAAAAACAAATTACATCCCAAATCAAATGGTTATAAATAAACAAATACAGTCAAAGTTACTCAAACATGTGAACAAGGGAAAGCAAAATGTGGCCTTTATTGACAAGTGGCCTTTATTCAGAGGCAATTTATTTCTAAATAATAACTTAAAGGTTTTAAAGGAATGGCTTTTATTCACAGGGTGGCCTTTATTTGGTGGTAGCCACTATCACAGGTTTAACTGTTATTATAAAATATACTTACAAAAAGTCATTAGCACTTTTGGTTTCCATGTTTGATTGCATGTTGCTGTCAGCGAAGCGAACAAGTAGACGACTTCCAATGGGGTACTCAAACTGATCTAGTTTATCACGAGCATAGGCAGCACACTGTGGTGTCTGGTACCTAACATACGCCAAACCTAAGAGCACAAAAATAGGATAATACAATGCGAAAAATACAGTAAAATCTTGATTATCCGAAATTAACCAGACCAGAATATTATTTCCGATAATCCATGGTTTCTGATAACAGAGGTTATTTTACATTAAACATATATAGGGGGAAACGAGACAGAGAATTCAGATAAAAAACTCAATACATTTTGTGCGAATTATCAATATTGAAACCTGTGTATATAATTGTCACTATATATCATCTGAGGTAAGATTCTTAAGTATTGATTGACATATTTCATTAAGACTTCCGTGTTCTGTTTCACACCTTAATTGCAAATAATACAATAAATACTGCAAAAGGGTTGTATCTGGTAAAAGGAGCTGATTCATACTGAGTAAAAAGTGCCCTTACATATAATTGTCAATATCTACAAAAACCCCATTAATAAATCAAACATAAGCTATTAATTATTTTACATTCCACATGCAAGGAAGCTCTCCTGGAAGCTTACAAAAGGTCGGATGATCTACCTAGGTGTATGCCGAGGTGTTACACTTGAGGTCTCGGACAATATAATAACTTTAGATATGTTCAGTTATAGTGTTTCCTGCTGAGTGTAAGTGAGGCATGGGGTTTTTGTGCTAAAGGGGCACCTTCAGAGCTAGGTTCCTATCATGCAGGGCAAGTTGCCTGGTTTCTCATCTATTTAGTGATGTTACTTATCACTGCATTGTAAAATAAACTATCACAGCATTCCGTGCAAGTATTTGTGCAGTTGTGTTTATTATTAATTACAGTAAAACCTCGATTATCCGAACACCGATTATCCGAATACCCGGTATTATCCGAATGAATTCTACGGTCCCGATTACGTCGCTATATGTTTCAACTACAAAAAAACCCGGTTATACGAATCGGATTTTACGAATACCTGGTGTAATCCGAATACATTATTTGGTCCCTACAGTTACGAATGCGCGTATTTTCACACCTATTATTCGAATTCGTCAATTGATAACAATGACCAATTGAGAATCAAATGTCGTGTGACAAACAATGTGTAACATCAATTCATACATGAAGCGTGTCAACAGTTTAATTATCGTTAAGTTAACCATATTGTTTGTTACGATTTTATACTAATCGCGACGAATATTTCACAATGATCTCGGGTATAATAAGTTAATTAGTACGCGTAAGTATACCTGGTGATCTGTATTCCAGCGTCATTCAAAATTTAAAAACTAATTCGAACACAATTAATACAAAACTAACTAGAATATGATGATTTAGTGAAAAAATGTTCCAAACAGAAAAACATTACGTCTTCGATATTAAAATGTGACGATAGCGATGCCTAGTCGATCGTTAGTAAAAATGTTGAAACTGAGTAAATAAAGTGTGAATGACATAATTTTGGGTCGGATTGTGTTCTGCATAATCCATAAATACGCTGGTATTCATTTAACAAGAATAATTGTTTCATTTGTTAACTCATATACATTCACAAAACAAAGATAAATAATTAGTGTTTGTTATATATTTGATTTTATTCTTATTATAACGTCGTGTTTGCATACGAGATTTAACTCCCTTGTAAAATACGGACAATACGGAATTTATCGTTTCCAAACAGTACATCATACAGAAATGGATTATTCGAAACCATGGATTATCCGAATGATTTTTCAGGGCCCAATGACATTCGAATAATCGAGGTTTTACTGTAATAATATTTTTCATTAAAAGTTTATAGTAAGACACAGGCCGACCAAAAGGGCATATTTACAGGGGTTTTTCACCTTTAACAGAGACCTATAAAGGAACCCTTCTCAATTGAAAATTTCTTTAAGTCATGCAGTTTTCCCAAAAATCCAAATTACACCAGTTACTTTACTTCCCAAATCGCACATGGCCGTATGTAGAATTAATAGGGTTAGCATGGCACGTTGTTTATAAGGCAAGGCACAGCGCTGTCCAAAAAAGACCTGAAGGTAATACTAACATAAAATTCAGAACATACCAGTTTGTTCATTGAGATCACAGTACTCCAGTCCTGGTATCAGACTGAACAGTTTGTGTAGATAATTCTGTGTCAATCCCAGTGGTGCAGTGACTAGTAATCTCTGACCATTACTTTGTGGATAATCTTGTATCATACTAAATGGAGTCATCTCAACTGCACCTCGACTGAATGGTGTTTCTGTAAATTATGAAATTAATCAAATATCAAGAAACAGTATGCTGTAATGCCAGGTTACCAATTAGTCTAGAAAACTGTTAAATTTTACACTTACTTTATCAAGAAAACACGGTAGGTATGTTTCTTTTCTAATTTTTCTTTTATACTATAGAGGTTCGATTCCTTCCTAAATAATTTGCACTAAGGATGGATTTTGCAGTTAGACTCTTCAGGGTATGGGCAAAAAAGAGTAATTTGGGCAACTGCAAATGCTTTTCTTTCTTACATTAGAGATTAAGACATTTTTGTAACATAACATTATAACTGATGGAATTTTGGATAGGTCACTTGCAGATTGTGTGATAAAATCAAACCTACCCTTGTACTCTTTACTGTCACTGTAACGTGATCGACCGTCGTCAGCTAGGTAATCTTCACGCCTGTCTCTGTCACGCCTAGAGTCACGGTCATCTCTATAATCTTCGAATCCTCTTTTCAGACCTATAAAGAAATTCGTACCAATTCATCAGTATCCATCTCATTAGTCAGATTGTATGTGAATATATGGGTCAACATCCTAATTGTCTAAACAATTTCACCTTTAACACAAAAATGAGTAAGCACTGGATAGTTCAATGCTGCAATAACAGACAGGGTCTTTTGGAGACTTTCGTAACTTTAACAGTAGAGGAGGACCTTAGACAAACACCTGAATAGAACAGTATGCCTTCGGTAAGCTAGATAGACAGTTTCCTAACATTAAATTTTGTTCTGGATGGGATTCACTGTGGTGACAGACTCGTTACAACCCAACAGTGACTGTAACCACATAACCATGGTTCATGAAACACTGGAAAACTGAAATCTATGTCTAAAAAAAAATCAACCTAGCTTATCCAAATTTAGAAAAATATGATACAGAATGTTTCAAAATGAAAAAAAAAAAGAAATCTTCACCCTGGACAGTTTGATTAAAATATTGAAAAGCAATGACTGGTAACAAACAATTGATAAAACATGTTGAAATTCATAGAGAACATGATGACTATAGTATGTCTGAATTTATTTCATTATTTCGACTTCTAATCATGAGCGCAATGAAAACAGGATATAAGTGAAGGTACATCGTATGAGACTGACCCATGAACAATCCTAAATCAAACTAATGCTCATAAACAAGAGGGCCATGATGGCCCTATAAATGCTCACCAGGAGAAAAGGTCATTTGGAGATTAACATTGTTGAAGTTTTCTATACGAGTCTAAGTAAGATCAAGTGACCCATCTGGGCCGTTTTTTATCCCATGGCCATTATATGAACAGATTTAAAAGAGGTCCATTAGACAAAGCTACATACCAAATATCTTAGCTCTAGGCCTTGTGGTTTCGGAGAAGAAGATTTTTTAAATTTTCCTATATAAAATAGAATAAACCCCAGGGCACGGCTAATTATGACCCCGGGGCCATAATTTCAACAAACTTGGTAGAGGTCCACTACACAATGCCACATACAAAATATCTAAACTCTAGGCCTTGCGGTTTTGGAGAAGAAGATTTTTTAAATTTTCCTATATAAGTCTATATAAATCAAGTGACCCCCGGGGCGGGGCCAATTTTGACACTAGGGCAATAATTTGAACAAACTTGGTAGAGGTCCACTGGACAATGCTATATGCCAAATATCTTAGCTCTAGGCCTTGTGGTTTCGGAGAAGAAGATTTTTTAAATTTTCCTATATAAAATAGAATAAACCCCAGGGCAGGGCCAATTTTGACCCCGGGGCCATAATTTGAACAAACTTGGTAGAGGTCCACTACACAATGCCACATACAAAATATCTTAGCTCTAGGCCTTGCGGTTTCGGAGAAGAAGATTTTTAAAATTTTCCTATATAAGTCTTTATAAATCAAGTGACCCCCGGGGCGGGGCCAATTTTGACCCTAGAGCAATAATTTGAACAAACTTGGTAGAGGTCCACTAGACTATGCTACACACCAAATATCAAAGCTCTAGGCATTGTAGTTTTTGACAAGAAGATTTTTTAAATTTCCTATATAAGTCTATGTAAAATCAAGTTACCCCCGGGGCGGAGCCAATTTTGACCCTAGGGGAATAATTTGAACAATCTTTGTAGAGTTCCATTAGACAATGCTACATACCAAATATCTCAGCTCTAGGCCCTGTGGTTTCAGACAAGAAGATTTTTTAAGTTTTTTCAATTTGTTGCCATAGCAACCAGAATTTTTAATGAAATTTAATTTTTTGAACAACTTTGAAAGGGGACCACCCAAGGATCATTCCAGCCAAGTTTGGTTGCAATCGGCATAGCGGTGTAGGAGGAGATGTTGTTTTAAGTAAACATGGACGCCACATATTCGTAACGACGCACGATGGACGCAGGGCGATCACAAAAGCTCACCCTGAGCACATTCGTGCTCTGGTGAGCTAAAAACAGAACAATTACAGAATTGATATTTTGCAAAAAAAATATAAATCAGAAAGCCCGAGGTCCTGTGAAGCCTACCTCTATCCCGATCATTGTAGGGATATCCACCAGGAGCCCCGCTACTTCTCCTATCCGATCTGTCTCTATCATTGTACATACGATTTGAACGATCATAGTACGAGTCCCTATCATACGCATCACGCGAGTATCTGTCACTCGCATCTCCTGGCTGTTTCTTTGGTTCAGCAAACTTAGGTTTGAAAGCTGAAATACACCAAAATATTCCCATTGTCAGTCCAAGAGAAAGTGTAAGAGAATGTCAGTCATAAAGGTGACATGTTTAGTTGATATCAGTGTTTGAACTTAATTTTTTAAAGCACTAGCCCAAACTTTATATCGACTATTGAAAATACACATTCTTTAAAAAGTTCACTAGTCCAAATAGAAATTTACTACCCTAGGCTGTGCACTAGTGGGTTAGCGTGAAGACTGTGATATATTTACCAATTAAAATCCTATTTTGTCAGTCATGACTGAAGGATGGGTAGTTATCAGATGTACATGTATGTACATTGCAGTATATGACAGACTGTTGAGTTATAAAATATTACAGAATATATCACAATGACTCTTTAAAGAAGTAAGAAACACACACGTAAGTCTCATTATTTACACCCTATAAACCAACTTCACTATTATTGAAGATGACAATATTAAATAGTTTCTGTTTTGTATTGCTAGAAATATGCCTAACCCTATTAGTTTATTCAATATCAATCAATCCTTTTATACATCTATGATATAATGATAATATATGTAAAGCTTTTTTTTTCGACATTTTGGGAATATGACCCATACCCTTTGGACTGGGAATTTTTGCGGTGTTTTAATCAAAATTGGGAAAAAATGTTTAACTACAATTTTTGCAATGTTCAACTTATTCTATATATATTCTCCCATAGAACAGTAGCAGAATAGGGTATTTACTACCAATAGTGATGTAAATGAACTTAAAACTTTTTTGGGGGGAGGGGATTGGGAATTTTTGTCTGTGAATTGGGAAAAAAGATACTATTTTCCATTGGGAATATGACCAAATTTCGGCAATAAAATTGCCCCAAAAAATCCCTTATGTAACGGGAAAGTACTGAGCATCAACATTTGCTAGTCTACTGCTTTATAAACTTTAATAAAAATATTGTCAGGGGTCTCCATGGTCAAGCAGTTATGGTCTCTATCACTACCCAAGTGCATACCTGTGGTTAATATCCACCAAGTGAAATAAAAACACAGAAACTTCAATTATAATTTATACATACATTTGTCACAATTCTCCAATGCCAGGGCAGCATGGTAAGGCCTGTAGAACTTCACATAACCAAATCCCTTAGCCTGCCCAGATTCTTTATCACGAAGAACATTCACACTGGCCACATCACCAAATTGCTGCAAAGTAAGTAAGTAGATGAAGAAATGAGTGTCAGAAAAATGTAATTATGTCAATAATGCATTTGATGATCAAAATATTTTTGAAAAGAGACTGTAGTTCAAAGAAATACAAGAAGTGTTTGCAAAACAGGGTTGCCCCCTCGTGACCTTTGAATGACCTACTGACCTCAAAATCAATTGGGGGTCATCTACATGTGATGACCAACCTCCCAACCAAATCTGAAGAACTTAGGCCAAATTGTTCTCTAGTTATTGGACAAAGTATGGTTAAGGACTAAAAGGCCGAGGCGACTGACATGTGCAAATCAATATACCTCCTTTTCTTTGAATGGGGCATAATTACTGCTGGAAAA
Source organism: Lutraria lutraria (assembly GCA_964023205.1). Lineage (NCBI taxonomy): Eukaryota > Metazoa > Mollusca > Bivalvia > Venerida > Mactridae > Lutraria > Lutraria lutraria. The sequence continues at coordinate 5,310,873 of OZ026848.1, forward strand.
TTATAATTAAGAACCTGATAAATCAGAGCCTTTATAGCTTATTCCTTCTATAACAGAGGCTGAAATCGGTGACTTCCTAATTGAAAAAATGCTCCTTTTTTCCCAATTTGGGGAAAGAAATTCCCAAAACAAAAATGCTATTCTAACTTGGTCTTCTAACCTTCTCCAAACTTGGCCAAATAGCACTTAAATTTCCCAAAATGAAGGCTTTGGCCCCTTCCCAATTTTTGGAAAAAAAGCCCTATAAATAAATGATACTCACAGTAAACTCTTTGGTTAGATCATCTTCAGAGAATGTTTTAGGGATGATGACAAATAATCTGACAAGTTTTTCACCTTCTTTTGGATCTCGAACGGATCCATCTCTCTTTGTGTTAGCAACAAGTACCTGAAAGAAATTACATAACTAGTAAAAAGTGTTCTCTCGAAAAATCAAATTACATGAAATATCAAATGTTTATTTTGTTTTCATTGGGTTTAATGCCCCTTTATAACAGTCAGAGTCATAAGGCGGACAGTCCACCTAACCATCGGTCCTGGGAAGAACCAGTACTAGACTCCAATCTTCCTTAAGCAACTGTCTACTTTCTCACATAAAGAGGCATGATCGGTAGTTGGGCTCGAACACAAAGCCCTCTATCAGTAAGAGGTTACAGTGATATGAAGTCAGCGAACTTAACCACTTGACCATGGAGGCGGGTTGAATTATCAAATGTAAAAGGTTTGCAACTATGTGCAATTTTACAAAATTTTGGCAAAAATCTTCTGGTATCTTGATGAAAATTAAATAGACAATAAATTATCTTAAACATGAAATTCACTGCAGCTGTTACTAAAGATAAAGACGCACTTCTAATTTAATAAACATCCTAGACTGATGTTAGGATTCTGAAACATATTGTCAGGACTCAATATTAACTTTAAAATCTATTTGCCCTGTCAGGCAAGGAACTAAAATACAAACTTGCCCCTTCCAAAAATGAATTTGATCACTGAATAACTAACAGATAAAACACTAAACAAAATTTTATTCTGCCTTTTGAAATATTTTCACTTTCCTAATTGTATGTAGATTTTAACTTGTCTTGCCATTGCCAAAACCTATTGAACAACCTTTAATTTGGAAGCCTTCCGTTATATTGTTAGTTTAACCTGTCTGCCACACTTACACAAGTATTTGATACAACAAGGCGATATTATAAACCATAAATGGCACATATACTGGTTTGAAATAAAATACATAGATATACCTTTAATGGTCTCGGATTTCCAGCTAATATTTTCCCATTCATTTCTTCTAAGGCGAGAGCTGCCTCAGATGTCTTGGAGAATGTAATATAGACAACACCTAAATATATAAAGAAAATATTTGATTGCTGTTCAAATTTAGAACATGCACACTATTTGCAACTCCAATTATAATCTAAAGTAATAAAACGAAATATCTTCATCGAGAGAAGCCACAATTTACAGCCTTTTCAGATTCCATAAGTTTTAAACAGACCCACAGGCAAGGAACCATTCAGTATAATGAACTCCCGCTATATCATCTAAGCACCTATTCTCAAACCCCACCTCCTTTCGAACCTTTTTGTTTACGCTCATTCGTACGCACGTGTGAGTTTGTGTGACGTCATCACTGCACGCGCATCGATGCTTAGTTTGTAAATAACGCGCTCGCAACTGTCAAATGAAAATATGCACCATAAAAAGACAAATATAGCTCACTAATCTTCAATAAACACAAAAAAAAACAATAAAAATGTTATTACTTTATTTTGGAACAATTTTAGCGAACTATTCTCTATTGTTTCTTGCAAAAGGTTCGAAAGCAGGTGCTCTTTAATAATGGCCACCATTTTCTTTTTTTATCCGAGGGTGGTGGGGAATATTTAAGTATTAAGATGGCTAATTGATGGATGCGAGGAATATTTTTATGCAGGTTTGTACATAACAGATAATTTTACTTGTCCATTTGATTTGACAGTCAATATTTCTCCGTTTGATAGAGAAACGTCGACTTAAAGTTAAGGGGTTCGAAAACCGGTGCGTCCTTGATACAGTATTTTCCGGCATCAAATGTCATATATGGATTATCATTGAGATGTACGTATCTTACAGAAAAAGTAGTAATAAAATTTTTTGTGTATGTTTGTGTTTATTTCTGATTCTGAAGCATAAATAATGTGCAATTACTGCCTGCCAGCAGATAAAGTCAAGGAGTAAGTTTATAGTTAAATAAATCCTAGTTATGCTTTATATGCCTTGAGTCGTGGGGAGTTCTAAAAATAGATTAGTGGCGCGTGATGACGTCACAGGTACAAGCATGAAAATTGCATGAAAAACATAAGACACCTTTTATCTACACTAATATCAACTTTCATGTCTCTCTTAATGTCATATACTAATATTTAAAGTCATTATTCATTGGTACCTCTTTGCATTTACGTAGATGATGCTTTTCCTTGAGTCGTGGGTTTTAAATATCTCAATAGTGTAGTGTATACAAACACATTAAGTCTCACTAAACTATTAAAAATCACTGAAACAAGTTGTCAACGTAAACAATATACATAGATAGTAACCTCTTTAATGCTTATTAACAGGAAATTATTAAAATATTTAGCACTGAACAGTCTTAACTAGCGACATTGTGGAAATTAAGTCTTCACACAATCCTTACTGATGAACTGAACTTTAAATGGCATATCAATTAATTTGTGTACTTAAATATTACATTCTCTACACTTTATTTGGGTTCTTTGGGCATGAATATTAAAAATTTATAAAAGCCAAAACAAGAAAGAAAGAAATTTATTTAAATCATTGTTTTTTTTGTGATTAAAAGATGATCATTCGTTAACAATGCAAGTAGCCGATAGCGCAACATTGGTTTTTAATCAGTCGACTACCGATAGTTTTGTGAGATGAATATTTTATCCAGAATTTTGTCGCGCATGCGCAACAAACCGTAAACAATCACTTTGTCATTGTTGGTGACAAGAAATGTAAATAAAATACGAAAACCGTCTCAATGAAGAATGATAATATGATAATAACAACTAAATGTAGACATTAAATGAAAACATATCGAATTTTTCAAGTATATGCAGATAATTTTCTGTTTCATACGCATTTCGTCACTGAATCGTGAACGTGATGTTTCTTGACAACTTTACGGATAGAACGTTTCTGAGTGCGATCGTTCTTTCATGAAAATTCACGTGTTTTTCTCACCCACGACTTAAAGGGCAATGCAACCCTAATTATGAATTAATCTCATTTAAATAATTATTCATTATTATTCTGAAAAAATTAAATCATTTGAGCGTTAAAATATGCACATTGAAGATATTTTAAGAAAATATCGTAGAAACTTGGTTATCTGAAAGAGTACAGGGCGCCGCCATTTTACCCATCTACAATCGATTAACAGGTGTGTGTGACGTCATATCTCACAAACATGGATATGGCGAATAAGCGGGAGTGAAAGAGAATGGTTGATTATAATAGATATCGCCTTTAATTGTGAGGAATAAGCTTAGGAAATCACGCATTTGTATTTTAGAATCATAGCCAACATATTCTTCCACGTTATCCACCAGAACACAATGTTCACAGCCACTAAATTCTTCAATAGAATCAAAGCTTAATTTTCCATTCGACACTAAAGTAAATCTATTTTTATAGTGACATAAACTATAATACTAACATTTTTTTATATTTATAAATTGCGTGAAAAATACTGACGTGAAAACTTAATTATAGCATGGATGTAATATAGCATCCCTGATTATAGTAATATTTCATTGATAAGAATTAAGATCAAACACTACGAAGTGCGACAAACATTTTATTGGTTGTATTTTCTTACACCATTTCCATCGTAAATCTATCTATATACAAACATGTAAAAGTTAATTTACAGATTAAATATCACTGAAGATTATTATAATTATCACATCTATACAAAGTGGTGTACGTACGTACAGTTATATTGTTTGTTGAGTTGGGAGTTAAACAGTATTGCACATTTAATTGTGGGGTAATATATATAGCATCATTGGTGTGATTCGCGGGAAAGCACGGACAATCTGGAAATTTGCCATTATTTTCGGGAAAAGCAGAATATGATATACGTAAATGCTTAATAATCATATAACAAGAATAAAAGCCAAAAGCATGTGTAGTTACTTCTTAAACTTTTGCCTAAATTACCTTTCAGACTGTCAATCCATAATCACTACACATTTATTTTCCACCTTCAGTACGCTCACTTTAAAAATCAATATCTCCCACACTGATGAAAATTACGTCACAAGACAGCAAGAACCAGACATAATATTGCATCATAGACTTCTTACACTTCTGTTGAAAAATAATGTTCTAGGTCATAGTTCTAATTGATCAACCAATGAAAAGTCGCTAATCAGTTGATCACACGACCACACACGGTTTTGCCATATTACACATGTCTGTCGGTGTTTCTTTTTGAAGTCAGCTGTCTCCACATATCATTGTCCTGTGCATATTTCGGTGTCATAAAACTTGCTGAGACAGGGTGATGTGTAATTTACCGCTTATCTGATTGTTAATTGAAGTTTAATGTGAAATTGGAGTAATAGTAGCAACTTGGGACCTTGGTTATTGTTTTAGGTACGTGACATAGACTAAATAAACAAGTAGTGTCATGGAGTTGTCTATAATTTGAAATAATTATTAAATCATTATTAGATATTTTACATTATCAGTAAAACGACTGAAGAATTACATATAAAACTCATACTTAGTTTTATTTTGATCTCATGAAATGTTTCTGTTTATTATTAATTTTCCATTATGAAATATCACTAACAATCGTATTTTCATCTTTTTTTTATTATATATACAGACAAAATAATTGCACCATAATTATTTGTTCAAACATCCTAATATATAATGCGTTAATGCACAATTAAACAATCAATAATTATTACGTCGATAAGACATAATTTTTTTTATAATTTTCAAAATTAACTGAAGTTTGTCACACCACCAATCCCATCTTTTTTGTATAAATTCAAAACGAATAGCAAGAATGTTAAATTGTCTGTACCGAACGGCTAGTAACCATTAACTTGGATAAGTGTAAAAAATATTGTCATTTATAATACAATATACAATACAATATCTTTTAAGGCCGTATCTTTTATAATAGTGCTCGCAGAACTGGTCTACTGGCTTTTACACGTTGTGAAATAATACGTCACGATATGTGACTATTCTTTCAAAATGGCGACGCACTAGGAGATTCGCTCAATCACTATATGACAATATTAAATCACCAATATTTTTGTTAAATGGTGGATTTAAAATAAATTAATGCAGGAATCATCATAACTTTAATATTTCTGCACGACTAAGTGCTTGGAAAGTCAACATTGCGTTGCCCTTTAAGGAAAAGCAACCATACTGCCTGACTATAAAATCTGCAAAAATCTACAGCTCTGAGCAGCGTTTTTTTTACCTGTAAGGGAAAGGAGGCGAGGTTTAAGGTCACATTTTAATTATCTACATATCCAAACAAGTCCTGTTTCATTCAATAAACAGTAACTGTTGTGGAAGTCAATAATCAAACAAAGAACGACAACTCTAGATATACTAAATTAGTAAAAACATGACAAAAATTTGCAAATTTAGCTACCTTTATCCTCTTTGGTGCGCCTATCTTTGACGATCCAAAGGTCTTCAATCTTGCCATATTGTTCAAACTGTTCTCTCAATGTGTCCTCTTTAACTCCTTTGCCTGCTAAGATAAATAATCTTGCATTTTCTTGATTGTCCGGTCTGTAACTCATTTTTGCCGATCGATTAACAGGAAGATTAGGCTTAAAGTGCAAACGACTGGATAATTAGGAAAAACGGAAACGCAAAGTCGTCATCCGTAATATATGTTGTTGAATCATTCAGCCCTAACAAACAACAAGCTTGGCATTATGTAATAATGAAAATATATTGAGTGTGAGTTTCTATATAATAAAGTATTTTTATAATTTGTATTTTGATATTTAATAAAGCTTTCCGGATATTCGAAGATGAAAAAGAAATGAGGCAAACAATACAATCGTCCGCGTCCATTGAAGTTTTGTCTTACTGAATGGTGTGGCGGTAAAAAGATCGTGCTCGTTAGTCACGTGTTCATGAAATTTATATATTATGATGAAGATGCATAGTGAAGGTTATTTGAAGTAAAAGTGAATTTCTGATTTCAACTTCAACTTTCAACTTCCATGTTATATTCCTCAACGCCACTGTGGACATTTTTACTGAAGAGGGTTAAAATATGTGCATGGTAGAGTGCGGTGTGCATCAAACATGGATAAAACAGCCAACTTGTATAACTATACACTTTACAATATACGCCTTTTGTTCTAGGCCCTGAGTAGTCGGAACGACTGGACTGCTAGGCAGCTACTACTGAGATAGACAGGGTGTTCCAGAGTGGTAACGTTAGTTCTGAAAAAAAGAGAGTTGATAAACGTTCAGTCTACGAAGAGATTGAAGGAGTTTCAGAGTGTTACTTTGTCTGGTTGAACGAATAATAGCAGGAGTTGGAATATGTGTGACAGGAACAGCGACGAGACTCGAACTAAGTCAAAGTAGGCCTACTGTCTGCGATGTTGTAAGGACGGCCACTCTATATATGAATGAAATGATTTTTTTTCACAGTTGTATTTCAGAAACATTCATGATATAACAAAATAGGTTGTATTGTATGTACATGCAATTTTATTCCATAAAAAAATGTTATTACGACACTTTCAGTTCCGCAATAATGGTCGTAAAATGAACGAGCAAATTATATTTTTCTCTAGCATTTTGCTAGTTTGCTAGTGTTAATTTCGAGCCTTGTCATAATTCGATGATACCTATGACTATTTTAACTATGACATAAACTATTGTACTTTCTGTAATAACTATTTGTTAAAGCGGTATTCTTGTCACTGTGTAAATTAATTAAATGTACATTCTTTACATATTGTATAATTATGTACAATAAATAAAGAATATTTAATTAATTATGCTGGAATTATTATAAAGCATTATTTCTAGATTCTATAATAGCTATATTATAATCTAGATTATATATACTTGTTCTTAGTTTTCTGTCATGTCCAGATAATGTATATACATTTTGTATTATACTTGTTTTTAGTTTCTTGTCATGAGTATTCTACTGTCTTTAATAAAGTCCTTTTACGACCGATTGTGTTTCTTATTTTATGTTTTACTAGCTTCGCAAACTCTTCCACTTTCCATATTACCACCGATTGTCCATACAATATATTTAAAAACGCATGTCAGGAAACCCGATCTGAAATCTAGTGTAACTGAGTTTTTGCTGATATGTAAGATAAATCAGTATTACCATATACGACCATGTTACTCTTTTCTGTAATTGAGTTTTGCTAAGTTATATGTTGGCATAACAGATTTGAATTAGTTACTAAAATATGACGCGATGGCTTTTCTTAATCAACGACTAATACTTATAAGATAAGAACATTTTATTCTAAGACCGAACCGGAACAAACAAACCAAATACGATCGAAGGTCTGTGTGTGATGTAATTAATTTTGATGACGTGTCATATCAGCTTAATGTAATCAACTTCTATTTTTATTCCGAACCATCGTGAGATTAATGCTTCAAAATGGCTTTAAAATTAATTTTGTTCAAAAATCATGAACTGAGAATGATAATTCGCACTATAGATGCTAAAGTTTGGCAAATTATATTTTCCATGATACGTTGTAACACACAATAGTGTATGATATTCTTATCATTGTATACTTACGATATTTAATCATGTATAAAGGACCGGTAGTTGAAACTATTCATTCATTCACGCCAGCGTAGGACATACAAAACACTGGACAACGAAATAAAAGGTTGTGGGTTCGATCGATTCTCGGCTATGTGTTTCAAATTTCCCAGGGACGCTTTTCAGTGTTGTCATCACAACTACCGAACAAAATACTGTGTCTAGAAAATCGCAGGAAAAAAATGGCGAAATGTGTATCGGTGCTTTACACTAAACACGACAAAGAACTGGGGAAAACTATTCGAAATGAGTAAAGATATATATGCCCGGTTCTCCTGTATCTTATCTCATCTCTCTCTGGGGCGAAATGACCTCATAGTCGTATAATATTGGACTTTAAACAACAGATCCACATTTATTGGTCAGCTGTATATATATAATCATTTATACAGGACCGGTGATTAAGCATTTCAGATTGTACATCACCTTAGATTTGTTATTCTGTCTCAGAATTAGGTTGGGTCAGTTTAATCTAGTAATACAGACACGTTTCTATGGTGAGATAATACAACGTGGCTACTTTATACTGATAAGTTTATAACTATATGAATATTCCAAACTGAGGTTTTCTACGGATACCGTTTTTTTAGTTGTAGTGTGCTTGTTCCAAACTGTGTACATTGTATTATATGCCGTATCTCTTCCACTAAATGTTAGACAAGACTTTACATTTAAAAAAATTGTCACACAATTCGACCCCGTTCAACTGATACATATATACGTCGAGTACTATATATAAGCAGGCGCATAACTGCGTTGAATGCGCACGACCCTACACAAAACACCAAATTATAAACTGAGCAATACGGAAAAATTCTTCATAAAAAGTGTGCTGGTATATATCTTTGCACAAAACGAGACAAAAATTTGCGTTTCATGAAGCCCTCATATACATATTTCTACTGCCTGTGAAAATAACCATATTTTTTTAAAGGAATAAACTTGACTAACATTAGTATTAACCATACACTCAATGTTTTATTAGGGTATATTCTTATTGATTGTAAAGTAACCCATATTTACAGCTTAAATACACACACATAATGTCATAAATGTAATTTGATATGCAAACTGGATTTTTGAAACGTTTACATATAAAACAATTCGCCATTATGTTCCGATTAATGCACTATTGATTTAAGTACAAAAAAAAATATTTCAAAACTCTTAAATGCCAAATATAATATAATATAAGGTGAAAAATGGACATAAAGAATGGACGAAAATTTCAGTGTATAGGGTATGTATTTATATTTATAGTTTTAACAACTATGCTGACATTAAGTCAAAGACAGTATTTTGATGTTTTGAAAACATAAGGTGTGTCGTAATATTCAAAACGTTTTTTTTTATTTTGCATTCATATTAATAAAATTAACTTTAAACATACAGCAAAATGTTGATGTATTAAATATAGTCATTGAATTTCGTCCTGTTTATATATAACTATTATTTTATAATAATATTATTATATTATTAGGGTTGATCAAATAATGTTGTGTCATGTGTTCAAAATCTACAATGGTAGAGCACCAGGTCACCTAAATGAGCATTTCATTCCACTTAGTTCAGTACATAAATATTCCACTAGGTTCAGAGTGTCAGTTGATGCTTCCAGTGATTCATTTACAGACACTGGAAGATTCTGTCTACCCAAGGTTACTGGTTTTTCAAAACCCATCTGCTTGCTAGTGTTTGAGGTTGTTTTTATAAACATTTTAAGTAACAAAATTCTTAGATAACGATTTAAATTCTGTGATAGTAATTTTAATATGTGATAATAATTTGATCTCTAAGATAAATTAGTATTCCATTGTCGTAAGGACCTCAATGGAAATAAGGATTTACTTCCTTTTTTATGTTATCCTTGTATCTTAACGTTTGTGAAATGGTTTCAATTTTTTACTAATATCATTTAGCTTTAATATTTTTACAAATTCATTTTGTATATTCAGTAATATATTTTTGTCTGAACACTGTAACGTTATATGCTCATTTTGAAGTATATATTTCCTATGTACCATGTTTATAGAAATGGTTAAAATATGAATAATAATAATAGCCTATACAGTACAACCTCTGTAGAGCAACACCCTGTGGGAGCTTCAATTATTGGCCGTTGTTTAGAGGTTGTTGCTCTACAAAGGATAAATTTAGAGTAAATACAACTTAGGGAAATTTTGAAGGTGTTGTTATAGAGAGGTTGTTGTTCTACAGAGGGTCGCTCTGGGGAGATTTTACTGTATATATGAAAGCCCCCCCCCCGTGGTCATGTGGTTATGATTTTTGACTTGTAATGCAAATGTAACTATCCCTGTCAAATAGTCAATTCATGAATATTTCACGAATAGTTCATAAAGTATGCAGGAATAGTTCATGCTTTCATGCTTAGACTAAGCTCCTCATCGCTTTGAAGTCAAATTCCACCGGAGCGGACAAAATTCACATTTAAGGAAGCCATCCACCTAGGTATGAAAAAATTGGTAGTTCTCCTGAAGTGCACGCATGGGGTCTTTCTCCCCCACTAAAGCTTAAAAAACTAGAGTCGAGACTAAATTAGTTTGATTGGAAATGTTTCTCGAAATGACAATAGAAATGTCGACGTCTTACGAATCAGACGACAAAGTGTGTAATTATGCATGGTGATAATGTTAACACAGCTTTTAATGGATCCCTTTTAGCGACCAATTATGACCAATCATAATCACATGTCTTGAACAGACCACCAAAGACGAACAATTCATCTAACAGTTGCCAGTTAAAACAAAGAGGATATTTATATTTCAATGAAAAAGCGATGAATATGTTAACTATCATGATTTTATCATATATAAATTCAAATGTATGACTGCATGATTTTTTACAGGGTGATGATGTTTATTGTTGGGTGTGGAATGATATTTTTCACAGCTCACTCAGAGATCCTTGCAGTGTGCCTTAAGCCACAAACAAACCAGATACCAATACAGAGGCAGAGCAACTTAGATCACACTAAAGAGCCAAAGATCGGAAGAGAATCAGATCCGAAGAAAGGTGACCTTGTAATTGGCAATGAAACATCATTAGCTAAGAATTTCCTAAAACATGATAACTGGAATCAGACGAAGAATTGGTCAAATACGAACAAAACTAAGCATCAAAAGATTCGTAAAATGGAGGAAAAACGACATATAGCATTTCTGAAAGTCCACAAAGCGGCTTCTACTACTTTGCAGACAATGTTTTTTAGATTCGGATATTACCGGAACTTGAGCTTTGCATTTCCTGAACATGGTCATTACATATCAGATTCTCCACATGATTACAAAAAACTAATACCACCTCTTCATGGAGGACATTTTGACATCATCTGCAACCATGCATTCTTTAATTACGATGTGTACTCCAAAATAATGCCAACAGATACGATTTACATCGCAGTAGTCAGGGATCCATATCGTCAGTTTATTTCAGCGTACCATTATTACTTAAATGTGTACCATATGAAATACCTAACAGATATTCCAGGCGATCAAATACATAAACTGATCCATCATTTTGAAAAGTATGATCCAAGACTTTCATACACAATGAATTCAATGGCGCGAGACTTCGGCTTCCAACAATCTCATTACGAAGATGAAACACGCATTGCTGCGGTAGCTTACTTGGATAAGCTTGGGTCGATATTTGATTTTGTTTTAATCGCTGAACATTTTGATACATCGCTCGTTTTGATGAAAAGACTTCTCAGGTGGTCTCTTAAAGACATTCTGTATATTCCTAAAAATGTACGGAATCAGGAAAATAAAGCGAGTGAAGATGACATGAGGGTATTTCAGAAAAGAAATTGGTTGGATTATTTAGTTTATGACTATTTTTATAAATTGTTTGACAAGAAAGTAAAACAATCAGGAGACGGATTACACAGAGAGACTGAACACTTTCAATCTGCTTTAGCTATGGTACAAACTTGGTGCCAAGAACAGAATTCCGAAGTTCTGAATATTCCTAGAAGTGAATGGAACGAAGTCTTCAATGTAACATCATTTGACTGTAAACTAATGGAAAAGAAAGAATTACCATTCATTCAATTTCTGAAAAACAAAAACGGGTAAAAAATAACCAATCATGTTGATATAATTAATTTGAAGAAAGACAAGTTCGGAATTTGACAGAAATTTCACACCGCTCTATAATGGGTTTCTAATATGTTTAAATTGTTCATTGTTTGTTTACATCGAGTTTTACGCCCCTTTTCAACAGTCAGAGTCATATGAGGAGAACAGTTCACCTAAGCATCGCTCCTGGGAAGAAGCAGACTAGACTCCCATCCTCCGTAAGTAACTGCCTATTTTCTCACATAAAGAGCCATGGTCTGTAGCGGGGCTCGAACCCACGACTGTCTATTACTGAGATGTTACAGTGATTTAAGGTCAGCGACATTAACCACTGGACCATAAAGGTCAATGATCTATAAAGATGGGTTCATCGATTTATTCTATTATTTCATTGAACTATGATGTCAATCATGGATACACAGTGCTACCACCTCTCCAGAGCGGCCCTCTCTTATGCAACAATCTCCCCCTTCAACAACAGCATGATTTTTCCCACAGTGCGGTTTAACTGTTTATTTTACATCTCCAAAGCAACAACCTCTCAACAACATCATAATGTTGTTACTCCCAAAGGTTGTTGCTTTGGAGAGGTTGCACTGTACGCGTATTTGTGTTTTCAACTTTAATGATATTTTCTGATATTTGTCGCCTAAATCATTAAATATTGAATAAACCTGTAAAACAGTATATTGTTTGTTGATTTTCTAGATGTCTACATTGTACTTTATAATTTGTTTACTTACTTAATGTTTTGAGTTGCAAAATATTGGCAGTGACAAGATTTATGATTTCGTTGTTGATTTCATTAGTGGCTGCCTGTTTGAGTGAATGCATAGTAGGATCATATTCGTAATATATCATACTTGCAACATATTTATTACGAATTATTTATTTCATCGGAATTAACGACGTCATTTTCAACATTATTTCAGTTATATAAATCGTGGCGAGCAGTTATCCTAATCAGCTTCCCCGGACTTCATTTAAACCTTAACCAGTACAAATCACATTCCATCCACAAGCTACTACCAAGCTTCCAAACATAATTCAGAGGTGGACGACAATTACATACGATGTAATATCTTCAGTCAAATTTGTCACAGACAATGACAGCCATGTCCTGGGTTCGAACTCATAACCTCTTGATTGGTAGACCGCCAAAGCCACTGCGAGTTCGACAATCCGGGACAACATTTCACATACATTTTTTATGTTAAAGGAAGCTTTCCAGCCAGCTAACGGAAGGTCGGTGGTTCTACCTACTAGATGGAACCCCTGGGTCTTCCACTGTTGTTAAAGCTGGAAAAGTCCTCGAGTGAGCCTGACTGCGTAATGTTATACATGTAAATAAACCCTTGGGACAATTGTTTGGTCAATTCATATATGAAGACGAATCGACTTAGTGAAACCAGATATCCGCTTAGATTGTAGGGATTTAATTCGACGACTCTTTAATACCAATGTGCATTTTAGCACATGTACAATGTTTAAGTCCATCTAATTGTTAAACTAAGCAAGAGTTAAATATGGAGCATTCTGATCAGCTATAGTTAGGTATTTATTGAGGTTACCATCGAATGTATTTGTCGAGGCTAGTGCACTTCTCCTTGGATATCCAAGAAATGTATGATAATTATATCTAAATGTAGAACAACTTATCAAATGGTTTCATCATTCCGCTGACCTAACGTACTAGATCGTGTAAATCTTCATCGGTCATCGGTTCATTTATCCAAATATGTAGCCCTAATCTCGAACTTTTGATCATTGAACTAGAAACTTGGCTGTATATAAGGCGACGCAGGGAACACTCCAGTAGTCCTTGCTGATTGCACCATACACACAAGTAAGTTCCAGTTTACCATTGCTATTTTGTAGCTTTTCAAATCATATTAGTTCTCTGAATCAATTATTTCATATTTGTCTCTTGTGCATTGCCATTGTGCTACAAGCTGCCCTTAATACAGGCAAAACCGGAATTATGAAAAATCATCTTTGACTGGCGCGTGTATATTAGACTCGAATCTTGAAAGTCACTTGACACTGTCCAGTGCCGAGCAATTATCATTTCTTAGCTCTAAACTCACGCTTGTTCAATATTCATTTCAGAAACCATGAAATTCGTATTCTGTCTCCTCGTTTTGTTGCCATTGGCTTTGAGCCGATCAGTTGAAGTTGATGAGAGATTCATCGTTGATACATTCTCCCATCTCAGTTGTAAGTTACTTCAACGTTGTATGAACTATTATCAAATCTAACATTAAAATTGAAGAAAATAGTAATAATTTTTCAGTTAAAAATAACTTCGTGCATTTGTGTGCTTAGTCCAATCAATTAGATGAATATAATTTGTTCGCATTTTTGTTGCTTTCTACAAGACATTTTCACAAAAGCCACGAACTCATTATCAACAAGTTTTTATTCTGAATACACAATGTTCAACATTTTCAACATCATGCTACACTTTAGTGAAGGACGTAACTAATGCTTTGGTCAGCGCTCTTGGTTCCGATGTGACAGAATCTGCTTGTGAGGCCGGTTGCCCAACTGTAATGGCTACCATCCCAGGCGGTTCATTGGTTGCAGGATTTTTGTGTGCCCCAGCATGCAAGGAGTAAGTATTACTTGATGATATCAGTATCAAACTCATTGACTAAGTCAAGTTTCATCTTGTTTATGTATCTTTGATGATTTTCAATTACAAGAAAACGATAATTATGACAACCTTCTGAATGGTCTCATTACATTGAATCCCAGAGGAAATATTCAACATTGATCCTAAAATAAGAGATAGTTTCAATGAGATGTTGTATTGTTCTAAGTTGTCGCTAAACGAAGTTTTACTGTAATTTATTTAATTGGAAATTACATATATGTTGAATTGGATCGGTACGGATATTATTTCCAATGAGTAAGATTCATTTGAGCATTTTTACAATGTTAGCAAATAGTCATCCTGGTGATATATAAATTAATTTATTAAGTTTTTTTGTTTTAATTGTCATTTATTTCTTTATTTTTCTTTTTATACAGAATTCAAGCTCTTGCACAAGGTTAAATGATGAAAGCAGAAATGGTGACTTGTTATCGTTCTTTTTACTATCGTTAGATATTCAATAAAAAGTTGATAGCTTGCTATGAGTACATTTCTTTTATTGTCAGTGACCATCATATGGCCATCAAACATAGCTAGTGAAATGTTAAAAATATATTATTATCGATACTGCCGTGACAAAGTTATTGAAGGAGATCGATTCAAAGCTGACGACCACAAGTAACATTACGTTGAAACTATTGGTAACTAGTTAGGTATACTAGCTGGTATCCACATATCGTGTATGTTAATACAATGTAGTGTAGATGTATTGTCAATACAGAGTATCAAAATTTATATTGAGCATTAGACTACATATTTGGATGTGTTTCTTTTTGTAAATAAGAATGCTAAAAGGAGCGATACTGACTGTAGTTTTCTTATTACAAAGAACACCCACAGATGAATACTAACTGTCTATAAGTTGTGCTCCGCCCATTTTAGTAATACGTTAGAACGCCTGTTTTACGCCGACTCGCCTCAGCGTATTACGCTAGGAATTTACAGCTAAACATTATGCCTACACATAGAACACCGATCGTTTCGAAAAATAATAGACGAAAGTTCGTTCAGGTTAGAGTACATACTTAGGTGTTCCTCGTAAACAAGAAAGCTTTCATACATAAACTTTTGATAATTAAACATATGACAATCAAATGTCTATTTGTGAAGGCAGGATACATATCACATCTGAAGAAGTCCATCAAAGTCTAAAAGATGACACTGTCCTATTGGGAAAACGATATCAAAGAGATATTTGGCCAAGGCTTGGTTGCTAGTTTTCAATCTCTCGATAATTATGATATTTTCACAGTACACAACCTTCAACAACTCTAAAATAAGTTCTCTAAAATCTACAACCAGTTTCAAACCGCATCATCATGTACCATTCACTATTTACATCTACACTTACTTTCTATTCTGCTATTAAGTTTTGTGAAAGATAAATCAATATTTGGTTAACACAAATCCTATTCATTTTGGGTCAAATACATAATTTTAATATGTTATAATTATTATGTAATATAAATAATATATGCTTAATATTTGTTTGGCTGGCATTGCAAGGTTTATAAATGTAAGATATAGACAATTTAATTGATTGTTTGTTTCAGCGCTCTCCATATAAAGTCGCACCAACAGCCGGGCTCATGTGGCGACTTTTCTAGCTTTTAACCTTGGAGAACGAACAAGCAAATACAACAGATAGGATCACCGACAAAATCATACAGAAAATCAGATCTTCCCCACATACTACCCCACCCCAATCCCCAAACCAACTACCTACCCAACACATAAGACCGTACAAAAATGGAGGGAAAAACAAAATGTCCTGAAACGACATTGAAACGATTTTTAGCAAAGCTACATGGGGTTAAACCGCTATTAAGTGCCTACTCTCACAGTTACTCCCACGGAAAACAAACAAAAAATAAATAGTAGAAGCAGAAAATACAATCAACTTCATTAATAAATAACAAGTTGTTTGCTCTCGCCAGATCTTCTAACTAAGTGACTAAATATATGATGCGAAAGTGTAAGGTCTTGTACCGAGTTATGATGTCTTATATGAAGGCGTTAAGAATTATGATTGTTTTATCTATCTAATATACAAAAATTCGGCATTTAGAACAAAAGTTGGAACAAAAAGAGGTGACCAGATCAGTCACGACCAAAGGCTAAATATAGAATATAAGGAATGGTTTGGCTGGATGTCGCAATATGACAAATTGTGTAATTGGTTTTGTTTGTTTCAAGCATTAGATTTCTAACCTGGCCAAACAAAATTAAACAAGAGGGTTATGATGGCCCTATATCGCTTACATGAGACCACGTAACATAATAAACAATCACCCAACAGAGAACCCTGGGACCAACCTTAAAAATATTTGTTCGTGGCATAACCTTACCGTGGCATAACCTTACCTTATGGGTAGGTAGGTATGAAATATTTTTTTTACAATATACTTTTTAAAATATGATATGATTTCATTGAACTATGACGATAATTATGGATATATTTGTGTAGCATTTCAACTTCAAATCTTTTTACTTCTGTTATTTGTCGCCTAAATCATTAAATATAGAATAAACATGTCAAACAGTATATTGTTTGTTGATTTTTAGATGTCTACTTTATTCTTATAATTTCTTGACATATTTTTTGTTAGAGTTGCAATATGTTAGCACTGACATACTTTGTGTTTTCATTGTCGACTCAATTAGAGGCTGCTTGTTTAAGTTAATGCATAGTAGTATAATTCGTGATATAATAATCATTTTATTTTTTCTAACATATTTCTTATGAGCCTGCTCACATTCCTCTCAAAATATTACATGAATGTGTTTGTATGTAATCAAAATTAATCATTATTTTCAAATTGTGTAAGAACATAGCTGAAGCTGCAGAAATATCAGGAATTGGTATAATTTGTTCCAAATGTGGTCTGTTACGAAGGTGGTCGTTTAATACACGTGTCCATTTATAGAAGCTAATTACTTCTGTTTGCAGATACAAAAAAGAATTGCAAAGGTTATTAGAGGTATGTCTCCCTGAAAAGAAAAAAATCCCGATCGCTTCAGCTATGTTGTAATACAATTGGAAAAAGTTCATGCTTAAGGTGGATCGCGGGTTTCCTCCAGAAAAATAATCATTTTTTGAGACGTCAACGTGCAATAAAGAAATTTTGCATGAACATCTTTTAAGGTATTGGCTAACGCAGAAATGATATATTCAAATGATATTTCCATGGAAACTGAAGGAAATGGCCACCTAGCGGACCGGTATGTTTTTCGTTGATTTTCGCGATTATGGTATCTGTCTACTAATTATCAGTCTCTAACCTCTTTGGGTTCGAAAACCCGGGACAACATTTCACATCTGTTAAATGAAGTTTTCCAGCCAGCTTACGGAAGGTCGGTGGTTCTATCCAGGTGTAAACCTTGGGTCTTCCTCTATCGTTAAAGCTGGAAAAGTCATCGAATGACCTGATTGTTGGCGTGATCTAATAAATACCCCCTTTTTCTAGACGAATTATACTTACGAGTATTTATTATAGCTGTTTGTGAGTACTTACTGTATTGTCTATTACTAGTTTGGCTAATCCAGGCCATTTGATTGGCTAATGGTGATTTCGGTCATTTTTGATTGGTCAATCATTGGACTGGCTATTCGTCGCTTTACCTGTCATGTTTGACTGAATCTGTTCGTCTGCTCTGTTGTTGTTCAACGCAAGTAAGTAATGTAGGCATCGTTCCATGATTTTAACGTGGCATAATATCGGGAACATCATTAGATGTAAGTTTAATGTGGTTTTATCATATCAGACTATGGTGGATTTGGTAGTATTTAGGGTATACTTTATTCCATTGATGTATGGTATGGTAATATCATGTACATGTGAACTATATACAGGAATGTATTCATTTGTCAAATACTCATGATTGTCAAAATATGTGTATTATCCATAACTTGTAAATATGTTATACTCTCCATAATGGAGGAATGAATAAAGTAGACGGTCAATATCCTTTATGAAAAAGCAACTTCATACAAAAAACTTAAACCTATGCATCTCGTAATTCGTCTAACTATAACGTTTTGTTTTAGTTGAACTTGTTAAAGTTAGTTCATAGAGGAAGGTGCATCGATTTAGTGAAACATGATATTCGTCTGGATTGTAGAGAAATAATTCGACGACGCTTAAATACCAATGTGCAGTTTAGCATTTAAGCAGTTTATCTTATTCTAAAGTGGAACAAGTATACAAAAAGTTCCAATTGCACTCATCGGTCGTGCTGGATCGTGTAAATCGCCATCGGTTCATTTATCCAAATATGTAGCACCTAATCTAGCACTTTTGATCTTTGAACTAGAAACTTTGCTGTATATAAGGCGACGCCGGGAACACTCCGATAGTCCTTGCTGATTGCACCATTCACACAAGTAAGTTCCATTTTACCATTCTTAATTTAAAGCTTTTCAAATCATCTTAGATCTTTGAATTAATTATTTCATATTTGTGTTCTTGTGCCTTGCCATTGCACTGTCCGTTTTTGTCAAAACCGAAATTATCGGAAACCATCTTTGATGGGCGCGTGTTCGTCTTTGTAGCATATTATGCTCGAATCTAGTAATGCACTTGACACCAGTGCTGAGCAGATTATCATTACTTAACTCTAAATTTACACGTGTTCAATATTTCTTTTCAGGAACCATGAAATTCGTATTTTGTCTCCTCGTCCTGTTGCCAATGGCTTTAAGCCGATCAGTTGAAGTTGATGAGAGATTCATCCTTGATTCATTTCATCTCAACTGTAAGTTACTTTCAATGATTTATGTTACCTTATATCACCTTACATTAAACTGATGAGAGTAATCATTTGTTTGAGGTAAAAATAACTAAGTACATGTGTGTACTTGGTCCAACCAGTAAGATGAATATTTGCACTTTTTGTTAATTTCTGCAAGATTATATCATAAACTCATCATGAACAAATTTTTATCGCATTCTACATACAAAATGTTTAACATTTTCAACATTATTTTTCACTTTAGTGAAGGACGTAACTGATACTTTGTTGAATACTCTTGGTTCCGATGTGACAGAAGCAGCATGTGAGGCCAGTTGCCCCTCTATTATTGGTGCCATTCCAGGTGGTTCATTGGTGTCAGGATTTTTGTGTGCCCCAGCATGCAAGGAGTAAGTATAACTAGATGATGTCAGTATGTAGCTCTAGGAGGCAGTGGCCAAGTAAAATACTTTTTTATTAAACCACGAATATCACTACTTTTGTCGATGTATTTTTGATTATTTTTAATAAATTATTACGAGATAACGATAATGGGACACCGTACTGAACACTGTGAAACTGTAGCATTGAAGTGGTCTCATAAAATTGAACTCCAGAGGAAATACTCAACATTGATCCTAAAATAAGAGATAGATAATGAGATGGTCTTTGTATTGAAGTGGCCGCTCTATGGGTTTTTACCTTAATTGGCAATTAGCTTGAATTGTATTAGTATAGATATTATCTATGATGAGTTAGATTTAATTGAACTTTTTTACGATCTTAGCAAATAGTTGTCCTGGTGATATATAAATTGATTTATTAAGTTTTTTGTTTTAATTGTCATTTGTTTCTATTTTTCTTTTATTACAGAATTCAAGCTCTTGCACAAGGTTAAATGATGAAAGCAGATATGATGACTTGTTATCGTTCTTTTTACTATCGTTAGATATTCAATAAAAAGTTGATAGCTTGCTATGAGAACACTTCTTTTATTGTCAGTGACCATCATATGGCCATCAAACTTAGCTAGTGAAATGTTAATAATATATTATTATCGATACTGCCGTGGCAAAATTATTGAAGGGGATCGATTCAAAGCTGACGACCACAAGTAACATTACGTTGAAATTATTGGTAACTGCTTTAGTATACTGGTATCCTCTTTATTGTGTTTGTTAATTGTGTACATGTAGTGTCGATGTACAGATAATAAATTTTATATTGAGCATTAGATTTACATCGTACAAATTAGAGTACATACAGGACAACCTCTCTAGAGCGGCCCTCTGGAGAACAACAACCGCTCTACAACAACACCTTCCAAATTACCCTCAGCTGCTTTTACTATAAATTTAACCTCTGTAGAGCAACAACTTCTAAACAACGTCCAATATTTGCAGCTCCCAGAGGGTGTTGCTCTACAGAGGTTGTACTATATTTGTACTGTAGTTTTCTTATTACAAAGAACACCCACATATGAATTCTAACTGACTTAAAGTTTTGCTCCGCCCATTTAAGTAGTACGTTAGAACGCCGGTTTAATGACGGCTCGCCTCAGCGTATTACGCTTGTAATTTACTGCTAAAACAATATAAGGTATGGGCTACTGGGCGAAACCCTCCCCCCCGGAGGCATTTTTGTAGACACCATTTTTTTGAAAACTCAATGCCTGCTGATCATTTTCCAAGTGTCTACAGTCTGGGCGTTGGGGCGTTTGTGAACAACAGCATGATAATTACCGTTACCGAAAAATACGTTTGACAATAATATGTTTTGGTTAGAAGTCTAATACAAGATATTTTCAATAATTCATCAATTTTAACAGTTGTTTTGACCATTATAAGTTAGCAGCGGCATTACTTGTCGATCAAATGCATGTTTTTTGCAAAAGCAGTCCTAAACAAAGTTTTTATTCATATTAGGCAAATATTACCACATCTTCATGTTTTTCTTTCATTGAATGCTCGTTTGTGTCTTCATTTTACGTGAAATACGTTACATATAAAATTATACATGTTACATTGAAATCATCCATATTACTGTGATGACATACTATGATCAAATAGGTATACAGTGATAGGTAATCATGATACATTCATTAATACCCATAACTGGGAAACATGCCTAGTTACAAATGTGGTTAAGTTTGACTGGCATAATAGTAGTTTACGTTACACAGCGTTACCTTTTGTACGATAAGTACTTAACACGCTTTCCAATCCATAAAACATTGATTATTATATATACTTGATTACTAGCAATACATACATGTAAATTAACTTTCCAACTTTTCTAATTCATTTCTGATTGTGTTTTACATTACATGGTTTTATTTATGTTACTTTTTTAAATGATTCATAAACGAGTAACAACATTAAATAGATATTTTTCTTGTTCTGATGGCAAACGTTTACGAATTTCACACAACCTCATCACTTTCTGTTTCATAGACAACATCGACCATACTAATGAGCTCAATGTCGTTTTTATCATTAGTGTCTTCTGTATCGCTTGCCTTTGGTACAATGTTATCCTCGTAGCAGTTATATTCCAGCATGTTGTCAGTACCGAATTTCCAACCACTTTCATCCACTTTTAGAAGATCATGATTGCCCTCTTTGCATAGGTCCAAATATACACCTTGTAATTACCCGTAACACATTGAACATGCGAGACGAGATCTACAGGGAGGGCGTAAGCTCATGTCCATACCACTTAAAGCGTTCAGAACACAAACATGGCTTTCATACTTGTCATACCTCAGTTTATTGATGTCTTTGTATTTTGATTGACCATACAACACACATACAAATGTCTCAATGGCACTGTAAAGTTCATCCGAAGAAACATGCGTGTAAATTGGCTAATACATTTATTTCTGTATTGTCATGTAATCATCATTCATAGGAGCGAAGCTCCTATAGCTATATACTTTTTCTAATTACAATTAGGTGACGCCTCATACATCCGCTTTGAATAATAATATAAGTATACAGACTTTGCAGTTTTGATAAATGTTGGAGATATATGTAGGATTCTGTTGGTTTCATCCGTTTCATCATTGACTGTAGCTGTAACGAAATTCACTATGTATTGAAAATACATGTAGTTTCATTCAGTAAAGTAGCGCTGGAACACTATATTGTCTCTGAGAGTAGTGAGATAACATATTGACACAAGGTACGAAATTCAGCATACAGTATAATAGATTGCTTATATAAAATATTAACAGTGTATAGATCAATGCGCTGAATGCACTGAAATTGTTTGGATTTTCAAATTATCCAGCAGCTTGTAATTCTCAATAGGTCATGACTGTTAGCGTTCTTCCAGGCAATGTAGCTTTTCCTTAGTAATTGTGGTTAATTGGCCAAATGATGTACATTGTGTACATACTATACATACTTCAAATTCTAATTCAAAATGATGATATTTAAATTGTTTAAGTATGGATTTATCTAACACATTTAAACTTCGCTCCTGACAGTAAGCTCAGTGCTTTAATTCTCAATTAGTGTGACTGTGACGCCATCTCTATAAGACTTCTGCATTGTAATCTTTAAGCATATGGATTCGACTTCCACTGCTCAAAGATTAGCTTTATCGACTGTGTCTTATTGTCGTCATTAGACATGAAGCCCTTTAGATTTCATGGAGTTATTGTTTATTACCTGAGAGCAAGAACGTTGGAGCTGCCCCGCGTCATCGGCCCTCATCTGATTTAATAGACTGTTTGTTGTATGTGTCTGATATTAAGTCTACACGAGACGTCTCAGGCAATTGATAAGACATCGTCTCAGCTACTTGCTCGAATGCGTCCGGAACTACTGTAAGACTCTGCAGTTAGTCAATTAGGCGTTACCATTAACAACATAGGATACACCTTCTGTAGAATGGCTAGTTGTTGGTTCTATTGGTGACTCAATATAAGGCACTCGACCTAGACGAAATGACCAGATACGCTTCAGGTCTATGTCATGTTAAAATGACTCGAGCGCAAGCTGGCCAAATGCGTTACGCTCTGCTCGTATTTGAGTTATTATATTATGCTGAAATATTCTCTGTGCAAGGTTGAGTTTCTTCAAACCTTTGCCAGGGCAATTGATCAAATGCTTCAATAAGGAGCTTGTGCTCCCATAGATGATGGTTCTGATGTTTTCCAGACATCATTTTGTCAAGTGAACCACTGGCACAATTCCGAAATTTATCATAAGTTCCGCGAGACCATTGTCGTTCTTTACTATACCTAGATGTACCGAAGATGGTGCTTAATTGTGTGAAATACACCCGTTCTCACTATGACATTAGTGAATTTGTCCGGAAACTGCCAAACCAATATGTACGATTTCATGGTCACTGCTAGTCACATGTTACAATTGCATAATCACTGAAAAAAGAAACATATCTATTAATTGCTATGAAATTGATAGACTAAATTAAACGTTTATTTAATTAATGAAAATATTTATTTATTGACGATTGATTTGATTTGATTGATTGATCTGAAAATTTGATAATGAAACGGTTTTTATTTAAGCCTAAATGCCACTTAAGATTTTACAATGTCTGATGCAAAAACATATCAACATATAGTTATACATGTACTTATGTTCATAGTTATAGTTTGATAACGAACACAGTTAATAATATACACAAATTTTCTACATTATTCTGACCTTTTTGTCACCATTGTAAACCTAAAGTAAAATTGAGTACCATTTACTCATTAAATAGTGTTCTGCTGGATCCAGAAACAGTAAGTATATAATGATAATCGAATATTTTAGAGCATATGTGACCTTATTTCAATGATAAAATATTGGTAACGTAAACTATACCACATTTGATGATGTGTTTAACATTTCTACACTCTTGTTTACATTCTCTGTGCATATAATTATCATTACAAAGCCTTTAACACAAATTATTTTGATCTGTTTGCGGTATTATGTTAACTTTAAAATTTCAATTATGGTTACGCCCAAAAATGGCGGTAACGGAGTAAACCCCAACACCCAGATGGTAGACACTGGGATTTGGTAGGTCTTTCCATACACTTTCAGAAAAACATACTGTAGAAAAATGCCTCCGGGTGTGTGTGGGGGGGGGGGGGTATTGGTGCCCCATAGTCTAATATGCCTACACATAGAACATCGATCGTTCCGAAAATTAGGACCAACCTGGATTTACATATATTAACATATACAGCCAGATCCAAATACGACGTTTCTGTAAGTAACCAACACAAATCGGGCTTACAAAGCCTAAATATTCCCCACGTTTCGCAGACATTAGTCTGGTTCCAATCTCCTATCTTACAATATGCAGTATACTGTTTGATTGGAGACGGGGCCAGACTAAGCAGTCATTAGTATAGTAATGCAAATATGTCTTTGAAACGAAAAGAGACGTCGTAAAATCAAAACACTGAAGGTAATGTGGTTTTAATTGGGAGTCACGGTGAGTGCATATTGCGCTTGAACTCGACTGTGTACCCATTTCTGCACTACATTGTTCTGTTCATGTCTATACGTCTCCTAATAAAAAGGACGAACCGAGCCGCTTTCTAGCCTCTTGTATTCTATTAAGATAAGGAAGTAAAATGTAATAAAAATATTATCTCTGATTGGATAAGAAAGTGGGACGAGCTAGCACTAATAAGTAACAGTATCTAATGTATTATGAATAGAAAATAGTTTGGGGTTCAACCACCGTTAAAGTTAAACAAAAATGTTGTCAAATGTCTGCTAGTACGATGTCATACTCGAGTGAAAAAACAACGGGTTTTGTCTTATGATCTTGAATATATATAGTCACACAAGACCATTGGCGAATTGTATTAAATCAGATTTTTTAAGAGAAAGGAATATACAACATAATTATGGTCAATCGATCATCAACAAACAATAGGCTCGTTAAAACGCAACTATTTTGTTTGTCCCCTAAAAAAGAAGCCATTATCAACGATACAAAGGTGTTTATAGAATCTGGAACTAAAACACGACTTAATAGTCGGAAAGTGATTGAATACGGAGAGAAGTGAGGTGCAAAGAGTTTTTTTGTAATTTATTTTTATTCTTTAGTTTTAGTTTTCAGCAGTGTCTCATAGAATAATTTGTTCGGCTCTTTAGATTTTAATAATTTGTCAAATACTCTTTCTTGTTGTGTGTATATTTTACCCTCTTGAGTTGGTGCTTTCTTTAGATTTCTAGGAACACTGGATATTGAATTAAAGAACTAGTATCTTAAATACTGCATGTCACCTATGTTATATAGAACGGCTTGGATGTCAGGTCAAATCAAGTTTCGCCAATTTATAGATTTAAAAACCAAACCATAAAAAAATATTTACAATGTATATACTAAAATGAATCCACTGTATAAAGTGCATTGCAAGTGAGTTGAAACAATATTACATTTGATTGGTCTTCTATAAACCAATATGATACTATTAATTCATTAATAGTACCCGAGAGTGAAGAGAGAGGTATTGAAGTTTAGTTTGTTTTAGCTATTGAGGTCTGCTTCTTATTAGATAGAAGCATTGCCGCAAGTTGGTTGTATACTGAGAGGCACAGAGTGAGGTAGTGTGGTCTGCTGCATTGCTGAGATGACGCAAGTCTATTAACAGAGGTTTTAATCGTATAAGACACATATCACCTTAGTTAGTAAAATCATCCATAGACTAACGCTGACAATTGAAATATATTTAGTACAGATAAATTGTTGTTCAAATTACAAACCTATATAATGATCTCATAAAAAAGTGTTATCTGAAAACTAACCCAGTAGAGCAAAATGTTAACCAGTACAGTGTCGACTACATTTGTTAGAATACTAAAATCGTGCCAACCTTTGTTTTAATAAGACATGAACATTAATTAAAACTTCTTTTTATCATGGTTTTGAACTTAGGCTGGAATTATGATGTAACTTCAACATATATGATAAAGGACATACATGTACGTCAAGTGACCGACACTATTATCAATTATCTAGTTCATGTCTAGCTCTAGTAAACATTTATAAAAATTAAAAGATCGTCCACAACTAACGGTCCGTCACTATTTTATTGTAGAAGAAAGCGTTTCGTATCATCTGAAACGTCAAGAAGGGCTATACAAACAATCCGCAAGCTCTTTCGAATAACATATTATAAAGTTTTTAGATTACGACTGCACGTACTTGGCACTGTTCTGTATTCCGACGAGTACTTACTAGTCCTTTTACAAGAAGCCGTACTGAGGAAAAGTGACAAGGGCATGATTGTCCCTCCGAATAAAGGCCACCCTGTGAATAAAGGCAAAATATGTCTTTCCCAAGGATGGCCTTTGTTCACAAGTTTGAATATGTATACATGTAACTGAATAGTATACAGTCATTTAAGTCCATAGCATTAAGTGAGAGCTACTTGAACTAGGGCTGTTCCGGATTATTAATACATGTAAAAGTAAATATTTTACCGGAATCATAATCGAGTGGTTAGGGTGTTTGCCTTTGGAGCGGGGAGATCAAAGGTTCGAATCCGACTTGTGACCGGGTTAGAACTGATGTGGTCGATCGATGAGCCGCCAGCTAGTTAGATATCGGTTACCATGGGTCCATCTCAACAAGGGGTCCGCCAAAAAGAGAAGGGATTCGGGAGGTACTGCTCGCACAAAATATGTCTCATAGGCCAATTCGGTATGAGGGTGATACTTTATAATAAACAAAACCTTTACCATCACAAATGTACAGAATCTATGACAAATATAACATCTGGTCACTCATATGTCTAAAGTCATCAAAATAATAGAAACCATGGGATTCTATGTAGGGTCAACATATGTTTATTCGAAAGAAATCACCACTCCGTTTGCACACGTTTAGATCTAAATTTGACCTTAACATTGTGCCGGTTGGTATATAAACCCTGGTCAAACCATTGTGGTATCAGTCCTCTCTGCAGATCACTGTAAACAGTAAGTTTTATGGTTTTACATTTTTCTACATTTTAGCGAATTTGACACTTTGTATTTCTTCCTTATCGTCATCAGTAAACTTTCTGTACTGTAAGGTCGCTGACTTCAAATCACTGTTACCTCTCACTGATAGAGGAAAGTGTGTTTGAGCCCAGCTACCGACCATGTCTCTTTATGTGAGAAAGTAGGCAGTTGCTTACGGAGAATGGAAGTCTAGTACTGGTTCTTTCCAGGAACGATGGTTAGGTTAACTGTCCGCCCCATATGACTCTGACTGTTGAAAAGGGTCGTGAAACCCCTTTTCTGTGAATTATGTTCCCATCTGTTGTTATAGTCACATGTTTAAACGTAAATAAACTGTAATTAAATGAATATTATTAAACATTTTAATGTCACTGTTTAGTTCATTATGCCCAGTACATTATCATCAGCATAAACACAAGAAATAATACATTACACAATGTAATTATTGTTGAGCCGGCATCCAGCTTTTCAAGACTCTCATTTTTCCCATTATCAAATTAAGCAGTTTTCACTAAATGTCAATGTATGCCTAAATATAAAATCTTGCTGCAGTAATTAGTGACGGTAGTGAGTGTATTGTACTGCTGTATTGTTTCAGATGTTGTAAATAGACTAATTACAATTAAGAGTATGACAAATAAATAACTTACCTAATCTTCAATAATGCGAATGTCTCTCGAAACACTGGATAAACTCAGCTGTATGGATGCTTCGTTAGCGTCAATATGTGTTCTGGTTAGCGTTAGATCCCGGAATGCCTAGCACTGAGCACCCACTTCCGGATCCGTCTCATTTGTCCGGCTCGGATTCGGCCCAATCACCACACAGATGTGACCCTGACTATGTGTGCAATTGCCATTATAGCTGCGATATAACGTTGGCATGATATGAACATCTTTACGTCCTTGGTCGTAAATGGTCAATTGTTGTTAATATGCATTTTACAAAACTTATTTCAGGAACCATGAAATTCGTATTCTGTCTCCTCGTTTTGTTGCCATTGGCTTTGAGCCGATCAGTTGAAGTCGATGAGAGATTCATCGTTGATACATTCTCCCATCTCAGCTGTAAGTTAGAACTCATGTGTTTTGGATACAAATCACAATTTACGATACTCTTTCAAATAACCAACAGCCATGTATGTTACGTCTTAGCTTTGATTTACTTCATATAATTATTTAGAAACATGAAAACATTGCATGGTTTCCTGTACCAATTTGTCTTATCGGACAAAGATATACGGCATGACTGTTACAAGCAGGTTACTAAATTTGCCATCTAAGTAACTTAGTTCTCTAACAACATTATTGTGTACATCCCAAGCGTGTAGTTTATATCTTTGTGTCTCTGCTTCGGTCACGGTGACTTTTGTTACCGTTTACCTTATCGGCCATACAAATAGTCTTGCATTGAACTGTCTTTGATACAATTATCCATACCGCACATTATGTTTGTTTTCGGATACGAATGTGTATCATTTATTATATGCACTTGTAACTGATAGGCAATTAAATTTGTTTTTATTAAATATCAGTGAAGGACGTAACTAATGCTTTGGTCAGCGCTCTTGGTTCCGATGTGACAGAATCTGCTTGTGAGGCCGGTTGCCCAACTGTAATGGCTACCATCCCAGGTGGTTCATTAGTGTCAGGATTTTTGTGTGCCCCAGCATGCAAGGAGTAAGTATTACTTGATGATATCAGTATGAAACTCAGTGGCTAGGTCAAATTTTTTGTCGTTGATATATTTTTGATGATCTTCACTTACAAGATAACGCTAACTAGGACTACCTTCTGAACACAGTAAAACTGTAGCATTATTGAAATGGTCTCATCAAGTTGAACTCCAGAGGAAATAATCAACAGTGATCCTAAAATAAGAGATAGTTTCAATGAGATGGACTTTGTTTTTAAGTAGTCGCTGAATGAGGTATTACTGTAATTGGCAATTAGCTTGAATTGGATTAGTATAGATATTATTTATGATGAGTAAGTTTAATTGAGTATTTTTACGATCTTAGCAAATAGTTATCCTGGTGATATATAAATCAATTTGTTAAGTTTTTTGTTTTAATAGTCATTTGTTTCTATTTTTCTTTTATTACAGAATTCAACATCTTGCACAAGGTTAAATGATGAAAGCAGAAATGATGAATTGTTATCGTTCTTTTTACTATCGTTAGATATTCAATAAAAAGTCGATAGCTTGCTATTAGTTGACCTCTTCTATTGTCAGTGACCATCACATGGCCTCACAACTTAGCTAGTGAAATGTTAAACATATATTATTATCGATACTGCCGTGACAAAGTTATTGAAGGAGATAGATTTAATGTCGACCACCACATGCAACATTACGTTGAAATTAATGGTAACTGCTTAGTTATATCGTGTATGTTAATTGTGTAGATGTATTGTCGATACAGAGTGTTCATATTTATATTGAGCATTAAGACTTACTTCGTTTAGGTTAGAGTGCTTGATACTTTGATGAAAACTATTGGTTCCGATGTGACAGAATCTGCTTTTGAGGCCGATTGCCCAACAGTTACTGTTTTGAATACCATCCCAGGTGGTTCATTGGTGTCTGGATTTGTGTGTGCCCCAGCATGCAAGGAGTTAGTATACAGTCAAAAGCTGTGTTATCGACCTCTAATGAATGAAGGTCATCCTGTGATTAAAAGCCATTCTTAAAAAAAAGAATTGTCCTTTTTATGCATTCTATAATGTTATTATACATATAACAAATTATGACAACCTCCATTGCGACTCGTTCCATCTATGTCGCATCTTAGCAGTAAGAAATTATTGATGTTTTTAAATAAGATAGTGAAAGATTAATCTTTTCAAAACTTGGCAGTGCGTAAATGTAATGCTATACTGGTAAGGGCACTCTTGAACAAAATATGTCTGCAATTACGCGACCGTCTCCTTAAAAGATCTTTCGACCCAATAATTTGGTTTACGCGATCTGTTTTTCGTTCATTATTTCAGCTTTTTGAAAGCGCCTACCTACCGACCTACCTACCGTCGCTTAGAATTACCACAAAACAAAATTTATAAACTTAAGGATTGCCAAATTGTTTATTCACCGATAAAAGTCAATTCTAAAGCCCAATTAAGATTTAGTCTTATCTATGAGATGATGTGTTATCGTCCGTAGTCTCGAACAGGGTCACTCAAATAGAAGGGTCTGGAATCACACTCTCCAGGCGCTTATCTGTGTATAAACATCAAGTCGTGCTGTCGATACATATCGGAGAGCTTTTTACACACGTGTACAGATTACACAAACATTTTCAATTTCCATTTAGTCAAAAACAAAAAGCAGAAAATTAAAAGCAAAATCATTGGACAACTGAATAGTGATCTTACTAAAATGTGCTGTAAGCATTTTAGAGAGAGATGATTATTAAAGACGGAATAAATTACGAAAATCCTATGTACTAAACCCATAATGAATGGTCAAAATGGCGACTTCGTCAAAAGGCTCAAATTCATGTTTTATTATTACTTAGCATCGGAAAATTATGAAAAAATGACTGCATGAGGCACTTCAACAACCTTTGAGAACACACAAATTAATCCCGACTACATCACAATATAATCTAAGAAGGTTATATTTGCTCACGAAAAATGCACACTTTTTGCGACAGCAATTTTGATCAGGGTTAACGAGTTTTCGTCCATTCATGTACCGCTGGATTTCAACATAAATAAATGGATTTTATCCCAAGAAATTGATCAAATTAGAAGAAGATACTTACCATATAACTTTTCTTGAAGTTCTGTACGAATAATATTAGTAATAACTTGAGTATTTTAACTATTAGCTAAGTGTTTTTCATCGTTTTACAATGGCGGGAATTTTGTAACGCGATCAACTCACGACGCTGTAATTAAACGTGTCCAGACCATTCAATTGAAAGACCCTGTCTCAAATAATCTACATAACACGTACCAATAGTAATGATTATATCGAATTTTACGCCCTTTTCAACAGTCAGAGTCATATGAGGCAGACAGTTCACCTATGCATAGCTCATGGGAAGAACCAGTACTAGACTCCCACCCTCCATGAGCAACTGCCTACTTTCTCACATAAAGAGATATGCTCGATAGCTGGACTCGAACCGACAACCCTCAATCAGTGAGAGGTGACAGTGATTTGAAGTCAGCTACCACTCAACCATGGTGGTGGGTCTATTTACCAGAACATTACCACACAGAATGTAATGTTCTCACGCATGTGCGTTAAGAATTTAGGAGAGGATTGCATTGTGTCAATACAAATAATATGATTGCATTCGAGGGCTATTGTCTTTTACACAATAGACATGGTTGTGTTTTGAGAGACAATTCTTAATAGTCAGTTTTGCTAATTCAAATCTCTTGTTAAAATAATGAATCTTTAAAAAAACTGAGATTACGATCCAAATTCTTAAAAAGGAACACACCATTAGATTAGAAAAGTCATCTTAATGTGCGCCGGATGGGGTTTTACAGAAATGACATCTATTTTAGCTGTTTTGGACCGCACCAAAGTGATCACCAAAATGGAAAATAAGACATGCAGGTGTAATTTTAATGGAATTCGTAATTGTGAAGAGAATGTGTCATGTTTGTATTGTACAATTGTATTAATCTGTCAAAGCTAACGGTCGACTGATTCATTTATAATTAACTTCGATGTGATTCGATAACTTCCGTCATAATTATCCGGAAATCTTCGTTAAACTGGTTGCTGAATGTGCATGTATAACAATTTATAACGGAACATTCAATTGTCGTTGAATAAACACAATCTATCGGCTGTGGTACAAAGCTAAACACAATCACATTAAATTACCGTTTATTCATTCAGCTTGCCAGTAAAATAAAATCGCACAAAAATAAGCTTTGTGCGGCTATTAGTCGGCTTCAGCCGAATTTAGACCACTGAAAATCAAACATTGAATCATGACAGCTTTCCTGCACGGCACGAGTCCTAAGGTACTCAACAATGAATCAAAAGTAAGTTTTTTTTCCGATAATCTTGAGCGAATGTCACATGACAAACTCTCGGTTTCAATTCTTGTCAGCAAACAATACCTTCTAATTCGTATGCGTACATAGTGGCCTGCTTATGTCCGCCATATTGAATGCTAGCAAGTCCAGAATGTATTTATAAAACGGATTTAATTTCATTAAATTCCCGCCTTTTCAGAGAAAGATGCTGGGTTTTAATTGACGGAAGTAAAAACTAGTATGCAATAATATAAGTGACCAATCGTGATGATTGTTTTCTAAACAGTATCCTAGCATCAACTGAAAGTATCCAAACGGCGCTATATTATAAATTAAAGCCCCATTAGCTTTTTGCAATAGAAAATATATGCAAAAACAAACAATTGCTGATATTATCCCAAGATAATTATTACCGACGAAACAAGCCCTTTTTCTTCTAAAATCACTAATTTCGCTGTGAATTTTGCTTTTGTTAACTTGAAATATGTAGAGCGCGTGCCGTCACTTCATGCCGTGTGCATAATATGACTGTGGAAAACACAGCTGTTCTATAAATAGTATTTTTTTCAATGGTATTGAAAAAAATACGATAATGATTTTGTAAATATTTTTTCTTTCTATAAAGTATGCATGGGAGGAAAACACATCGGATTCCTCTGTTATAGAACAATCAGAAACTATAACAACCGATAAATCTATATGATTATGGGACTTTAAATAAGTTACGCTGTCACATTTAAGAATGTATTAATATCTTGATGACTTGAACCAGCGCTAATGGCATGTCAAACACGGCCGAATGATAAACATAGGTTCATTAAGCTTTGACAGACAATACTGCGAATTCCAGAATGACACCAGAACACAGACGTTTCGTGATATGCCATGGTTCATTTTAAACACTGTCACAAATCGAGTTAAAGAACCTTTAAACACGTACAGTGAAATCATACGCCCCCGTCGTATAACCATTTCTTTGTTTATGATCTAAACCCGTTATCATGATATAGAAAAGTAATGTCATAGGTTATTATAACACCCACACATGCAGTCACCAAGCGTGGTTCTTTGATTAGATATTTACTCGTGATTTGTTTTTTTTCTCTCCGTCAAAAAAATCTACGGAATCCGGATATGGCCACAGCGATCTCGCCCGCTCCTGTTTCACTGGCCCAAGAAAATAACGCGATATTTCATAGCCTGGTGGTTACTGCGTTCATGTTTTGTTTTCATACAAAGGGAGGTAAGTGTGTTGATGTTTTTTTATTACGATGGGGTCACTGTGTTCACATAATTGTATAAACTTTTATTGCTACATGTATAATTAAAACTAAGGCTGAAAAGAAAGAAGACCGGGTCACCTTATTTCTGCAACCCCCATAAACTCAAATTTTTGGCGATATTGTGATTTTGCTATCATTTTTGTCATAAGATCTTTACAACGATCATACTTACCGGCTTCTAGATCTCCCTAATTAGTGTTATTTCAAAATCCATAAAACCGTAACTCGCTTATTTACGCCAAACTTCAAATGTGATTTTCTCAAAATGGGAAAAATGGCAAACGGGTTTGTAGAAATACGCCCACGACCGTAAATAACGAAGACGTTGGTAAATTACATCAGCGTACATGTATACATGCAGTTTCTACTGAATGATTTCATAAACATGTAATATGACATTCCTGTTCATACTGATCCGTATAAAAATGCCATATTAAAATCGTACAAAATAACATTTTCCCAATAAACAGATAACCTACACATGGTTTTGTCATTCTACTTAGAGAACTTGTCATGTAATGTATTTGTAATGTCAAAATCAGAATCACCAAGAGCTAGGTGACAACCAGACAGCGGGAGATATTGAATATAAATACAACAATGACAGAAAGTATCAATAACATTATGGCTTTTATCATTCATTATATCAGAGGTGAGTAGTTCACATCTACTTCAAAGTAGGTGCTATCAAGTAAACTCCTACAATGAGAGGAACAAACTGTGTGAGACAAAATAAGTCATATGTCAGTCACAGGCTCAGCTGTTAAGATCAGATACGATCTCCTATAAACATTCTAAATCAAATACAATTTCCGTTTGTATCCGATCTTAAAGTCATAAATACGTTATTTCCAGAAATGAATAAGCCTTTATTGCTTTGTGTCGCGAAAAACACGAAAATAAGAAAAAATTGTTAGACAAGCAACAGTATCCAAATGATCGAAAGACGGAAATAAAAACTGACAAAACACAACGAACACGTGCTTATATTCCTGGTTTGTTTTACAGTCACGTGATACTTTTTATTTTACAAAGATGACTTTATAACGTTCATCAATTGCATGAAGGTAACCCCAAGTCAACATGCAGCCATAATCAATGCTTTTTCTTCTAGTAATGGAAATAATTTTGGCAGTGTAATGTCACGGAATCGTTTCGCAGATCATTCAAATTGCTATTATTGAGCAACGTTTAAGTGATTTGTGTTCTAATTTCCGAGTTTCAACTTGGTTTATAGAATAAAACGATTTCTACATGGCAAGAAAGATCATGACATTAGCAGGTTTGAAAACTTGAAAATATGGAAAGCTCTCTACAAAATTTTGATTTTATGGATTATTTAATATCAAACTTTTACCTGTTTTTAAGCTTGCTGTGAAACAGTATTTTTTAGATAACTTAAACTAGATTTTATTTTTATTTTATTATTGCTTTATATAGCCATGATTGTTTCTAATTTAGTCTACTTTTAAACTGCTAAATGTGTGTGATACTATTATTAACATTACACTATGCGATACAATACCTTGTGATACTATCGTTTGTGATATTTTCTACACTAAGTTTTATTACTCTGTTATCATTGCCTCTCTATGTCATGCTACCTGCACACTTAGGGACCACAGTGGAAGTAAGGGTTACAACGTTGTTAAAAATCTGTAGTGTAGGCTACATACAATCATGTACATGACATAAAGCTTATTCATTCAATTTTTGTTTTTCAAAGGATCATATATTTATTTTACTCGTATTTGTGGGTCGAGGGCATCCCACTACATGTACATACCTTACAGTCATATATACATATGAAGATATGTACTGACTAATATACGTAATAACACAACAAATTGGACGTCATATTCGACATAACAAACAAGAATTTATCATGACGTTGAACGTGCTACTAAGCTGTTGACTTCGACACCATGACTTGTTGTTGTTTTTGGTTTGTCCTTTCATTTTGGTATTTGAAATCAGCTGATTAAGTGTAAATCAGTCTGGCAACGACTTTGCACGCTCAATAGTTTTATCCGAACATGTTCAGCACGTATTGATGTCTTGCAAACTAGTGTTTAAATTGTTAGTAGTTTTTGGAATAATACAGTTACTCAGTTGCCTTTCTTGATGAATATCAGGTTATATCGATAAAACGTCAACATTTTGTTTTCTTCATTTTAAGATATCAATATTTTTCAGAGATAAACAGTAAAAGAAGGGTTTGTTATATTTAGAAATGCGTGAACAGGGACATGTGTAAGAGCTTGTTTTAGAGTGTTGAAAGCATCTTCGTATTTTGGAGTCCATTTAAATCTGACACTGTTCATAATCAAATGATATGTTTTCTGCTTTCTTAATCTCCCAAATGAAAATGAAATCTTTAACATTATACGTAAACTTTGTGTATCGTTGCAAATTACACGTTGCCACACAAATTACAGTCTTGAATTTATCAATTTACAGGATGGTCAGAAAACAATAATTCTACAAATGTTTAAAGACCTGAACGACTACTAGTGTTTGGTCGGTCGTTGCACATTATGGACTAAAAGAGCCATAAGAGCATCAGTTTTAAATCAACGTTTACTGGCAACCTGATAATTCATCGTATTTCTTTGTTCCATCATTTGTGTTATCTTGACAACCAGCGAACGGGAAGTAACCAGTCTTTGTCTATAAAAAATACAAACAGCAGCTTCTGTAAAAGAAGAGTTAACTCTGTGACAAATCTTGTTTTAATTTGTGGTTTGTGGTATAATTTTGTCGTCTTTCACAAAGTGCAACGAGCCTGTAAAATTCGTTATCTAAGCCATATATATATATTATACATGCCATATCTATTGTGGACAGGTTGGGAACGAACAGGTTCGTACACTACCTGATAAGCTGAAAGTAATGTTTAATTCTATCTAATGACATTCACATCACTGAATGTCTGTTACTTCTGAAATATGAATTGTCATCTATATGCAATGATAGTACCAATAATTACTTTGATTTTCATATTTAGATTTAATGTACGAGTAAATTATGTATCATAAATCACAAAGATGTGCTGCGAAATATTAATTTCATGAACATTGTCCGCGAACTCTTGGATAGCCCCTCGTATATGAAATGTTTAAATGACAGTTACTGGATTGATAAACGTGTCCGTACACATTGGGCAAATATCCCCTGATTCTAAAAGCCACTTGCAATTTCTTCCTATGTCTTATGAACTGAGAATCAAACAACATTGGAAGTGAAATTTCTGCCCAAAACATGTATGGTGTCCGTGATCAACACGTGACCTATATGTACTATACGACACGGATGGAAACATATTTCATATTTGTTCAATGCTAAAAATAACAAAAAGTAAAGTCCTAAATTGAACGCCTGCCTAATCAATGACTTCCTATACATTTTGTTTTTCAAGAATTCACGAGCCTACAATATTGATTGAACCATTTCTTTGCAATTTTACAGTTCTATGATATATTGTTTTATGGAAATAGCATTTAAAACACCATTGCTGATGTTATTTTAACAAGTCTCAATTTCAAAATGGAATTCAAATTGTTGATTTAATATATTTTAAGTACACTCAGATATACATAATTACCCCCGAAATACATAGATTTAATTTGAAAACTCACACAATTCTTATGCATTCCCGGAATTAGATGCTTATATAACTAAATATTAGCAAAAACTAAGAAACTTGGGTGTAATAAAGCATGCTCGCTTGATACAATTTGTATGACTATTTAAAAGAGAGTTTCATGTTTTGATGTTGCTCTGGAATTGGTATTTAATCATATTTTAGACTCTAAATTTTTTCCTCGAGGTTGGTCTAGAAGTCTTAATCTCGGGGCCGCAGATATATTGGAATGCCTGAAGCGAATTTTACATGGGGGAGCACGTGACCTAGCATCAATACCCGATTGGCTAATATTTCAGTCTGGCTTTCGTTTTCAAGTTTACAGCATCATTCTGTAAGAATGCAGTATTTCGGTGCAATTGAAAACACATTTTTAAAGTATGGATACTATTTGAGATATTTTTCGTGAAAAGCAGTAGCTTGTAGTTGTTTTAAATCCTAAACGAAAACAAAGATTCACTCCTCTCGGAGTTATTGTTTCATCTCGTCTTTTAGACTTTATCTACTCTACTGTTACCGAGAGGGGTACAATGAAAACGTTTTGAGATTACCCACTCCATTTTCAAATGCTCCACCCGGTAATCTGAAAACGTTTCAGGTTACCCTGAGGGCGCTTTGAAAACGTTTTCAGATTACCCCTGGGGCGCTCTGAAAACTTATCAGATTACCCCGGGTAATAATTTGAAAATTCACAATAAGAGAGAGCTTGAACACGAATAAGGAGATTACAATTTCAAACACATACATGCATACATGTTCTACAGTCATACGATACTATATACGCGGTCCTAATGATGGAATCGTACTACGAAATCAAATGACGTCATATACTGACAAGCCCATTCCTCCATTATTGAGTCCTATGAGCGTTATTGCGCAAATATCAATGCAATCTAGAATCATATTGACAAAAATAGATAAAAACAACCATGTCTTCCATTTTTGTTAATTAATTGAATGCTCTCCATGACCCTAATAGGATTCCATAGCTTCATATAATTATTGCGTATATTCAGTGAATCATTTAATATAAACTTTTCGCCACGAAGAACCAACATAGGGAGAGGGGATGATCAAAACGGGGGAGGGAGTTTGAAAACGTTTTAATGTTACCGGAGCCGGTACTTTGAAAACGTTTTTAAGTTACCGGGGGGGTAATACATCATTAACAACACCGGTCTGTAAATTATCTGGCCGCAGAAAACTCTTTACATTTATTATATGATCTATAAATAAACATATTTTGATTGACTTAAAACCTGATCAATCATAAAAAATAAATGTTATATTCAACGGTAAAACTTAATATTTAATGAATATTTCGGAATTTCCAATTCTAAAAATAGAACCGGGTCAATATTCAACACACAAATTTTGTCCAGGCCCCCGGGCATTTTTCTTCCGACCCCAGGCAATTTTTGTCCCAACCCCCTGGAAATTTCGGAATTTCCAATTCTAAAAATAGAACCATGTCAATATTCATCAACCGGAATTATCTATAAGTCGTTATTTGTGATATCTTCTTTATGATTGATATGATGCACATTTCTGTTTATCAAATAATGTATTAAATTTCGACATGATTCAGAATATTATCCTCAATGGTTTTAAAACAAAGACTTTTCATATAATAAAACAGTTGTTGACTAGTGAGTCATCAAATATGATGTGATATTAACAGGCATAATGCCATATTGACCGAGGCGTAGCTGTGTATTGTACGAAAAGGGCTACCTGCAGTGTGCTACTCATAATTATTATCGAGGCATTACCCTTGTTGGTTGTTTTGCTAAATTATTTACACGTATGAAGGTTTAAAAAATGAGCATAACAGAATGAAATATTAACAAAAACCCGGGTTGGTTTTAAATCAAATTATAGCGCAACGGATGCTATTTTTGTACTTAATTCTTCAATTAAATGTTAAATAATACGGGTAAACTGTCATGTTGTTTTGCAGACTACTGTAAGGCAATCGATATGACGAATAAAGCAGATTTATGGTATAAAATGATATGATTAGGAGTTGATGGGAAATTATTTTCGGTTATAAAATCAATGTATAATGAATTTAACACATTTTTACACATGATTTCTAATTCCGAGTTTTTTCCGTCTGACTTGGGATTATTTCATGGGAAGATAACTTCTCCGTCACTTTTAATTCCTTTTTGTATAATATTGAATTTCAAATGCAACTTTATATTAATACCGATGTAACTAATTTCGATATACATTATCACTTTTTGCAGAAGACTTTGTGATATTTTCTGAAACACCAGAGGGTCTAAACGCGTCCCTTGATTCTTTATATGATTATTGTTTAAGCTGGATAGTGTATACAACGTTATGGAGGCATCGGTAATTGTTATGAATTATTAATTTGTGTACTGAAAAAGTAAATGTACTATTAAAGATTTAACAGCTGTATGAACGCGAATGCTTTTTTCTATACGTTTGGTGTCTGATAATTATTGTATTATAAGTATCATAATGAAACTAAGCTAAATAATTATGTTCTGCTTAATATTCGTAAAATGTTGTTTTACTCACGCACGCTATATGACAAAATGCTTTTCTATAACCCTAATAATTTTAAAGCAAAAGTACTTCTGTCGAAGGATAGAATAACCTTTGCTTACTTAAAACGATAAAACACTGCAATTTGTGATCTGATCACAGGCTTCATGAATCACTTCCTCGCCTTTTAATTTTTTTTTCAGTTTAATAATTCCCTCAAATTTTCTTAAATCTGATTGAATTGATAGTTTTGTGTCAAAAGTTCTGAAATAAATTTGAGAATGGATATGCCCACTAATCGACAGTCGTATTTGTCAATACATATTGGCGTTCCTGTGAAAAAAAGCGCGCGGTTACTGAACAACTTATACTATCGGAGGATATTTCAACAATGCAGCTGGTTTGTATTGATATATAAACATAGGGCAATGAGTCTTACGGCATTTGTTCAGAAACCCGGGTTTCTCTCTGAGGTCTGATTTGCTTCATTCATTAATAACAAATTATCTGTATTGATGAATAGTTCAGTAAATAGACGGGACTTATGAGAGTTTTAAAACAATGATATAGAATTATGTTTGATTGAAATAATAGAGATTTGTGGACCAGGTTTATTCTGATAAAGGTTTCTGGCTTCACTGTACTCGTATTTCGAACATTGGATCTTACAAGGCAACGTTTTTCATTATTTAAGTGATTGGAAGAAATAAAACACTTTAACAACATTAAAATAATGGCTTCTTCTTGTGTATATGATCATTGCTTGAATATTGCGTTTATCTAATTGCTTAATTTTCTTAGCTTTCGTAAAAATGAATCATTCTATTTCGGACGATATAGACACGGACAATACAAATGTTACGACCTTACGAAGGCCTTATCCAGCTCAAATGCAAAGTGTATTTGATTTTCTGATGAAGGAATGTTTGAAAAAGTTTTCCAGGACTCCACCTATTTCAACAGGTAAAACTTAAATGCTAATTTTATTATGTTTTTTATTACAGGTTTTAGAGTTTCTTTAGTATTTCTTCCTGTTCTGTTTATGTCGAATAATATTTATTTTAGTTATATTACAATTTGTCTACATTAGATCGTAAAAGTAAATTTGAATAACTTTGGCATTAAATATTTGGTCTTTTCCAAAAAATATTTATTTATAAATTGCTTTCTCAATTTATTGTACATTATATATTATGATAATGCATTCATCTTGCAAATTAGGACAAACATTACATTGTCTTTCATTAAAAGGAATTGCTACTGTTTTTGCCATCTCCGTACCTATTAGATATATTGGGTTAGGTGATTTCATTACAAGA
The DNA here is from genome assembly GCA_964023205.1 of Lutraria lutraria. Lineage (NCBI taxonomy): Eukaryota > Metazoa > Mollusca > Bivalvia > Venerida > Mactridae > Lutraria > Lutraria lutraria. The sequence goes on from OZ026848.1 coordinate 5,351,983, forward strand.
ATGAAAAGCATAATTTACAACATTTTACTGCTTTATGCGTTCTGGTAAACCTTCATCCCGCTCATTCATACTTTCTTTTTCAAACAGAGTGACACTATATTGATAAAAATAAAAGTTTATTGTGCTACCAAAACAGATTTATCAGGTGAGCTTTTAGGATCGTTGAATGTCCGGCGTCCGTCGTCCGTCCACAATTAGTTTGTTTACACTCTAGCATCCGCAGCTCTTAACGAATCGTGATTAAACTTGCTCACAATATATATGGCCACAATGTCACGGGTAAGTTCGATTATGGGCAAAATCGGACAATAACTTCTAGAGTTATGGGCCCTTGAATTACAAAATTTACTATATTTAGCTTGTTTACACTCTAGCGCCTTTATTTATTCACCAATCCTAATAATATTTTCAGTAAATGTGTATAACCGAAAGATCTTGGAAAAGTTCGATTATGGGCAAAATCGGACCAGAAGTCCAAAAAAGAGTTATGGGCCCTTGACTTAGAAAATTTGCTATATTTGAGTTTGTTTACACTCTAGCGCATTCATTTATTCACCGATCCTAATCATATTTACAATGAATATTTATGACCTTACGGTATTGGACAAGTTCAGTTATGGGTGGAATCGAACCCGAACTTCAAGAGTTATGGGCCCTTGGATTAGAAAATTTGCTACGCTTTAGCTTGTTTAACAGTATTATACCTTCATTGTTGGTTTTGATCTCAAAATATACATAAAAAATGGGTTATACGAGTTGGAAACTATATTATCTGGTCATTAATTATTGTGTCTTTGTTCTCAGGTGAGCGATAAAGGGCCGTCTTGGCCCTCTTGTTTTAAAATGTTGAACTACGCAACACGGAACAAGAAGAATTATCAATTTCGAAAGTGAACTCGTAACTTTCATTTTAAAAAGACAACAATATTATTACGTTAAGTGGTATATGATATTGAAATGTATGTCATTCTCCGATCCATATCTGCAAATAAACCTTGATCCAAGTTATGAATAAACCGTTTGTTAAACGGACGACCACACATATTTTTGTAGGTTGACTATCAGTAACTAATAGATATCTCAATTCACCCAATTGAACGAAATATGTCGGTTTTAATTGTTGCACCATCTTTTTTACAGCCCAAAATGTTATTGTTGATATTATGTTCATTGTACCGCAATTAAAATGTATATTCATAATATAGTCATTTATGTATACATCTTTATTAAAAATATTTAATCATACATGACTGTGTGTATATGCATTTTTGTAATCGCATTCGCATATATAATACATATTGTTCTTGAACAATCACTATATGTACATTATTTGTATACCTGAACATTTTGACAATTTTCAAACATTTGCATGCATTAATAACTATGAGAATTCTGCACAATAAATAAACACGATGAAAGATAAACTTGAACAAAAGTCATGCTTGACATGCACTTATAACCGATTTATGGTAATCTTAACTAGTTTTTAATTATGGAATACGGCTCTCTTATTATGTCAAATTTAATACATGTATCTGCGCAACCGTTATTGTTTGGACGTCCCAAGTGGCTCTCCTTACATTCTGGGCCTCGTTCTATCAAAGTATTTACGCTTCAAAGACGTTTTCGGTAGTTCGCAACATTTTTCACATAGACATAACTGATCAATGACTATCTTTTTAAACTTTGAATGATCGAAGCATATGCTAACATAAACATTTTAAGCAAAATGGGGGTCACTGATCTCGTTTTTGAATTATCTGCCCTTGAATTTGGATTTTTTGCTTCTTTTAGATCATTTCAAGGGCAGATCAAAGATGTATCAACCTTCCTTCAAAATCCACATTTCTGTGAAAACCCTCCTCAACCAAGTCGATTAATATTCTAATTTCATTTGTCGCAAAAGTATATTTCACCACTGATTGAACAGCTCTTTCAGTAAAGATTGATTAGAGGTCTTCATGCATAATTTAACAATTACCGACCTATTAATTTTATAAGCACATTTGCCTTGAATCTAGAAACATCACTGGTGTAACTTCCTTTAGGCACTGTAGACACGTGCCTACAATTTTTCTGATGAAAAATAAAATGTATGAAAAGAAATGAAGGGGTAGGGCCCGGGTGAATAGAAATCTGGCGGAATCATTGATGAGTAAATGGGAAGTTCATTTGTGGCCTCTATTAATGCCAACGTACATGTAGTACTAACTATACTAAACTCATGCAACTTTCGTTGAAAATCATTTGATACTTGTAATTGAAAACTCAAAATGAATAAATCTAGCAGGGAAAAACTGCAATATTCTTACGCTTAAGCATGCCCGGAAATGCCCCCGAAGAAGGCGTCTCCGGTAAACTACGGTGAAACCCCCAGACCTCCTCGAAAGGTGCCTACACATTATTTTGGGGCAATCTACGCCCCTGAACATGTAGATAAACTGCATAAATTATATTTATATATAGCATCAGGGTAGTTGAATTAAGTCTGAAAAGTTGTTGTTAAAATTCATATGATAATTAAATGTATTGCATGTAAGTACTTGATGGTGTATGTGGTTGTACAGGTAACTGTCTATTTTGTTATAGTTGACCTTGTTACACAATTTTAATGCCATGAGGTAGAAAATAAACTAAGTTATGCACTTTCTCAATCGATGTATCAATGCGATGCAGTGGTGTCTGGTTGAGGAAAAAATGTTCATTTTCATATCTTTGAAAGGGTTGAATTAATATTGTCTAGACGAAGGTTACGTTTTATTGAAATAAATGATGGCGTAAAAAGGCTTATCAAAACTACTAAAGGTAAGTAGTGGATTTTTATATCTCTTCATTTTATCATTTATTCCTGAAAGAGTGCGGAAAGGTAAACATGGAGAAAGTCAATGTTCCGTTTCGCCGCGATAATAAAAAGTCTAGAGTAGCGGGGAAAATACGATCGGTCAGGAAACCAGAAACCAACATTATTGCGATTTTTCTATTCTTAAAGATGATTATATTTTTATATAAAGTATTTTCACAATCGACAAAAACATGCATACATTACACTAAATTTGGATCGTGTTTCTAAAACAACGCATCTGTTTGGTTGTTGCGTAATACGATACTGACATGATATCGTAATACTTCGTAGACAAAATTCATGTAACAAGATACATATGTAATCTATTTATACCAAAATGTTTCGTGTATGCCTTCAGGTTGTCGGAGACAATGACAATAATCGGAATAAAGTGTTTGCCGTAAAAAATCGTTAAATATTCACATCAACAATTTGGTGATGAATATGTACATTCTACCTCCTATCAAATAGTTATGTCTCGTAAATCAGACATATAAAAGTCACTTATCGTTGGATCACTTTAAGTATTGTATCCATTATGGTGTAGTTACGTATCTGCTAAATGCTACTCAAAAATGGTAATACAATGTATCTTAGAAATAGTGTCCACTTATTGTAACCTCGCAAAAAGTATTCACTTAAAAAATCGTCAAAACCACACGATACCTGGCGACAATCTCATTTTTATATCGAGTTTTACGCCCCTTTTCAACAGACAGAGTCACATAAGGCTGACAGTTCACCTAGGAAGAACCAGTACTTGACGCCCATCCTCCGTAAGCAATTGCCCACTTTCTCACATAAAAGACAACCTCATTATAGTTTCGATATTTCCTGAATATTTCACTGTAGTACTAAAATCATCCCTACATCACAGCATTTTATTCTGGTCTCTTAAAGGTCTCACTGCTATTTTCATTGCATTAATCATATCGCGCGCGTGTAGTACATTACCGTATTTTTCTTCAGTTTTAGCTTCGTTGTGATCTCCCAGTGTATTTCAAAGTAGTAATTACCACATGTCTCGTCTCGTGTTTAATAAGTATTATTATATTTACACTCGGTAATTAGTCTTAAAAATGCACATAATCGTATGCACGCAATGTAATGCTTTGCCCCAGACATAATGGTAAGAATTTTTGTAGACTTTTCTTTAAGAAATTTTACGTTCTGTGGAGTCTATTATACATTAAGGGGTTATTACGATATCATTAATCATTTCAGCATCTGGTGGTGAAAACATAACGTTTTACTCACATTTTAAAGGCCTCCATGTTTGATTTGATTTGATTTACTCTCTGATTAAGAAACACTTTACCGTTACCGCTGTAAGTGAGAATCCCAACCGGGCATAGGCAAGTTTTCGTACCTGAGGAAACTGTCCAACTAGCATACGGAAGGTCCATTTATCCATACAGGTTTACGTCCGAGATCTTCTTCAAACGTTAATAACTAGACAAAATCCTAATTCAAGGGCAGATAACTAAAAAATGAGATCAGTGACCCCCAATCTTTTTCGCTTAAAATGTTTCTGTTATCATATGCTATAATCATGCAAAGTTTAAAAAAAATCATTGATCAGTTTTAATTTTTCCTATATGTCTATGTGAAAAATGTAGCGAACTACCGAAAACGTCTTTAAATCAAAATGAGATAACGTTGCAACCTTTGCTATACAGTTCAATTAATGTTTGTTTTTGTACAGAGATTGGGAAATAATATCCGCCATGAACTTACTGTACTAGTCTAAGTCAGTAAAAAGGTGTACATTATACTATATCAGGCTATACGTTATTACATTAGACCAAGTGCTGGGTACGGCTTTTTCTCTGACTAAGTCCATTGCCTTACCTATCGGTTTGATGATGCGGTGATATGCATATTGTGCCATATCAGTTTACGCAATTTGCTTATGAAATTTTGAATGCTCCTAGCATTAACGTGCTAATGTCTTAAGTTGAATAAAGATTGAATAATGGGCAAATATTGCCTAGCAATGTGAGTGTCCTATAATTACCGTATAATGTCTTTGTCCTGGATTTCAGATATTAAGTACTGTGGGGTTGAAAATTGATGAATGAGAATCTCTGTGTCAAAGTGATAGCAGTGAAAAGTATTTCGTCACGCGAATTATTCATACTTAATCTTTGTGTCAAGCGGGATTCTTTCCCTACCATATGTTATTTGTGTCAATGAACAATGAGGCGCTGGAACCTTTACAAACACATTAAGGATTCGGTGTCTGACCTAGGTCGAGAATGATTTTTCGACTCAAATATCAATTTTTGTTTTATTATTCTTACGTTAATTGGGATTCCTTTATATATCTACTGGAGCATTCAATTTAGTAACACTCGGTTAATAAAATTATTCAAATAGGGGATATGACTGAAACAAATTAATAACTTAAAGATAAATGTAAAATACTCTATGTACCCAGCTGATTTAGTACATTCTTCCGCCACGGCTCAAAACACATGGTCGAGCTATACGAGTATTCATTTTCTTGTTAAGGATCGACAAAGACAATGTCCTCAAAATATTATTTTCAGTCCGTGATCAGTTCAGCTATTAGTACTTAACGCAGTTATGACCTAAAAAAAGATGTGGAACTCCAAAAGGTACAAATACAGACCCACGATGTGCTGTTCTCTTGTCGTAAGAACTTCTGTTGCTTTGCTTTTATAATCAGCTTATATTGTAATGTGACTTTTCTTCAAACCAACAGATTACTCTGTGACAGATGTTTTTTTTGTCTAGATCGAATTTGAGAACAGAAATAATAAAATCAATGATATAACAAAGAATGTCCTCTCTCAATTATCTGTTTCTTTATGGAATATTTCAGTTATAATTATCATGTCCTTTCAAGGAAAACCATCAAAGAATACGACCATTTTTATCTTTTTATTTTCAAATATAGCACTATACTGTTATGAGATTAAAAATGCTTTTCATCGTATGGAATTGAAAAGATCTTATATGATTAGAGCGTACGGTATGGGTGGAACGTGAACAATATTATAATAAAACAATACAAAGCTAATTTTGTAAAGACAAACGTAGCATAAATATAGCAAACTCTTCTGTAATTGATATTTTTCAACAAGGGTAATAACTCTTACAATATTTTCAAATTGTGTCGTAAATAAATTGAAGTGTCTATGGTAACTATCAAAAAGGTTACAATATGTGGACACTATTTTTATAACACATTGTATTACCGTTTTTGACTAGCATTCAGCAGATACGTAACTACACCGTAATGGATACAATACTTAAAGTGATCCAACGATAAGTGACTTTTATATGTCTGATTTACGAGACATAACTATTTGATAGGAGGTAGAATGTACATATTCATCACCAAATTGTTGATGTGAATATTCGACGATTTTTTGCGGCAAACACTTTATTCCGATTATTATCATTGTCTCCGACAACTAGAAAGCATACAAGAAACATTTTGGTTTAAATACATTACATATGTATCCTATTACATTATTATGTTTATCAGGGAGTGGATTTCGACCTTTCTGAGTTCTGCCTACGAAGTATCACGATATCATGTCAGTATCGGATTACTATACGTTAAAATTCTGAACGCAAAAACGAAATAAACGCTTTGTTTTAGAAACACGATCCAAATTCATAACAAGATCCATAACAACCAATCAGAGGCGTTGTTTTAGAAACTTGATCCAAACATTCAAACACAAGCGGCAACGATCAATCAGATGCTTTGTTTTAGAAACACGATCCAAATTCATATTAACAAGATCCATAACAACCAATCAGATGCGTTGTTTTAGAAACTTGGTCCAAACATCCAAACACAATCGGCAACGACCAATCAGATGCTTTGTTTTAGAAATACGATCCAAATTCATAACAAGATCCATAACAACCAATCAGATGCGTTGTTTTAGAAACTTGATCCAAACTTCCAAACACAAACGGCAACGACCAATCAGACGCGTTGTTTGAGAAACACAATCCAAACCTCTACAGACGAATTGTATAAAGTTCTTGATAGTGTTTTCAGAGAGGATATTTAATATTCACCAGAATACTAATACTTGTGAAAAAGCTCCCGTGAAAATATATTGATAGATGAATAAATATTGCATCTGTCTGTTTGAGAGTACGTCATCCATTTATCAGCAAATGCTATGAGAACTAATCAGAAGTTTCCATTAAGACTAGTATATACATATTTATATTCTACTCCTAAAGATATTCATAGTACATGGATTGAAATGAATACAATATATCTATATTCTACACGGCACATGTATAAATAAACAAATTCTTGATGACATATTGTAAAATAAATAAATATATGCAAGCTATGGATGACTCACTCGTATCAGTTATGTAGAGCAAAAGTTCATATAAAGAAGCACGGTGCGTTTTCAAGAGCAATCATTGTCAATCGACATAATTGTACAGAAAGTCTTTGCCAAATACGGCTTCTCGTAATTGCACAACTTGAAGGTATTTTTAGAGGAATATCAAGAAGCTGATTCCGCTGATGTGAATTAATAAAAATACGAAAAGTAACAATTTGCGTAATGTAAATTATATATTTATAAGCGGGTGTCAAAGAGTTGCTGCATGCGGTGTGTACTGTAATTTATTGTAAGTTCCTACGAGTTGGATTAATTTGGGGTTGTTGGGATTTTGTGAAAGCAGTAAAATGTTGAAGGCTAAATTCCTTGTGTGAGTTTTCGTTATGGCTCCTTTGTCTAATATATTACCATTGTTTTTCGTAGATGGTCGTTAACTTTGAATTTGCAGTCGCTCATCGATTAAAAATTTGATGCTGAGCAACGCCAGAAACATATAGGCATGTAAAAACATAAAACTGACAGGAGGATAATGGTGACATATTTGTATGAACGAAGTCTTCGATCATTTGAACATGTCAAGATATGAGTATAACTAATTCCTTTATATACAGTGCAACAGCTTCTATTAGATATAAAAATATAAAGATAGAGCTAATTTGGAAAAGCTTTATTTTGGTGTGACAACATATTCTAAAACGTATGGTTCTAATACATTTCCTTATTCTATATCTTTATAATTGTCTTAAAAAGACGTCCGGCTATTCTGGTATTCATTTTCAGCCGTAAAACATTTTCCAAGATCGTAAATATCACTTTCCCATATTCTTCTTAGAGCACTTTGCGTAAAAACATCTATCAATATTATATCTTATCTATCCTAATGAACTCTATGGATGTCATAAAACGGAGGCTTGTGTCGCTTTTATCGTACAAGAGCCATTCCATAACATAACATAGCTCGTCAATATGGATACCTTCAAATTTGCAATTCAGTAAAATTTAGTATATCTGTTTCAAACATGGAGTAGAATGTATGAATGAAGTCATTGCTTCTTTTATTTTTCTTCTTCTTTTTATTCCGACATTCAAATGATATCAAACAGTTTTCGTGAAATAAAAGCATTGCAAACAGCCGGAAATATGATAAAATTACACATGGCATACACATTGCTTTGAAATTGCCTTTCGCAGTTTTCATGTTTATTTACCACATGTCACCACTGGATGAGCCATTTTGTCTTAATGACTAAGCATTGGTTACATTTAGTATCGCCATATATCATACATATTAGACATATCCAGCCCGTACAATTTAATTAATTAGTTATGTTTTTTTGTTGCTTTTTTGGAATAAAGATAAATATATGGCAGTCTGTTTGGAAAATGTTATACTATCTTCTGTCTTGATCAATTCCGATGACTAACTTTTAACTTTGAGCGTGGTTAGGTCATCTGCGTGCTTATAATACGATATTTAATAATCTAATATTTCGATCCATTTATTTAGTTTTTATTTAGAATTGTCGTTCATAGCCATGGCATTTCCATCCTGAAATGTTTTTGTTATCATTTCTATGTATTTTTAGAACATCTTTTATGGTAAAAAGATAATTACTAAAACTCGAGATGAGTATGTTCACTTGAAGAGACTTAAGCCCGGATCTATTCAATTAATTTCATATGGTAAACAATCATTTCTCCATTTTACGGTACTAGTATTGTTTGGGCTTAAATATTCTGGGAAGGTATTCTGGTTTCCTAAGCCGCATACCTGTCGATAAATTACATAGATCTTATTAACCACTGTAAGAAAGTTTATGATACAAACATTAAAAAAGGCGGCAAAAAAAAAGATTTTAAAATTACATTATCAGTTTGTTTTCCTCAGACTGTAAAAAAATAATCAGTTTTTGCATTTATCCAGACCTATATAGCTGTGTAACGCAATATAATTAAAAAACGTACACAATGTAACTTTGTTTACTAAGAATATAAAGCTTTGTCAAAAGGCATTCGTGCTCTTACAGTTGCACATATATCTAAACAAATCGAAGTGTATAAGAATAATGTACACATAAATGGTGATACATTTGGTACACTGTACATAACAAAGTGCGTGATTGCACTAGATCTGACGTAAGTACTTAGTTTCCTTTTAACGCACCATCATTATGACGAAATAATCGTTTTTCATTGCATTCCAGACAACTTAGAGTGTGCACAACGAGACGCCCATTTGATAATGACTACCACCTTCAAATCTTACAATTAGGCGGCAGGCCATTGTATAAAATTATATCAGGCACGCAGTAACATGTCTATAAAAAACGAATATGCTAGACTTTGCTCTGTGAGTGTTCAATATAAGTTAAGTAAGACTGTTTGACCGTAAAGTGATGAATTGGTTGTTGTTTCTGTGGAAACGCAGACGACCCGGGAATTTTATTTTCCATTTTGCTTCCGTCTTTTGCAGTTTTCTCGATCTGTAGACAGCGCATGTCGTTTCAAAGATGTATTATAAGACAGCAAATAAGTTACGCAACTAATTTCACCCATTATTTATAAAAAGGAAACAAACTTGAAATATTACATGAATTATTTGGTGCCGTTTTGGTCTTATTGCCAGCAATTGAAATTACCTGACTGTTCATAATACTATTTACTTTATTTTTTAAGTTTATGTCGCACAATATACGGAAATATGTACGAATCCACGTTTAACAAATCTACGCATATGTCAATTTTGGCATTTTTAATACTATGCCAATAATCATTTTTCATGTTCATTAGATCACCTGAGCGCTCTTAGCCCAAATCTCTTCGGACTGTAAACACTCTAGATGTCACAATTTTGATTGGATCTTTGTGGCACTATTTGAGAACATTTGGCTGAATCAGATGTCAGAGAAGTTCGAAAATGTGTCAACTGTTGTCAAAATTAGTTCACCAGGTTAAATCACAGGAAGAACCTTGTTAACACTCTAGCGGGCACAGATTTTAGCGGTTGGATTTTCACCACATTTGTCCGAATGTTTGCCTTAATGATTTAAGGAAGAATCAGCGACGATATTAAAGACGTCGCAATTGTTTCTAAAGTGAAGTGCTTTAGTTTTATATTCTTATGTACGCACCATGTGTTATGTGAATTAAAAACGATATACATTTGTTCATTTAAGTCTGTATGTCATCTAATCTTGTGTGCTTCCAATTTGGACAAGTTTCTCTCAATAACATGACATGAAACATGATGTAACTGTAGTTAAAAGAGGGCAGAAAAGATTAAATTAAAAGTTATCGTCGTCCTAACGTCTGTCTGTCTGGTTAATTCAATATCTGTACTACTCGGTCTTATAACAAGCGACAGCTCATGTATTTTCGATCAACAATACGTAGAGTAACGAGTACTTATCTTACATTCAAGATGCCAGTGACACAATCTCCTTCACACATAGGAGTAACTAAATTGTCTTTTTCTCAATAATACTGACCTATTTGCAAGATCTTCTAGTAACCGTAATATAAAAGACTACTTATGACGACGGCATATGTTTTTATTTCCTGGTGGCACCTTTATGGTTCCAAATCACCCAACGTGAATTTCATTGACCCAGAAATACAAATGGTATGAATGCTTTAGACAATATTATAAAGCGATGACAATGCATTAGTTTCAGACTACGAATAAGAAATATGGAATCTTGAAAAACACTGAGGCAGTCTCTGCAACTAAACTGTAAACAGACAGCAAGTTCCGCGCCTATGGTTGAATAGTGAGCATCGAATAGTTTTCTTAGTATTAAACATCTACATTTACTTTTTGAATCAATTTTAGATTTTAGATCGGAAACTGTTTTCAACCGCTCTTCGAATTTCCGAGAACGCCTTTTCAGTGTCCCGTCCCAAATACAAAGCCAAATACTGAGTCTGAAAACCCACAGGAAAAAGGGGCGAGGCGTGTTTCGCTGCTGGATTTCTTGTTGGTCTCATTGCAGGTTTTATAACTAAAATACATTTCCCACTTACAGTTTAGTTGATATGTAAATTCCAGGATATGTCCCATGATCATTTTCCAAATTACTGAAATTAATCATAATATGGTAATATGGCTATTTCTAATAATAAAATAATAATCCAAAATCAAAATAAAAAATAACCATTGCATTATTAACATGACTGATGATAGTATATTATTGTAAAAATAATACAAATTACGTCTGTAATAAGTACTTTATTTATAATACAATTGTAATATAATAATACAAAGAATCATTGTAATACGTATATTACTTAATAAAATAGTATATTACAACATAATACATAATATAAATAAATATAATCTTGAACAAAGTTGAACCAAGTTAATGTATTAATATGTCTCATTTGCACATCTTGATTTTCTCTCTTAAAATATCACATTTTGTCTATACATGTACTTTGAAATAATTCAAACATTGTCGATCTAAGCAACATCCCCCTAAAAAGAATAAGAAATAATCATAGACTAAGATAGGCGCTGTTAAATAACACGCTTGTGCTTAATAATATGTGATCAAATATTCATAATTTTAGTCAATTTCCTGGCAGTATCGTGCAAATCTACTAAAATTTATGGTAAGAGATAACTGTCTGGTATGCGCGAAAATACTGCTATATCGCATGATGCAAATAGAACGTTGTACCCAAGACAGTCATTACCACCACATACGTACGTTTGTTGAAACGTAAACAGGAATTGGCAAATTAAAGTTTCGGTCATAAATCGGAAATCTTTATGTAGAGCTACGATGTTCGATAAAATAAACAGCGAATGTTACAACTAATTCTAGAAACTACTGACATGGGTGATATAATTACGTAGAAAGAGTTTTTATACAAAAAGGCATATACCCAACTCGGTTCTAGATACAGAGAAGAGATTACAAATACTGAGTATGTATATTACATAATATGGTGATATAATTATACAAATAGGGCTACATAAATACATGACCAAACAAAAAAAGGACAAGGTCTGTTTATACTGAGAAGGGATATTCGTAAAGGAAGTAGTTATATTCACATAAAAGGCCATACGTTCTGAAAAGGGCTTTATGCACACCGAGACGCTAAATATACATGGAGGAATGTACCTTATACGTATATAGGGGCTATACAAACTATACAGAACTTCACCATATCAGTTTCATTGCATGTCTATAACTAAACTTGACTTGTTCGAACTGGGCCAAAAGTCCAGGTTTTCTGAGAGCTTTATAATCCACCCAAAATTAGAGCTGAGAACTCGTCTGGAATTCAGGGTTTTTATTGCATGTTGGAATATAAAATGTTCACATTTGTTCCCGTAAAAAGTCGTCTCATGTGTCTTTTAAACAAACTATCCCAGACTCAGACCAAGTAATGATCTGGTTTTGAAAATTAGAGACATGAAAATGCTAATTTAGGAATTTGTTGTTAGAGAAAATCATGTGTGCCTGTGGAAAAATAGCTCAAATTGAAATTTTTCGAGAATTTCGTATTACTTCGAAACAGAGTTGTGACGGGCTGATCTCAGGAGAAACTGGGATCGACTATTCTTTGATGTCAATATTCGATATAATTGGTCTGCTTGTTCATTTACTGAAAAAAAGAATGCAATTAGGGGCAGACTAAGCATTTACGACTTACAAACATACTACTTACATACATTCAGTGTAGCTTGATTTATTTAGCTCTTTTAGGCGTAAAAGTTATTCGTAAATTCCTTGGAAGAGAAGGCGCTTGCTTACAAAGCACTCCACGGACACGCCGTAACTTACCTAACTCTTCATGAAGCAAATAACAGTAAGATGTTTAAGACGTTTGTTGATAGAGAACTGGAAGAGAAAACTTTTGAGAACTAGAAAGTACTGTTTGAACATAGGCAAAACAGTTTATGTTCATTCTGGCTATAGCTACATTAAAACAGTCAATTATTTAGAGTATAAACACAGTAATCAAACAATACGGGACATTAGATTTAGTGCCTGTCTGGGGACAATAAGTTTAACAAAACAAACAAATATTTCAAACAAAAATACAGCCCTATACTAGTAATTAAACTGGTCATTGAAAGCCTCCAATATTTCATCAATGTTTCTTTTTTTATTATTGCCTTGGTTTAGGACGTTTGTGATATACATGTACACGTACTCCTATATAGCAAAGCCGTCATTATTATAAATTACAATGCGACAAAAGCTAAGAAAACAAAGAGGCATCCATAAGGAGAAAGTAGAAATGGTAGAAAATTCCAGGACAAAAGTTCAGTCATAAAAGGAACATTTTCTTTACTCACCAAACACACTGACTGACAACACGATTGCATGAAAGCATCAGATGAAGTCCAACGACTGCCTCAAAGCTTCAACAAATTGATGATGTTTTATATACACTTTATCATACAACTCATTATCATTGTATATATTGATAAAACATGTTGCTATTTCATAAAAATATAGATATTTTCATTTATTTTCTATGTTTAATCATTATGGTAAATAAAAATTAACACAAACATGAATTTACTGAAGTCTGAACGATAATGACGGATTGCGGGAAGAGTGCAGACGGCTTATGTCAAACTTCGTAATTTGCACTAAAATAAGACTATCAAAGTATTAAAATGTAAAAAAGACTTACCTCAAATTCGTCCATGATTACGAAAATCAATAACAATATTTCAAAATATTTCTAAATTCGTAACAAGTTCCATAACAACCAATCAGACGCGTTCTTTGGGAAACACAATCCAAACCTCTATGAAGTTCTTGATAGTGTTTTCAGAGAGGATATTTAATATTCACCAGAATACTAATAATTGTGAAAAAGCTCCCGTGAAAATATATTGATAGATGAATAAATATTGCATCTGTCTGTTTGAGAGTACGTCATCCATATATCAGCAAATGCTATGAGAACTAATCAGAAGTTTCCATTAAGACTAGGATATACATCTTTATATTCTACTCCTAAAGATATTCATAGTACATGGATTGAAATGAATACAATATATCTATATTCTACACGGCATATGTATAAATAAACAAATTCTTGATGACATATTGTAAAATAAATAAATATATGCAAGCTATGGATGACTCACTCGTATCAGTTATGTAGAGCAAAAGTTCATATAAAGAAGCACGGTGCGTTTTCAAGAGCAATCATTGTCAATCGACATAATTGTACAGAAAGTCTTTGCCAAATACGGCTTCTCGTAATTGCACAACTTGAAGGTATTTTTAGAGGAATATCAAGGAGCTGATTTCGCTGATGTGAATTAATAAAAATACGAAAAGTAACGTAATGTAAATTATATATTTATAAGCGGGTGTCAAAGAGTTGCTGCATGCGGTGTGTACTGTAATTTATTGTAAGTTCCTACGAGTTGGATTAGTTTTGGGTTGTTGGGATTTTGTGAAAGCAGTAAAATGTTGAAGGCTAAATTCCTTGTGTGAGTTTTCTTTATGGCTCCTTTGTCTAATATATTACCATTGTTTTTCGTAGATGGTCGTTAATTTTGAATTTGCGGTCGCTCATCGATTACAAATTTGATGCTGAGAAACTCCAGAAACATATAGGCATGTAAAAACATTAAACTGACAGGAGGATAATGGTGACATATTTGTATGAACGAAGTCTTCGATCATTTGAACATGTCAAGATATGAGTATAACTAATTCCTTTATATACAGTGCAACAGCTTCTATTAGATATAAAAATATAAAGATAGAGCTAATTTGGAAAAGCTTTATTTTGGTGTGACAACATATTCTAAAACGTATGGTTCTAATACATTTCCTTATTCTATATCTTTATAATTGTCTTAAAAAGACGTCCGGCTACTCTGGTATTCATTTTCAGCCGTAAAACATTTTCCAAGATCGTAAATATCACTTTCCCATATTCTTCTTAAAGCACTTTGCGTAAAAACATCTATCAATATTATATCTTATCTATCCTAATGAACTCTATGGATGTCATAAAACGGAGGCTTGTGTCGCTTTTATCGTACAAGAGCCATTCCATAACATAACATAGCTCGTCAATATGGATACCTTCAAATTTGCAATTCAGTAAAATTTAGTATATCATTGCTTCTTTCATTTTTCTTCTTCTTTTTATTCCGACATTCAAATGATATCAAACAGTTTTCGTGAAATAAAAGCATTGCAAACAGCCAGAAATATGATAAAATTACACATGGCATACACATTGCTTTGAAATTGCCTTTCGCAATTTTCATGTTTATTTACCACATGGCACCACTGGATGAGCCATTTTGTCTTAATGACTAAGCATTGGTTACATTTAGCATCGCCACACATTTGTGTGAATCTAATGTGTTTTCATACATATTAGACATATCTAGCCCGTACAAGTTAATTAATTAGTTATGTTTTTTTGTTTCTTTTTTGGAATAAACATAAATATATAGTCAAATGCGATATATGGCAGTCTACTTGGAAAATGTTATACTTTCTTCTGTCTTGATCAATTCCGATGAATAACTTTTACCTTCAAGCGTGGTTGGGTCATCTGCGTGCTTATGATACGATATTTAATAATCTAATCTTTCGATCCATTTATTTAGTTTTTATTTAGAGTTGTCGTTCATAGCCATGGCATTTCCATCCTGAAATGTTTTTGTTATCATTGCTATGTATTTTTAGAACATCTTTTATGGTAAAAAGATAATTACTAAAACTCGAGATGAGTATGTTCACTTGAAGAGACTTACGCCCGGATCTAATCAATTAATTTCATATGGTAAACAATCATTTCTCCATTTTACGGTACTAGTATTGTTTGGGCTTTAATATTCTGGGAAGGTATTCTGGTTTCCTAAGCCGCATACCTGTCGATGAATTACATCGAGTTTATTAACCACTGTAAGAAAGTTTATGATACAAACATTAAAAAAGGCGGCAAAAAAAAAGATTTTAAAATTACATTATCAGTTTGTTTTCCTCAGACTGTAAAAAAATAATCAGTTTTTGCATTTATCCAGACCTATATAGCTGTGTAACGCAATATAATTAAAAAACGTACACAATGTAACTTTGTTTACTAAGAATATAAAGCTTTGTCAAAAGGCATTCGTGCTCTTACAGTTGCACATATATCTAAACAAATCGAAGTGTATAAGAATAATGTACACATAAATGGTGATACATTTGGTACACTGTACATAACAAAGTGCGTGATTGCACTAGATCTGACGTAAGTACTTAGTTTCCTTTTAACGCACCATCATTATGACGAAATAATCGTTTTTCATTGCATTCCAGACAACTTAGAGTGTGCACAACGAGACGCCCATTTGATAATGACTACCACCTTCAAATCTTACAATTAGGCGGCAGGCCATTGTATAAAATTATATCAGGCACGCAGTAACATGTCTATAAAAAACGAATATGCTAGACTTTGCTCTGTGAGTGTTCAATATAAGTTAAGTAAGACTGTTTGACCGTAAAGTGATGAATTGGTTGTTGTTTCTGTGGAAACGCAGACGACCCGGGAATTTTATTTTCCATTTTGCTTCCGTCTTTTGCAGTTTTCTCGATCTGTAGACAGCACATGTCGTTTCAAAGATGTATTATAAGACAGCAAATAAGTTACGCAACTAATTTCACCCATTCTTTATAAAAAGGAAACAAACTTGAAATATTACATGAATTATTTGGTGCCGTTTTGGTCTCATTGCCAGCAATTGAAATTACCTGACTGTTCATAATACTATTTACTTTATTTTTTAAGTTTATGTCGCACAATATACGGAAAGATGTACGAATCCACGTTTAACAAATCTAAGCATATGTCAATTTTGGCATTTTTAATACTATGCCAATAATCATTTTTCATGTTCATTAGATCACCTGAGCGCTCTTAGCCCAAATCTCTTCGGACTGTAAACACTATAGATGTCACAATTTTGATTGGATCTTTGTGGCACTATTTGAGAACATTTGGCTGAATCAGATGTCAGAGAAGTTCGAAAATGTGTCAACTGTTGTCAAAATTAGTTCACCAGGTTAATCCACATGAAGAACCTTGTTAACACTCTAGCACAGATTTTAGCGGTTGGATTTTCACCACATTTGTCTGAATGTTTGCCTTAATGATTTAAGGAAGAATCAGCGACGATATGAAAGAAGTCGCAATTGTTTCTAAAGTGAAGTGCTTTAGTTTTATATTCTTATGTACGCACCATGTGTTATGTGAATTAAAAACGATATACATTTGTTCATTTAAGTCTGTATGTCATCTGATCTTGTGTGCTTCCAATTCGGACAAGTTTCTCTCAATAACATGACATGAAACATGATGTAACTGTAGTTAAAAGAGGGCAGAAAAGATTAAATTAAAAGTTATCGTCGTCCTAACGTCTGTCTGGTTAATTCAATATCTGTACTACTCGGTCTTATAACAAGCGACAGCTCATGTATTTTCGATCAACAATACGTAGAGTAACGAGTACTTATCTTACATTCAAGATGCTAGTGACACAATCTCCTTCACACATAGGAGTACCTAAATTGTCTTTTTCTCAATAATACTGACCTATTTGCAAGATCTTCTAGTAACCGTAATATAAAAACACTACTTATGACGACGGCATATGTTTTTATTTCCTGGTGGCACCTTTATGGTTCCAAATCACCCAACGTGAATTTCATTGACCCATAAATACAAATGGTATGAATGCTTTAGACAATATTATAAAGCGATGACAATGCATTAGTTTCAGACTACGAATAAGAAATATGGAATCTTGAAAAACACTGACGCAGTCTCTGCAACTAAACTGTAAACAGACAGCAAGTTCGCGCATATGGTTGAATAGTGAGCATCGAATAGTTTTCTTAGTATTAAACATCTACATTTACTTTTTGAATCAATTTTAGATTTTAGATCGGAAACTGTTTTCAACCGCTCTTCGAATTTCCGAGAACGCCTTTTCAGTGTCCCGTCCCAAATACAAAGCCAAATACTGAGTCTGAAAACCCACAGGAAAAAGGGGCGAGGCGTGTTTCGCTGCTGGATTTCTTGTTGGTCTCATTGCAGGTTTTATAACTAAAAAACATTTCCCACTTACAGTTTAGTTGATATGTAAATTCTAGGATATGTCCCATGATCATTTTCCAAATTACTGAAATTAATCATAATATGGTAATATGGCTATTTCTAATAATAAAATAATAATCCAAAATCAAAATAAAAAATAACCATTGCATTATTAACATTACTGATGATAGTATATTATTGTAAAAATAATACAAATTACGTCTGTAATAAGTACTTTATTAATAATACAATTGTAATATAATAATACAAAGAATCATTGTAATACGTATATTACTTAATAAAAAAGTATATTACAACATAATACATAATATAAATAAATATAATCTTGAACAAAGTTGAACCAAGTTAATGTATTAATATGTCTCCTTTGCACATCTTGATTTTCTCTCTTAAAATATCACATTTTGTCTATACATGTACTTTGAAATAATTCAAACATTGTCGATCTAAGCAACATCCCCCTAAAAAGAATAAGAAATAATCATAGACTAAGATAGGCGCTGTTAAATAACACGCTTGTGCTTAATAATATGTGATCAAATATTCATAATTTTAGTCAATTTCCTGGCAGTATCGTGCAAATCTACTAAAATATATGGTAAGAGACAGCTATCTGGTATGCGCGAGAATACTGCTATATCGCATGATGCAAATAGAACGTTGTACCCAAGACAGTCATTACCACCACATACGTACGTTTGTTGAAACGTAAACAGGAATTGGCAAATTAAAGTTTTGGTCATAAATATGAAATCTTTATGTAGAGCTCCGATGTTGGATAAAATAAACAGCGAATGTTACAACTAATTCTAGAAACTACTGACATGGGTGATATAATTACGTAGAAAGAGTTTTTATACAAAAAGGCATATACCCAACTCGGTTCTAGATACAGAGAAGAGATTACAAATACTGAGCATGTATATTACACAATAAGGTGCTATAATTATACAAATAGGGCTACATAAATACATGACCAAACAGAATAAGGACAAGGTCTGTTTATACTGAGAAGGGATATTCGTAAAGGAAGTAGTTATATTCATATAAAAGGGTCATACGTTATGAAAAGGGCTTTATGCACACCGAGACGCTAAATATACATGGAGGAATGTACCTTATACGTATATAGGGGCTATACAAACTATACAGAACTTCACCATATCAGTTTCATTGCATGTCTGTAACTAAACTTGACTTGTTCGAACTGGGCCAAAAGTCCAGGTTTTCTGAGAGCTTTATAATCCACCCAAAATTAGAACTGAGAACTCGTCTGGAATTCAGGGTTTTTATTGCATGTTGGAATATAAAATGTTCACATTTGTTCCCGTAAAAAGTCGTCTCATGTGTCTTTTAAACAAACTATCCCAGACTCAGACTAAGTAATGATCTGGTTTTGAAAATTAGAGACATGAAAATGCTAATTTAGGAATTTGTTGTTAGAGAAAATCATGTGTGCCTGTGGAAAAATAGCTCAAATTGAAATTATTCGAGAATTTCGTATTACTTCGAAACAGAGTTGTGACGGGCTGATCTCAAGAGAAACTGGGATCAACTAATCTTTGATGTCAATATTCGATATAATTGGTCTGCTTGTTCATTTACTGAAAAAAAAGAATGCAATTAGCGGCAGACTAAACATTTACGACTTACAAAAATACTACCTACATACATTCAGTGTAAGCTTGATTTATTTAGCTCTTTTAGGCGTACGAGTTATTCGTAAATTCCTTGGAAGAGAAGGCGCTTGCTTACAAAGCACTCCACGGACACACCGTAACTTACCTAACTCTTCATGAAGCAGATAACAGTAAGATGTTTAAGACATTTGTTGATAGAGAACTGGAGGAGAAAACTCTTGAGAACTAGAAAGTACTGTTTGAACATAGACAAAACAGTTAATGTTCATTCTGGCTATAGCTACATTAAAACAGTCAATTATTTAGAGTATAAACACAGTAATCAAGCAATACGGGACATTAGATTTAGTGCCTGTCTGGGGACAATAAGTTTAACAAAA
This sequence comes from Lutraria lutraria, assembly GCA_964023205.1. NCBI lineage: Eukaryota > Metazoa > Mollusca > Bivalvia > Venerida > Mactridae > Lutraria > Lutraria lutraria. The sequence goes on from OZ026848.1 coordinate 5,372,306, forward strand.
CAAATAAATATTTCAAACAAAAATACCGCCCTATGCTAGTAATTAAACTGGTCATTGAAAGCCTCCAATATTTCATCAATGTTTCTTTTTTTATTATTGCCTTGGTTTAGGACGTTTGTGATATACATGTACATGTACTCGTATATAGCAAAGCCGTCATTATTATAAATTACAATGAGACGAAAGGCAAGAAAACAAAGAGGCATCCATAAGGAGAAAGTAGAAATGGTAGAAAATTCCAGGACAAAAGTTCAGTCGTAAAAGGAACATTTTCTTTAACCACCAAACACACTGACTGACAACACGATTGCATGAAAGCATCAGATGAAGTCCAACGACTGCCTCAAAGCTTCAACAAATTGATGATGTTTTTATATATGTTTTGATAAGGTTTAACGTTGCACCAACAGCCATGGTCATTTGACGATTTTTCCAGCTTAAATGGTGGAGGAAGTATTCGACAAAACTACCGATCTTTCATTTAGTAGCTTGACAGTTTCCCCACATGTGAATTTTGTATGGTCTGGTTTGGGATTCGAACTATCGGCGGTGAGGGAGAGGGACTACTAGTAGTGACTAGTAGAGACCGTAACCACTCTAACAAGCATGCCCCATGTGTACGATTTCTCGACTTACAAATAAGATAGGTCGCAAAATGTATCTATATTTTAACATACTTTTTGGTATTATGAAGAACGATTCAGACCTAGATATCTTCGCACTTCGAATTTCGCTGTTTAAAGTTTGGCACAAAAAGTGAGGTCGGCCGGACGTTCTCACTGAAGTGACATTGTGGAGTGGTGCAGCCTTTGGTGTTCTTTTGATCTTTTGCACTCCACAAGCAATTTATGCACCACATAAGCAACAAATATTCCCTACAATTGCGGGTTGTACGTACTGGAACCCCATAACGTCAACTTATACTATCTATAACCCCATAATGTCACCTGGAGGAGTACGATGTCTTTGGAATACACTGTTTGAGGTAAACTTGTCACTCCGAAGATACTTCAAAATAGTTCTTTTAATATCAAATCGGTAAGAAAACATATTCAGTGAACAGACGAAAAGATTTTCTAAATAAAATCATTAGATCTACAAACTTAGCTTGGTATTACGTCCATGCCATATTTCTATCTAGAGCAATGTTACAACTCAATCAAATCCAATTAGTGTCGATTACTGATCCACTGAGACGTAATGCATGAACTATTTCGTCGGTTATGTGAACAATTTGTATATCATATATAACTATTCTATTTTGAGAAACCTCTTCTCGCAGGGTAATCATGTTATAAAAGGTTTGATTGATGGGGAAAACACAGGATAACTCATTCAGAAGTCCCAGAAAATACGTTCACCAGCTAGTAAAGATACAATCAACTTTTTGGTCAATAATTAGATTTTGAATAAATCATTTAGTACCATTCAATTGAATAACGAACGTGTTATTTGTCGCAATTAGAGTCATTCTGTGTGACATTTTGAGAAATGATATACATGTATTCACATAATGTATCAAAGTAAAGTTACAAACGGAGACCGAAAAGAAAAGTTTGAACTTTAAATGAACGTGGTGAAATGTCTTAAAGAAATGATTAGGTAGCTGGTTAAATCAACAGCGGTGTTTACGTGCTGGCTTCTACACATCCCTCATTGTCAAGTACTCAAGATTTACCATTTATACTGACACCCGTCTTCTCTAATTGTACCATCATTTACAGCAAGTGATCCAATCCAAGCTCTTTTCATGAAATCAAACCATATTTCATAGGGGTAATAGTGTTCAAATTAAAGAGTACTATCGTCTAACTGAGAAAACATAAAATGTTAACTACCATTATGATGACGTCCTAAGATGTGTAACATTAACTCACAGATACAGACACCGCTTCTTCTGGTGTCCTGATGTGCTTATAGACACCGCATCTTTTCTGATTAAATGATGTACTCATAGACAACCCGTCTTTTTGATGTATTGGTGGGATTACAGACATCGCTTCATTTTGATGTACTGGGTTTATCATAGACACCGCTTCTTTTTAATGTACTAGTGTGCTTATAGACACCGCTTTTCTGGAGTACTGGGCGAACTGATGTTGTTGTTTGATTTGTTAGTCTAGACTGAGCACCAACATTATTCCACTAATGACAGGTGGCTATCAAATACTTTCCTCCACTATGTCCATGTTATTTAGCAATACCAATACTAACACGTTCACATTCAAACTATAAGTTACCCGCTGTTATTTTTTTAGCAATTGTTAGTAATTTTCAGGAGAATATATACATACCAAATTATTGTATTTCACCAGACTACCCATTTCAAACACAAGACTTTTTACAAGATTTCCGGATTGAGAAGGCACTGCTTATTCTCTACCACCCAATTGTTGGCTGAAAACTACATGTTTGAATTTGTCCCTCCCCTATACAGCAAAGACATTCCCGCCACACAAACAACTTCTAAAAATTATACGAAAGAAAACAAGAGGCACATGGCTAAAATGAAAATTGACTACTTACAGTGAAGGGATGTTCCTTTCTTTGTTCAAATGCCTTTCAGCCATCGACAGGATTTTTGTTGTAACTTTTCTACATTTGCGCATTCTGTTGTATATTTATATTTTATTCATTATTTATACTTCTTAAATTTGTTAATATAAATAAACTTTCTTTTTATTGAATTATAAAATCATCGAATATTACTAGCTGTCTCGATATAACAGCAGCTTATGCTCTAATGCAAATGGTGGTCTATTTATCAGACTCAGATTTTGAGACGGTTTGTAGATATTCGTAGATTTAATTCGTTACACTGTCAGCTTCCAGACTTTGTCGCACAATGATAACATTTCAATTTGTCGTTTGACATAGAGGATATTGAATCCGCTAAATAATAAGCGAACAGATGCTGTCCATTTACGAAAATAGAAAACTAGTCTGGTTCCAACTGTGTTTTGTAATATTTGTCATTAATACCAATACGACCACGTCCACTAATGTTTAGTTTCTTACACTAATCAAATAAGTACTTACAGTGCAATCTCCCTACAACAGCTTCCAATGACAAGGACAAAATAACTGTTGTGATGAGGCGGAAGTTGTCGAGAGAGGGAAAACAGAGTAAGACGTGAATTTGGGCTTCTAGCCTACAATAGAGACTGTAACAGAGGTGGTCGTTGTTCGGAGTTGACCGTTCATGGAGGTTACACCGTACCTGTATTTATAACGCCTTAAATTCAGTCTTTGAAGATTCGACTGAAAATGTCTCATTTTTATTGCCTATCGGGACACCAATCACACATACACCAAACATATGTACGACGATTGAATGTATTATCTTGATATATTTAATTGTAAATAATATGTACGAGACAAAAACGATAATTTAACACTTCATGACAAAAGTCCGATTTGTCCGGTCTATATAAAAATAGAATGTTTTGTTTATAATCGTACATTGATAAAATTGTCGCCATTGGAAATAAGACGCTACAAGTCAGTCTTTGGTTCAATTTGCTACACCGGTTGAAATGATAAACGATATTTAGTAATTTGAATTACAGCGACATAGGTTTAACGGTTTTAGAATAATCACCGGGAACATCAAAGGGACAAGAATTTGATCCCTAAGTATAATTATATTTTATATGTATTGTCGACATGGGCATGTTCAATAATGGCTTCTCCTTACATTTCCCCCTTTTCTACTCTTATCATAAAAAATGTAATCAAATTTATAAACAATTGTGTTAAAACCATTTACAACACACGCGCAGTTCAGAATGAATTCAGAACCATTCTTTTCTTGGAACATACCGCTGAAGTGTTATCTCTCTGATGAAGTTTCCGAATACTGGTGTCAATATATTTTAGGAGCCCACATAAAGAAGCATTCTTTGTATCACTGTAATAGCCTTTTCGCATTCTTAACAATAAGAGGACACAAACAGTTCTGAAATATTACATTTTCAACTTTTTATTAATTTACAGATTAGAAAATAGGCAAAACCGATAATGTAACATTTCTGTGATGCGCTTAGTATTCTAGATTTCCATGAACCATTGTTGTTGTATTGCTTGTTGTTCATCTTTATTGTAGGAGGTAAATCCCGGGCGTACACCACCATAGAAACACAGACCTTCGGTAAGCTAACTGGACAGTTTCCTCATATGTGAAATTTGTCTAGTTCTGGTCGGGATTCAAACTCACAACAGTGATTAACTAGTACTTACCAAATCTTGACTTGTTATGTTTTTTTTTGCGATTGTGTCTCTTTCACATAAAAGATACATATTGATGTTGCCCTTGACAACGACATTGTGCGTCGTTGATAATGAAAACAATACTTTTATTTTCAAACACATTCTGACCAGAAGGATTGAACTGTTGTAATAGAATGTCACTTTCACTCTAGGTATTGTTGCCGCAGAATCGCAGTCAGGTCAAAAAGACAATAGTCGTTTTTACGGCTAAGTGGCGTAACCTTTTTTTGTTTTGCGCCGAACGAATGTTTATGAAGACAAAATGCAAAGCACACACTTCTGGCCCAAAACGTATTCTTACAGCAGAAGGTGTTGGAAAGAATAGAGAAGTTGTTTGGCTAACCTACCCTAATCTTTTTATTCAAGTCTATCTAAATTGCTATATCTTCTAACCGTATAAACCAAATATGTATCGATAATATGAGTGCATCTGACAGGCCATTAAATATAGAATAAAGGTATTTATATAACGCATATAGAAGAAAAACACAAATAAAAGTTTTCACCTTCCCCAAACGTCTACCACCCGCTCCAAAACAAAACCGAAAGGCATGACAAAAAAGGGGGCAACACATAGTCTCCCGGAGAGTACCGACTATGGTCATCCAGTATAATTCATTTACAAAGCACACTACAACAGTTGAGTTGGGGACAATTTGCCACAATGGTTCCGTATGACAAAACATTGTTGGTAGATGTATGGTTTTTTTAAATTCCACTTTGCGTCCTGCGTATTTCGATCTTTTAAGATAGTCTATTTCCCTTCATGATCTGATGTTTCAAAAGTTGAGTTTTATTCGCCGCAGCAATAAGTGCCTGAAATACACGTATACCTTTTCCGAGATAGAATAAGAAGAAAATAGATAGAATAGAGATAGAATTAGAAAATACTTTTCGCTTGCACTGTTATTTCAAGCAATCATACACGGACCTAAATAGAAAACAATAATACTATACGATACAATATTTAATTTCCCTTGGGGTTCATCTTACAAATTGTGCGTATTAAATAAGTAAAACATAATTCAAAAAGGTGCTGCATGCACTACTTAAGATCACACGATTTATTTATCTATTTGTTATTAAACGATTCGACAGCTATGGTAATTTCAGAGCCGCCCGGAGATAGGGGAAAGTGATACAGGAGAATCGGGTATTTATATTCCTACTCTTCTTTAATAGTATTTTCTTATTCTCTATTGATTAACGCCTTTAACGCCTAACCCGTTTCCTGTGATTTTCCTAGCACAGTTTGTGGCTCGGTTGTTGCGATGTGGACACTGAAAAGCGTCCCTGAAATATTGAAAGGCGAAAATCTGAAACCCACGACCTTTCGTTTAGTAGGCCAGTTCGTTACAACACGACTACAAATGACCCAAAAGACCAAACAAAACTTTACAATCAGTTCGTTCGATTTTTGCCAGCGAATGCTCCGCAGACCCAGCACCATTTATCAACATTCGGAACCCTCGACCAATTCTGTACGTCTATCTAACCTCGGCTTCACATACGACTGTCGGATTACAGCTGGGGAAATATAACGGCTAAACAAGTATGTTCATGATTAGCGATTGTCAAAGACTGTCCAACTTTTTTATAATAATTATTGCAGAATTATCTTTCAAACAGTGTGGTATTTTCTTTTATACTACGTATAGTATACATCAAACAACAGTTTGTAACGAATATGGCAACTTGACCAGCGTTTCTTCAAAGAGGTCGCCGTGGTGGTCAGTTTTACTAGCAGTTCCAATTTCGGCTTACCAGCTTTACCAGGTAAAGCCGATATTATCTGTAGTCTATCTAGGTGCGCCGAATGTTTCTTACCCCACAGACGCTTGTTTAGTATTTGTATGTATTGGTAGTCATAAGAGCGACGTGGTGGGTGGGGTAATTTTTTCTAAACAAGCGTCTGTGTCCTACCCTACAAACAATAAACAGCAAAATGTTGAGTAATAAGCATTCCAACCATACCGTCGACAATCGCTTAATAATGGTCGATATCAAGAGGTAAGAAAATAGCAATTTATGTGCATGGAAATATATAATATAATGTGGTTTTGAATTGAATTACTAGTAAAGTCCTTCAGTATGCCCTCTGGTGCCTAAACAAAAATCTTGATGAATTCATACTTCGCGTATTGCAATTATTGTACTGCCAGACACAGCAATATAAATTGAGTACTTCTCTTGCCATATATGGAATCAATGATACGTCGTAGTCAGACAGCAAACTGCTTCTGGTTGCAGGCAGTGGTATAAAGACATCATTATTACAGCTATCAATTATTCAGTTGTCCTTTCGTACAATCAAAGGATCGCCATCCATTTGGTCATGCTGGCAGTATTTTTCCAAACTACGACATTTACAATTGAAGAAGAACATTAGAACATAGTAATTCCTGATTTAAAAATAAACAACAGAATCATGACGTCTGACACCATGGACGCATCATTTCACACCTCACAAACTAATGTTTTTGATAACAGAAAATGTCACTTTGTATGTAACCTATCTAGTGAAACAAATCCACAGGGAGTCCATTCACATTAGTACAACAAATATATCAGGCGACCATGAGTATATCGAAAGAACTGCCAATTTATTAGACAAAACACCACCGCCAATGCCGTAGCATTTTGCGTGTGAAAAACAACTTCGTATATTTTCTGTCATTGGGGTCTAATGTCGCATTAAAACAGGCTTTAACGATGGAATAAGATTCCGGCAAGCATCTAATTGTACAAACATTAGTTAAATTTAACTTCAGGGTTAATGTTTACGTTAGGTTAAGATATTAACCAAAAGTTTACCAAAAAAAAACAGAATGGTTGCCCCGGTTGTATCAAAACGCTATGCGGCTATTTAAAAGACTAAACAGACAAACTGAAGACCTAGATGTCTTTCTAAAGAATGTCAGAGAGTCGGGTTAAATCTAACTAGAAATAATGTCTGGTCAAATTTAACCAAAGTTGTATACAATCGCTTTACCAAGATGTAACCTAAGGCTTATAATTATATTAATATTAACCGATGTTTATACATTCTGGTGAAGTTGTACTCCTGACTTATTGGAAGGCTTCAACACATGTAAAATTTTCTGATTGCGGTTTGGATTGGAACTCACAGTGGTGAGGTGCAACAAGTCAGAAACCATAACATTGTCATAACGGAAGCACCGTAATTGCTTTACTACAGACAATCTAATATATAAGACAGTTCTATAAGCACAGCAGTGAATCAGAATTAATAAATAGCTTTCCGGATTTAGTTTCTACTCTTTGAGTGCCACAAGTAATTTATTTACTGGAGTTTATATCGTTTAGAACTGAATAGAAATAAGAAATAATTGTCGCGTTCGTGCGTGACCAATATTATGTATTTTTGTTTTGCACTTACTGTAATGGAAAACAAATACATAATGTACTTGGAATTCTAAATATAATTATTTTAGTCAGTTGAATGTTGTTTATATTCTTTAACTGAAGCACATTATGAATATTTTTTATTATATGTGTTCCCCAAGTCACACATTTACGCTTTTCAGACTTTGCTTTTTGTGTAAATATCGGTATGTTTAAGTTTGATTTCATTTTTGCGTGGATCATATGAACCCATCATCCTCCAGACTAGCGTTAATAGTCCATCAAGGTTAATGATCCAATCGGCTTCATACATCAAAATACAGTGTCACCCATCATCTTATGAGGACATTACGTCGTTAGTAATTATCATTTTGCGTTACACGGTAACACTCTGATACGCACATTTTTGTCCTACGTGCTTCCATCCAAAGTGTGGGATTAGCTTGTAATTATCGAGTTGTTTAATCAGAAACGTCATTAATCACCAGATCAACGAGACTTTGGATATATAGCGTTGTTTGTTTGTTATCGACAAATACGTGTACTTCTTTGCTGCTATGTAAAAGTCCATAAGGGAGCATAGACAAATGACAATAAAATGAGAATGAAAGAGAACAAGATGACGGGAGTAAGAAATAAAAGGAGATAGTTAAAAGGAGGGGCAATTGGATAATGGCAAGAGGAAAGGGAAGGAAGATGAGAGAATATGGATTTTGGGAATGAGAAAGTTGGACAAGCAAACGGGGAGAAGGGAGGAGAACCCTTACAAAACTTCTGAAAATGATATACAGCAGAACATGGTTAAATTGAACCAGGAAAAAGTAAAAAGTCGGATAAAGTGAAGTAATTACTTTCCTGGAACACATTCTTTATAGTAATGTGTAAATGTAATGACATACAAATAAAAAGACTTATAATTCGCGTCTTCAGGAATTCACTATCAATGTTTTCAACTGTATCAACTCTATAACACCATATTTGTTATAACATCATAATAATGTTGTTTTTCATTAACCTGTCGTTTTGGCCGATATGGTCATTTCAGAGCCACCAAAAATGGAATGCAGTTAAGATACAGCCGAACCTGCATTCATATCCCTAATCTCTTGGAATAGTTGTTCCTTGTTCTTTATCGTGCCCGGTGTGAAGCACCAATATACGCCTCACCCATTTCATGTGATTTTCCCCACACAGTACTTCGCTCGCTCGGTAGTTAGGATGTTTTGTGCTACCAAATAAGGTTATAAATGTCTAGGTGAATTCATATTTTTTCTGACCATACATTGATATGTTTTGTAGAATGAATTCTATTTTTTTTAAACAGAACGCGGCTTTATATGCGGACCCATGTACTACGTTTCTCTATATCCGCCATGTATTTGTTAAATTAGTTCCCGTTTCATGTAAAGTAAGTTTAGTTTCAGTACGTTGATTAACTGCATCACCAGACACACAAAATTCCCCGAGTGATTGACAACAGTCAGTGTGATTGCATATTGGTTTTACGCCAGTTGTTCAATGCTTGGTGTTTCTCATAAACATGTCTAAGATGCATTAAAACTGCGCAACGATTAAAGAGTTTGCGTAATAAATAAGTTGACTTTGCTGCTAGACGAAACTAGTAATTATTTGTTTTTCCCCCTCAGATGAAGTGGGTGTCAATATCAAAACTCAATACATCACAACTTAACTTTATAATACATATAATTAAGTTTCCGGGATCGTGTAGATATTATTTGTATGTTTTGTTTAGATTTTTTAAAAACTTCGCTGCTGTCATTATATACGGCTTTGTTAACAATTTACGCAAACATCAGGACATTGTATATCTTTGTCGTGTAATTCATTTTTGTTACAGTTTTCCCTTGACGCAGTGTGATAACAAATGACAATACTTTGCAGTATCGACAAATAAATGAAGAAGAGCTAGATGAAATAGAATATGAACTGCATCTTTCAGCTGAGCCAAACGTTTATAAATTAAATATCAAACGTCATCTTTGTTTTTTCTTTCAGATGGACCCTATTGCAACAGGACCATGGATCGGTTTGGAGGGTGTTGGTTGGATACTTTACCGGGACATTTTGCACAGATAAAATGTCCAGATACGCCACCATTTAACCCTAATGGTAAGTTACTTATCTCCAACTTTTTAAAGAAAAGGGAGCAATTAATAATGATCTTCCCGTGCCGAGGAATCAGTGAAGCAAGGGAAAATTAAGAATGGATTCAACAGCGCGGTTTACACCACGCAAGAACATGCGGAACAAGTAAGGATGTTATTCTTAGAGGAAAATCGTCAAATTTCATAGATGGGTATGACATGCCAAGACCATATGCCACGACCGAATTTTGAACCCGGATCGCGGGGATACAAGTCCAGCGTACTAACCACTGGATCACAGACACGGCTACAGTATCTGAATTATTCAATAACACAGTCATACTAAAAAGGAATTCTCACATATATGTTTGAATTCCAACGAACAACTTGAACCATGTCTCTTCTATTCTATCTATTTTCGCTGGTTGCTTTATTATTATAAAAGTATTTGCTCTTAAATTGATACCCATTATGTACTAGCTAAAAAGGTCAGAAGTCGAAGTGCTCATAGTCAATACATGTAGTGGTTTTGGCAGTAAAATTATTTTCCTGACAAAATGAAGAAAATCAATATGGCATGCATATGATAAGTAAAATCTCTATAGCTCTAAACTGGTTTGCATTAGCCTGAGTGTGTCCTTAAAGTACGGTACGATAGAAAAAAACGTAATTATATAAGCCATTGATACGTCGATCAAATCCATTGGGAGACTGGATCAAATTTGTTTCACTACGGACATGGCTTTGGTTTATTTCATCAAATCTTTTTTCGGCAGGATATATTCACGAAATCAACACCGGTAAATTAGGTCCCTACCACGTGTCAGATATGATAAAATCGCAGTTGTGATTCAATGGACACCAAGTGAATGAACCAACTTATCTAATATTACGTGTCAAATATTCCTTCAAGGTAGAATATACACAATCCCGAATAAATTAAAAATCTGAAAAATGAATAAACGTTATATGGTTATAGATAGAAAACAAAATATAATAGAAGCCAATCAATCTGATAAAGCTGTCTTTAAAATAAATAACTTGACAAGCATGTTAATATGTAAAAAATTGTTTACAAGTTGTCTCAGCAAAACAGAAAACAAAATCGAACAATTTATTTACCGTCTCATAGACATTCCTTAGCTAAGACATCACATTCTAAACTTAAAATCTTGATAAGGATGCACATATCAGGCACTTAGTTTCAGCAGTTGAAAATATCCCCAAATGAACAATACTATATACTTTCTTAGCCAACAGGAGATCAGAAGTTTAAGCTGGTAAACAAATTGTAATTTTGGCTTTGCTGTGTCTTTGACAAAAATCCTGAGCCAAAAATCGTAGTGTGTATTAGGTTAAATGCAACATCAGAAGTTGAATGAACAAGTCAATATCAACAGAGAAAGACCGCGGCTACTAAGATAAAAATTCAAATGTTATATAGGTAAATGGGGGCTCCGTGATTTACAAATCAGTCACCCATATGCCCTAGAACGGATACATTTTGGTTTTTATCAAAAGTTCCCGGAAAACTTGAATTCTCAGAATACCGAATTTTCGGTCAAGTCCGTAAGGAATCCGATTTTCATGGGTTTGCAGGCTTTTACAGAAAATGTTAAAAACTAAATGTTTGTTTTCAATATAATCAACAAAGATAAGCTTAAGAACCGTGAAAACATAAAATACTAGTATATTTCTTAAAATTGGTAGTTGATTTACTTAATAGATAATGATATATTAAAACATAAGAAAAGATATCTAAAAAAGAAAACCACATACAAAACAACCCATCCTCAAGGAAGTGATTGTTTTATTCAACAGTCCTTTTCCGTACGTATCAAAGGGAAAAACTAACATCGTATTTGTAACGTTGTATTTATTTGTAGACAAACGTTTCGTTTCCAATATGTTTGTCATTTCCGTTGACTGTGTCACGTGATGTAGAAAGGGAACAACGTCTGGAAATCGCTTTTTAATATAGTTTGCCCTCTGCAATGCGCAGCATTGCCTTGCTTTTTGCCAAATCATTTTATCCATGAAAATTAACTTTTTACTTAAGTTATTATATAGAAGTATTACGTAAAATTACTGTATACAAAGTATATATCTAATTGAATTCGATACCGCTACACGTCAGTCAGTATTCAATCAATTAAACCGACTTGGTACATAACAAATATTGCTGCACTCTAGGTCGACATTGCTTTCACTTTGGCTGAGTCTTGCGACCAAAAATGTAAAAGAACAATAACAAATCATTATGATTTAATTTTTTTCAACATATTTCACAGTGGTTAATAGAGGAGACTTATTTGAAACGCTTAAGTGTTCGGGCAATCTGGTGTATAAAGTGGTGAACACAGCTTAAAATTCAAATTTACAATACGTGTTATTAAGGTTTTGTCACATCTACGCTACTAAAAATATTATAAAAAACAGTATAGTCTTATTGTGATTAATTCCTTTTGATAATTACCATAATTGCTCAATTTCATTTAACAGCACTCATTGAACATTTTGTAAAATATTTTCCTCTTGTTGAAACTTGATCTCAGAAGATAATGCGCGGTGATGATTATTATTTTTCAATTAATCATCTTCTGTACCGAGGATTTCCATTGAAATAGATCCTCGTTCTTCTTTAACATTTTTTAAATTGACTTCTTCAATATATTCCAATGCGAATTAAATGGATTGTAAATGTTATCAAAATATCTCACAGCAAATTATTTTCTATCATTGAAACCTAATCCGAACCTGTTTGCACCACTTTGTTAAAACAATTCAAATGAAGATTCAATATTTTGCAAACAATCATATGTCTGCACCCAGTTGACTATGTAAATTCTTGTTAATTTTAATCACAGCGTCAACTTTGAGGTTGGTTTAAATTTGAGTTAAAGTGATTGTATAAAACTTTGGTTAACTGTATTAAGAAATTACTTCCAATAAGATTTAGCCTAAGTGACTGATAGCGGTTAAGAAATTATCAAGATTTTAGTTTGGCTGTTTAATCCTCGGAGTTGTTGAGGACATCCAGCGTTTGGTTTAACACGAACAATCATCTTACCTCTGGTTAACATTTTGTTAACCCTTTAACCAACCTCAAACTTAACCCATTGGTTTAATTCAACCAATGTTTATACATTATTTCAAACATCTCCATCAAAAATCAAATTCAATGTATAAGCCTATAATACTTATTTTTATACTGACATGATTGCGGAGGAAAACACCATTCCATAATTCAATAAGCGCAATGAAAGCTTCAATATGGTTACAGAATAAAACAACGATTTAATTTCAGATATAGGTACATTATGTATTCATAGACATTTCCTGTAAGATTTCCTTGTTTTTATATCTCCAAGATTACTCGTATCTTTTCTAGCATAAGTAATGTCTGTTAGTTAAGGTTTGGTACATTGTAAAAAGCCGTGTATACTGAAATAGGACAAATAGATATCTTTTAACTGAATGTATTGCTATGTAATCAATTTACATATGTATTGTTGATAACAAATTGTCCTTACTGTGTCTACCGACATTTCCGTTTTCCGACTAATGTTGTATCATTTTTAGGAAGTCCTATTTCCTTTTTGGAGAAGGTTATATTTTCTTCTCAAGTGACATTATTCAAATCGGCTCTCAGGAGAACAAAAACGTTGTGACTTTATATTGTAACGTATCTGTCTGTCCGTTCGTTCATTTCATGACGAGTCCACATTTCCTGCGGCATTTCCGATTTTGTATAATGCACAATCAGGTATAGATAAGAAAAAGATTTTAAGAATAAACACGAACAAAACATCTACATTGCTCCCAAAATACTACACCCAGTCCCAAACCATACAGTCAATGAGTTGTGCTGTATTTCAGATTGCATGGCCCACATTTATCCCAATTCTTTCCAAGACACTGCATTTCCCGTCTTCTTCATTGCAATATTGATGCAATTTTACGATTATCCAAGTGCACATTATTATCTTTGATTAGAGTTTTATTACAAATAATTTGCTATCGTTCATTTATTGCTTATATTTTATCAGTAACATTCTCCTGGTGGCCATTACTACAACGTTGCTTCAACCTTTACAACTACCCTTATTGATTCGTGTTAGAAATACATCATGGTAACGTTTTGCTGTCTAATATTATTGAAGTAAATTAACCTATTAGAATTATGTTGTTTCTTCCGCTGGGAGGTAGTTATCTAATTACAGTCTGAATGCTGTTCTTCTTACCCTTTTGATAGTTTCATTATTCGGAACATTTCCTTTCGTTTTACTCGTAGTAATTTTTGCAAAAGCAATTACAATATTAATTTTCTCGTATTCATGAAAATGATGTCAGACTTCAGTATTATATATACAACGTTTTCTGCTTATTGCACTTAGTCTAAATGTTTATTTTGTCTATGGTACTCTATTGGAGAAATACACATCCGATTTGAGCTTGACATTTTAGATGACTAGTAACCTTGGGTAATTACAGTGTACATAATTCAACACACTTTCCTAACGCCGTGTTAACACTAGGTGGGACAACAAATAGCATTTCTAAATCGATGTGTTTTTCGGGGATATCGATGTTCACCTACGAGTGCATTAAGCATTAACGCATTAAGTTTACATAGTTTATCATGTAGACATATGTCTGAAATGTTTTTTGCCCCTGGATCAAAATATCGTAAAACTGCTAAATCTTTAAAGCATTTTATCATACGACCTAAGAAAGCACTATATATTTGCATTAAGTGTTAAAATATGTGACTTACGATGCTCACATAAATATCTCCTCTTTGGGGTTTAACGTCGCTCCAAAGTCTAGGGTTCATTTGACGACTTATCCAGTTTTAACGGTGGGAGAAAACCCCTGGCGTACCCCGGGTAAAACCAACTACCGTCCATAAACTTTCTCATTCAGGAGGGTTGAAATTAACCTGGTAAAAGATGGGATTCGGACGGATTGTGGTAATTGTCAAGGACCACAGTTTACATTGTATTATGATATTTATTTTCATGGATCTTATAGGGAAATGAGTTAAATACTTATAGTAAATCAAAGAAATATCTATGAGAATCGCATTTGTTCAGTTGACTTTCAAACAATGACTGAATGTTTTTCTTTTTATTTTTCAGGGTTCGCTTATAGGGAATGTACGATTAATGGCACTTGGTTTGTGAACCAAACAACGGGACGCATGAAAGCTAATTATTCGGAATGTAGGAGCATTGTAAGTATTGATATCATTCTTGGATAGAAGCTGATTTTGTAACATTTCATTCCAGAGGTTGTTTCATATCACGTGATTAAAATGTGTGTATCACCATCGTTAAAGTTGTATGAATATATCATTATGACTGTAT
Source organism: Lutraria lutraria (assembly GCA_964023205.1). NCBI lineage: Eukaryota > Metazoa > Mollusca > Bivalvia > Venerida > Mactridae > Lutraria > Lutraria lutraria. The sequence continues at coordinate 5,387,415 of OZ026848.1, forward strand.
CATTAAAATTTGCAGATAGTTTTACTTATGAAAGTTAAGGATGTAATTACAGTACAATGTATTTGTTTTGAATTCGACCCGCCTCCGTGGTCGAGTGATTAAGGTCGCTGACTTCAAATCACTGTAACTTCTCACCGATAGAGGGTCGTGGTGAACCAGGGTCCAGCCACCGATCATGAATGTCTCTTTATGCGAGAAAGTAGACAGTTGCTAACGGAGGATGGGAGTCTAACTAGTACTGGTTCTCCCCAGGAACGATGGTTAGATGAACTATTCGCCTCATATGACTCTGACTGTTGAAAAGGGGCGTAAAACTCAAATAAACTAACAAGCAAATTGTTTTTAATTCGATGACAAAAAATACATGCCTTGAATGCTTTATGCTACCTTTCAAGACAGTTTGTCTCGTGCATTCTTCGTTTCAATGGGTGTATCACCGTTTTCGACGATAGTTAGTTCTATACAGCGGCCGGTTTGTCTTAACATTTTTCATGGATTGTATTCTTTCTAACCAGTAGTAACTTACGAAATTCGTGTCCGGACCGTCGGGTTACAATTCTCGCGCACTAGCAACTGGACCACGACCGCGGCCCGATTCTTGCCCGCTGATTCAGTCAAAAACATACAGAAACAAAACGTTCATTCGGATTTAGCGTGTATTTTCAAAAATAGAAATGTTTACCAAACACATGTTCTACGTTAGTAGTGCGATCTAACATACGTACAGTCAAACATGTGAACATAGAAAAAATGGCTTTTGTTGACAGGTAACCTTTATTTGGAGGTTATTTTTTAAATAAATAATGACGGTTTTCAAAAAGTGGCCTTTATTTAGAGGCGGCACCAAACACAGATTTGACTGTAATTATATACAGAAGGAAAACTATCTCAGATTCAAAAAGATCCAAATAATGTAAAAAAATATCAGATTTTAATACGTAAATTTCTTCTTAGATAATCTTTGCTTCACTTGATTATTTTTACACATTCTCTCTCAGAAATTGCGGTTCTTTGTTTGTCTATTTTTGAGTCAGTTCTCTTGTTTCAGTTATTGACGTCATAGACGCATTTTTTAGTTTTATATTAATATCTTCGTGTTTGTATGGCGAGCTTTTGTCAGTATGGTCATCTGGATCTATGTCACCTGATTCAAAAAATGGTGTTATAGTGATAAGTCAAAAGTCAAAATAGAATGATGGTCCCATTCAGTTATAAAGTTAATTATGACATCATTCAGTGCGTGCGTGATTCATGACTCATGCACCTTTTATTTGGACAAGATAAAAATATGTATTTACAAAGAAAACGACGGTCGACATGGTTACGGTTTCATGTATTCTTGGAAACTTTTTTATTATATGGTTTTAGTTACGTTCAAATGAGATGAGAAAGCACAACATGTTGGCACAACGACGACTATTTATTGTCGGATGTTATTTCTTTTTCTTTTGATGGTTGGTTTTGTGTGCTGCGGTATCAATATAATGTCAAATAAGTTTTTTCACATCTAAACATATTTTATCGCTTCATTATTTAGTACATCCCACCTGAAGCCAGATAAATCCTACATATAAGGAAGCTTTCCAACTAGTTAACAGAAAATCGTTGCTTCTACCTAAGTATATGTCTAGGGTCCGATGACGACTTATTTTTAAGTATTAATTGCCTCGATTATCTCAAGGAGTGTCATGTTGGATATCGGTAGCACCTCACTGATTCTACGTAAGAATTGTCAATTAGGCATAAAGTATGTCGTCTCATAACAACAGATTATGACTTTTCTGAGATCGTTAACTTATTGTTCCTGCATAAAATAAAACAGTATCTTATGAGATAACAGTAAGTATGGAAAACATCTAATGTTGTAACTATCCGCATTCAAAAGAAAAAATGATATTTTCAACATTGTCGCAAAATCGTGGCAAGATACGCTACTATGTTATATTAAGTGTTCTTTTTTACTTTCAATATAACAGTTAATTTTACTTATATTTAAAATAAAACATCTCACTCATATACATTTACTCATAATTAATTAAAACATAAACATATTTCGGTTTAGATAAAAATCTCATGAATTCGTCTTTATATATAGCAGATCTCAAGAAAATGTGATATCACATGTACTATAGAATGATATATTTCTGTAAACAGAATTTCTAGTCACCACTTTTTTTACCTCAGTTGATAACCAGATACGTTACCATTTACCTGCAAGCATGTCAGTATCTTATTCGCAATAATATCGATCCGCATAGATATGAAATATGCAGTTTATCATGATAAAAGCCGGCTAATTCAGATAATATAGGTAAATTTAAGATTAAAGCTTGTGCGTATAGATTTTTCGCAAACATTTTAATATACCCATTAAAGATCGACCAATTTAAAACTTATTCCATTTTAATTTTGTGTAGATTATTACGAAGAGAGCTTATTAATATAGAATTTGTCCTGAAATTGTTGAGAAACTACCAATTGAATAAAATTTAATTTGTTTTCAATGATGATTGCACGAGTCAGGCGTTCATATTATAACAAAATTCTACTTTTGTAGACAGTAACGTATCTGGTTTATACAGTTTTCACCACTTCTATTCTATGGTCTGATACACCAAAGGCGAATACCATGCGTTACGCCGATATTATTTTCTGAAAATTAATACGTTTGCCTTCGTTAATCAAAGATTTCTTTAGTAGGTTTCTCAAGAAGATATTTTAAATTGTTCTTAATTCTAATGTTCAACTCATACGTAGAATCAGTGACCTGTGTTTTCTCAACATCATTAAGATTGTATTTATAGTCAGTTGTGGCCATACAATGTATTTTTTTACAGATAGCGGACGATGATAGTTTTACATCCACGTATATATTCATTGGTGGGTGCACGTTATCTCTGATATTGTTGATTATATCCCTCGGAATCTTCATGAGATTCAGGTAAATTATGAATTAACATTTAAAAAATGTATGTGTACACATGTATATTCAAACTTCATGTTGAGTACAGTATAGAAGCTAATTGTAATTGTTCTATTTACATTGTCTATTTTATCAAAATATACATGCTTTTGAATCCTTACCTTAAAGGAGTTCCTTTCAGCTATCGTGCAGCATTTTAAAAACTTAATACGATTTTTTTTTAAAATATTATTTCCTAAGGGATGTTTTTACAACTGTTAAATGTTGAACTCCGCAATACAAAATACCAAAAGCTGAATGTTGAAGTAAGCTACTTCTTTCTTAAGATATATCTATGAAACAAGCCCATACCAGATTTTGGTGAATGCTAGCTTGCCTTTTGTTTTCAGGTCTGATTTTAGAAATTATGAATGAGTCATTTGAAACCAAATTTGAATTAAACTTCTTTATACATATCTTTGTTTATTTAGTTCAAACAAGTACCCAGTCGTATTTGTCATTTTTTTTAATCCAGTAAGACTTGCTGCAAAATTTGAAACCATAATCAGATTAAGTGTTTATAGCTCCTGGTTATATTAAAAGTGAATTTCATATGCCGGTTCCAACTAAATGGGTGAGTTCAAGAACAGTCTACCTCCATGCTGATATGGAATGAGACAGATGCCTTCTAGAACTCACACCATCTATATAATGTTTGGACTTGAAACAAACATTAACATGCCTTGTTACACTGACAATGGTAACATCCTTTGCGTTCTTATGATCTTCGAACTGGAATGTCGAGAAAAAGATTAACATTACAAAGCAAATATCACGAACATTGTTTAAGCATGGATTATCCGATATGTATTGGAACAATGTATACATTCAAATTTTCTGTGATGTCCGCTGAAAGATAAAACAATAATTATTTTATTTAAATTGACTATTCAGTCAAAATGCATTTCCCTACATGTATGCTTGCCGCCACGAGCTTTAGAACGAAGTTAACAAAAGCAAGCATTATAAATATCCATAAATGAAAAAAATATGAATTAGCATTAAACATGTGACCCATCTCCAAACCGTTAGCTAATAAATGCATTTTAACGGTAATCTTACATAGGCGCTTCGACGCATTTATTGTCATACCATCATTTTGTTGTGAAAAGTATACCTAAAGGTTCAATGTTCATGAATGTATTTATTCGGTTATTAATGTTTAATGTTTAGGTATTAAAAGTAGTCTAGTTTCCCTTCTATTCTAGATATATAGCATAAGACTATTTGACCCAGATTTAAGGCGTATTTAGAAAAAACATATTATTGAATATTCAATAAATAGAAAACAAAACATCGAAATCACAGACTTTTTAAATATGGAGGCGGTTACATGAATATCTTAGATGCTTTTATTTGGTATTCCGAAATTACAAATTGTAAGATCGGTTTATTTCTTTATCCAGACCAATACATTTCGAATGCATTTGTATGAACATATAAAGGTCAGTCAATTTATAGATGGCTTCCTGAATAACGCATTGATGTAAAAATAATCGCAGAGTATTTCGTAACATTGATCAGTGAGATTGTCCATGCTCTAAGAATGACGAACGTTCGGTATGGTAAGAATTCAGACAATGTATTTACTTTGGACCGCGTCGTTTTTTTTATTGCGTTCTTGCAATGTATCCCGTCTATACCTAATATCGCCTTGGACAATTAATTCTGAGTTAATAGCATTTGGTTCCGAACCATTTGAGACAAGTTTACAATACAGCTAATTGGGTCAAACAATGGTTATAAAAGCGGACCGTTTGAAATGAATGACACAAATTACCGAACCAAACGCTGATAAAGTCATTTAAAATAACATAATGCTATTCTTTCTTTCAGACAACTTCGATGTGACAGAATCACAATACACAAGAATCTATTTCTTTCCTACATATTCACGGGAATTTCATGGATTTTGTATTATTCTCTGGTAGCATTGGATGGCCAGGTTCTCCTATCTAATCCAGTAAGAAGTCATGTGTTTTTAACGTTTTTATAGTATATGGTTAATATGATTAACATTGTCATTGCTATGTAAATACGGCAAAGTACCACTTTCTAACAATGCGTCACAATTTGTTAAGGGCCATTTACAATTTGTTACTAATAAGCGAGTCTGACTTCAATTTATATCTTATGTTTCTTTGTCACTTAAATGATCTCATGTATAATTTTCTGATCAAAATATGATATTTAGAATTACAGATACATAAACATGACGTAGCTTATGAAACAAACCATCGTTTATATTTCACAGAGAAACATGCAATTATTTTTCATGATCGTTGATGTTTTTTGCATATCGAGTATATCGAGACGCATATTTATTTCATTATTAAAAAGCGAGCGCCTGGATTCTTCGCCTTGAGTGTTTTATGTATTCTCGCGAGTATCTTTCGTGGAAAATTAGTAGGACCTTCAAATACACGTTTTTGAACGAGTTGTACCTATCATGTAACAAGGAAATCTCAGTTGGTCACCAGTAACAAACAAACCGTCACAAAAACATAATGTAGTAACGACCTTATAAGACTTTGATCTAAAATAAAATGTCGTGTCATCGAAGGTGATCTAGTATAATCCATAAGTTAATGAACTCATTTCTGAAAAGAAAAGGAGATTTTAGCCTTCTCTGATATTCCGACGTCTGTCTAGCAATGTAAACAAAGGTCAATGACTTCGTTTTTGTTGCTTAATTGCCTTGTTACTGATATATCCGTCGACCCATGATATAATGGAATAACTATTTCTTGTGTTTTCCCTTCGTAACTGATTGAAAGAGAGAACCCATGTAGGGACCGTCTCAATATCATTTATATCAGACTACCCCAGTGTTATAATAATGGGTAGTACTATTTGTCTTCCGGAAGTTGATATGTTTCTATCTCTTCCTTTCAGGGATGGTGTCGATTCTTGCATGTAGCGTGTCAATATTTCACAGTGTGTAACTTTTTATGGATGTTTTGTGAAGGATTGTATCTTAATGCCACGATTGTCTTTGTATTCAACACTGGGAAGAAAATAATTATCGTTTGTTACTTAATTGGATGGGGTAAGTATATCTATACACCGCCTCCGCGCATGCGCAGTTATTTGGTTTGCTTTGCTGCTAACCGTCCCATGGGGAGGTTTGATATCTCTTCATTGCATGTTTCTATGTATTGGGTGGGTTTTGATTTAGTGGGCTCTTTTGGTGGTAAGGTAGTATTTACGGAGAGTGTGTATTTCATATGCCCCATTGCCGGCTCCTTATGGAAGGGTAAAATTGTACCATTGGTTAAAATACCGTCTAGGATACCAGGTTAGGTGAACCGGTCGTAATATATAACTGATATGTCGCTGTAAACGGTTTAAAACCAAAGAAACTAACACATTGGCTCAGTGCATGCCAAAGATCTTTGCAACTTTCTTGAAGACTGTTCCAAGGCGGTAGATTTTATTCTTTAATTTAGTTTAAACATATTTTATTACTTTCTTATAATATATCATAGAGTAGATATGTACAATTGGTGCAAAGGGGTCGTGCCACAAGTTATAAAAACTTTTCGTTAACGTGAATATAAAATACATCTATAACTATGGTATAAGATCAACTGCAAAAAGCGCAGTATCCAGTAAATATGTCGTGTCTTTTAAAAACAACAACAACATAAGATTATTGTTAGAAATCATTAAAGTAGCAGGAATTGGCTAACTATTTCGATTTGTAGATATAGAAAGAATATGTATATATATATTTGAAGGGAGGGACTTTTTCAATGTTGCATAGTTCATTGTGTTAGGATGATGGTTATTGGGGAGGATACTTCGGGAAGGAGGGTTTAATGCTTTTTTCTTGAAAACCAATTTTTATTTTTAGCTTCCAAAAGAAATATAATTATATATCTATTACTTTTTCAAATTGGGTATAACCTATTGAACAACAACAATGAGCGCATGCATCTTCGACATAAAACTTCGAATTAGGTAGCTGATATATGATGAGATCCTGGTACAAATATAGAAACAAATCTTCTCACTAGATATCATGATCTATTCTGTATTATACTTATATATCTCATCCTGTGTAAGTTAATAATGTAATTACTCGAATGACTGAATATTCGATACTTTTCATTATACTCGCACTATTTTGTCTAAGTTTGATTATCACCAGGATCAGACAAGCACAAAATCATTTTCTGTTCGCAAGACCATCAGCCAGACATTCATAAATTGACTCTATTAAATACAATGAACTTTAATTTATTTATCAAGATCAGCATGTTGCATCATTAATGTGCAGACTATCTGTAAAAGTCATAAAACCATGTGCACGAACTAATGAGCGTAGTTGAAATTCACATGATAATACCATACAATTTGCAATTATATCAAATAGGAATTGTGAAATGAGAAATAGTGTCTTAAAACTGATGGCAAAGAAATGAAAATCCGAATAAGCCGATATCCGCTGCATTGTTTAACAAGGCAGTCATCAACCCTTCTATCAGTCTTAAAGGGGCATGCCCTGGAACTGCTGTGTCTTGGGTTTTATACACCAAAAATGCGTTTATCACTTGTAAAAACAATTATTACCGAAAAGTCAAAGAAAAATGTGCCTTCAAAAATGGCCCTATAACGCACGCGTGGGTATTTATATGCCGGTTTAAATAAAAGGCTTACAAGCCTTTTATTGACGACAACGATATTTCCGATTCGTCTGAGAATTTAACTTAGCGTGCGCGCTGCCTTTCAAGCAGCAAAACGATGATATTTACCTATAATTGATCGATAGATAAGCTTTATGTCGCAAACAATGAACATGAAATGAGCAATACTTACCATTTCACAGTTTGTTGACATTTTTTCCGCTTTTGACAGATCCCGAAAGGGTCGAGTTATGAAAATGACGAATATTTTCTAAGGCGAAATCGGCAGGTTTGGTAAATCTTGAAATGTGTATTTTGAGTCAAATAGCGGGACATTTCGTAAATATTTTACAGGACTTTCATTAATTGATTTTGGCATTCAAATGATACCAATTTGATTTATATTCGAGACGCTTCAGTTCCAGGGCATGCCAATTTAACAAGGACAATTCATGGAACTTGAATGATATCGGAGATAGTAAATGTGAAAATAATCAGAGCGGGCTAGAGTCAACATTACATGAGACAATTTCCTACTGTCTTGATATTATGTGCATAGCTTCCATTGATTGAAAATTAACTTCATCTTTATCTGCGACTATTTGGTACTACGTGGAAAATGCGAATGTTATGTTGAACCCTCTGCGGTTTCCACGCAATAGGTTGATATCGTCTACAACCAGTTTATGTTGTCTCAAATTTTCAATTTCCTACAATAACCGTTATCTCTTGCTGGATCTTCCTACGTGATACCACGTGATACCATGAGACATTGGGCTGCAGCATTTTTGTTCGTAAACACGACAGCTTAAGACAGTACAGGATGACACGAGTGATGTTTAGAAATCTTCCAGGGGCAATTTGGAGAGGCGACTTACATAGTTTGATTACCGTGTGAAGTTTTTCCCATGATCATCTTGTCATGTTAAGATCATATTCCTCTTAATGATCAGACTTTTTATTCGTCTATTTAAAGCTGCTTTAACAATTATTACTGAATACGCCGCATGCGATGCATATACTTGGTGACTGTAAAGCAATAATATTGAAAACATATTTGTACTTTACACAAATGTTCTAAAACAAGGATTGTATACTAGCATCTTAACCAATCAACCAACCAACCAACAAAACTGATAGCGCCTTCAACAAAATAACTCGGAGTAGATGATTTTACATTATGTATCATTCATATACATTTTTACAATCAACTAAGCAAAGTTATTTTGAAATCTGACGAAAACTTATGTTATTACAATTTAAGTTCAAGGGCATCATGGCCGCTTCTCGTAAATAGGAGCATGAATTGACTTCTCTCATGCAATTTATCATTCTAGGGTTACACATCACGCATTGCTTATCAATTTCAGGAGCGTCAGTATTGGTGACTGGAGTGTATGTTATTGTGCGTACTAGTTTAGAAGAGAAAGCGGTCGAGTAAGTACAATTTATACCAATAGGATGAGATAATCAAAAATGCGAACTAGATTCTTAGGAATGGCGACACATATCTCAAATATAATATCACAAAAGCACTAACCAATTTATCTCACCTCGCACCAGCATGCATCAAACTGTATAAAAATAAAAACAAACTGTGTATGTTTGTAACACTAGAGTAAAAGGCCACCAATAGATATGTAAGAAAAGGGCAACCGGAAATTACCACATACAAAGGTCCCACTCTGCCAAAACTCCATTTTGCCTTTAGCCCTCCCAGATCACTGAAACAAACACAAATTATGTTTCAAAGCATTTGACAAACAATGTTGATGAATGAAGTCAATCCTGGGAAGCTGGTTAGGATTACTGCCCGCCACAATATGTTGAAAATGGCGTTAAGATAAAATAAATTTTCTTTGTTATCTAATTGTAAATTTAAAGTTTCAAACCAGACACACTGCCTTTGTCATGAAATCAGCAACTGACGTTAATTGACACTGAGGGTTTAGACGGACCTATGTATCACGTCTTTGATTTGTACCAAGAAGACATCCAGGCTGAAAACTTCGTAGCTCTGTAACATAATTGGGTCAGGGATTTAAATAGATTGACGCATATGTCGTATAATTACAATTTAAGGCGTACTTTCAAACGTTAATACTTTAAATAACTTTAAAGCTTCGCTGTAATCAGCTTAAAAGTGTATCATTTGTCAGCTGTGACAAACACATCACTTTAATTTGTTTCTGTTTGGCGAATTTAGGAGAGAAATAAACAACATCTTAGTGAGGGACTTATAAAAAGTATGCATTAAAACGTGATAAATTCTAATACAAGATTTTAATAAGTTAAGCATCTTGTGTTTCCTTATAATAATTAAAACAAGTTTCAAGTTTATAAGTTTCATTGGCATATAATGCTTTTGACCATTTACAAATACTTTTTAATATTGAGATAGCGAAGACAATATTTTTCTAACAGGAATATATTTAAAAAAAAACATAACATTTTCAAAAGAATTGTCTAACAAAATTCCGTTTGTTTTAATATTCAAGCAATGACAAAAATTAATGCAAGCACACAGATATAATTTTACTGAATTTCAAGAACGAAGTCGAATTAAGTGAGGTTAATTTAAGAATGATTGAATACACAAACAGCAACTAGGATGCAGTGTATACAAAACAGTATAAATTTATCATTAATTTATTGTACTAAGTCTTCTATATTTTAAACTCACATTAGACCACTTAAATAATAGAACAACCTTAATATAACGACATCTAATTATGTATTTTTATACGTCTGTTTAAAAATCGGATCGTATTATGGGAACGGGCGGCGTCCACAACGGTGTCCGCTCTCTAATTCAAACAGTTTTATTCGGATCCTCACCAAACTTGATCGAAATGTAAATTTATGACCGTGAGGCCTCGGTCAAACTCGATAACCAGCCCAATCGGCCCAGGCACCTCTGACGTATGCCCCTTGACGCTTTGTAAAATGAATTTTGACGGGCGTATTTTGTGACCAGGCACTCTTGTTTATGTTTCTAAGTTATCACCTCTGAAACATATTGTGCTTGAGTTCATATTATAAGAAACATATGTATGATATAGTGACTATTTTATACTTTGATATTCTGAGATCACCAGGTTTAATACAACATATACAGCATAGTAGGCATGCATTATCAGCATGCACAAATTATAATATGATTGGCAGATAATTACAAATACACAATTACCTAAATGTCAAGTCCCGCTAAATGTTATGTCTAATTATACAAGGACAACAGCTGATTACATTTGTATGACAAACAGCATTGTTAAAATATTTTGTGCGCTGCATATTCTCCGTAAGGATTTTCTTTAAGGAATTCTATTTAATGCCATTTGTCCAACACCGCTCTCCCAAGTGATTCATGTAAGAAACTCGGCAGTTATTAATGGAACAGAAGGTTTATTCTGGTGCTGAATCCAGTAAAATTGTCTTATTAACTTTCGGTCTGTATAATACTGAAATATTTTCTTATAAAGGTTAAACCTTAAATTATTTTTCTTTTGATTTAGTTCGTTCCATTACTAGCAATTGAAATTGATGATTTAAGATTTGTTTTCTTCCGTCAAACGGACTTTTTCAAACGCAATTAATAATGTTGCTAAATCCTTTGAAATAATAATAATTACTGAAATATATACATTTTATTTATGGTGTGCTAGAGCTTTCAGAAAAACAATGTATCGCATTACGAGTATGCCCATAGCAGTGTTTGCATTTACAGAGCTTATTGTATAGAACTAATTGCCATTCAGAATATTACTCTGTTATTTTCGTCATGTTTATAATGAATTTTATACAAATATCTCTATTAATTACACGCTAGTTGTTAATTTTATTGAACTAATTGCAATCATTCTTGATATTGCAATTTTGTATTGTTTTTAATGTGAAAAAAACACTTTTAGAATTGAGTACAAAAATGAACCAACTGCAGTTAGCTTTGATGGATTTGCAATAATTTAATTTCAATATTTTTATACTGTACCCCTGTTGTTTTGCATTAAAATGAACCAATTACATTTTTTGCATTATAATAAAACACAATGAAACTAGGTTGTTGTTGTTGTAACAAATGCCCATAAATCTGAAATATGCGAACTTCACGCAATGGTTAAAAGCAACCAGTTGAACGATGACAAGAAACGGTGACTAATTGCAGTGAACCGTCTCTTATTAGAAATGCTTTTTTGTTCTCTAAGGTCGTTGCCGTTGTTTTTGTCAGTATTCACAATAGGCTTTAGAGTACAAAAACAGATTCAAGGTCACCCAATAAGCATTTACCAGACAGACAGAACCAGCTAAAGGAACCATATATAAAACATATAATTGACATAAATGGAACAGTCGTCTAGTGTATTGAAAGGTGAAGCTATGGGCAGTGAATACATATTGCTATCCCTTTTTGGAACGTTAAACTAACTGAATTATTTTCTTAACTTTTATTTTATGTTAGCGTGAGGTTTCGAATTTTTCGTGTGTTAAATATTATTTCGACTACGTTTTGTTTAGCGCACCATTTGTTTGGTTTGAGTGAGCCATATATGAATGGCAAAACTTCAGTTTCCTGAACCCTTTTCTATTACATAGAGGCCCATGTTTAGAACTATTAGCTATCAGACATAACTGTTTTACTACGTCAGTTCAACAGAAATGTTTAGTTTTAGGATATGGAATATTTCTTGGTAAAATGTTTTCCATCTTTTTTCGAAGCTCTTCAAAGTATGGAATCTGAACGTCGGGGAGAGACAGTGCATGAAGTATAATGCTAATTTTATGTAATTAAACAATAAATTAACACAAATATAGTATAAAGAACACAAACAAATCACCCTGGGACTAATAAGAAAACTGCCACTGTCTGTTGCAGTAAGCATAGTTGTTGTCAATTCAGGACAATTCATGGTTTAAGTATTGACAGCCGGTGTTGACTGACCTTGTCTTCTATAGTCCAATGTGCATTTATAATAATAGGAAAAATATATAATCAAGGAAAAGATACTATCAAAATTAAAAAATCTAATCGGATTTAAAGCTTAAGTACAAACAGGAAAATAATCTTAACCAAGACATGTGCGTTATCTGCTTAAAATCTCATCTCTGGCGTGTCGTATCCTTCAGTTGTTTTGAATGTCTCAAGATAAATATTTACAATGTATGTCATTAGAGAATTTTTGAAATTTAAGCGACACATGAAAGCTACCTAACATAACCATTCAGCTCAGCTCATCTTATTTGAAACAAAACGGAGGCCCATATCGAAATTAATGCAGTTCAGCATTAATGTACAAGTTCTATTTGCAGATGCTGGATCGGTGATAGTTCCTTACAGTGGATTGTATATGGACCCATAGTGTTTTCTATAGGGGTAAGTAGTGTCGACTATAAATGAAAAACTCGAGAAGTAAATTTCCATACGAATATTTTCGCTTGATGTAATTTAGGAGCACGAACCGTACGGGATAGTTTTGATATGAGTATTTGAACATTGTCTTACATAAATTATTAATTCATTTGCTCATGTTGGTTCATGATGCTATGTATAAGTAAGAGTTACTTTTTAGGTAAGAAAGCATTCAAACCATCTTAGTGCACTGTATGAGTTACGTGTAATATGTTGTTCTTCTAAGCTAAGAAGTTAGAACGCCGCTAAATTTTGTATAAAGATAAGCAAGTCAAACATTAAACATCCTTGTTACTGATTAGATGAGAAAGTTGGGCGCACACTAAAACAAGTGTTTGGACATTTTTTCAGGTGAATGTTCTGTTCCTGATCAACATTATCACACTTCTAATTTCAAAACTACGACAGATGCCTGAAGCGGACCAAACAAAGTAAGTTAGCACGTTCCAAATAATGCCACACACTTCTCACCCACAACCTGTTAGAATTCTGACGTAAGCAGTAGCACGTACAAAATATTTGTTTTGTCTGTTTGTTTTGGGCTGTACGCCCCTTTTCAACAACACTGTCATTTGCAACTTTACGTAACATCTTAAAGTTCAAACTTTCAACTAAATAACTTTCTATCTTTCACAATTGTTTATGAGCATTAGTAACCTTGTATGCACGATGATGCTCTAAAATATGTTTAAAGGCCTAAAAACGCTGTTTTGTAACATGGTAACTAATTTCCGAAAGAAATTAAAAGAGAGTTGCCTGCGTTGATGTGACATCATAGTTGGCAGAGCCTTTATACGATTTCATAGGAGCTTAATGTTGTGTCAGGACCTTGATACGTCAATATTGAACAGCCAATAAAGATATAAGCTTACAATAAGAATTATGCATTATTCATAACGTATGTGGCATTATGTCTTATATGTGTTGTTTGAAAAATAAATCAGCTCCACCGTTGCATGGTGAATGCCGTGATATGATTTATGACGGTTTTTAATATTTTGTTTTAAATGTGAACTTCTATTTTAGACTATTTACTAGTACATTGTATTAAGATATCGACAAATAAGAAATAATCGATAAAATGTTCTATTGCTCAGTAATATATTATTTTTTGTCATTTAAGAAAAGCTGCCAAAGCGACACTTATTCTAGTTCCATTGCTTGGTCTCCAATACCTATTGTTTCCCGTAAGACCAAAGCCGGGCTCCAACCTTGATGAAGTGTATCATATAGCGGTTGCATTACTTGTGTCTTTACAGGTAAGACTCGCGTATTAGGAGTTTCATTAGATATGTTTAGTGTTACAGTGTTGCGTCCCATTTTTGACCTTGAAATATTGCTTGATAATGAGGCTATCAAATCAAATAGTTATATATGGATTCAAAATATTGAATACCGGTCCAGAAATAAATTATCATCTTAATGAATTATTTTTTATCTCGAATGGTTACATTGTAATGTTTCATTAATACTTTTGAAATCCAGTAAATGCTTTCATGTCGTAAACCTTACTCTTACTCTCTTACTTTACAGGGGACGTTTGTTAGTATCGTCTACTGTTTCTGCAACAGCGAGGTAAATGTTTTACATTTTCTGTATTAAAACGGTTACTAGGAAGAAAGAAATTTTAGATTCTTTTGATTAGAAAATAATACATTTTCATTATTCTGAGCATAGTGATTAAATCATTTCAATAAAGACAGTACAAATATATTCCTTTTTAAAAAGGGATAAAAACAATATTTACCTTACCAATCATCCAATGGTCAATGATATACCGTGTACAACACCAGAAGCAATACTTAGAAGCGTATCATTTAAAAAACATAAAAAGGTGCGCATTAAACTATGTTTTATTAGTAGCAACATTTAATCCTTTATTATCTTTACTGAAGGTGTTACAGGTGTTAAGGAGGAAATGGCGACAGCACAAACTGATGTCAAGAAGCGGCATGCAGGCATCGATTCACGGAACCACGTACACGTGTTCACCGTCTGAGCGAACCGCCACTACGGCACAATGACGATTAGTATTTTCATACTAGGTACCTGGACAAGAGACGGTAATAATAGTTGTTTGTGTGTGCAAAGATTGTGTTAATTTTGTAAACTGTCTGACAGTCAATTGAACTAACCTGCGCTCCAATTTAGGATAGTTTGGGTCATTTTGAAAAACGTGTTTCAATTTCGTTGCATATTTTACAAGAATATAAAATAAGGGACCGTCGTGATCGAGAGGATATGGCCCACCATGAGTTCGAATTACATTCAAGACCAAAAAAAATCATATAAGACGAAGTTGTCCAGCTAACTGATGGAAGGTCTGTGGTTCTACCCTGGTGTAAGCCTGGGGGTTACCCCCACTGTTAAAGCTGGAAGGGTATCCAAGTGATCATGATTATTGTTGCGATGATAAATCCCAGTGAAGATAACATGATGAACATCATTTTATTTTCTGCATTTAATTTAAATGTTTAAGAGTTTGTTGTTGCAACCACCACACGCAAACGAGGAGTAGACAAATAAGTTTTCTCTGAGAAGTTTACATATAAAATCATGATAGATTCAATCAAATGACGTAATAAAACGGGCTTGAAGAATCAAATATTATATGCAGGCAACTGCTGTAAAACTTCTGAAAACCAAAATTCTCAGGAAATTGGATGTTTTTCAACTTTTTTCGGAATTTATCAAAAAGTTCTCTGGAAACCAGTATTGTCGGAATTTTAGCCCAGTCCGGAAGTGGTCCGGTTTACAGGAGTTTTCTGTAATAAGTACAAAACCTATCAACAAACACACACTAAAAATGTGTTAATGCCAATTGCAAATTAAAACTATACAATTGTAGATAACATATAAGACATAAATGAAACAATACTAAATCACGATAGATTGATACTCAAAAGTTGTCGACTAGAAAAATTAGAACCCAAGCATTAAAAAAAAACCTCAAAAAACAAATCTCAAATGTCTCCTATTAAATATAAAAAATATACCATTTTAAAAAGTACCTCATTAAAGATAAAAAAAGTTACCCATTAATAATAATAGCAATCATCATGTCATTGCCAACAATGGATTTAATTTTGATTAAAAGCAAAAAAAATCATGAATGCTCTTTTAAATCTTTAGACGATTATGTATGAACGTGTACGTGCTGTTTAGAAATAATTAAACCACATGCATCAAGTCTTTACAATTGATTGAAAATAGAAACGGATTTAATTAAATTAGCATTTAAAATGTATTCAATTTAATTTAGCTGACATGCTATTTTTACCTATAAAGAATATATTCAACATGTTTGCAAGCTAATAATCAAATGTGTATTTTTCAGGGTGTTCTGATGGATATGTTGAATTTAAACACAACTCTTTGTTTGGGACAGAATGACACAGTTCAACGTGGTGCTGCCTGCCTATTGTGTACAATTGTATTGTCGGTGAAGACTTTGTATTTAAGTGGCCTTTCGTGTATACGGTCGTAACTGTCAGTTTTCTCTAGTTGTGCGATCTGTCTCCTGCGATGTCCCGACACGAACGGAAATGTATATTTTGGTTAAAGAACGGTCCAAGTTAATTTACACATGCTCATCTAACAAAATCATCATAGTCAGTAACAAGTATCAATATTGAAATCGTTATTAGATTTGTCATATTTTGTATTGTTTCACACACATGTGTCAAAATCTATAAGTTAGGGCAAAACAACGACAGAGAACCATGCTCTTGTATATTAAGACAATTTATTTTATGTCCCTATGGGGATAGAATGATGATCTTATATATAATGACTTACTTATGTGTTTTTTTTGTAAAATCGTATCAATCAGATTTTTGTACGTGCTTTAAGTATAGTGCGCATATGTTCATATATTAAGATGTTTTATATCGGTACACATTTTGTAATAGACTTAAGTGTATTACGCGTTTTAAAATTTGTGTATTTTGAAAACGGACAAAAATCCAAACAATGATTTGCATATTTCTCGTAAGTTCATTTGGTGTCGCATTGTCGAAAACTTCGCATGTGTTATCTTTTTCCAAATCTGGTGTTCCATCAACAATTCAATATTCACCCCTATTGCATAACATATTGTGTTTCATTTCTCTAATCATATTCCAGTGTTGTATCAGTTCCTTGTACTTAAACCATTGTCCCGCCAGTGATAATTAGACCTTAAGAATCAGAATATACGTTTGTACTTGTATATGTCCGTATGATCATTTTAGAAACGTAGTAAACAACAATACTTCAAACAGTTTCAAATGAAACTATCCTCACCAATTGTTGATCTGCAGAAAGGTGATCGACTATTTCAAAATTCAACCCACCCAATTTTGTCAGCGAATTCGACAAAGATCTTTCTTTCGTATGTTTTTTTCACTACAAGCATAATTATAATTCTAACAAAACTACTTTCCTGCCTACCCGCTGCTACAACTAGTCGCATACTAGTTAACAAACATTTTATTTAATTATAGACTGATACACGTTATCTGAGACATATCATGACAATGTATTATATCATTCTGATACAACCAATTACAATGAACTGAATATATTTGAGAAAGGGAAATTATATTCATTCCCAATTAAAGTGCCTGTTTTGAGCAAATTAGGGGTACAAATGTTGAGATAAATACAAAATGTCTTCAATTTTTTCAGTCGTCCAAAGCTTTTCAAAAAGAAATAAATAAATCTATACTGAATAAAGAATGTGAACATTTTCGATGCCCGAACAGTTTGTACAAAAAGTTTGGACGTCCAAACTTTTCGAAAAATATTTAAAAATGCTTAAAGTTTTGATGCCAGAATAATTTGTACGTCAAAAAGTTTGGACGTCCGAACTTTTTGTACAAATTATTCTGGCATCCAAATCATCTTTTTGGGAAAATTTGGACGTCCAAAATTTGTTGTACAAATTGTTCGGGTGTCCAAACTTTAAGCATTTGTCAATGTTTTTTCGAAAAGTTTGGACGTCCGAACTTTTTGTACAAATTATTTTGGCATCCAAACTTTAAGCATTTTTCAATGTTTTTCGAAAAGTTTGGACGTCTGAACCTTTTTGTACAAATAGTTAGGGCATCCAAACATTTCACATTCTTTTTTTGCTACTGATCACTGCAATGATGTTTTGGAAAAGTTTGGACGTCCGAACTTTTTGTACAAATTATTCTGGCATCCAAACATTCAGTATTTTTCAATGTTTTTCGAAAAGTTTGGACGTCCAAACTTTTTGAACAAACTGTTCGGGCATCGAAACTTTTCACATTCTTTATTCAGTATAGATCATTTTATTTCTTTTTGAAAAGCTTTGGACGACTGAAAATATTGAAGACATTTTGTACAAAATTGTTCGGACGTCCAAACTTTTTTTAGTGTTCTGTTTGACTTTTTTAACAAATGAACATCAAAAATGTAAACTTTGTTGGTTTTTTTTTTCAATTTATCTCAACATTTGTACCCCTAATTTGCTCAAAACAGGCACTCTAATTGGGAATGAATATAATTTCCCTTTCTCAAATATATTCACTTAATGGTATAAGCTGACTACAATACTTGATAATGACGATAGTGCGCTGCAGAGGACTTTGTATACATTGTATACAATGTGTTAATCTGTCACATGTATTATATTCATTTTATATTGTTTTAAATTGTATATTTTATTTAGGAGTGTGTTGAATTATATGGAGAATAAATGGTTGGTGCCGAGATGGAGAAGGTTTATTCGGTTAGGCTAAGAACGCTGAAATTGGCGGGCCTCGTGGCGAGCCCATTTAGCTTTCGTGCCGCCATCTCGCACCAACCATGTGTTCGATTTATCCTGTTTCTACTACAAAATATATGTTTCTACAACGAAGTAATTCTCAAAACTATATTACTTGATTTAAAACACACGTTATGCCTCTCTTCAACAGCGTCATAACCGTCCAGCAACATGACGTCAATAAAATAGTCCCATATGCAAATTCATGCTATTCGTAATAAAACTAATTAAACATTCGCTTCATTTATATAACATTGTATCATTTTATAATATAAAAAGCACACCAGGATGTAACACGAGCGGTTTACGGCGTGTAGTATTACCAAGAGACGAAATAAAGCAAACCACGTGACCTAGTGACAGGATAAAGCTACGTTTATCCAGTCACTGCTTTATTAGGTCCATACACAATGTAGAAACAGGATAAAAATGATTAATAAAATATGACATTGTTTATCAACTGTTTTGAAAACACGTTTTCATTGTTATGCTTTCATGTTTTTCGCCACCATTTTGCGATCATATATTTGTTAAAATGGAATTGTAATCTTTGCTAAATAAAGGAACAAACTAAAATATTCTTATTAAGTTTAGAACGAGAATACAATTTTGTTTCGCAAATAGCCAATAAAATGTATTCAACGACCAAACTTCGCACCTCTGATCGCCACCTACCAGTGCCTTGCAATGTATCCTCTGGTGGCCGGGGCAGCCCTAGAACCCTAGCTTGTATGTGGATTATTCTCATTTAAAGAAGCCATCCAACGACTTGATATTCGGTATCCAGTACTGTTATGTACAACAAAACGTTCATTACTGAGTTACAAGGATGATATTACAGAAAAATTAATGAAAAATCAATCAACTTTCATGCTGTTGATTTAAGGTGATAGCATCATGTTGCTTTCTTACAGCCACAATGTATATACAAGGTTACAAATGGTTCCGCTCTCTGGTTCCCTTACCAGTGCCTTGCCAAAGTCCTTGTCTTGTAAGTACATCCACACGCACTGCTGCTGGACATGCAGTGCTCAGTGCCAGGCACAATCGAAGCGTTCAATAATGATATACCATTCATTATACAACAGAAACCTCATCCTTCAGTTTCCGATTTGGTTTAGTCAGTTTTGCGATTGTTTGGTATATCACAGTCCACACTGAATATTACAAAAATAACAAGAAAAACTACAACAAAACGTTATAGGTAGACGAATAGGCGGGCGGCGGCGGAATTTCAAGTAGCATATTGGTTTATGTTTTTTGTATGAAGTTGATTTTTTCATAAAGAATAATGACTGTATATTCATCCTCCATTATGGAGAGTATAACATATTTACATGATATGAGTAATACACATATATTGACAATCATGAGTGTTTTACAAATGATTGAATTCATGTATATAGTTCACAAGCACAAGGTAATATCATACCCTACATCAATCAAATAGAATAAACCCTAAATGTTAACAAATTCACCATAATCTGCTATGATACAACCGCATTGAACTTCAAATAGCATTTCAGATATTATGCCACACAACATCTAATCTAGGTAAACATCACTGAGCAACACCTGCATGACTTACTTCCCTATCAACTATTAATAGATTCAATCATCACCATTAGCCAATCAAATGGCCAAGATTACCCAAACTTGTGATAGACACTACACTATATACCCACAAACAACTAGAATAAACGTGTACACATTACTAAAATTCATCTGGAAAAATACAAATACATTTATAATGATTTGGCAAAAACAACATTGAATGTTGTGATTAATCATGAACGAGATTACACTTAACATCTATCTTGACTAAATGGAAACAAAAATATCTTCTAAAAAAGAGAATAGGCTTGTATACTGTAGAACAGTAGTTCTTAGAAAAACACAGTAGACTATCTCGTGTATTCAAATGGGCTGATAACTGAAAAAAGTATTGAGTGTCCAAAGACTCCAGAGTGAGATTAAATGGTTTATATGAACTATTTGTGACCTTCTCGAGCGTACTAACAGTTAAGGCTATGAACAAAAAATCTTGATTCTAAGGCTAAAAATATGCAAACTATTTTTCCGTAAATTAGATTATATTTAATTTACGGTATTTGTATTCTATTAACTATATACATGTAATAGTATATTTTTACAGGGTTTACACGTTTTGATATTTAATATGCGGTTGTATTGATGTTTTTTCGGCTTTTATTATTGCATTATTTTCAGAGGCAATAAAATAAATAATTACGGATTAAAGTATGAGAAAACTCATACTCTAGCTAAAGACACTTTTAATTCTTATAAATATAGGTCATACGTAATATTAGACAGCAAACCGAAAAAGTATTTTTGCAGAGTTTGTATAACTGATGGAAGATGAATATCACTTACTCAGAGGTCTGAAAACTTATATCTGTACACTAGTGAATGTCTCTAAGACGTAATTGAGTACTTGTGCCACTTAAGAAGTAATGAAATAAGTTAACTTTCATGTTATTTTGTATTGGCAGAGAAAATAAGAAGTTCTTTATGAAATTTACGCGTGTAATTTGATACAACATGATATACTGCGAACACAAATTGCTTTTCTGAACTGATTTCCGTCTGTGTACATGTATAACTTTACAATGTAGCGCGACTAATGTCCACATTTACTAAAAGCATATTAAACTATTTCGTTTGTTTGTGCAGGGCCTCGAGGCGTAAGTAATGATTGAGATATATTTCTCTGAAGTGTTTTGTTTACAAGGAAGTTTGAAGTCAACGTAATGTTATATGAAGAGTTGATTATTCTGTAAAGCCTGCACGAAGTCATGTCGTTTTTCATTGACAGTGTTTCGTGGGTAAATGGTCTTGCGCTTTTGTTAATGGTATGTCTATAGTCCATAACCGCCTGCAATAGCGCTACATTATTATGTTTTATCATTTCCATGCTCTCGCCATTCGAAAAGGTGAAATTCTCGTCCTCCTGTCACATTTCTAGTTTCTTACTCTTAATAGCAGTCTCAAAACTACGGACATCCCTCATACATGTACGTTTTATATCAACACAAACAAATAGGAATTGTTCCCATTACCTGTTTGAAATACAGTAGAAATATAAAAATGTCCCGAAATAAGAGATCATAATGATGACGATGTCTGAGGTGTCTTTGAATATAAATAAAAACTCTGGATTAAACGTATAACAAAAACGTCGCGTTGTGATTTATCATTTATTAAACATTAATAACCCAAGTTCCAAGAATTCTCTCTTAGACTTCTACTAAGACTTCTTTTTAGACTTTTTTTTACCCTGGTGGATGTATCTCTATATATACAAAAGCCCAACTGCGTCGTAGTTTCCAGCCCCTTCACGCAGATGTTAGTTGTTTAGACCAATTGTCTATCATGATACTAATTTTAGATAATAGCTCACTTTTTAAAATATCAAGTTATGGTTAATCGGGTACAGTGTATATATTTCTATAAACAAGCTGTCCAATCAACCAATAACATTTCATGCTTTAACATCAAACATAGAATGTTCTAGAGATTTCTTTTATCTTCCCACCAAGTACTGCCAAATATGGGGATTGTTCAAATGTCAATTTGTACTTGAATGAGCTCCAATTCAACAAATGCATGTATACTACATGTATGACCAATACGCACTATTAGTCTCGTCGGTACACTGTATTGATCCATACATGAGTATATTAAAAGGCTGTTTACCTACTACATGCATAATTAAGATAATTAATTACACATGTAAGCCGACTATGTTACAAACGTACTTACCATAAGACAATATACATGTACACTAGGCCAAACTTATAACTGTGCAGTTCTATAAATTCCAATATCTCCGGAATTATTTAAGCAAGATCCTTGACATTTTCAGGAATGATAGAAGAAAGATGTACAAACAATATGCATTTTAATTCATTGATCTCGGATTTCATTATCACGAATAACATAAAAAATAAAAACAAAAAATGAAAAACAGAAATCACAGTTTTTCTTCATTTTATCACATAGAATACTTGTTAGTGCACTACACATGCAGTTAGTATCGGGTATGACCCCTATTAGCCCGTATTACAGCTAGACGTCTTGCCCTCATTGACAAGACATAATTGTTTAAGAAATGTTGCCGGATGTTGTTCCTACGAACGTCCATTCTTCTAGCAACCTAAAGTGCTAAATATCGATTAATTATCGACAAACTCATTGCGGATTTATTACACTGCGGTAGTTTGAATGCATACAAATAAGGCAAAATACAGGGTAACAAGAGTGATATTGACAGATTTATGGCAAGAAAAATACTCAAGATATTGAAACAATAATGATTTGAATAAATATTAATTAATCTGTTCTTAACGCAATAAAGTCCATTTAAAAATAATACAGACAATCTATTGTCGAAAAGCTTCGTGAAAGATAGACGAATAAATGAGAATATGTCGGAAAAACTATTTGCCAAAATAATATTTTCTCTATTTTACATTAACGAACAATTATTTATACAGATAATGTGTAAAAATCAATAAATTCAGATCAACCGTTTGCAAGGTATTATGAAAAATGTAGACCTACCTTTAGTTTTGACACACCAGCCTGAATAAGTCTGACCGCTATACCTCTGTCGGTGATTTCTAATATACCCACTTTATGTTTTTCAGGTCAATATATGTTTGAACTACACATATATCATTTTTACATCTTTCAATTTACGCCTGCACGTATTCCACGTGCACTTTTGTTGTTTTCTTATTGGCCGCAGTAGCGCACAGAATTATCGCGTTTTTTAAAAAATCGATATTGGATTTTATGGACATCATGTACAAGCATATATTTCTAAAATTTGGTGTAATTTCATTTACAAATAAAGAAGTGGTTTCATGTTTTCAACTGCACAGTTATAAGTTTGGCCTAGGGTAGCACTTATATAAAAAACACATTAAAAATAACCGACCCAGACATTTTTATCGATTTTGACAAAAAAGTTTCTTTTTTTATTCCAGCTACTTGCATGCAATGAAATAAGATCGCTTAAGATCAGAAACCAACAGGTTTCAGAATAAATTGCTTATGTTAACGTTTTTGTAGTTTTTCTGTTTTCTTAGGAACTCACGGCCTATAATCACGTGGTATATTGTTTGATAATGATTGATACCACAGGGCCGAGAACAATGGCAGCGCTCACGAGTTCGAAGGTATACCATATTTTTCGACTTGATTAATGTTTCGAGTTTTTATGTAGCCCATGTTCCAGCCAACAATTTTCTTAATCCATCGGTACCGTAATTTGTCCATAGACGTTGCAGAGAATTTGAAAATAATAATGAAAAAGTCTGTCCACTTCAAATTTCTTTGCATGGGTCAGTTTAACTGAACACATTGCTTTCAGACTCATTGCCGTCCGTCACTGAGGTCGTTCAATACCGAAATGATACTTCTTAACTGAATCTTTGAAACAGATGAACTGACTAATGCTCCGGAAAATCAATTCCAGTTATTACTAGTAATGAATTTGTTGATGAAGTAAGTCACTATGAGCTTCTTCTATTTTAATGACCGTCTGACCGAATTGTGTAAATTCTGTCAGACGATTAATTATTTAATATCATGGTAGATTACAAAAATACAAGGTTAGTTTTAAAATAGTGTAAATGACCATGCACTTTTATTATAATAAATCACGTTAAGTAATTTAGATTAAACAGGGTTTATGGCAGATTAAATATAATTGATTTAGTTGCCAATACTATATCAGATCAAAGCGATTTGTTTAATAAGCGAATATTTTTAAATATATTTGTACTTTCAGATAATTGATTATTTAGTCGATGTGGACTTGAATTCGTTAACACTGTAAAGAAATCAGCCTTCGTAAAGGAAAAAAATAGATATATGAAATAATTTTTTTTTTAAATGCTTTAGTTTGTGTTCAATGCATTAATTCATTTTGTAGAGACGACCGCAACATTTCAATTATTCGTTTGTTTTTATACCAGCCTTCTAATTAGCCAATCAAATCAAATCTCACTGGCTCGCTACTTATAAAAAGCATGCGCTCTCGGAACATTAGTCAGTCTGCTGGGTAACATCTTGAGTGGTAGTATCATTAGATGGAAGGTGTGTATTAATTTCTGAGACTGATCAGTAATTTGTGGAGCTTAATACTCTTGATTGCGGCGAATGTACCATGATAGAAATTTTCTCCCAATTGCTGAATTTAGTCTTAAGAGATTATAAAGACTAGAGCCTCCGGATTGCGGCGTATGTACCATGAACGAGGTTTCTATTCCCATTGCATAGATACAACGACGTTTCTTTGTCCTTTTATATAGTTATGGTATTATTAACTTTTGTACGAGTGCATATCTGGGACTTTGGTCAGTGTGAATATGGACTAGAGCATCTCGATTGCGGCATATGTACCATGACGGATGTCTCTACTTCCTAGTACCAGTACCGGGTCGTAGTTATCTCTTGTTTTTTCATTGTGCATTGTATTTGGTGCGTGTCCGGGACTTTGGGCAGTGTACGTAAGGGTTAGATCCTCTTGATTGCGGCATATTTACCATGATAGAGATTTCTATTCCCTAATACCAGTACCGGGTCGTGGGCAACTCCAACTAATGTTTTACTTCAAACTACATTTTAACATTTTACAAACGTCTTTGTGTCTATTGAACATACGAGTGTCGTACTTACCATTGATTCATAAATTGATTTTGTGCATGTAAATATATAGTGCTTATTTATGTTTAGTTAGACAATCATACGGACAAAGTAGTCCCCGAGGAAAATTGATATATGTTCATGAACATTGTATTTGTTCAATTGTTTAATTCAATATGTTGTTTATAAAGCCGTTCTTCATATTTGAGGCCATAGTCGCTCGGCATACGACTTGAAACACGTTACAACACTAAGTAATTTTATTAACAACGTTTACAGATTGTTAGAATATTTAACGTATTTTTTCGTGTCAAGTACATTTGTATTGTCATACATTTAACACGTAAACTGATTTTTTTATGTTATAAGTTAGCATTGGTCTCCATAATTTGTACTACACAGCCAACCATAGCGCCTACCTTCGAATACCAATTTCTTGAACCTATTCATTTATACTTGGAAGACGCTAAAAATAGTCAAGAAATTCCGAAATATACATGTGTAATGTTTATATTTACCGTATTAAAATATTTCGCTCAACATATTGTAGGTAATAAAACAATTAATTGAATATACTAAATGCTGTATGTATGACTCGTTTCTGTCATAAGAAAATGAATACCATCAAGGAGTAGAGTGCTCTATGATCCGTAATAGAATTATGAAGCGTTACCATTGTGGTATTTTATATTCATACATATCGGCTAATTATTATTTTTAAAGAAAATAACAGAAACCAGACAAATAAAACATATAACTCATCTCTACAGATTACTTACCATTACAGAAATATATTCTCACTGTATTCAGAAGATTGGTGTTTGCGAATGTGTCATTAGGCACCTTGGTAAAACTGATGACGTTCTGTTTTACAAAATTGTTCAGGTTTCGGATGGTATTCACCCTTAAAGCAGTTATTGGATTGTGACAAGTAGACATATACTATAGCCACAGATTGTCCTTGCAATAAGGTATGTGTTAAACAAAAGAATATGCTTTCTTTCCCTTATGCAAAACAACAACATCTATACGTTTTTGCATGGTCTATTTTGGAGTAACAAGTAAAACTGACTTTTTGTAAAAGTTTATTTGTCACTTCAATCAACATTTAATCTCAATAAAAACAAAGAAACAAAGAAACAAACAAACAAACAAATTAAACATATCTGTATGAACGTAACGCTGTTTTAGTGCCAAGAATGAATTAAAAATCAAACATGCTGCTATAAATACATCTCTTAGACAAATACGTTTCATAAGACAAATACTTTATTTAGAATTATAATTACTAGACAAGCGATAAGTTTGTTTTTTACATCGAAAAATCACTAAAAAGACAGATACATACACAATACATAAAAAATTAACAAAACAAGTGAAAACCTAAGTCTTTGAATGTCATTAATTCATGAAAGTTAAACTCCGATTAATAATTTAATAGTATTCTCCTATGATATGATGCGAAAATTGTATGTTATTAAGTTGTAAGTGTGACGAAGATACAACTGATGTAAAACTAATTACACATAAGTATGACGTACAGATCAAATAATTCGTATTACAGCCACGTGTGAGATTCCATGTAATTCGTGTGTCAAAACTATGTTTGCATCGAAATTGTTCAGCGGACAATCACGTAATTTCTGGACACTGGGCTCGAAACAGAATACGTAAGCACTGGAGAGTTAATTGACACTAAACGAGTGACGAAATTAAGGTTAATCCCTTCGTGTCAATTACCTAACAGTTCTACCGATACTGGCGCATCGACAGTCCATTACGAAATATAAGTTTGATAAAAAAATTACGCTTGAATTAGATTGATTTTCTGCTTATTGCAGAAAGCCATTACACTCTTCTTTTTCGTTCTGTTCTAGAGGTACTAGTAGTGTCGGATATGAGTAAACATTGTTCAAAATGATATTAATGTTCGTTGCCAGTTAGACGTCAGATATCTAATTTCGTTGAATGGGATGTTTTGGTTAAAGAATGTTCTTGATGACAGCTGTAACGAACATTAGTATGGTGACCAGAGTCATGGAAATGGTCTTCGTACCTGCAGAAGATAAAAATGGATCATTAGGGCTATCGGTGTATACTGGTAATTTAAACAATGTATTGCAAGATAACATTGAACTATTGGACATTATGATCACACGCTTAGTTATAGTTCTTAGTTCTTACAAATATGACAAGCCACACACAATGCGCGTATGTCTCTCGTACATTCATTCTGAATAATTCACACACATTTTTGGCTTGGAGCTACGGCTCCAAGCCTATGTATCGTTTTCGGTTACGTTTGTTCCCTAGATGCTGGTAGATGCAATACGAAAGCTGGGTACAAGTGCACAAAAATGTTAAGAGTCCGGCGATTGGTTGAGAGCTATATGTTAACAGTCCGGTGATTGGTTTACGCTTACTGTGTGAATCGGTATCACATGACTTGAGTGTACCAACTTCACTGTGCTAGTCTATTATGAAATCAGGGTGTTTCACTAAAGATCGGTTTGTTCTATTAACATTAATTACACGTAAAGGTACACATTTTAAAACTGTCTATTTTTTCTGTTACTATGTACAATATATTTAAATCAATTATTTTAATCATTACTGAAAGACATATTAGCGGAGGATTGTTCAAGAGAATTTAAGGAAGCCCCTTCTATAATGAAACCTGCGGAACGCTATTGCCGCCAATAATTTTGTCACGTGATTTTGATGTACACATTTGCGATTTCATTGTAAAATCGGGGTGTTTCACTATAAATCGGCATGTTCCATCAACCGTTAAGGCACGAAAAGATAAGATATATTAACGCAGTCTCAATTATGTTTACTTTACTAGCTCTTTGTTTAATTATCAGCATAATTGCTGAAGGTAATAAGCGGAGGATTAATTAATTAATGAAATACACCCCTACTATAATTTAACTTGCGAAACGCTTTCTCTGATGCAATTTAAAACTTGTGTACAGTACGATGAATTATAGGAAAATCTATAAATAGAAAAATATGCCGATGTTTCAGACTACCTGTTGACTTTGAAAGAGGACAATTCCATAACTAAAATGGTCAACAAGACGAAATAAAATGAACCAATTTAGTTATGGTATCAGAACTAACTTTTATCAGCAACAACCAGCCAAGCCTTTACTTTATTTAAATTGTATTTATGACTGTTGTGAATTAAACAAATCTGCCTAACATGGTATTTTTCATCATTAGCATTGTTCGACTTTCAACTCTTCATGATTTACGTACAAAGAATCTGAATATTGTAAGCCTTGTAACTTCATATTTTAACGTTTCAAACATTAGTAAAAACAACAAAAAACAACACTTTCCTAACCGTAGTTGACACATAAATAAAAAAACATCGGGACCTCTCATGGTCCGGCAATGTCCGGACTGAACAGATTCCACCATCAATATATCAAAGTGGTTCTTACCTTGTGCTCCATTGCATACAGCGTCACATCCACTCCATTCCATATCTTCATCACTCATGTCATAGCAGTCATTCATACAATCGCATACCATTAAATCCTGGATACATACTATACTCCCGCTTCTGCATGTGAAGAACCCAATTGGACAAACCTGTAATCATCAAGAATCATATATTTATTGACTTAAAAGTATTCTGTTTATAATTTAAACGTACTCATCAGACACTCGGATGGGATGGGGTCCGAATGGACAAGTGATTTCTTGCTTAAATCGATGCTTGAAACGGACCTCTAATAAAAACTCTTACCACAGCTTCATTATAATTTGCACTCATTTGTGTTTTTTTAATCAGAAAAACTATATTATAATAATTATCACACCATTTTGCCGCAGTTTGACCTATGAAGCTTGTCGTTTGCTCTTGCAATAATCAGTTGTGTAACAAAAGGTGCAGCGTGTAACCGCTCTTAAGTGGCATACTATTCCAATTACCGTAGATCATAATATATGTGTTTAGTGGAAGGTGCTCAAGAGAGAGGTAAGTTACAGAACTTATCCATTGTATTGCTCGGGAAACAGCAGCAAGGTTCCTTATAAGAGGGGTGTTCTTGTACAGAGGGGGGGGGGGCAGGCTAGAGAGATGTTTACTTACATTTTTGTAGACAGCGCCATAAGAAGCCGACCCATCATTGCTGATTGGACATGCACCTTCATCGCAGATATCTGTTGCTATCATTGCGCCCTGACAGTACGCTCCGCCATTGGATGGAGGAGGATTGTCACATGTTCGAGACCTTAATTTGGTACCCTGACCACAGGTAACACTACATCCATTACGATCGGCCCAGGCTCCCCATTCACCATTTACAACAACTTAAATCGTAAATGTACAAATAAACATCAAGGTTTATTAATCAGGATCAGTATCGATCACATTTGCATGACTGTTTGGTGTATGAACACGGCCACCAAATACATTTTAATTCAAAAGTAACACTGGGTAAGAAATCCTAGATATGTTGAAAGCGACACGGAAGTAGCCATTGACGATGATGATAAATCGTGAGATATTATTATCGAGCATTTGATGTCACCGATAGAATATATTGATAGAGTTGTATACACGTATATTATGGCTTTCTTTATTACGATCCATTAACAGACCAACATGTCCGTATCATTCAAGGGTGGAAACGTTTTTTACATATACTTTGCCAAAAACAGTTGAACATTCTTATTTTGTAAACAGTCAGCTTTCACTTTAAGTTATATCACATTGCTTGATCTAAAGATCTAAAATTCTAAAATATATTTTGATCTTTTACACACCTGGACATACAATACCAGTGTCGCAAGCTTGATCTTCATAACCAACTCCGGGACATGGGCTACCACCCCATGCTGGTGGGGGATCGTCACAGGAACGATACCTTTTCTTGTTCCCGGTCCCACAAGTAGCGGAACAACCCATCCATGACTCCCAGGTACCCCAGTTTCCGTTCATTGGACTTCCGATTTCTTAAAACACAATTTGATAAGTCATTTAAATAGATTCTTAAGAAACACAATATGCAAAATTTTACCATCAAGCTCTCAAATAAACTATTTCATTAAAAATAATTATCGTAAAATTATTACTACATTGTACTTTTATACATGGTAATGATAACTCATTATTTTATTAAATATAATTATCAAAAGTTATAAATATTTTATGAAAGAGCTAAATATGCTAAATGCAGTGGCTAATTTGAAACATTGCACATAATCGCTGCTGAATTTAACAAAACAAGTACAAGTTCTAAAATTATGCCAAATAAATCTGTGGAAATGGCAGAAGTAACGTAACGGGTGGGGAACTACATGTCGTCGCTTTAATAGAGTGAATAGAAAGCACAGAATTGATAGAAGCCTCAACCAATGGAGGAAAAAAGGAATATAAAATCATTGGTTAACATAATTGTATACATTGGAGCATAGACATGAACACTATGTAATGTAACATCTTAACAAAGATTAAATGCTTTGTGGCCTCTATAACTAAAGAATATTTTCAAGCCAATGAGTATGTATTATATATATGGTTTTAAATAGTCTAACTTACTGTAGTCACACAATCTTCCAGTGTACTGTGCAAAACAATCACATGTATATCCATCCACGTGATCTACGCACGTGGCGTTGAAGCATGGATTAGATGCACACTCGTCAATATCTAGAAGTAAAAAACATACAATAGCATTGATTTGATGGATAAAACTCTTACATCAAATAGACTTTTTCTTTCTAACTAAAATCATCTGATTTTTTTGTATTATGTCGTGGATGTGGAAATGGAATGGCAAGACAAAACACACGTGTAAAATGACGAACCGGCACGTAAATATAAAATTTCTAACTGGAAAAACAGACAAAATTCCTGTGGTGTGATGATAAATGGGCTGTACATATATTTTTTTCTCTGCAAACACAATTGTTGACTTATCGGAAGCCAGTGGAAAAACATAACAGAAGTATTAGCTTACGATATCAATTTATTACAGATGTTTTACAACAAATAACAAATATATAACTAAGGAATGTATGGACGACCCACGGAAACATTGCCTTTTGGAACGCCAGATGAGCTTTACATATCTGATACTGCAATTTATAACCGGCTATTAGCATCTCAGCTATAATCTATTTAGTACGGTATTGCAAACTGTCCATACATATTTGAATGTCAAGGAATTCCGGTCCTTTATTCACAGTAAAGTATATAGCGCTGTTACGTCCCAATATAAGCAAATACAAATTTGGGGATCACTTAAATGTGCATCATCATCGTTCGTGATGACTTTCTAGATGTTCAGCAATACGTTTAGCAATAGCTTTGTATTTGGAGTTCAGTCTATGAGTACAACATCGTCACATTTGTATGATATTGAACTGAAGTAGACACGTATTATTATGAAATATATATGTGTGGCAGCGTTCAGTATGTCTGGAAAAAGTGTTTTAAGCTTACATGTTTCTATAGTTTGACTCACAAATACAACCAAGTAATGAATCATAAAGCAACACGGTATCGACGGGAAATTTTTTACTCAGTAGATTAATATAAGCTATGAGGACGCTTAGAAAATGAACATACACTAAGCATCTCACCGTCCCCAAAAATACTACCATCCCTTTAAAATACCCCAACCCCAAACCCACTCAACACTTAGGACCATGCGAGGTAGAGGAGAACAAAACACGGTATTCCGGAGGGTACCGCCCAGAAATGATCTGTTACTGATAATATGCGAAATGTTTGAAAGGGTAAAAAAATGTCTTACCTACCTAGTCACCAACTCATGTTTGTCTCACAATATCGCATTTTGAATGAGATACAGTCAAACATGTGATAGTAACCTCCTTTGAATATAGCCATCTTGTCGATAAAGGGCAATTTTTGAAAAACCGTCAAAGCTTATTTAGAACGAAGTTACACCCGAATAAAAGTCACCTGTCAATTTTAGGCAACATTATGTATTACACAAAAGTGACATTTGTTCACTGGTTTGACTGTACTTACGATATTTGAAGATAATGTTCATAATATGTTTCAGTTTTTTATACTTACCAACATCACAATCATATCCTGCCCAGCCAGATAGACAGTCGCACGTATATTGGTTTAACAGGTTATTGCAAGTTGCATTATTCATGCATGGATCACCAGCGCATTCATCAATGTCTACAAAATATGATATACAACTTCATTACATTGGGAAAGAAATGTGTACAAGCTTTGGCCAAATCGTAGGTACATATAAAATGTTACTAAAAGTAGTTTTATTAATAAGAAATACGTCAAATGAAATCAACGATTTAACTAAAAATCGGACCAGGGTTTTGACGTTTCAAATGCATTTTCCTTTAAATATTTTGAATACTAAAAACAGTGCAAATACAAGAGACCATGCCAAAAGGCTCCTGGTACCAATGACCAGTGTCAACGCCTACAAATACACTTTCTTCCCTTCTAGCATTCGAATCTGGAACAGCCTTCTAGAAGCGACTATCATGGCCAAATCCTTTGATGTCTTCAAGACCAGGAAGGTTGCGCCACGGCCTTAAATCTGGAGCAATTTATTTTGACCCTGGTTGCAACCATTTTCACGCTTTACCCCTTGCGCGTGTAAACACAATGTCACAATTAAGCGACAATGATCCAGAAGTGTCCAACACACTACCCAGAGGAAGAAGAAGTGCGCATTTAATTTCATGTTACTTACCGACATCACAGTCTGTAGATTGCCATCCGGGTACACAAAGACATGAGTACATATCTCGTCCATTGACACAAGTGGCACCGTTCTGACACGGGTTTGACAAACACTCATCGACATCTGTAAAACAGTACAATATGTAAGAGCATGATCTTCTTCTTTATAAAGCTCCCATTTGCTTAATTAGATCAGCTACGTGAGAAGTACTCACATTCCGCACGCAACAAACTGTTCAGCATGTCAGCCCAACTTGCAGTTTTCCAAAGGCCTTTTAAGGCCAATGGTGTCAAAGTGGCTAAACTCTAAGACTTTGATTTTTCTACGCTTTTCGCATCTTGTATTCATATCAATCAAACCCATTGCTATTTTGTAAAAATATCTTACGTTCTTAACGCAATTCAAAATTTGCCCAAATTTTCATAAAGAAATTCTTCCTTAAAGTGGAACTCCAAATCTGTTCCTTTTTTAATAGATGTTGAAACACAGGTAAAATTAATGGGTTTAAGCTTAATAATATACAAGCCTATTGATGAATTACGTTATATGAATATGATGAATTCAGGTGTTAATATTCATTAATCTACTTCATTTTCAAATCGCTTTTAATAGTTTGTCTTGCCAATGTTCACCGGACATACAGAACATCCATCAATTCTTGTGACTGAACCTTTTGTAACACTTAAAATAGAGTCAAACCATAATCTGGTTTTAAAGCGTTTTCTGACCTTAATAAGAATTAATTTGGAATTCGGTCAACGTATTACCAAACTATAAGAATACAAAACAATGGTTTAATTCAAACCAAATGGAACAACACCAAGTTGTATAATTAAGATATTTCACAAAATAGAAAGCTGGCGAGGTTTCAAGGACTTGAAGCAAAGTCTTACAAGGCTTAAGAACGCTTGACACTATTCTAAATGAGTTAACACGTATTACACTAATGCTTAACAATGTGGAAAGCAAATTTTATCATCATGACTCCACAAAACATTAATACTTCTTATTATAAAAACCAATGCCTTTTTCCCAGTGGATATTCATACGAGTATACATGAGCTACGTTTGTCTGCCAAAAGGACAGCTTTTACACTTTCATCATTTTACCTTTGCCTATTAATTCTAAATAATTATGATGATCCCATTGATATTTATACAGTTCATACAGACAAAATCTTATGTCCCTGTTCAACAAATGAGTACAGATGAAAGGTTAAGATTGACCTTAATTGAATATAACGCGATCTTTTACGATATGACTTATTACATTTTATTATCAAAAATAGTATAATTTTTTTCTTTGCTAAATCATCAATAATGTTGTCATTGTATATGTCCTTTATTATTTTACTAAAAAAATATAACTATGTTTTTGTCTGTTTTTTAACAATTCTTCTCAAAACTTAAAAAAAAATACCTGTACTACATGTGGTTCCTTGCCAACCACTTGTACAGTCACATTGGAACTCGTCCAGCAGGTTGCGACAGTTGGCACCATTTTGACAAGGGTTACTTTCGCACTCGTCAATATCTGCAACAAATAATATAAAATACAATGTTAATGATAATATTCACTGTTTTACTAAAATAATTCATTATAAGAAGTAGTAAAACTGCTTTACACCATTTGTTTTACCTTTAATGCAATCAGTCGCAGCTCGTTGTTGTGATAGCAACCAGAATTCGTTTAAATAAAGATATATATCAAAACATCTTAAAGAATTGTTGTTGACAGGACAACAAGCTCTGTGACTGAATTGCACTAAAAGTAAATCATACATATGTACAAAAAATAAAGCTATCAACCACCGAGATGTGAAAAATATAAAAGAGACAATAATATAAATTATCCTATAATGTGTTGTGGTTCTTACTCAAGGGCTAGCTCCACTTCCACCTTATATTATAAAACCATCACAATATGTCATCAATATAAACAATTTAGTGGTTATCTTTAAGCTATTCAAGCAGGTGTGTTTTCTAGTACCCACCTGTATCACAGTCGATTCCTTGCCATCCAGCGGAACAATCGCACGTGTAATGATTTAGAAGGTCGTTGCACGAGGCACCATTCTGGCAGGGGTTACTTGCGCATTCATTTATATCTATAAAATCAAATAAGCTAAAAATAAATCACATAAATGATAACATTGTTCAACGCCTGCTTAAAGTTGTAAATATTGAAAATCAAAGGCACGTGGTAAAACAAAACAGTTGATGATCCGAACAATTAAGATACATGTGTTAAGTTAATAGCTAAGAGACTTCTTAACCAATATCATACTCTTGGGTTAAATTTTACAGGCAATAATTGCTATTCAAATTTAATCGAAGTTTCATAGAATCGCGTCACCAAACTTTAACTCAGATTTTAACTCAACCTCTAATATAACCCAGTGCTTGAAATTAACCACTATTTATACAATTGGGTGAAATGTTGTCCACATGAGACTTACGTGTTCGTGTCTTCAGGGAATATTTTTACTGTTAATTGATAATGAAAGAATGGAATCTGATTCCTGTATTCATTTATTTATTCTTTTTTATTTACTTATTTATTTATTATGTAAAATCTTACCTATGTTACAGTCTGTACCAGTCCAGCCCGCGACACAATCACATGTATACTGGTTCTGTAAGTTGTTACATACGGCTCCGTTCTGACAGGGGTTGCTCAGGCATTCGTCTATATCTAAATTAAAATAAATGAAACAATCTTGTACAATTTTATAACAAAAATAGATTTCTAATTGTAAAATATACCGAACACTTACCGTTACCTTTTATCAGTTTGCCGGGTGCTTCTATGGTCGGCAGAGTAATGGTCACTGACTGGTATTTACCGTTATGAGTTCAAATCCCACCCGGATGTGTTGGAACTGTTTATCTAGATTACGGGAGGTCATTGCTACTATAAGTGCAAGTTTATTAACCTGTCAAAGCTGAATAATTACACGGTTGCTGGATGTGATTATGTTTAGCTTCGTATCACAGTCGATAGTTTTCGTTTATTTTACCGTAGTTATGGAATGTTCCAATCAACGTGTTTATATAACGGTAAAACGAAAATTATCGTATAACTTACGAAAGTCATCGAATTTCACCGAAGCTAAACATAAACGCAAATCATTGACCGTATAAATTGCAGCTTTGACAGTGAAATACCAGTTAACGACTAGTACCCAATAAACACGGATTTTGTTATCTCAAAACTTTATACAAATCGTAAATATTCTATTACATTGTAAACTTGTTACTCTCGGCTGGACATACAATTCGTTTTAAATCATACTTAGGAAAGAATGTATGTATTTTAAGCAAACTAAATTGTTACCTGAATTCAAATATTGCTTAATTTATAAAATGTCAAAGAACAGTCAAATTTCCCTTCAAATATTTTTATATAACTGTCAATTTCCCAACAATTCTTTAAAATAGAATGCGTTAACCAAATAATTTATTTTTTACTTCACGTTAAACGCAAGAGCTCGCGCGCGCATTTTTAAAACATTCGCTTCATTGATTTCCATTGAATTGTTTCAGTATTCTCTTTTTCTTTTTGTAAAATGTACTTCCAATAACTGCAACTAAAATAATCGAATCGAATTTCAACCAATATTTAAAACATCGGACATTTTCTTGTCTGTACGTTTATATGTCAAGAAAATTGATCTATTTTCTTGATGCGCATGTAGCACGCATAACACATACCGACGTCACAGTTTGTACTTTGCCAGCCGCCTGTACAATCACACGTGTACATGTTCACTAAATCATTACACGTGGCACCGTTCTGACAAGGATTAATGGCACATTCGTTGAAATCTGAAGTATAAAATTAAAATGTCATAAGAAGGAATATTGCCATACCGTTTCAAAAAAGTTAAATAAAAGGCTGCATCGGCCATTTTATTGCAAAATGCAATTAAAATAAAACAAATGAGGTCAAACGAAGGCACTGTGTTCTGAAAGGGGAATTTCATTATACAGCGACTAACCTGTGGAATATTGTAACTCCCTGGTTATGGTCGTTGACTAGCAATGACTAGACCCCCGGCGCTAAAAGTTCGATTCCCATCCGGTACAAAGCAGATATTATAATTTGAAGAAGCAGTCTTGTTAGCTCACGAACAGTCGATTGTACTACCCGTTTGTGCACCTTTAGAGCGCGATTCTCAAAATGACCCTTTAAGTAACTGTTGGTGCTATAATTTGTAGTTTATCAGTCCTTATTTTAGATGATCAAAACACAATGTTTGACTGGACAAATATAAGAGACAATGTAACAAAACTAATAATAAATTTACCAGTTTCACAGTCTATTCCAACATACCCAGCTACACAGTCACAGGAGTATTGATCTCTACCGTTCACACACGTGCCGCCATTCTGACAAGGGTTCGATAAGCACTCGTCGACGTCTGGAATTAAATGAATTTATAATTATACACCTATGTAATATTTTCCCATTTAAACAATCGTATCAAATATGATTGGTCATTGATATTCTTAATGTAAATGTGACACTTCAAAGTACCAAGATGATATATATCTATTAGAAGTGCAATTCGTATTTCTGTAAAATCGATAATGGGATACCACCAGAATTCCAAAATATATTTGTCAGCTCCCCAAAAAGTAGAATAAACATTGAGATTTAATTGTAATTTAAAGCAAAAATGATATTTATCGCGGTTAAATTTTTTGAATCGCCCCCTGAACATTGTGATAATTGGTTTTATATGAGACGAGCCCCTGCTACCTTTGCAAAGTTTTATGGTTTTGGTTACTATAATAAAATGCTATTATTTCACCAAAGTCATCATTACATTACCTTGGTCGCAGTTGGTGCCCTGCCATCCAGAGGTACATGTGCATGTATATCTATCAATCAAATTGTTACATTGGGCACCATTCACACAAGGGTTACTATCGCATTCATTGATGTCTGAAAAAAAACATAAGAAACTAATATAGATAAGGGCTGACAAAAAAATGCTCAGTGTTTGTCCTTAAACTACCCAGGGATGCTATATTATGGGTAGGTAGTTTGGTAGGTATTTGTTTGTTTCATTTTTTTTAACAAATACTGAGTAAAGACACATAGTACATGTATTACACTTGAAAGCAGACGTTTTCGTTTGACATGAATTTATAAGCGCTAGTTAGACACAGACAGCATAGTTTTTTAAAACGTGAATAACGGGAAAATTTTGCGTACCGAAAAGGACAATTTGCGGTCCTCGTGCTGAAAAAAATCAAACCAGGAAAAACTACACAAATTGAGAGAAGAGATATAAATGTACAGTTCTCCTATATCTGTGTGTGGCGGCTTTGAAATGACCATATAGCTATCGAATAGGCCATTAAACAATAGATAAACACATCTCACAAACGATTTAAATTTCTGTACGTACCCGTCTCGCAGTTTGTGTCAGTATATCCCGGGGCACAATCACAGGTGTAGCGATTTTCTAAATTGTTACAAACTGCTCCATTCTGACACGGTGAGGAGTCACACTCGTTAACATCTAGATAAAGAAAAAAATATTGAAACGAATCATTTTTAAGTTTGAATCTATGAAATAAATGTCTGGTATAAGAACGAAATAATTGCCATAGCAAATCAATAATAGGTATTAAGTACACGTAAAGTAATCGATATTCTTAATAGCAATGGAAATGCACTGTCTTTAATTTTCCTGAAATGTTTCAGTATTTTTGGCAACAGAAAAGTTAAACTCTTTTTAAGAAAAGTTAGTTTATATTTTTTTCAGAAAAAATGGATACTAGCCTTTTAAAGAGTTATTTGCATATTCGAAACTGCCCTACAGTCGATAGGTTAAAGAAAATAAAAAAATCAGGACAAATCCATGCACGAATTTACTACATATCTCACTTTTCTTTTGGAGTTTTTTTAAAATAAAGCATGCATTTTAGCGTTTAAACGAAAGTTAATGCAAATGAAATGAAATGATACGACTGCAAACGTTATAATGAATAAAAACATAGAAAGATACGTACCTACGTCACAATTCGTTCCTTGCCAACCGGAAGCACAGGTGCACGTGTATCGATTCTGTTCATTACTGCATTGAGCGCCATTTTTGCACGGATTACTCGCGCATTCGTCAACGTCTGATCGAAAACAAACGATGTAAAGTAGTTATAAATTTAATTGGCATGGACAAAAGGGTTATAAATCTGCATTTTAGCAAATAAAAATATTTTGTTTATGCATATAGTTTTAAGTATAGTGCGATTTTATTGAACTGTCAATATAGGATTAAACTTTCATTTCTGGTCGTTTATCAATGTGTAAACTCTCCCAGACCTCATAACACATTGAATAAAGCCCGAACGACCAGAATGAAAGTTTAATCCTTTTATTTCCAATCAAATTCAATCGTTTTATTCAATTCTTACAAATGTCGGACACGAACCGCTAAAACTCTTTAGCTGGTGAAAGTAGTCCGTCGACGATGTACACAATCAAAAGGTTTCCGATTGAAAAGGGGTTTATCGAAGTGTACACTCCCTCAATTGGCCAATCAAAATACGTAGATTTGTAAGAATTGGAAATAAAGCTGAACAATTACACGCTCGCTGAATGTAATTATGTTTATTTTACCGTTAGAGAATGTCCTATTTCGAATTATGTAGCGCATCGTTCAATACATGATAATACATTCAACAACGGGTATAACAACAAGTATTGTATAGAATACGAAAGTAATCGAATCCTAACGTAACCAAAAACAAATGCAAGCATTGACTGTGAAATTATGCATCTAGGACAGTTTAATAAAATCGCAATATACGAAGGGTGATCAGTGAGTCCTTGGACAATCTTATGGTAATCGTATAGCAAAAGTTGTATAAATATCAAGATTTTTATTTGATATTAATGAATATAAAATGATAAAATGTACAAATATTTTCTGCGAATAGACTTTAATATGCACGTGAACTCGATCACCATAGCAACGATTGTCAACATAGCAACCGAAGATCAAAATCATGATATTAGGATTATAATTCTACACTGCATCAAAAAAGGTGAACGGTCAAAGTACACTCTTTTTTTCACTGTATTTAGAAAAATGAACGGTATAGTTCACTAGTTTTTCATGTACATGTATTTAGAAAGGCGAACGGTCAAAGTTCGCTTCATTTTCAAATACAACATCTTCGAGGTCGATTTCAATATTCAATCATTGACAATTAATTAATAAACAATGTCAATTTTATTTGATATATCTGCATTATCTAATTTATAACCCTTTGCCATTTTGTACTTATCTGCCAGTGCTCTGTTCAGTTTTATCAACATTAGACAAAGACTAACTTTGTGACCGGTTCTAAACGAACGACCATGACTGGTAGTCGTCGTTTCGTTTATAACACATTTGTATCTGAATTTGGGATGTTTGACTGTTCTTTGATCAACTTAACAAGCAAATTGTAATTTCACCAACATGTTTTTTGGTACTTCAAATAAAGAATGCAGAGAAATCTGGTTGCTCGTGCAAAAATTAAATCAATTTCATTACAAGGTACAGAAGCGAGCAAAACATAGATTTTGTTAAACAGTACAAAGCAATAATGTATACATGTAAGCAATCAGATTAAAGATACCAGGCAATAAACTTGGTAACAAAAACATAAGTGAATGGATAAACAGCAAACTCCAATTTTATAACCTATTCACTGTCAGAGTCCTTGTCAAATTCAAGTTGTAGATTTCTATATTTGTTTCAGTGCGTTAAACGCCGTATTCAACGATATGTCAGTTACAAATGACGACCTTACCAGTTTTCCTGGATTATATTCTAACCAGTACTAAAACAAAGCATGCAGCTTCACCACACATGGAGACAAATCTATATTTCAAACAAATTTTCATATAAGGACGTGGCCTGTCTGATAACAAACCCAGTGCACTATAACCACTGAAACACGGCCGCGGCCCTGATGTTTCATAGATTTTAAATGAAGACAACATTTTAAAGACAGCTATCATTATCCACTGCTGGTGATGATGTTTATAAAAATTACCTGTTT
Organism: Lutraria lutraria; assembly: GCA_964023205.1. Taxonomy (NCBI): domain Eukaryota; kingdom Metazoa; phylum Mollusca; class Bivalvia; order Venerida; family Mactridae; genus Lutraria; species Lutraria lutraria. Next base: position 5,428,636 of record OZ026848.1, read on the forward strand.
CGCAATGTGTTCCCTGCCAGCCCCCAGCACATGTACACGTGTAACCATTGACTCCATCAACACACTGGGCCCCATTCTGACAAGGGTTGCTGGCGCATTCGTTAATATCTAAAACAACATAAACTTGTTTCAATAATCAAGGAAAAACAAGGCACATGCGAACAAAATAAATCTTGTACACTCAGTCAAATCTGTGTTGAAAGCCATCCCCTAATAAAGGACACCCTGTGAATAAAGGTCATTCTTTTATAACCCGTCGTCGATTACTTAGAACAAAATGACCTTCTAATACAGACTACCTGTCAATAAGGGCCAACATAGTCTGTCACAATGATGGCCGCTGTTAACATGTTTGACTGTAATTTGTTTACTTATAGGTAGGTAAGTAAGTTTATTGACTTATACATATATACATGTATCTCATCAAGTATAAAGTACAAATACATATGAAACAACATAATAACACATGGTATAGTAGTAATGGTATGACATGTAGTAAAGCATTTAAATTATACGGAGAATGAACAGTTTGACACTTATAAAATATTACAACGACACTGAATATTATAAATTAACAATGGCAAACTTGCAATTGGAACTATCAAAACTGTTAAAACAATTTGTAGAAATTTCACATCTAATATAATATAGTATTTCTATTATAATTTGCCTGAAAAATATATCTACTTAAATTCCTAATAATGTTTATATTTTTAGACTGTAACAGTTCAATAAATTTCATCATATTTGGTCTAACATAATAATGAAGTTTAATGTATTTATTACGCAAGTCACTATAAGCACTGCAAATAAGAATAAAGTGAAACTCATCTTCAACATCATGTGTATTACAAAGCTGGCATTATCTTAAATGTTTATCTATCATATTCCTTCCATATCTACCAGTTTCAATGCTTAGGTTATGCTAATATAACTCATGATTATGATAATTAGTCCTTTTTACAAGTCTTTTTCATCTAATTGTAATTAATTCAATGATTTATTGCATTTGATTTAAATATTTTAGCAGTATAACTATCAAGTCAATGATCACGTCTTTAAAACAAGTATTATAAAACGTTTCATTAATGATTATAGTGATGAATGAAAATTAGATAATAAAACTAAAATATTTTTTATTTCGAGCAATGTGATTAACTTTCAGAGATCATCATTCATCTAGTTCTCACCAAATGGAAACTCAGTTCAGCAACTATCATGAATGTACAAAAAAAATCACTCACCAGTCTCACAGTCTGTTCCAGAATAACCAGCGACACATTCGCACTCATATTCGTTCTGTTTATTAACACAATTGGCACCATTTTGACATGGACTGGACTCACATTCATTGACATCTGATAAACAAAAAATAAATAAAAAAACATTAGCACTCTTATTGCAATAATGTATAAGAGTATGTCTCCAAATAGGTAAACACTCAGTCAAAACATGACTTTTTCTTCCGTTAAAATCTTAAAATAAAAAGGCAATGTTACTGAGATCATTTTTTTTCATTTCATTTAAGTTGTATTGTGTCTTATCCTAATTTCAAATCTCAAGTTATTATTAGTTACAGCTGTATTGTGTCTGAGAATAATTCCAAATCTCAAGTTAAAGCTGTATTGTGTCTGAGAATAATTCCAAATCTCAAGTTAAAGCTGTATTGTGTCTGAGAATAATTCCAAATCTCAAGTTAAAGCTGTATTGTGTCTGAGAATAATTCCAAAACCCAAGTTGAAGCTGTATTGTGTCTGAGAATAATTCCAAAACCAAAGTTAAAGCTGTATTGTCTCTTAGAATAATTCCAAACCTCACGTGTCTGAGATTAATTTCAAATCTCAAGCTATATGTGTATTGAAACACAATTTGATCTAAATTATCAAGTTGTAGTTTATGTATTTCTATAAGTCGTCTTAAGATTCATCAATACATGAAGTTCTACAATATCTTTTATTTGCTTTTATATCATATCGAAATAATATAAGCTATTAGTGAAAATAAAGTTTTTATACAGTGGATTATATAAATAATATTTACATAACATTGATATAATCTACGATTACCTTGATCACAATCAGTTCCGGTCCATCCACCGGTACAAGAGCACGTGTATCTATTCACCAGATCATTACACACCGCACCGTTCTGACAAGGGCTGCTTGCGCATTCATCAATATCTGTGTGTTTGAAAACAATACCATGTATACAACATTTAGTACAAGACCTAAATACATCAAGCTCAGAATATTTTGTCCGTAAACAGACATGCAACATACAGTACACCCTCTCCAGAGTGGTCCTCTCTTGAGCAACACTCTTCCTTGAACAACAGTACTGGTTTTACCCACTGCATAGTTTAACTATAAATTTAACCTCTCAAGAACAACGACCACTCAACAACAAAATAAGTTTTCTTCTCCAGAAGGGTGTTGCTTTGGAGAGCTTAAACTGTACATGATAAAAATGTATACAAGTTTGTTTAAAGTTCATATTAGTCATGTTAAGTACCACTATTTACATGTTGATGGTGTTTATAAACAAATGTGATATTTTTATTATAGCATACTACATGACATGAATAACAATAGACGATAAAAATTACAAAAAAAAACAACAGCTTAACCGATTTTCAAATGAAATTATGTAGACTCTATCCAAAACGTTGCACCAAAAATGTGAATATTTTTCATTTCTAGACTGGACTTATTGATTTTCAAATTGTACAAATCCAATATCATAAACACCATTAAGGGTTTTTTCGATATCAATTTAGGATGAATTTCATTCGCCCGGGTTTGTAGTCGCGTTTTCTACAATTATACCATTGGTCATACAGTTACTACCTTATACATAATTGGACTATAAAACCCATATATCGTTAATATCAAACTTAACTGTGATAAAAGGATATAAATAAACTTTAAAACTAGGTCATCACGTGACACCAATTGACCAATCAATTTGCTAGGAATAATCGAATTAGAAGAAATTCAGATGAGGTTACCTGTTTGGCAGGTGGCCCCAGAGTATCCAGGAGCACATGTACAAGTATAGCGATTCTGTAAGTTATTACACTGAGCCCCATTTAAACAGGGAGCTGGTGCACACTCGTCCACATCTGGAATTAAATTATCATTGTTAATGAATTGTTTATTAAAATGCTGAGTTATATTATCAATATATTTGTGGGCAAGAATGATGATGATATTGTAAATGATGATGATGTAACTGATGATGGTGACCGTCGAAGTGGTGATGATGATAATGTAAATGATGATGCTATTGATTGTGTTGGCCGTTAAAATGGTGATGATGATATTGTAGTTGATGATGATGATGCTGTTGATGGTTTTGGGCCTTTTGGCAGACTAGGCGGTGATGATGATAATGTAGATGATTATTATGATGATATAGTGATAGCCGTAAAAGTGGAGTCGATGATAAAAATGATGATGAAAATATCTAGAAACCTACGGCATGTGATCTCAAAGGTAAAGACGAAGTTCACCAAAGGAACAAAAGGAGAACAGACTGTATGAACTTTTTGCTTAAAGGTTCGGAATCAGAAATCTGCAGAACTATATCATTTTACACTTGCTGTCTTTACATGATTGTTGCAATCGCTTGTATAAGATTTGCAATTACTTTAATGATCTTTTGGAATCGCTCAATTTTTTCTATATCCAACTATTGGATTCCTTTTAATACCGTTGTACTAAGACAGTGGCTTGATCAGAAGGATTTGAATTATGACAATAGCTGAAGCTGTTCGCATGGAAACAATTCTACAATAAAAAATAAAATACCTTGATCACAATCTGTGCCCTGCCATCCACCAGTACAGGAACATGTGTAACGATTCTGAAGATTGTTACACTGGGCTCCGTTCTTACAAGGGCTTCCGGCACACTCATCTACGTCTGTTAGATACATTTCCCATTAAAAGCAAATTATTATGAAAACAATGTTTAAAAAAACAAAATCCCCTAAAGGGCTCGGTAACACGGAAATGTAGCATGTAACAATATTATTGCCAACAATGACTATTTCAGATATTTTTTTGTTCAAAATCATGCCAATGTATCAACGCGACGAGGAATTCATAAACTATATATACATAAAGGCATCTTTTACAGTCAGAGGAGACTTCCTGACATAATGACGACTAAACTATTGAGTCCATTAAAGATATAATAGGACTTGAAATATTACACTGACCACAGAAATTGACCAGCAAAATAAAACTGAAATATTGTTAATAACTTCAGAGTGTTCTTAATTCTAAACCTTAAAAGACATCTAAAATGGATCTTTTTTTTCTTAAAAAAATGATGGTTTGATAATCATCGTAGTATGGTACCTTGTTCACAATGGGTTCCCTGCCATCCACCTGTGCAGCCACATCTGTATCCGTTGACTAAGTCAGTACATTGTCCTCCGTTCTGACATGGGCTGCTGGCACATTCGTTGACATCTGCAATGGAGTGAATGATTTTTGTAACAAAGATCACATTACAGGTTTAATAATGCCATGAACAATTCTGTAGTCGTCAGTCCTACTGATTTGACCTAACACAGTACATTGAAGAATAGCACATAACATATGGTAATGCTAATTAGTTTTTCAGACATTCGACGTTGTACGTATATCGCACGTTGTAAAACGACTTGGAGGAAGTTCATGCACTTACACAGAACTCTGACTTTAGTCTCAGTGCCATTACAGGTATATTCACAATCTCAATTACTACTGCAACGGATGTACGTTACCATTGTTATACATGACGTCATTGCCGAAAAACAGCCGAATTATTTTTTTCAAAATCAATATAACAAATCAAGCAGATGTGTTAGCGGCTAAAATGATATTTAGTTATTCACAATTTGACTAAACACATCATTCTGACAGGGTCTGATCTAGAGCTTCATTGCATGTGACACACGCCCAATGCGTATGTCTTGACAGGTATGTATTATAATACAAAATGTTTACTTACTCGTCTGACAACTGGTTCCAGAATACCCAGCAGCACATGAACAGGTGTACTTATTTCTTCCATTGGTACATTGTCCACCATTTTGACATGGGTTGGATGCACATTCATTCACATCTAAAAGAGGAAAACAAGTCTCCGTAAGACACACGTTTGACCTCAATTTTCATTTGATCTCCAGTGAATTTTCGATACCTTTCACGACGGTTGGAAGGCGATCGTACATTCTACGGCAGTTGGTTAGCAACTGGAAAGGTATTCAATGTGTTTAATCATTATCATGAAACATCTATTGATGGTTCAGCTGTTTTTATTTAACTTTTACGCCATTTGAAATGTTGTGAATATACTATGATTTAATATTAATGATCCTATATGTCCCTGATTACCTTGATCACATCTAGTTCCAGTCCAACCGCCAGTGCAGGAACATGTGTATCTGTTCACCAAATTATTACAAGCTGCACCATTCTGGCATGGGTTGCTGGCACATTCGTTGATGTCTATTTAGATAGAAAAAAATATAAAACTTACAATTAAGAAAATTCAGACAATGTCTCTCTATGTGAGATTGTAGGCAGTTGCTTACGGCGGATGGGTCTAGTACTGGTTCTTCCCAGGGACGATGTTTAGGTGAACTGTCCGCCTCATAAGTCTCTGACTGTTGAAAAGGGGCGTAACACTCGTAACAAACAAAACAAAAGATACGAGAATACTTTGTGAAGCGCAAGACAGTCATAAGAAAGGTTATACATTGCGGAAGTAAACTATACAGTATTTCCATATTTATTTCAGATTCATACCAAATCTGGAATATTACTACCGCCATAATATGACATTTTGTAAGTTGATTTGTAAGAATATAAGTTGCTGTCCCAGTTCCCTTAAGGAATCCTTTTACACAGCTTCATTACGGTTTGACAGGCTTGCAAACTGCCCGTAATTCATTTCAATATCAAATTGTCTAAAGCATATTCGAATCGCAATAGGAAACTATTAAGCCAATAATGAAAATGTTTGCTTAACATTATTGTAAAACAGTATGCCACAGACATGCAAGAATTGTTACCTATTTCTATTGGCTTATAAGAAAAGTTTTTTTTCAAATTATACACCAACCTCTTTATCGGCTGCACAAAAATTAGATTATTTGAAATGTGTGTCTACCTGATGTACACGTGGTTCCGGTGTACCCGGCTGCGCATGTGCAGGTAAATTTGTTGAGCTGGTTGTTACATCGTCCGCCATTTTTACATGGGTTACTGGCACACTCGTTTACATCTGTAAAATATGGAAACAATGAAAGAAAAAATTGTCCCCTTAGAATTTAAAGGACCTATCTTGCTCTTTCTTATATAGATCGGTGCTTTTAATTCTAAAGTGATGATTAATTCAACTTTATCATCTATGATTTCCTATTCTTTTACATGTTTCATGTACAAAGTCGAGATGTTTTATTCGTCGCTCGGTCGGCGCGCATGAATCTTTATGTACTACATTTTTCTACATCCGCCATGCAATCGGTAAACTAATTCCCGTTCCATGTTGCAGTGATAGTCTACATGTAAGTTGGGTTTCTATGTGTTATTCCAGTACTTTGATATCTAGTTGTATTTACATATAAATGTGTGCTCTTATCTTAGTAAAATATACAATAATAACTGCATCAATACGATAATCACCTTCATTCGTGTGCATCTAGTATCATTAAATCATTATATACTTAAGAATAAAGGACTGGTCCGAGTTGAGGTGTCCTCGATTATTTTGAAAACAGTAAAGCTGTAATTTAGCTTACCATATATCGTCCTTTATAGGTGTAGCAAAATGTACCAACAAATGAGTCGTAGCGACGTGTTTTCCAATGATACCATTTTTTATCAATGCAATATTATTAACTAAGCAGGTACTGCAGTAATTGTAGCCCGAGCAAGATCTGTGTCCATAAAGTATATGTGTATACTAGTAGACAGGTCTAGTTATAATTAACAGTCGTTTTAGCGTATGTGTGATTTTTTTCAAAGCATAATGGCCATCCAGACCGGAAGAAAAACAAACAGGGCATGGTCGCCATGGAAATATTTACCTGACGTACACGTGGTACCCGTCCAACCGGACGCACAGGTGCACGCGTAGCCGCTACCACTTGCTCTACATGCCCCACCATTCTTGCACGGACTGCCTCCACAGGCTACAAACACATGCATCAAACTATTTAGGTATTGCACCCATAATACTGTACCAATTAAGACGCAAAAACAATAAAACAAAAATAACATTAACCTGGTAACGCTGTTGTTTTTTTTTGGATAGAATTGCCCTGAAAACTTTTCATTTTTGCAGCAGAATTTATTTTTAAAACAATTACTATAGTTGTTGCACTTAATGAATAATCGAAAATATCAAGTTCTACAGAGCGCGACAACCGTGTTTTTCCGCTAGAAAAATTAAAGCTAGGCCTTATTCACGAAAATTAATATAAAAAACAGCTGATTTATCCTACATATAGAAGAATATTTTATCTAACAAACCTCGCCAAGCGTACGAGCAAATATTTTGTGACGACCATGTTCGTAAATGAAAAGTTTCGCCGTAGTTATTTTGCTAAAATATACATGCACTGAGTAAAATAATTGTATAAAACTCAGGGTACATACGATCTGTGTCATAGATAGAGATATGCCAAGTTCCGCCGCATTTTTCTCTGGAATTTCCTGGACATGTGTGAGTACAACCTGTGCCTTTAGGGTAATTCCGTATTGTGTTTCCACAGAAACACTCGACAGTGTACTGCAAATACCATATCAACAAGTGTGAATATACACGGATTGGTGAGTATTATTTTACTACCTAGCATCTTAAAAAATAAACGGAACTACCGAATAAATATATAAATAATGCTATTACAAGGCAGTCTCAATCACCATAGGTTTTGAAGTATAGATAGAAATCGAGCAGTGAGTCGTGACGGAAGGTCATGGACTGTTCCATTCTTTAAAATAGGGATAAGTAATGCAATGACCAAGTACATTACTAAACACGACCTTATATTTGTAGGCTACTGTTGGCCTCTTACAGTAAGAGGCCTAGCTACGGGGTCCTGAAATCAGTGCGCCGCACTAGTAACATATTATTAAACTGAATTGTGTTTTTCGTGTCCTTAATCTTGCCACTATTTTTTTCAAATAATGCATTGCTCGTGATTTCGGTGCATTTATGTTTTGAAAGGTATATATATCATATGCAATCAAAATCAAATTCTGTTCAAATAATGTTCCTAAGTATGTAGAGGATGTCATGCTATATAACTTAATATAATGAAGCAAATTATTAGATTCTGACAGTGGCTCAAGTACAGATACTGCTACATTTGTAATGAACGCAGTAATTGAAATTTCATAAAATTACCGGAAATGAAATTAAATGAAATACATATGAAATTCATTCCAAATATTGAAATAAAATTTTGCAATAATAAAATGCCAGTATCAAATAAAAATGGATAGGAAAAACGTTCAAATGTGTTTCGAACCCATAGCATCTTGACTACCAGGCTTCAAAAGTAAAATGGTTGGCGCCTTTACCGATCACGCTACGCACTTAGTCTCAGCTATGACGGTCAAATAACTGAGTTTTATATATTACGGAAACCTACGAAACGTTCCGAAAAGCCACTCACCCTACAAAATGGACTTAGCTGATCTTTGATCATTCACAGGTCGTTGTCGGACTATAGCTATTGTATCCACAGGTGGCTGTATCAGTGTTTGGTCCACAAAAAAAAAAAAAAAAAAAAAATCCCGTGAAAAAAGAATCCCGTCACTGATCTTATACATACTATTCATACATACATTCCTTCAGCGCACGTATTTCATGCTGAAACAACGAGTTGCGATGTTCCACATTGTTTGGCGTATAGACATATAGTAGGCTTTTCACCTTGATAGTAATATAAGCTCAGCGACGGGATGTTCTTTTTGTGAACACTGATACTTGTTTTCATCATTTGTGGACCAAACACTGATACTGCCACCTGTGATTGTATCTATACTGACCAAAATTTATCCAGCGCACGTGAAAATAGTGATATTGTACCGCTTTGTAGTAGATACAGCACGAGTTTTTCTTCAAAAGTGTCTTCTTACAGACGTAAGAGGACGGTTCGCTTAGACAAGTAATAGATACAGTACGAGTTTTTCTTCAAAAGTGTCTTCTTACAGACGTAAGAGGACGGTTCGCTTAGACAAGTAATAGATACAGTACGAGTTTTTCTTCAAAAGTGTCTAGACGATTCGCATAGACAAACATACCAATTTGTCCGAGGCGAAGCCGAGGATTAAATGGTTGTTTGTCTAAGCGAACCGTCTTCTTAGCGTCTGTAAGAAGACATTTTTTAAGAAAATACGAGTACGTGTATCTGACTATAAGACTCTTTTTGAATAGCTCTGCTGGGTGTATAGTCGTATAATCAATAAATACAGTAGAATCCGTATTTTCATTCACTGATCTAATAACACCTATCGACATTTTTATTCAATAATCGTTGGTTTTCTTTTTTGTAGATAAGGCGTGTGTTTGTTTTCAGTTACCCAAATAATCTAAATGTCCCCTCGACTCTAAACGTTTTAGACTCGATGAATGGTACATTCACTTTCTCATATTGTTACCTATCTGTCTTTTTTCTAATGTGTATGTAACCAGAAAAAACACAACATTTTAGACATAGGGAACAGAAATAATGGGATACATGCTATTACAAACCTCAGTTCCGGCATATCTGTAACCCTTAGCTCGGCATTTCCTTTTACATTCATCACCCGTGTTAGAGTTAGAATTAGGTTCTCTCCCTTCCAGGATTCTCGAAGACTTATCTACCCAGCATCCTAAGTATCCAGAAGGCGTATATGCTGAAAATCATCAAACTAGCCAATGAAATAAAAAGTATAAACATAATACATGTAATAAATAAAAATATAAACTGTTCCCCTACACTAAGACTAACCTTCAAACGTCCACCTTTGTTTTTTGATTCCTCACTTTCTTTGTGTAGAATAATTTATTGTATGTATAGTAAAACTTAAGAATTAATTTACTTTATTACTATCTAGTATCTACTTAGTTCAAAGAATAGTGTTTAATACGGTGGATATGGGTAGAAATTCAACTCAGTGTAATGTGGCGTGTATATATATATAGGCAGTGCGCTTTTTAAATTTTGAATTTGAGTCATTCTTTTTATTAGTATTTACTAGCATTGCAACGCTTTGTCCAATTTAATTACACTGTTTAAGACGGGGAACACTTCTTTTTTATTTTGGCCCAGCCCTCTCAAATCAACCGAAATGCCAAATAATGCAGACTAGGTTACACTGTAAAACGTTGTATCTATTCGCGTAAACTTGTTGAATGTTTAATGTTGATTTCACGACGTATCGCTTGCGAAAAGTAGAACAGCCGTGTGAATTGAATATCTAAACATGAACATAGCACATTCAAAACAAAGCAAAATTGTACTTATATTATTATTACCTTTGGTGAAAAAAAAATAGATTCTAAAGCGAGTAAATTCACCAAATCGATCGATAGTTACAATATCATTATTGCGAAAATATATCGAGGGTTCAACGCAACAGTGATGTAACTCATATTAAAATAAGAACAAGTTACAACCGTGTTGCACTGAGCCCTCGATATGTGCTTCACAGTATTTGGTGAGCGACGATGTAAACAATTCACAATATTACCGTTTGAATTACACGACGTATTATTAGATAGATTAAGAGACTTCCTATAATGAACTTGTATGTGTTGAAATGTCTGAAATTCTCACCACAATACAGTTATCACCAAAAAAATAAATATACAAATTATATCAAACATAATTATCTATTAAGCCAAACAAAAATGCTTCTGTATTCATATGACCGACACGAAATAAATTACAACAAAAACACATATGAACTTGAATCTTCAGTCAGATTCTAGCGGGCGCTATTTACGGTCTGTGGAGAGCGCTATGCCCTTAATTTATAAACATAATATATGAAATAACTTACACGATACCCCTGTCCAGACCGAGGCTACCAACACCACTGGAATTAAAAGCTTCATCTTTTCCTGAAAGCGATTCAAAATAATATTCAGCCATTTACATCAATTAGTAAACAAACAAAAATCTTATGCCAATCATTTTCAAGGCTGTCTGCTATTATATCCTGAGAATTTTCAAGCAAATATGTTTAAGAAAAACTATATATTTTTTTATAAGTAGTTGTGAACAAATTTTACAAGAATATATTACAATAATTTTTAATATAGACATGATAATTTATCATGATGTACCATTTTATTTTTACACCGAATTCTTAATAATAATATTTATAATAATAAAAGATAAATTTATTAATGCTATTACCAATGCGTGGTATTCCTATGGCGTCAAAATGAAACTGATTAACAACCTAATGAAATTGACCGTCGTCAATCAAGTTCATAACCCATTAGGCCATCCTTTAAAAAGGTTTGTTTTTAGGTACATGACACAAGATTTTAAGAGTAAATAAATAGATAGGCATTTTTTGTTGAAATTATAGTATTGCAATAAAAACGAAAACTAGGAATAAAGAAGTGTTTTGCCCCATTCTCTAAAATAATTTGTGTATTTTTAATGCATCGGTCGCTAACTGCAAAATCATGATTTTTAATGATGGCCTTAAGAAGTTAGACAGTTTGGATAACATCCAGATTTTTATTTAAACCCGTCTTAAACTAGAAAACTAATTACTTGTATTAAAAGTTTTTAATGTAAAGAACAAAACGGTCAAATGTTGTATAAATAATCTTATAACACTGCCAAAAGAATTACATTACCCTGAATGTTGGTTTATTTACCCATTATTACAGTATTGTGTACAAGAAACCTTCATTTAAATAGGTAAACGAAGGTCACCGAAGGAGATAAAAGAGGGGCCTTCATGCGATAATGGCCCTTATTCAGTAGACTAAGTAGTTAATTCGTTATATCAATGAACTTGAGCAAAATATCGTTGTTGTTTTTCTAAATCGCATATTTTTATACTAACTTAAAGATATAATTCACCAGGGCAGCAATGGGTACCCCAAATGTCCGTAACTCTCGAATCCATCTTGAGATTCGCGGGTACGGATCCAAATTTTGTAATTCAGATTGGATACTAGAAAGAACTACAACTCCTTCTTCAGGATATTACATTTCCTCAGTTACTGAAGATAATGTTATAGCGCTGATTCTAAAATATGATAATTTACCAGTGACATAAATAAATGTATGATTTAAAGTTTTAGAACTATGTATATTGGTTTTTGGCTTAATGGTGGAGGATTTAGACAAGGGCGGGCACTGTGATAATGGATCTAAAGACATCAACTGTACCTGTCTGTACTACATTATTTGGCAACGTATTACATTGTCTTATTGTTTTGGGATAAAACTATACTTTGTACGAGTCTTTTGAGGAACATATGTGTCTAAAATTGTATTCAGAACCACACCCCTGTCTCGTTCTACTACTAGTATCTGATGGAATTAGTACATATTAATCTTCATGTTTAATGGCCACAACAGAAAGTAAAATTTGAAGAAAAATTATCAAGCATGCCCTTGGTCTACAGATTTCAAGAGTTGGCCAATTTAGATCGTATAACATATATATCAGAAACCGAGATTGTGTTGTGAAAACGATTTGTAACAAATGTTCAACTTATTGTGGTTTTTCTCATTGTGCTAATTTATTAATCGTTAACAATTCATAAAACATTCGGTATTTATTGCTTGAACTGTGATTATTTCATTTTTCTTAATATTGATGGGAATAAAGCTTAAATTGTCTCGAGTTTTGTGAATATTTAATTATTTGTGCATACATGTATTTATTTTGATTAACAAATGACATGTTGTTGATTGAATATTTAGACTCGTATACAATTGATTTTGTTATAAAGTAAAAAGATGAATACAGTTATTCAACTTACCCTATATACTTATCTTGTAATCGGTTCTGATCCGTAACATTTGTATTCGATTGAGTCCTAACCGGAAAAATGGATTCGTTACGGCCCTAATTATTTGAATTTCGAAAACCGATACGGGATTCATGTTTTTACCGTGATACTGGGTTAAAGTATCACGGTAAAAACATGATTCGCGTATCGGTTTTCCTCGAAATCGCGGTACCGTGATACATGCACTGGGTATCGATTTCCCCAGTATCGCGGTAGGTACATTAATTGCATATTAGGAATCTAGATACGTGGGAATATTCGCGGTTGAGCAGTAATCGTCTGACTAGTGATCGCCAGACCCATACCGCTATAAGTTCGAATCGATCCTGACCGGACAAACTTGCGAACCAGCGATCCTGTGACAGCATTGGTGGTTCTACTTAGGTGTATATCTTGGGTCTTCCGCCACTGTTAAAGTCTGAAAAGTGCCAAATGACCCTGACGTTTAACCACTGTGAAAAAGATCTAGATACGTATTGTAGCCAAGTGCGCATGTGTAAAGAAACTCCAGGGCTTATGTTAGTCGTTGACATTGCTCAAGTCGAATACATATAAAGTTTAATCCTATCGACATTGTTTTCGATTTAAGAAATATGTTAATCATCCTTATTTTAATGCTTTACTTTATTTTTAATTCACGGTCACAGAATTATCGAAAATCTTGTCCAAATTGTGTAAGCGTCTATTAATAATAATACGACATATATGGAACTGTTACAAATTCTTTACTTAACTCGGATTAAGATTGAAAGCAAATGAGATTATAAGAGTTTTAATTATTATTAAACACTATGAATAATGAATCATTTCACGTTTAGCTTGCACCTTTTGTACGGCTGTTAACTTAGGTATGTTACATTTAAAAACGTTTGAAACATATGATTTCTCTAGTTTTTACGCTGACTTTTATGACGTATTTGACGTTGGGCATCTCATGTACCGCGGTTTATTTTCAACATTTTTGTTGCGAAATCATAACTTTACAAACAGAAAAAATACAGTAAAATAACCCGAAACGAAAATATCACTTTACAACTGCGTTTCAAATATGATTTAGTGAAATATAAAGTATGTAGTGTACTTGTAACCCGGCGTCAGGGTTCGCGACAGGTCATAACATTCTTTGAAGAAATTGACAAAAAAGTTATTTTCCTCAGTGTAAAGATGTTGTCGCTTTAAATTGTCGGCTCCATGTTGAAGGGTATGTTAGTACTGATTAGAATACAGTACAGAGAAACTGGTCAGACGAATCGGCCGCCGTATAACCGGAATCTTACCGAAAAAAAAACGGCATTGAAATGTTTGAAAAAAAATCAATGAGCATAAACAATAGCTCTGAATATTATACAATACATCTAAACCTTCGTTAGGTCGAGGTCGTGCTTTCGGTGACCTGATTGGTCCAATTTAGGTGCACGAGGAATTTTTGTCCGATTTATTGATTGTTAGATAAAAGACCGAATAATTGTTTAATTGTTTAATACTTCTTAATCTAGAAGCTAGAATACTTATAAGTCTAATCCCTTGTTTGACCGTTTTGTATTACTGGTATTTTGGCGGGTATTCTATTTATTTTCACCGATTTAAAGCACCTGCGTAATCTTCATATTGTGGTTGTAATGTATGTAACGATGTGCGAGGAAGGTCAGAGAAGTTCAAGGACGATTGTTATACAAGTACGTCCGTGTATATTTCGTTTTTTTATAATCAATGTATATACAAGTTATTCAAATGTTTAGCACTGGTTTGTAGTCAGGCATACTCTTTCCATTGTTTTAGTTGATTTAACGCCATTTCTCAAAGATATTTCAGTTATATATGGCGACCAGTTCACCTAGAACCACTTTACCAAATCGTAACAACTCGGTCATTTCCGCAGCTGAGAAATGCGCCTCGTGCATAAGTGTAGGGTTACAAATTTTGGTTATTTCGGTATCCGGTAATTACGTTTTAAATACTAGGTACTCGTTTTCATAGAATTTCAGACCTTTAAATGTGTTTATCGTTCGCGAATGAATAAATCGACATCATATTCCATTTGGAAGAGAAACAGGTTGTTGCAATCGTTGGACTCCTAGGGTCAGCCATGGTGGAAAGTAAATCGTGCAAAATCGTACAAAATGGTGGCCTGCCTATCATGTCCGAGGCACTTTCTTTAGATGAGTTCCTAATGCCCATCTCCATTGACAGCATTCCAGCCAATAGTAACGTACCGTTCTGAAGCAGCCAGCAATTTCTCCATTTTTGCCGTCAAATGTTTATAGAAAGGTATAACCTTTCGCGGCTGGGATTCGAGGCCAAATCGCCGAGTTATATATGTACAGGTCCAACGCACTAACCACTTGACTATGGCCGCGGCTTCAGATAATCGGGAGTCACTCCTCTACTGTGTGGCGTTATCATTGTAGTATAAATGAACCGCATTATTTGGGAGCTAAAAAATAAAGCATTTTAGTACAAAAGTTCGACTATTGTTCCTTATATTCAAAATAATAATGATAATAGTGCCGCCATAAATTTCAAATCAAATATAATTATTCATAATTCTGTCCAATATGTTCTCGCTACCCTCATTCCTTTCGTAAATGTACCGTTTAATTGTGATCAATTCTTTAAATGCGTTCAAAGGTTTGTTGACCTCCCCACCTCTCTCTCTCTCTATCTCTCTCTGATAAGTACCTTCATTTGCAAAATATAAATGGTTACTTGTACAGATACTATGTTTAATATTTGTGCCAACTACAGGCCGCTAGGACGCCAGGCCGCCAACGTTACGCTGCCAGGCCGCTAGGCCGCCAGCTTCACAAATACACGATATAATTGCCATCATATGAACACAAGGTATAGTCTATTTTTCAATGAATGATTCAGTTTATATAACTTTATAACATTTCCAAAAGCAACGACATAATTGTTCTGTGGTTGTGAATGACACAATGAACATACGAAAGGGATTCATAAACTGTCGTAGTTTGTCCATAGACTATGCAGAGATATTTGAAAAAAAATTAATGAAAAAGTCTGTCATCTTCAAATTTCTCTGCATGGTCTACGTACATACGTACATACACACTTAGTCTACGGATGCAACAATGTTGAATTAGGTACCGATGGATTCGGAAAACTGCAAGCTGGAACATGGGCTACATGGAAAACTCCGAACATTTAAACTTGCGACGAAAAATGCGAACTCATGGGCGCCGTCATTGTGGTATCAAATCATATATCACGTGATTATAGACCTTATAATTCAAGGGACATCAATACCAATATATATTCCAATGATTTTGTGAGAATTGTTCCCCTTGAAGACAATCCATAAATAATTTAGGTCCGCTGTAATATCATAATTATGTTTATACTAAACTTGCATAAGAAAAGATATCAAATCGCTAAAATATTTTGGATCGTTTAATCTCGTGAGTTGGTCGCTTAACTGCAATCAACATGTCTAAGAATTGCGTAACATTACATGTTTTCTTTAAGTTTTTCAAGCATGTGTGATGATTTGTTTGTTTGTTTATATCGAGCTGTACGCCCCTTTTTCAGAGTCATATGAGACGGATAGTTCACCTAATCATCGCTCCTGGGATGAACCTGTACTAGAATCCCACCCCCCGTAAGCAACTGCCTATACTTTCCCACATTAAGAGAGTGGTCGCTAGCTGGGCCCGAACCCACGATCCTCTGTCAGTGAGAGGTTAGTGTGATTTGAAGTCAGCGACCATGGTGGCGGGTCTCTTGATGATGATGTTGATATTGATAATGATGTTGATAATGATAATGATGTTAAAGCATTCATTCTTGAAAGCGACGTTATAGTAAGAAGTACAATTTCACGGCACATATTGCAAGACACGCACTGCCTAAATTCTGCGATTTCTGTAATGAAGGCGTTACTACGAAATCCTGTCAGTGCCATGTTAATTGTCGTCAACTAACCTCCAAACGCGACGCACGACAACGCGACAACCGGGTACGACGCTCGACAATGCGAAGTGACATCAAGACATTTTGACAAATACGTATCGCATTGTACTCCGTCGTATCGCGCGTCGTATCGTGTTGTTTTGTGTCGCGTTTGGGGGGGGGGGGGGGGGGCTACGGACAGGATTCCGTACGTTACAGCAAAGTTCTAAATCACTGAATGTATAATTGAACAGAGTTCATAGCAGATGTACTTCGAAGGAAAAAATCAGTCTGTGATTGACAGGGGATCCAATTCCTTCTTGTGCCTAATTACTTGACCGTACAGTATGTAGCATAGTCGTCCAATACTTGAGTTGTAGCGAATTGAATAAGAAAATCTCTGTATTAATATATCATCTGGATTCACTGCAGAAAGCTATAGTACTTGAATTAGAAATAAGTGACGACTCAATTACCAATTTTTGGAGCAAATCTCGAGGATATTTCAGATATATAATACTGCGACTACTACTGTATTGATTATATACACTGGTTGGCCATTAATAAAGAAACAAAGATACTTAATGACAATAGCAAATACATGGCATTGAGTACATTTCCGGAAAAAAAGCTATGTTGCAACGTACAAAATGACTAAAAAATCAGCAAAAAATTCTCAATCAATTCATCCGTTGTACTATTCGTGTTTTGCAATTAAGTTTACAAATTAATTTGATTTATGTCTTTTTTTCCCTTTTTACAACTTATCTATTTTCATGTGTCTAAATTTACGTCCGTTATATACATGTACGTACTTTAATCAGTACAATTATTGAGACGTTGTTAATGAATCAACTTGTCGTGTCCAATACGAAATATGATAATAATTTGTTAACAAACTACATCATGATTACGTAAAACCACGCTGACTGTGGATTACTCACACATCTATATATGTACAGTCAAACCTTTAAACAAAGGCCACCATTTGGGAAGACGAAATGTGGCCTTTAACGACAGGTGACCTTTATTCGGAGGTCATTTTGTTCTAAATAAGCAATGACCTTTTTGTTTTTCAAAAATGTCCTTCACAGGGTGGCTCATATTACGAGGTGGCCGCTAACACAGGTTTGATTGTATATACATGATCTAATAATCGGAAACGGTTAAGATTTTCCCCGAAAGCAGCCTCTTTTGGTTCATTGTATTTTGACTACCCTATAACCGCGTTGTACTGTATTTTGATGTGATTAATGCAATGGTCATAAAACTTATATGGAATACAACCCGCTGTATATATTTACAATAAAACACTATTATGCGGCTACCCCAATATTAAGTCAACCTCATTGAACGGCAGCGTACTGGTCCGAGTTCCAATATTCAGTTCTTGGAAACATAATGATAGTTCAGTTTTCCATAGCTGTCACTCGCTCGGTACGCATGAATTTTAATGCGGACCGAAGTACTACGTTTTTTCTACATTCGTCATGCAACTGTTAAACTATTTCCCATTCCATGTGGCAGTGCTTGCAAGTTTATGTACGTTCAGTTTTCCATGAGTATTGTCAGTACTTTGATCATTCAGTCTGTTAATGACTGCACTAAGATACAAAGACATCTTTTCCTTGTTCAACACGTGGCGTTTCGATATAATTAGACCTTCCACGAAGATAAAGTTTTCCATCTTCAATATTTAAAAAAATGTACTTATGCATGCTGTGAGCCAGCCAGAATTATGTAGAGATTAAAATTCCTCCTTGACCATGTTCTCATACTCATTAGTGAATCGTGTGACACAATCAAGATTCGCTCAACAAGTAAATCAAATCAGTCGGTCAATGACAAGTTATTGTAAACGTTCGCATTTGGGAGTTTTCATTCAGAACTTTCTGACTGTCGACACCGAGACACGTTGTGAGTTTTTTGTAACTTCTAAAGAAAATGTTCTTTTTAAATGAAAATACTGTGGAAATAGTTAGTCCCTACTGTTTTGTTGGTAATACATCTTCGTTTTTTGTCCGGGTTTTTGTGTATTTAATCAACTGGATTCCATTCAGGATGCCCAACAAAAGAAATCTCCAAGTATAATTTGCCAGTTTCATTCATCTCTCGTATTACCAATTTTCCAACATGATATTCGAAATAACTCCTATGAGAAATATCAATTTTTACCTCACGCATGTCACGTGCTCAGAATTACCCGAACCTTGGTACTGTATTCTGACGAATGATTCTTTTTAATTTTTGGCTTTCTCAACTAAATAGAATATAAAATCGGCGTTACTCATTTCGAAGAACGACTAAATACACACTACGCATACTGAGAGGCGGAGCACTAAGGCGCATATAATGCATGTTTGTGTGTTCTTCGTAATAAGAAAAATACAGTCTCCACTGCTCCTTCTAACTTGCTTGTGTACGAATAAACCCAATATGAACTCTTACCTATACTTACTTGATAAATGAGATCATCTTTACTTTACGTGCTTTTTGTTTGTCATTGTTCTAGATACAATAGGACATAATTTATTATTGCATTGCGTGTTCATATTACACAATCGCTCATACAAATACTGCTAAAGTGCAATTATTTCGTGTAGACATGGATGGATCACCTTGAACAAAAACAATTTATAATGTTAATTTCTGTAGAGTTTGAATGGAATGATACGAACATAACATGTTACATCAAAAGTCTGCAGCCTACATGATCGAATGGAAATGTCCATTAAAAAGTTACCTCAAGCTCCACGCCACTGTTAATTCGAATCACATCTGAGAAGTCATATTTGTGGAAGCTGTCCATCAAGTTTAAGGCAAATCGGCGGTTAAACCCATTCGTACACCTCCATCATCAAAATTGAAATGATCGCCAAATGATCCAGGCTATATCTGTGGCCTTAAACCCATGTGAACATTGACAATAATTGGTAATGCACAAGTTGCCCAATATCTTAGGTATAACGAAGGATTGTTCTACTTTAGGTATGACAAATGTGAAGCGTCCATTAGTGAACAGCAACTTATTGTGTCAATAAACTGGCGTTAACGTCTAGCATTTCAGTAACGTTCAACTGCATAGAAAGGGTTCTCCTTGCGTTAAGTATCAATTAGAGACAAGTGTCTCTCGTCAAAATTCATTCAACATCGGTAGACCTGTTTAGAAATGGTTTATATCATATCTAAAACCCATCAAAGTAAATTTGGAAACAAGCAAAAACATTAAACTCTTTTGTACATACCTCTGTTATGCACCATTGGCACCTATACTCCACGCTGTGTCTTTAATAATTCAGTACATGACACACTCTGTTATTGTGAGAACTTGATATAGAATAAACCACTTTCGATGATTGCTGTGTTTAGGGACATCTTTAAAATGTAGTAAGATTGCAGTAACACGACCAACTCATTTCAAAATCGCCCGACTCAAAATATCTTTTAATAATTTCGCCAAATAAAATCGTTCTTTATTCTAGCTTTTCGTGTTCAACAGAAGAATATGATGTCAACAATATCATATTCTTACATATGCTTACTAATCTTCACAATGTAAAAGGTTTGGGTCGCTTCATCACAAACCAAGATTTTAATATTTGGAGTGACCTGGTGTTTACTTACTTCAACATATTGATATTTGTTACAACCGTGTTTTGATGCCGCCAACAATATCACAACAAAATACTGGTATTTCTCTCATTTCCATCGCCTTATTGGATTACTTACCACTTACAACTATTCAAATTGATGAGGACCATAGCAGTCTTGTTTGTTTACTACCTATATTGTTCCGAACTGTAATGTTCCTGATCGGCTCCAACTTGTTTCATTTTGTTACTTATTCTTATTTTTGCGATCGTAGCTACTATATATTCACTCGAACGATTTTTGATTTTTTGTTTTATTGCGTTATTTAACCAAGTTATAATTGAATTTAAAAGAATGGCAGCATGTTTGGATTCAACTTTCCGATTTAACTATCGGCTGTCAACCAGCGGCTTTCTGCGTTTCCTACTCCATTCTGTATATTTATGTAGGTGTGTTCTAGCGGCGGAAGCCTTGCGTGCCAAGTAGTCTGTGCGGTGTAAGTGCAGTTTATCTTTCGGGGACGACAGATCCCAAAAAATATTGTTTACCATGTATTTAATATTTCTTGACTTATTGGTTGCTAGAGAGTAACGTTACATAAGCTCTATCATGTGATAGTCCAATTCTCAAAGCCATTGGAATACTTGCAGGGCGTTCTTGTAATAAAGCCATTTGATAAGACGTCATATAAATGATAAGCATCGAAGAAATCCGAATATTTAGGGGCTGCACTTACGGACCCTCGGCGACTTTCAAATCAGCCAATGTATACATCAAATATGAGTAATGCTCAAATACAATTTGTCTAGTCAACGGTTACTTGACCTAAAACTATGGTAAGAAGGTCGAAAAACATTTTTTTTAAATAAAACATACCTTTTTGCACTTTAAAGGTACGATTCGTCCTCAAAAGTTTTCGTACTTTCGGATTTGCGATAGGAAACTTAAAGGATGGCTGCAAAAATATAGGTACAGTCTAACAATGTTTTTTATTGCCTAGTTTATCTTTTTTTTAATTCGATTTCAGTACAAATGAGCGTTCACTCGGCAGTTTTGATTGCTTTGTTCTTTACTGTATGGATTTCTTTATCTTCTAGAGTGACATTCAATTAAAATTGGATTGATATAAGTATAATACTTAGTACTTAT
The DNA here is from genome assembly GCA_964023205.1 of Lutraria lutraria. NCBI lineage: Eukaryota > Metazoa > Mollusca > Bivalvia > Venerida > Mactridae > Lutraria > Lutraria lutraria. The sequence continues at coordinate 5,450,322 of OZ026848.1, forward strand.
TTGTTGCTTTCCTATCACCAATTCAGGATTTGGAATGGTGTGATTCAGAATTGAATCAACATTTATCTTGGAAGAGCATATCACAATGATAAGCCCGCCAAATATCAACGCAAGCACTGACACAATGCAAATTGCACAACCGCCTTAAAATGTCAAAAATATAGACAAGCGTTGTTTGATAAAAGAAGTTATATTAATCTGATTCACGACCCAGACTCAATTACCGATGAACTTTGCTTAACTGTCAGGGCTAAAGTATCTACAGATGACAAAAAGACGATATGTAATGGATATTCGCGATGTTTGTGACCCTTGATTGCCTTTGTTGTCTTCCAAATTGCTTAACTTGCACTTACTGATTATGCGTCATTGATTTTCTTTCAAATAATTCTTATTTACTTCATCACAAAAGGCTGGAAGACACCCCCAGTCTTATATCTCATTTGTAATAAACTTTGACTTTGATTTTTCCGCTCGCGCAGTAATTTGACACATGACACCTAATGCAAATGTTTACACTGTCAGAGAAAAGCTCATTTTGCCTCGTTTGACTTTTTTTATCTTCCGCAAATTAGATGAAGAGCACAAGAACTGATTTAAGCAATATTATCATTATTGCGGATAATGATACGGTCGTAAATAAAAATTACGTTCTATATTAAAATTAATATGCACACCTTGCCAAAACCAAAAAAAAACAGCATAAACGGTGATGATGTGGATGATTAGGATGTAGTCACAATAAGTAATGATTTGAAAACAAACACATTGAACAAACACGCTAAAACTAGGCCGAAATTACCTTCGCTGTGCATTTCAATCTGCGGATTGAAAGTTCTTCTGAAAATGCTTTCCGATGGACATGAAATTGATATAATTAATTAATTTTTTTTGGTGAAATATTCGAAAATGGACATATTTCTAATAGTTGTACTTTTATTTACAGCATTAAATAATGAATGCATGTGTGACATAATTCTTCATACTGACATCAGAACAGAGAAAGAAAACATTAATATGTATAAATTGAATTGAGTTTCCAATTTCTTGTCAACCAGATATTGTTTAAGTTCTTCGAAACAGTCCACATTTTGATTTTAGACCAATGGAAGCGATCTTTTCCTTGAGTGCTTGACATGTCACTGATGGACAAGAAAAGTATTACTTTTTGTATACATTTCATAGACAAAAGCTGGATACGTTGTTGTAACGGTAAAGTATATCATGGGTTCAACGCGTGTCGTAACTCATATTGAAATGAGATCAAGTTACTATAGTGTTGCGCCGAGCCGTCGATATGAGCGACGAAAGGTCATTGAGTAATTAATAAAAATCCAGAATTTGCATCAAGTTAACATTCATTCGTATTAACCTTTAATAGAAGTCACTATCACATATCAACATCTATTTTTCGTTTGTACCAAATAACATAAAATATCAGATAATTATTGATCAGGAAGTGTTAACAAGCACGAACCAATAATAAACAATTAAACAAAGTCGGTAAGTACTTACCAAATGTTATGATACCAAATTTGCACATAGTGATACGCATTCTTGGAAAAATTTCTCATCGCTACGATCGGTGCTGGCTTTATATACATATTTTTATCATTTAACCCTATCTCTGCCAATGGAACGGAAATACCAGTTTTCACAAATATCTGCCAAAATGAAGGATATATCAGTCTTCACCCGCATATTTGCCCAAGTGATGGGCACACCCGTTTGGGAATTGGCTAGATAAGCTGGCATTTCTTAAAAAAACTCCCTGACAATACATTGTACAATGTGACAATACGTGTCTAGGCTCATGAAATTGTAGAATTTTATCTCAGACCACGCTGTATATTTACTTTGTATTTCTATCCCACCAATTTCATGAATTTGATTTCATGTGAAGTTGCGATGTCCGATATCTGTTTTGCAGTCAATTTATTTATGTTGCTTTTCGATTTGGTATACACCCATTTGTTTCTGGAACAACGAACACTGTTTTACTACAGTAACTACTATCTGAAACATTTCTTTATACTGTTCTAAATGTTTTTTAATGTTTAATAAAATATGATCTAAAGTTGATATATATTTGTTTTCTGTTACTGCAGTCGAATTGGTTTATTTATTTATGTTTGTCAAAATAAACTTTTCGAGTTGTTATATATGAACTTTTTTTAGCGTTGTTGTTGTTATATCCGAAGTCAGGAACAACGGAACACTGTCTAGTTTGATAACACTGGCTGAACTATTGCATTCGAATTTTGAACAAATGTACATTTTTCACATGAATAATAGCTTCCAAAGCGAATTTCAAAGTTAAATCGAATCGGGTTAAAGGTCAACGATATCAATTACCCGACGATGTCTCTAAAGTGATTAGATCATTTGAAATATCACTTTGTTCGTGCGACGTCGTTGCGAAAATGATGTTGCACGCAACCTAAACGAGCCTTAGCTTTCAGGAACAAAATCATATATTCTGTTTTCTGACTAACACTCGCCGCAATCAAATGAGAAATAACATCATACAGTGTGATCTCTACAAAGCAACACCCTTTGGGAGAAGCAAATTTATGTTGCTGTTTACAGGTTGTTGCTCTAGAGAGGTTAAATTAATAGTTAAATTACACAATGGGAAAAAATCACGCTGATATGGAAGGGAGGTTGTTGCTCAAGAGAGATTAAACCTATACTAGTAGTAAAATAAAATGTGATAAAACTGTGCTTTTGTTGCAATAAACACAAACAAATACAATTAAAACAGCAACAACGACAGTCTTCATATAATAAGCTCACCTCGTCCATTCTTCCAGCAACCTTCGTCAGATTCGTTTTGTAAGCATTCAAAACGAAATTCATGCAGTTGAATGCCGACGATCTTAAATTTTGTATAACCATGGACATTTCATCATGAACATTACTAAGCCGGTTTACAGACTGCCGAATCACATTCATTGAAACCGGCTTTTGTAAATTCCTAAGGACCTGACTATTTTCATCACCCTATAAAAATTTCAAATCCATTGCATTGCAATAAAATTGGGCAATGTTGGTCATTATTATGTTACTTTAGCGTAATGACTGTATGCCTTACTATATTCGAGTTCACTTTGTTTTACTGTATTGCTACCGATTGCTCCACTATACATTTACATTTGATTATCTATAATTGTTAATTTCCGCTTCCTCGTAATAAAAGAAATCTGCTTTCATGATTTTGTCCTTTTTATATCATCTCAATATCAATTAGGCTTTCATTTTATTTCAAACCCGCCTTCGGGGTCGAGTGGTTAAGGTCACTGATTTTAAATCACTATAACATCTCACTGATAGAGGCTCGTGGGTTCGATCCTAGCTACTGACCATGTCTCTTTATATTGGAAAGTAGGCAGTTGCTTACGGATGATGGGAGTCTAGTACCGGTTCTTCACAGAAACGATGATAAGGTGAACTGCCCGCCTCATATCATTCTAACCGTTAAAAGGGCATAAAACCAAAACAAACAAGCATCCTTTATGTCTGTTGTTCACTTTTTATTTCATTTCATTTAGTAGGAGTCCTTTATTGTTTAATTCTTTTAGGATCTTAAGTTTTACAACATCTTCCTCTTTATCCTCTGTATCCGAAATAGATCACGATATGAGATTTGCTTCCGTACAAAGCAAAACAATGAATGGAGTATTATAAACTAATTACAATAAAAAACAGATATAAAAAGTAATTTATCGTACAATCAGAAATCTTCTCTGTTTTTTACGTTATTCGAGGGGCGATCAAAATGTCTCGTACAAAATGCAAAGTAGTGGAAGCTGAGGACGTATATGCCCCGTGAAAGTATTCATAAATCAGACAGCAACTTTTTCCTTAAGTCTCAGCCAAATTTGCATTCGCATCGGAATCTGATATTATTCAACGGAACACCCATTTGTAAGCAATATTTAGCGCTAACTGGATGTGTTTAACCATACCGTGTATTGGCGTTTCTAAAAAGTGTGGAATTGCTAAACGTTTTGGTGAAAAGTGTTGGTGTTTTATTTCGAACATTTAAAACAATTTAAAATAAACATAATATTATATTCAACAGGAAAGGTATGTTTTGATTATTAATAAATGAAATTCATTTCCTATTTGATATATTCGAATTTATTAGAAATACTTAGATATATAAAACTGGTATTAGTTGAACTTAAAATGATATATAGTCATGCATTATGTTAGATATGATGGGCATAAATTTGACTTTTTATATTTTGTATCAGTGCCTCAATTGCTATATTTATTGAATTTATCAAGATTTGTAGCACTTACGTTAAATCATGTTTACTTACGTAACGAATGTGTTGTTGAAATCTCTTCATCTGTAAGATTGTTTGCAAAACGGTTATTCAAAAAGCATCAGAACATTTATTATAAATGACCTCTATCTTTTGTCGTTGTATTTCATAGTTTTTGTTGAGAAATTGTTGTTTTGAAATACGAATTCAGAAGTAGAGCGTTTCTGATTGATTACAATATATGTTGTTTCTTGTAATGTTTGCATACTAACTACAACATTGACACTTGATAAATCTTGTGTCATGATTAATGCTTGTACAACATTGACATAAACTAAATATATGTGTATGTATAAGATATTCAATCACTATCCGCTTCATTCGGTACCTTACATATAAATTTATAGCAATACATATTGTTAC